>BSBM01000066.1:25230000-25965000 GCA_027924585.1 Larix kaempferi
ACATGTGCACACACAATTTAGCATATCATGCACAACTTGGGATGTTGTGTGCGCATTCGTCTGCCCCATGCACCATTGACTCTTGTTTGCAACTTTGACACTTGTCGCATGCACTTCTAACCTCCATACGTGCTTGCAAATTGGGAACACTATTGATAATAATAGATTGCATTGACCCCTTTATATATAATAATAATACTAATCATAATGAATAAAAATAAACATAAAGTAGAGAGGCATCCTTGTTTCTATTTTATTTTTTCTTCCCAAATAATAGTTACACTTTCATTCTATATCATTTTTTTCAAAGGTGGAAAAAACTATCATAACTTAATTGTCAACTAGTAGTGAGGACAATCATTATTCACTGCTATTTGCAAATGCAAGCTAACTCATCATTGTTATTAAAAAAAAACATGCCACCCAAAATAACCTACTAGTTGTTCATATGAGGGAAAACTTACACTATTGCCAGATATCTTTGGATCTTAGGTCGTTAACCTATTTCTTTACATCCGAAAAAGACAAACTCTCAGGAAATCAAAAATAATTTTAATTTTTTTTCAAAAACCAATTTCATTCTAATTGTGAGCTTTAGAACTAGTGGATCTAGATGTTAATTGAAGCAGTAATACAAAAAAAAAATCATAGAAGAAGAGAAAAAATGATTAGAGTAACATAATATTCATTAACCTATAAAAGAATTCTCCTCAAAGATGAGAGTTTCCATACAAAATGCATTAGAATTCAAGAGAGAATGTTAGGCTAAACTAAACTTGTCTTAGCTTAGCTTAACTGAATTCAAGACTTGAGTGAATACACCCTTGCATGTGTAATGTCCCCGACCTAAATGGACAGTGAGTTTTGGTTGTGTAACCCCCATACGGTCTCAATAAATCAATGTCAAATCAAGATTCCCATAATGGATGATTTCCTCCTCTTTTATTTTCTTTTTGAGTCCCATACCGTGGGAAATACCATGGATCATCCAATACCATCCATTGAAATATCCCCTTTTTAATTAAATGACACCTTAATATTATAACAATTTTAGGCCTAAGTGTCATCCAATAACCCCCTAAAATGATCACCTGGAAAGGGACATCATAGTCCTCCCTTCACAAGATTGCTTGTCCTCAAGCAATGCCTCCACACCCTGTCACTCCTCTGAATGAACCAGGTTGAAGCTAAAAATGATATCAGGGTCCCAAACTAGCCGAGAAGAGGTGAAGCACCCTCTACTTGATATGTGATTCGGAAAGGTATTTCCATAGGAATCCTCATGACTATTTCCAATTAGTAGAGCATCTTGATGTTGCAACAACTCACTCAACCCCTCAACTAACTGCTCCATTATGGACCCAAACACATGAAAGCAAGAATTGGTTGTTGATGTTTCTCCATGGTTCTAGCATCAAGAAAACATTTGTAGATCATTTTCCCAAAGTGGTCATGTGTATTGACCAATGGTTGGTAGAGAATGGCCACGTCGTAGCCCTAATTAGTCATGTGTATTGACTATGTGTATTGAGGCTCGGTTGCTTAGCCTTTGTCTAGACATGTGGATTGATTAGAGTGAAGGAAGGCTAGTGGTCACATTGCATACTCTATGTGGGAGTGATCCGTAATGGGGGTGATCTATTCTTATTAGAGTGAGTTGACTTGTCTATGTTGAGGGGATCTTATCTCCTTTTGTAATAGACAAAGTCTAATCTAATGTTGAATTTGGCATTGGCTCTAAGAAGTGTCTGAGACTTCTTAGAGTATGGTCAAATCAACATTAGAGCTCTATGTGTGAATTTTATCTGCATGTGAGGAGATGGACATCAATGAGGATAAATTTTCTATGATGAAGAAATAACCAAGAAGTCAAGACAAACCATTGAAGAAGTCCTATAGAAAGTTGAAGACAAGAAAGAGCAAACTACCCCAACATAAGCGGTAAATTGGCCCTAGAAGACTAAAAGTACAAGTCAGCCTCAAGAGGGAAAAAATCAAGTCAACTGAAGAATATAAATAAAGTGGTCACACACTTTGTTTACATACAACACAACTACACATATTCTCTCTCCAAGTGCACACCTTTTAGCTAGGCATAGCCAATCTAAAGGAGCAAATTTTGGGGTTCTTATATATTCTTGGAAGCTCGCCATTTCTCCCTAGAAGCTCACTAGGGTCTCTTGTGTAAGAAGGGCACACTCTTATGTACTAGGGTTCATCTTGATGATTGGTGTTGTACTTGAATTGGATTGATTTCTTATGAGAAAATTTTGATGGGTTTTCTCCCTATTGGGTTTCCTAGGATAAATCTTTGTGTCTCTTGTGCATGGTTATCTTTCAACGATCCTTGTTTTATTTTCGCTACAAATGAATGGTGATATTTCTTTCAAGCATAATTGTGGGATGAAATATGAAATAAATTTGAAAGAGATAAAAATTGTACCGCTAAGTTAAAAAATCAACATTGGATCTCGCATTTATGCCAGCTAATGAACTGTCTAATACTGAAATCCTCGGGTCCCAAGCAAGTCTCAGAAAGAGACCATCATGATGACACTATGCCACTCCGATCATAACTCTCGAACTGTCATGCCCCATTTGCATCCTCCTCTCTTGGAAATTCAAGCTACAATGCATGTAAGAGCTATCTTGAATCCGCATATCAATGGAAAAGTCACCAGGGTCCCACACTATCTTGTAAGGTGTGAAATAAACTCTACCCATTGCTTCGGTCTGCCAAGTGCTAACATAAGACTCCATATGAATGCCCCTAATGAACCAAGCAATCATAAGCTGCAAAAAATCTTGAAAATACGGCTCCTCCATGCACCCAGGTCTAAGCATCCCAAGAATAAACTCTGGAAAACAAAGATTGGTCATCTCATCTGTATCGACACTAATATCAAGCTCAATCCTACATACTAAAAAAGAAATCATGCCCCGCTATAAAGAATAAGCCTTAATGAGCCAAGCGCCTGAAATGTAATCCTTTGGTGGAAACATAATACTAAGAATCAACTCTAAGCCTGCTAATCTGTTAGGATCTTGACAAACTGCCTCAAGGGACCTACTATCCCAATCATCGTCTAGGTGCTCAAGTAAACCATGGAGTTTGAGCACCTCCCTAGAGAATATCTCTACCACTTGTGATGCCTCATACTCAAGCAAATGAAAAGAATAACCTACCAAATGTGAATCCTGCATAGCCCTCATGATCCTCTCCCTAAGTGAAGACTTAGGGTCTAAACATAGGAAATCTCTATAGGAGATGATGGCATCCCCTAATCTTTCAACTTCATTCCCTACAAACCAATCTAATCTCTCCTAGGAACTTTGTGCACCAATTTCTTTGACCAACTAAAATACCTAGGTTGTAGCCAAGATGCCACCCGCCTCATCCAACTGTCTTAGGTGAACCTCCCAAGACTTGTTGAGTAACAACAATAGATATCTCCTCCATTGCATGTGTGATTGGGAAGTATCTAATGTCTTAGTTAACCCAAAGGCATGACCCATAACTCATACTGAAGTCGGGAAGAAGACATGTGAGGATCTTGCTCCCTATCCCTCCTCTGGTGATATCTCAGATGAAGATTGATCATTGAGGGATATACTACATCCTGAGGCTCATCCATCCACTTCTCGATCCTGGGTAACCTTAAGTCAATGGTATGCTCAATGAATCTGTCAGAAAGTATCCCTAATGGAAACAACCCGAAGCTCCATTGTACACCATCATGTGTCTGTGTACCCCCTTGTATACTGTTGCATACAATTGTAACCTCCTGTGCTACCTAGTGTCCTTTATGTGCTACTACATCCAACATTCTACTGATGTAAGTTGAATCTATATCCCTGTGTGAATCCAAATCTGTCATATACCTGCCCACCCAATCCATGGATGCATATACGCCCATGTTGGCTTGTCCACATTGACTTTGCTCAAATACCTCCTCTATGGCTACACCTCTATCCCACAAAAGCAGCTCATGATCCTCATAATGCAAAAAAAGTGCATGGTCAAAACCCTCCATGTGAAATCTCTCCTCGGGAAACTCTTAATGCTCCTCGTGTGGAAACGTTACGATAGGCTCCTCCCTCAAAGATGGTGGAGTCTTAGTTGCTATCAATGATGAAGAATGTGCTAATCACAACTGATAATGAAGCTACTCAACCTCCCTTTCCTTGTCTTATGCGAACTTAAGAGAAAGGTCTCTATCCATGAAAAAATGCAAGTAATCAAACTTTATCTTCTCCAATGCTTCTTTGATGATGCACAATTGGGTGCTAGTGACACCTCCCGCAACTCCCTTGTGCCCCTCCTCTAATTGGATCTTCCACATAATATCTTCCATAAACTTGTGAGCACCATCTTCTCTCGTCAACACTTGCACCAATTTCTCCCCCGTGACCAATAATCAACTCTCCAAGTCATGCAATTTCATCTCATCAACACGATGTAGGTTGTCACATAAAGGACTAACTGACTCATGTGGATTAGTGTCCTCATACAATCTCTCATCAATGAAATCAACCTCAACAAGTAGCTCATCCCACACTGAGTCCTCATCATGCTCAAGTGCACCTACTCCCAACTCGTCATATCTAGTTACAATCATGCTTGCATCATCGTACATGTCATAAATAGGATGAAGTGTGGAATCCATGTCTTCATCAACATCAGATATAGGGAAATAAATTGCCTCCTCCATATCCCCATAGTCATCATAAGTAGTACAAGCTATTGTATCCTGATGTTTGGTTGATTTGGACATTGCATCATCAGTATACCTATCCATTTTACTGATGTCCTCTTCCTCATATGCTATTTTTTGGTCTTCTTCTATGCATAGATTTTCAGTATGACTAGATGCATGCTTTGTATAGTGTCCTTCATGCTCAACTCACTTAAATCTATGCCTTATGATTTTAAAGGGATCCTCCTCCCAATCCTAGGGCGAGCCTCCCAACTTGATGTTGCAAAAACTTGTGAAAGACATAGCTGCTCAAATCTCCTCTCCTAATGTATGGTACCTCCTGAAGAAAGTGTTGAAATCATCCTGAATTCCAATAGGTCGCTCCTTAAGGAACATTGGTAATAATCTGCCCCTTGTCAGAGTTCTGTTACCTCCACTAGTCTGGTTTCCCATACTTCCTCTTCCTCCATCTGTCATTGTCTCATGCAGGATGCCACAATGTTGTGATTTCGTCAAACACTTTGCATATATATATATATATATATATATATATATATATATATATATATATATATTTCTTCCAATGAATATTTTATTATGGATCACAACAACCCCAATTCCCTAACGGCTACTAAAGCATCTACCCTATCAAAACACATAAATACAAACACCGGAAATAAGCCACAACTCCTATAATAGATATTGTACCTGTCTCAAGAGCTCTGATCCGCACCCGCCCGGGAAGCACGAGGGGGACAACAGTTCGACTGAATGAGTCGGCTCTGTTATGGCGGAAGCATAAGAAAGAGAATAAGCAAAGCAGGATTACACTACACAGATGAACACATACACATAGACAATATGCATGAATGTGAACTGATTTCTCTATTACTGGATGTAAAGATTATGACATGTATATTACAATATTTTACATGCTTATATAGAATGCTGAGACACTTGGGTGCCTTCCCATTACATTCAGTTACAAGAGAAGTAAGAACGGTTTCAGAAGTTCAACCGTTACAGTCGACTGGAAGATAGAGAGACAATCTGTCGTTCGACATTCGCAAGTCACAAGTCGATGCTGCATGTCGACGCCGCGAAATTGTTTGAGGTCACTGAAAATTGTCTAAGTTGCGGATTTTGTCAAAGTCGAAACTTGTCGAAGTTGTGTCAACGTCGATGACTTGTCGCACTGGATGTTAGCATTCAAAAACAATGCCAACTGCGATATGGATCAGACCTCCTTCCTTAAGAAACATAGGTCCCCATTGTTTGCTTGTGAAGGTGAGGAAACTTGTCGGTCAGTTCATTAGCAGAGTACCATTTTCCCTGTGTTGGGATCTATCCGGCTTTAGATACCTGAAACAAGGGAATTGTGTTCGTTCTTGTATGGCGTACTCGTCGTCCCACAATGGTGTCGCAAGGAAGAGGCTCCTGCACATCTGGATGGATGTCGTCAGGTTTTGTTGTTTGTAAGTCGTTCTGTTCCAACAATGGTGCATGGTATGGTCGAAGTAGATCCACATTGAATACTGGATCAGGATGTAGACCCAGGCATGAAGGAATGTCAAGCTGGAAAGCGTTTTCCCCAATCTGCTGAAGAATACTATATGGACCATATCGTAAAGGTTTCAGTTTCTTGTATGGGCCAGTGAAGCGTTCCTTCTTGAGATGTAACCAGACCTTATCCCCAATTTGGAATGAATGAGGGATACAATGCTTGTCTTGTCGGGCCTTAGCTTTTTTGTTTGCTCATTGCAACATTTCTTGTGCTTGTCGCTAGATGTCGTAGATTTGATCTCGAAACTTCAATGCTTTGTCAACTTCCTGCTAGTTATAGTTGGTATCGTTCGACTATGTCGAGGAGCTGATCAAGTCGATAGGCGTTGAGGGTTGAAATCCGTAACAGATCTCAAATGGGATCTTTTCCGTATAGCTATGTTGAGCACGATTGTAGCTGTGTTGTATGTAAGGAAGATTGTCATCCCATGTTCGTCGATGCTTGTGGTTGTACATGCGAAGCAATTGTACGACAAAGCGATTCACAACTTCCGTCTGTCCGTTTGCCTCAGGATGGAAAGTTGTCAACAATAAGAGTCGTGTGTCTAGCTACTGCCAGAGAGTCTTCCAAAATATGCTGACGAATATGGAATCTCTGTCAGATGTAATGGTTGTCGGTAAACCAAAGTGTTTCCAAACATGTGTGAAGAAGAGCTGAGCGGTTTGCTGCGTTGTCGTTGTCTTCTTGCATGGAATGAGAATGGCCATCTTGGAAAATCTGTTGACTACTACTAAGATCGCGTCATGCTGATGTTTCGTAGTAGGATATCTCGTCAAGTAGTCCATAGAAATAGATTCCCATGGTCGACTAGGAACTGGAAAAGGTGTGTACAATTCCTGTCGTCGATTAGGCGGCTTAGCAATGACACAAACCACACATGATCTAATGTACTTGTTGACGTCGGTTTTAAGTGAAGGCCAAAAGAAATACTTCTGGAGAATAGCAAGGGTCTTTTCTACTCCAAAGTGTCCTTCGGTCTTGTTGTAGTGCGCATCCCAAATGAGCTGTTGTCGATGCTCACTGGTCAGTACACAAAGTTGTCCAAGCTTGTATAGCAAGGTGTCTTTCAAGAAATAGTCGGTGGTCGATGACTTATCAATCTGGAGTTGTCGATAGACTGGTGAAAATTCTATGTCTTCTTGATACAACTGAGGCCAAGTAGTGGTGTCATATCCCTGCATACTCATCACTGTAAAAAGGAGAGTAATGGGTGGTCGACTGAGACAATCGGCAGCGGAATTAGCTTTACCTTTCTGATACTTAATTATCAACTGGAATTGTTGCAGGTAATTAATACACTTGATTTGTATGGTTGTTTGTAGTTTCGACTGGGTCGGAGCGAACTGAAGAGGCTTACGGTCAGTGAGGATGATTGTTTCCTTGCCAAGGATGTAATGCCTCCATTTCTTGAGAGCTTGCACAATGGCGTACAGTTCTTCCATACGTTGAATATCTTCTAACAATGTTGTTAAAAGTTTTGGAATGAAAAGCAACTGGGTGACCAGACTGAGTGATCACTGCGCCCAAGGCATAGTCCAATGCGTCTGTCTCAGTCTCAAAGGGATGATGAAATCAGGTAACACAAGTACTGGTGTAGTGCAGAGCTTGTGTTTGATTTGTTCAAAAGCTTCTTGTTGTATCGGTGTCCATTTGAAGACAATTTTCCCACTTCCCTTCGTCAACTGATTCAAGGGCCAGGCTATGTGACTAAAGACAAGTATGAATTGTCGATAGAAATTCGCCAAACCAAGAAAACTTCTTAGTTCTTGAATGCTTTGAGGAATGGGCCAATCTTTGAGAATTTGTACTTTGTCTGGGTCAACGTGAATGCTTTTTGAGTCAATTACAAACCCCAAATATTTGATGTTGTTCATCGCAAAGGAACATTTGTCCATGTTCAAGTAGAGTCGATGTTGCTGGAGAGTGTCAAAGACTTGTTGAAGCTGTCCGACATGTTCTTCCCATGATCTACTGAAAATCAATATGTCGTCAAGATAGACAATGACCCATTTTCCGATGAAAGGTCGAAGAATGTTATCCATGTATCGCATGAAGGTCGCAGGTGCATTGGTTAAGCCGAAAGGCATGACTAGCCATTCAAACAATCCTTCCTTGGTCTTGAAAGTAGTTTTCCATACATCTAAGGGCTTGATTGGAATCTGATGATATCCCAACTTGAGGTCGAGCTTAGTAAAGAATTTAGCACATTTTAGACAGTCGATGAGTTCATCTATCCGCGGCAGAGAGTACCTTTTCTTTACCGAAATTTTGTTGAGTGCCTTGTAGTCGCTGCACATGCGCGAAGTCCCGTCTTTCTTTGGAACAAGGACAACTGGACTTCCACAAGGGGAGGAGTTGGGTCAGATATGACCTTTGTCGATCAAATCTTGGATTTGTCTGCGAATCTCTTCATTTTTTAGAATGGATCTTCTGTAAACAGATGCGTTAGGTAATGAAGAACCAAGAGCAAGTTCAATAGAGTGTTTTACCTGGCAATGTAGAGGTACTCTGTCTGGAATTTGGAATAGGTTCTGGTACTCATCAAGAATATTGTCGATCTGCTGCTTTTGTCGGGAGCTGCATTGGTCGGTGACTCGACTGGTTGCTACAGTCTTCCTAGAATGTTATGGCTTTATCATAATCAATGTGAACGTCTGAGCATGATTGATGAGCTTCTTCGTCTGTTTAGCAGATATCATTGAAACCGTTGGTGTAGGTCGTCGTTCTGGTATGTTGTATCGTTGATTCTGAATTCTGACAATCACCTTCTACAGTCGTGACTAGTAACTTCCATGGCGATCCCATAGCTAAGGCTTCCCAAACAGGGCGTCGACTACGAAGAGTGGTGCCACGTCGCAAAGTACTTTATCTTCAAAAGGCTTTATGAAATAGGCGAGCTTGCATTGTCGGGTGATACTTAGCTCTTGTCCATCCTTCATCCAACTGATGTTGTAAGGCCGAGGATGCGAAGTGGTAACAAGACCTAGTTTTTTCACAAGTTCTCCAGAAATAAAGTTCTTCTGGCTTCCATTGTCCACAATCAAATGCAATGGATTGTTTTGAACCCATATCTGTGTATGGAAAAGGCGCTCTCGTTCCTCCTTGTCAACGATAGTCGAGGTTGTTGGAGTTGTCGATGTCGATGTCAAAAGAGTCATTGCTTCTGGGTCAAATTCTACCAAATTCTTGTGGAATGTGTCAGATGTCGACAATTTTTCCAAAAAGGTATTCCGAGCTTTGCATTCAGACGTATCATGCCAAGATGAGTGGTGGTAATCGCACCATTTCCCGGTGAGTTGCTTGCTATGTTCCCTTTTGTGAAAAGGATTTTTTTCGTGATCTGGCTTTGGTGGAGTTGGCTGACAATATTTCGACTTGTCGAAGTCAGCTGGTGCCTTCTTGTCGGGTGGTCGTCATGATGTCGGTTTAGTCGCGAAGCGTGCTTTTCCTTTCTGTTTGGTTTCGAGTTTGCTGGCATAGTGGAATGCATCCGCGAGTGTATTGACAGTCAGAAACTCCATTTCCTGCTGGATGTACGGGGATAATCCGTTGGCATACTTCAGAACAAGCAATTTTTCTTCTTCTTGAACGCCAAGTCTAGCCATGAGTCGATAGAACTTGTCAGTATAACTTTGTATGGACTGGTATTTCCATTGCCTTAGCTATTGCCACTTCTTATACTGCTGCTCAAGGTACTTCAGTGGGTAAAACTCCTTTCGTATGTATTAAAAAAATTTCTCCCATGTGTCGATGGGGTCTCCTCTTTTCTCCATCTTTGTCGAGAGGTTCTCCCACTAGCAGTGCACATATGTTGACATCTTTAAGGATGCAATGGTGATCTTGTTGGCTTCTGAAAGTTGATTCACAGAGTAATAGGATTCCAATTGTTGTACCAAATTGTCGACGGATTCCATGTCAATCTTGCCTTCTAGATTCGATATGTCCAAATTCATTTGCACTTTGAAGGGGTTGATTTTGTCGAAGTTAGTTCTCGTCGAAAACACTCCTGATGTCGAAGCAAATCGCGTGAGAATCTCATTGAACTGGGCGAACATTTCAGTTCGTTGTCGAGCCAGCGCTTTCTCTATGAGTTGCTGTGTCTCATCGATTGCATGTATATCGCATGTTTCTTCTGCCATCTCTGGAGGTAGTGTCTGCTTGGATTGTTGAGTTTGCGAGCGTGTTTGAACCGACATAAGTCAGGTAACTTCGATGGAAGTGTTTATGCAAAACTTAAGCACGAACAAAGCTGATGCACTCTGATACCAATGATCCACACGCGCCCAGGAAGCATGAGGGGGACAACAATTCCACTGAATGAGTCGGATATGTTATGGCGGAAGCATAAGAAAGAGAATAAGCAAAGCAGGATTACACTACACAAATGAACACATACACACAGACAATATGCAGGAATGCGAACTGATTTCTCTATTACTAGATGTAAAGATTATGACATGTATATTACAATATTTTACATGTTTATATAGAATGTTGAGACACTTGGGTGTCTGCCCGTTACGTTCAGTTACATGAGAAATTATAATGGTTTCGGAATTTCAACCATTACAGTCGACTGGAAGACAGAGAGACAATATGTCGAAGTTCGACAGTCGCAAGTCACAAGTCGATGCTGCATGTCGATGTCGCGAAACTGTTTGAGGTCGTTGAACTTTGTCAAGGTTGCAGAGTTTGTCGAAGCCGTGTCGAAGTTGAAACTTGTCGAATTTCTGTCGACATCGACGACTTGTCGCAGTCGATGTTAGCATTCGACAACAATGTCAACTACGATATGGATCAAGCTCTACGAGTCATAGAGCCTCCACAAATTGATGATGCCCTGCTCCAATGAAGTCATGTCCTTCAATTATCAACTCTGTCCCTTTGTGATGAATGCGAGCAACTGAATCCGCCCCCACATATAATATTGGTCTCTCCCAAAGATGGTGTGGCCACTTGCTAAGACTCACGGCCTTCTTCTCTGTCACGGACCAATGATCAAGGGGATGACCCCTTTGCAAATTATGTGGCCTCTCTCTTGCGGTCGTAATCTTATTCACAAGTTGTGATCCTTCTCTGAATTCGTCAGCCACAAGAATGAATTGGACCTCATTCCTGAAACCCGTGCTCCCTGCCCATTAATGGGAAATTAATCTAGCTAGGAAGTATTTTGGCCTTTTCTCCGAGCCACCACCCCACAAGGAATTCGGTACCCACGAATTTGGTCTCTCTCTCTCCAGCAAGAAACTCAGATTTCCCACCAATTCATGGTTTCAGTAATTTGACGCGCTGAAGATGAATTCGCCCTACATGAAGTTGACCTCCCCAAATCCGATCTTCTTCAATAAAAATTGGCCAATATGAATTCGGCTCTTTCTATGTTCGTGGATTCCTCTTACAACTCCGATCTCCTCTGAAATCGGGCCTCTGCAAGCAATGAACTTAGCTTCCCCCAAAAGATGACGTCACAACAGTTGAATGAACTCGGCTTCAACGAATTCGACCTTTTTCCAATAGATGGGTTTGGCCCTTATGAGGGACAAGCGAGCTCGATCTCTATAATAAATTCGGCGTCCCCCCTGAATTTACTATCACCATGAAATTCGACCCTTAAGGAATAGTTTCAGCCATCTCGAAACAATGATTTCTGCAAGTGTTTTGGCTTGTAATCAAACCGACCTCAATTTTGCACAGTGCCACAAACATTCTCAGTTACCTCGGCTATGCCAAAAGGGATGATCTCAACCTTCGCCCACGCCAAGATACTACTCCCCAAAATTAAAGGTAGAATCATTGAATTATCTCAACGGGAAGCCTGGGTAGATTTCCCCTCAGGCTGGCAAGATCTCCAGCTTTGATACCACTGTAATGTCCCCGACCTGAATGGACACTGATTTTTGGTTGTGTAATTTTTACAAACAGTTTGAGTTACATTGATTTATAACTTTCACAAGCAATTTGCATTCTTATCAACATTTCGTCAAGCACATTGAAAACATTCAAGAACACACCAAAATGGAGAAATATGGTTGGCACCTCTATTATAAATAATAGATGGTAGACAATACAAATAACTATGGCTGCTATAGCAGCTACCAAAACACACCCAACAAGAACCTGGAAGTGATGCCAAACCAAAATATGAAGCTCAAGTGAATGGATCCTCCTTCTTGTCTAGCTATGGTGGATATGTTGCACCATCTAAACCAAACCAATAATGGAAGGGTTTTTCCAAACCATATCGAAAAATTTGGACAAACCCCTAGACGGTCTCAAGAAATCAATGTCAAATCAAGATGATCATAATGGATGAGTTCCTCCTCTTTTATTTTCTTTTTGAGTCCCATACCATGGGTCATCCAATACTATCCATTGAAATATCAACTTTTTAATTCAATGACACATTAATATTATAACAATTTTAGGCCTAAGTGTCATCCAATAACCCCTTGGAATGATCACCGAGAAAGGGACATCACAACATGCATGTGGGCCCTCATGAAGGAATTAACTAAGCTTAGACTAACCAAGTGGTGTCAACTAGTTCACAAGTGTTGAGTGAGGCTAGTTAACTTGACATGCATGAGCCAAGTGGTGCTAACTAACTCACAACTGTTGAGTGATGCTTAGTTAACTTATCATGCACGAGCCATATGAGTTAACTGATCCATAACATGCAAGAGAGCTGCACTTCTGGATGTCCACTACCAAGGAAAGCACACTAACCCCTAGAAAGGAGGAGGAGAACTCCTTCATCCCTAAAACAACGGAAAAGGCACATTTTATCCTAAAATAAAGGAAAAAATACTCATGTAAATACACAAAAGTGCATGTACACCAACACTAATCACGACATGCAATAAGCACCCTGCAGCGCAACATTTAATGTTTGATCCAACTCTTAATTCAACGACTGGGTATCCCGCAGCCGCAACATTAAATGTTGCGCTGCAGGGTGCTTATTTCATGCCCACTAATCACTTTGTACACATCTTATTTATTTATTTTTTTCATATTTATTTATGTAATTTCTTGGATACAATTTAACCCACCACATCATCTTTGTATTGTCCAATCACATAATGTTTTTGATTCCGACCTATTTTTAATTTTTTTATTCCAACCTATTTTTAATGAGTGTAATTCCTTCATCCATACATATAAGTGGTGTCTCTAATAGTAACTAATACATGTTGTAGTGTCTATTCATAATAACAACTAATAAATGTTGTAGTTAGGAGAATGCTTTCATGATTGCTTAGAGTCATGCATTTTATAATTTGCTAGAGCAAAATATGGTCTTGAATTCACTCGAATTGACTAACTTCTTCAATTTCAATGTTGTCGATTGGCATTTGCTGAAATACACGAAAAATCAGTTCGCACTCCTTCTTTAGATAGCAACGTTTAAGCGAACAATTATGCGGCTTTGAAAAACTAGTTAGTCACTCCCAACCTAAAGACGGGTACATTTTAACTTCCAAGGCCACCAAACTCCAGTGTCTTGCGTGTTACCCTACATGTCCACACCACCATGCATTGAAAACAACCTCATTGTCTATTTACCACCTTCAATACGTGCATCTTTCTAAGTTTGATCGCGCATAACATCAAGACCGCTATCAAGAAGCTGGCGAGCCACAGCAATTTCTATATACGACTCGTCATCACACGCCATAATTCAGGACATCAGAGTACATAAAAAGCTTTGGAAGGCCAGCATTCAGTGATTCATCCATAGGCATAACTGAATTGTATTCTTATAATGGAGGTGGAGATGGAGAGCGCTAAAAAATTGAAGGAAAGCTTGCTGAAGAGCCAGACTGTAACAGACACCATGCTCACCGTTTTGGTTTCCTTTGATCGGCGCCTCTCATCATTGGACTCTGCAATGCGCCCCACACAGGTTAATTTCGCGTACCCAATTGAGTTTATGTGCATCAAGGCCTCACGGGGTTTTGAAATCAACAACACCCACTGCTCTAATTCTTGCAGAGTGGCTGTTTAAGGTTGACCCAAATGTATGATTCCAAGATACATAAATAACATTGAATTAAACTAGATGAAATCCTTTTATATTTCAAGGCTTCTATGAGCCACTGCACAATGTGGATTATCTTATGCAAATTGAAGTGTGGATTATCTTATGCAAATTGAAGTGTGGAATTGCACACTGCTATAACCAAATATGGGCTACTGGTAAAACACCCTAACAAATTGAATATACAAACCAATCCCCCACCCACACTAAAAACCTGAACCTGAATAGACAAACCATCCCCACACCCCCATCGACCCAACCACTTACACATATGTATGTATGTTTTGGGGTAATTCAAATTATATATGTGTGTTGTTTAGTTGGGGGATGGTTTTGTATATTCAATTTCTAGGGTGTTTTACCATTAACCCATATTTGGTTATGACAATGTGCAATTCCATACTTCAATTTGCATAAGCTTATAGAGAGAGAGAGAGAGCAACAATCCAATTATCAATATCAAAATGTTCACCGTTCAGTTCATAAAAGCATAAATGGGTTTCAAAACATTCCATCTCATCCCTTGGCTGTGGGCTGTTGTGGAGTGAAATATCCAGAGGAAGCTTTGACAATGATTAGTAGTATTGTTTGACAATGATTAGTAGTATTGTCAGCGTAGATCTATCTTAACTTCTGTTCTATTATACCATAGAGATAAAAGAAATTGAGATACAAATCTCTCTCTCAATGCTTATAAGATTCCAAGTTAAGATGAGTAATAATATAAGCTGGTGTGTATTTTACATTATGAATTTTAGTCTTTTTTATAATATTTTAATTTATAAGTAAAGACATTACACACATCTCATTCGTACTAGGTTGTTATTTTTTTAATATATTGAACTGACTTATGCGGCTATGCCATGTGTCACTTTAGGCATGAAAATTACACCTTTCCCTCATACTAGATTGGAGAATGCACCCTGCTTCTATTGGTGCAATGACTATGACCCTGTAACATCGAAGAAGGCTAAACGCTTGACGATTTCAATTTTCCGGTGGTTTTTGGCCAGAATTCGGTGATTTTTTTCTCTGAAATCAATTTTTTCCGAAACTCAAATCGTTTTTTTTAGTTCAGAAATAGATTCAGCACTCTCCAAAACTCTCAGGGCACCCGAATTATGCAAGTTTGACAGCTGTTATCTAGAATTGCGAAAATTCATTGCCTGATTCTGTCAAAAACGAGCCTGAAAAGAGAATAAAAAGGGGGTAAAAATATCGCCGGTTTAGATTACACTTCTAACATCTCTTTAGTGTTTACTTGCAACACCTCCAACACCTCCAAGGGCAGCTCATCATCTTGAGAACCGCAATGTTTATCCCACATCGTAGTGGGTGCAACAAGATAGTATGCATGCTGTTGTGTTAGAAGGCAGAAATATGAGCGAACACACACCAAGTTCTGAACCTTTTGTGAGGTTGGGCAAGTCTTCTTCACAAAATGGGTGAAGGTACACTCACTTTATTTTCGCTCACATGCTGATGAACTAGCCACATGTATAGCAAAATGGAGATAGTGTGATTTAAAATTTAATAATAGAAACTTAAACCAGGGCCTTTTCTGTAGGCCTATTAGCAGAAACGCTGACAGTTTCTCAAGAAAAAGTTTTCCTCTTTAGAAACAGGAAATGGATGCCAAAAATGGGGTTTTTGTTGTGGTTTCAGTTTTGGTTTCGGGATGGGTTTCTGCCAGAAATGCCCCCTTAGATGCAGGTTGTGGTAACTAGTGTGTGTAATACCTACTTGTACACTTTTCAATAAGAACATATCCTCCAGATATGGATTAGTTACCATGTTCGAAAATTTCGATAGCTTTGGGAGGAGGGGAGGTCTGGAAAAGTTCAGGATTTCAAATAGTTTAATAAGTAAAAAGTTCGGAAAAATGGAATAATATTAAATTATACATATTAAATAATCATAAAAAAATACATAAACATCACCAGGCTCTTACAAGTTGGGAGAACGTTTTTGTATTTCATAATGGTTTAGAGACGTGCATTTTATAATTTTCTAGAGCAAAGTATAGTCTTGAATTCACTGGAATTGACTAACTTCTTCAATTTCAATATTGCCGATACGTATTTGATGAAATACAGGATAAATCAGTTGGCACGCAGTGCCGACCTTTAGATAGCAACGTTTAAGCGAATAATTATGACGCTTTGAACAACTAGTTAGTCACTCCCCTTGAAGACCAGTGAATTTGAACTTCCAAATCCACCAAACTACAATGTCTTGCGCGTTACCCTACATGTCCATACCACCATGCATTGAAAACAACCTCATTGTCTCTTTACCAACTTCAATACGTGCATCTTTCTAAGTTTGATCTCACATAACATCAAGACCGCTATCAAGAATCTGGCGAGCCTCATCAATTTCTATATACAACTCGTCATAACACGCTATATTTCAGGACATCAAACTACATAAAAGCTTTGGAAAGCCAGCATTCAGCGATTTATCCATAGGCATAATTGATTGTATTCCTATTATTATGAAGGTGGAGCTGGAGAACGCTAAAAAAACGAAGGAAAGCTTGCAGAAGAGCCAGAATGTAACAGACGACATGCTTACCATTTTGGTTTCTTTTGATCGGCGCCTCTCATTTTTGGACTCTGCAATGCGCCCCACACAGGTTAATTTCGCATACCCAATTGAGTTTATGTGCATTGGGGCATCACGGGGTTTGAAATCAACAACATATGTGTAGGGGGTAATTCTCTCTCTCTATTTATAAAAGCTTATGCAAATTAAAGTATGCAATTGGAAATTGGACATTGGTATAACCAAATATGGGCTATTCGTAAAACACCCCAAAAATTTGAATTTACAAACCATCTCCCAACACACACATATACAGATAGAGAGAACAACAATCCAAATATCAAAATGTTCATTGTTCAGTTCATAAAAGCATAAATCAGTTCCCAAACATTCCATCTCATCCCTTAGCTCTTCTGGAGTGAAATAGCCAGAGGGATTGCTTTGACAATGAGTAGTAGTAGTGCCAGTGTAGGTCCATCTTAACTCTGGATCTACTAAGCCTCAAGAAGGATCACAAAGAAATTGAGATGCAAATCTCTTTCTCAGTCCTTAAAAGATCCCAAGATAAGATGAGTGATAATCTACATTGGAGTGTATATTTTACACTATGGATTTTAGCTCCGTTGCACGGAAACCGCTCCCTGAGTTCAGGGAACTCGTTCCAGAAGTTCCCCCATTCTAGGGAGCTTAGGAACGGGAACGAAACGTTCCAAAATCAGTTGGAACGGTTCCGGGAGCTTTGGAACTTTCCGGGAACTTCCAACATGAAAATTCGGAAACTTGGGAACCTGCTTTTTGGCGTTCCACTGGTTGGGAGCTTGCAGCCGCTCCCAAATGTTCCTTGGAACTCCCACACGTTCCTCATTGACCAAGCACGTGGCCCCATGTTTAATCTCTCTCGCCAAATTGTAATCTCTCCCGCCAAACCGTAATCGCGATTTCTGGGAGATAAAGCATGAAAAAAACTATAATTTGAGACCCCTACCTGCTCAATTCACATTAGTGTTTGAGAGTGTTCACCGTGAGAGTGAGAGCGGCCAAACTATGTCCTCTACCCCCCTCGCCGACAGTTGTGTAGAGGTTGTGAGCTCTTCACATCCCGAGTCCCTGCAAGATGTGAGCTGAAACCCCGAGGCCGAGCACAGAGGCTAAGCGGCTTCGGTGGCAAAGCCTGGGTAACGACGACGGCGTTGACAGCTTGTTCGTTGTTGACATTGGCAGAGCGACTCATTCGTTTTTGGCAAAGGCAAAGGCAGAGGTGAAGACGGTTTCGGCTTTCCTGCGTGCTCGACTTGTTGCAAGGTAATGTTAATATTAATTATTAAATTTTAATTGTTAAGTGTTTTAATTTATTATTAATAAATAATATTTATATTTATAATTTTATGATTTTAAATTTGAATGTTTTAAAAATCATATATTTTTAATGTTTTAATATTTATTTTTCAATTCCAATCTATTAATTTTTTAAAATTTAAAATTTATTTATTAGTTATAATTTTAATTTTTCTATCAATTACATATTGTTTTTAAATTTTATGTTATTAAATTAGTTAAAAGTTTTGAATCAGTTTATTTTTTAAATTATTAATTTATTTATTATTTATAATTTCAGTTTTAATCAATTATATGTTAATTATTGCAATTAATTTTTAATTTTTTTTTATATAATTACTAATTTAATTTTACAAATTTACAATTATTTAATTTTTTGCCCTATAATTATTGTATCAATTGCATATTTTTTTACATCAATGCTCATTGCTAATATTAATAAATTAAAATTACTAATTTGATTCAATTTAATACAATTACTCATTGTTCATACAATAGAAGTTTAATTTTGTTTTTTAATTATATTATTTTTTATATTTTTTTAATATATATTATTACTGCTCCCAACTCGTCGTTTCCGACAAATTTAGGGAAAACTTCTAGCCGTATCGAACACCCGTACCCGAGTTCCCAACGTTCTCGCATTCCGGAAACTTGTGCAACATAGGATTTTAGTCTTTTTTAATAATATTTTAATCCATAAGCAGGAATATTACACATCTCATCCATGCTAGGTAGTTATTTTTTTAATATATTGGGAGCCCATATGCCACGTGTCATGTTAAGCACGGAAATTACACCTCTTCCTCGTATTGGGTTGGAGAGTGCACCTTGCTTCTCTTGGTGCAATGATTATGACCTTCTAATATCTCTTTGGTGTTCACTTTCAACACCACCAAAGGCAGCTCATCATCTTGAGAACCACAATGTTAATCCCGCATCGTAGTGGGTTTAACAAGATAGTATGCCTGCTGTTGTCATAATAGAAGGAAGAAATATGAGTGAACACACACCAAATCCTGAATCGTTTGTGAGGTTGGGCAAGTATTCTTCACATTATGGGTGAAGTAATACTCACTTTAATATTGCTCACAAGCTGATGAACTAGTCACACGTATAGCAAAATGGAGATAGTGTGATTTAAAATTTAATAATAGAAACTTAAAGTAAGGCCTATTCTGTAGGCTGATTAGTAGAAACGCTGACAGTTTCTCAAGAAAAAGTTTTCCTCTTTAGAAACAGGAAATGGATGCCAAAAGAGGGTTTTGTTGTGTTTTGGTTTCGGGATGGGTTTCCGCCAGAAATGCCCCCTTAGGGGCAGGTTATGGTAACATAGTGTGTGTGTAATACCTTATTACCTACTGTACACTTTTCAACAAGAACATATACTCCAGATATAATATGGATCATAGTTACCATGTTTGAAAATTTTGATAGGTTTGGGAGGAGGGGAAGCCTGGAAAAGTTCAGGATTTCAAAAAGTTTAATAAGTAAAAAGTTCGTAAATATGGAATATATATAAAATTATACATTATACATATTACTCAAAGATTTAAATAATCACTAAAAAAATACATAAACGACAAAATTAGTATTTTTTTGGATTTCAAATAAAATTTTCAAGTTTATTTTTTCTTATTTTTGGGTTTGGAGGTTTGGTTGTACTGGTTTGGCCGGTCTGAAAAGTTCAGGGTCAAGCCAAACGTATATACATATTAGTGATATTACTCAAAGATTTAAATAATCACTAAAAAATACATAAACGACAAAATTAGTATTTTTTGGATTTCAAATAAAATTTTCAAGTTTATTTTCTTATTTTTGGGTTTGGAGGTTTGGTTGTACTGGTTCGGCCGGTCTGAAAAGTTCAGGGTCAAGCCAAACGTGGTAACTATGATATACAGAACAATAATTATTGACAATAACTGCTCTTGACTACAAAAGTCGATGAATTACCAAACATAATAACAAAAACTATAGACTAGGAATTTGATTACAAATAAGGTCTGAAAAGCTGCCTCTGTCTGGACTCTGGAGTCTGAGTATATATTGAATAGCAAAGATTTGGGATTGGTTTGCAATATGTAATGCCTATGATGAAAATATAAAATTTTGCATAAGGAGGGGTTGCATGCAGTGAATCCAATTCAGTGGTTGGTCGATGATTATTCTGTTTGTTACCACTAGGAGTATTGCCTACACCAAGTGAAAAGTTGAAAACACCAAGAGGAACTCAGAAAGGATACCACTGTCACCTTAATAGTGCTTTCCCTCACTTTAGATTGGTTTGTCACCAACACAAAGGGGCCTTTCTTAAATACACTAAGTCCAAAAGAATATGAAGAAAAGTGGAGGTTTTAGGACTTAATGCGAATCTACTGTAGGGTATATTCTCAGTGATGTATTGCCGAAGTTTAAGTCTAGTTAGAGATACAAAAGTGATAAGTTTACTAGACTTTGAGGCAAATCTGAAGTATAATATTGAAATGTAATTTTCATATTTTTTACACAGAAATGAAATTTGGATTTTAGAGGGCTTTAAATGGTAGTTAAAAGAAAGATTACTGCCTAGGAAAAATCCATGGAGCATGTTACCTCCGAAACTAGCATGTGTGATTAAAGTCCCAAAGAAGTAAGCTAGCCGAGGGAAACCAAGAGAAAAAGGAGAATGTCACCATACCAATCCCCTTTTGCACTTTTGGTTGGCTCTTCTCCAACTCAAGACGGGCTTCCCTAAGATAGGTTTACCAAGGCAAAGACAATGAGGAGCAAGGTGAGATGAAGAGGTTGCCCTAGCAAAAAGGTTGTAGCATAGCAAGTAAAGAAAAAGGTGATGGGAGGATAGAGAGAAACCAATTAAGAGACTAGTGTCAATCCACGAAGGGAAAACGGAGTCAAAGGATCACGAACTAAGAGGGCGGCGGGCCTTGCTTAATAGGCCACCAAAAAGGAAGACTTGTAGTTGCTAACCCAAACCCTACTTGATGGAATTGAAGACGAATTGGAGTTTACAAGGGAAGGGATCGAATAAAGTTTCCACTTCCTCTCTAGCTCTTGTGGTGCACCTTATAATAAGAGTTTATGGCTGCACAATCCGAATGAAGGTAAAGGTACAACACATAAATCCCGTATAAATAAATATGCAAGAAAGGAATACATAAAGATTAATTTAAGACATCTTTCTCCAATGAGGTGGTAACACCTTTCCCAATGGCCTAAACTAGAAGCACAAAAATGACAATGTAAATGCACCCAATACACTTGCAACCATGAAGCTCCAAGCAAGATAAGTGCACCACACATGAAGAAGGGAATCCTTACAACAAGCTTTGCTTCAAGATAAGAGGTTCAATGAGAGGCTCACTCCTTATATAACTTTATGGAGCAAGAGGGCACATGCCAAGTGTTGGAGGCATGCATGAAAGAGGGTGTCATAGATAGAAGCCAAGTGTTGAAACACATGCATGGGGAAGTGCGCCATCTCTAAGAGAAGGTAGGACACATGGGGGGGAAATCCCCCTTGAATCAAGGGATTATGTCCTCAAGAGGCGTGCTCCTTAGAATGAGGATTCCCCCCAACACAATCCAAAAAATAGAGATTTGGGTCCTAAAATCCAGGGATTATGTCCCCAAAATCCAAAAAGCAAGGATTTTTAGACATAAATCCTATACATCAGGCAATCTTGTCCCTAGAATCTAACAAATAGGGGATTGTTTCCAAGGGGGGAACCTAGCATAGTTTGAGGTATTAAATTGGTCTAAATGGAGTGCACCCACCATTTTTTAAGGAGGAGGTGTTCCACATGGTATATACATCCCTTCAAACAATTACTTCAAGGAATAACTGATTATGTTGAGTCAAGATCTGGAGTCTAAATGAAGTCATCACAATCATCAGTTGGGTTACGCTCATACAATATGAGGGGTAACAACTGGCTCTAATTGTGGGACATGTGCTTATGTTTGAAGAAGAGTGCATGAGAACCTCAAAATCTCCTAGTTGTACCTGCTTGAGAGGAAGAAGGAAAGAGAAACTATGTGGTGGAATGGCTTAATTCACATCCCAACCGCCACATGTTATTACATACTTAGAGATCACAAATAGATTTCAAATGACAATGCATAAGCCAACAATGCCAACAAAATTAATGCTCTCATGAGCTTTATTTATCCTAATCACCTACTCTAGCATATAAACAAGAGCATGCTAAGTAAAATCATATTTCCAATGTAGCTTCCTTAGCATCTCATCAATGCCAAAGCCCCTTCCTTTGTACTTGGTCATAGACTAGAACAAGGAAACATCAGTCATCATATGCAAACATGTTGCAATCTCCATCATGAGATCATGAGCATGTACAATATCATCAAACATTTTCCAAGCTTGGCAAATCTTCCCACAAGCCTCTTCTATCCAAGATTGGATAGGGCTTGCATAAACATCAACAGCATGAGGTTGCCAACCTACAAAATCATCAATAATATCTTCAAGAGAAAGTGCTTTAGGTTCATCATCACAATGCCTTAAGCTAAGCATGAGGAAAAAATTATGAACATGGAAATGGACTTTTTCCCCAAGTTACACACTAGAAATGGTTTGTTATCCTGTTGTACAATAACATTTCCATAATGCAAAAACAAATTTCCATGTGCAAAACTAGGAGAAATTTCCAGAATTTGAGAAGGAGAAGAGGGATGGAAAAAATGGTAGTAAAACTTTGCTATATTGTCTCATTTCCAGCTTAGAAATGGGCTCAACGAATGATCTTTTACCATCACATGTATCCAAAACTGTAGGGCTTCTTAGATGGATTTTTTTTGTAATAACACTAGAAACAAAGTGCTCCAAGTCATAAGAGAATTTTGCACAAGAAGGTGAAGAAAATAGTTGAAAGTGACCATCCAATGACTATGTTATCACACAAAGTGTAGCTTCCAACTAGAGGGATCCTATCCATGATGGTAGAGGAGGGCAGCTAACCGGTGACACTTGCAAGGGCCTCGTTCACTGCTAGATACAGAGGTTGTCACACTGAATGGACACTTGTCACTTTAGATCAAGCTGGAGCAAGATCAAGGGGGAGACTCTAGCCATCCAATAAAGGATAGCGAACCTACTCAAGGCACTCTAGGATAATGTATAAATGGAAGTGAGAGAGAGATCAAGAGTAAGTTGATCTAGATATAGGAAATGAGTAGCTTCAGGAGTTAAAGGCTTGGTTGAGGAGGCTTAGGCAAGAGATAAATACTCAATTGAAGAGAAATGAACCACTATTCAAGTTAATCAAGTAGATCTAGATAGCTCTAGTGTAGATCTAAAAGACCCAAATGAGATCTGTTGGTTGTGGAGCCAGATCTTCCAGTCTCATAGATGATATTGTCTCAGCCGTGATATGCAAAAGGACTGTACACTCGTTCCCCCACCTTGGGGTTCGGGGTTGTTTTCGCCAACAGTTTACGGGCCCATGGTTTTGGGTATCCCGTGGTATTTTCCCATTGTATTTCCCCTATAAAAGAAAGACATTGTAATACGGCTAGGGTAAGATGTATTAGGTATTATGCATTGTAAAGATCTCTAAGATCGTAAGAGAGACTGTGAGACAGCGAAGAGGAAGTGCAGCGGTTGTGCTGCAGGTTTTATCCCTTCACTTTGCTAGATGGTATAATAATAAGGACTGGCAATTTCAGTGTGGACGTAGCCCATCTTGGGTGAACCACGATATATTGGTGTCTCTCTTATGATTATTGTTATTGCTCTATGATCCTGTTTTTCTAACAAGATCCACCTAGGGTTTAGTCAAAATGAAGTGAGGTGGGCCCCACATGGTGAAATTAGGATAGGAAAGGCATTAGAATGGTTTCTAGGTGTTAGATATGGAGGTTAGAGGACAAATTAGCAACACCCAACTGACAGATCTGGAAAAATGACAGAAAACCCACAAGTGCGTCCTCCCCTAGAGATGACCAGTGTCTGGATCTGAGGAGAAATGAAGTCAAATTTCCACCAAATTTGGTCTCTAAGGTTTATTAATTATTTAAGAAGTGGGTTTTAAGTGTTAATACCAAATTATCGCAAGATCTATCAGATCTATAAAACGAGGCTTTGAAACTTGTAAAATGGAGTGACAAATGGATGGAAGTAAATGAAATCACTACGTACCTTGTAGATCTTACCTCAAATGCTTGTGGCCGCCAAGTACATGATGATCCTAACAGTTGGTTACAATTTCGAGCAAGTTTTAGCAGTCTTCCAACAAGTGCGTGTGGGTCCAAGGAGGAGTTGTGCCCTCTCTACCTGCAAAAATCAAACAACCGGAGTTAGATTTGTTTCACAAATAGAAAGAAACCATGCAATACATTTAACAAGCAATAACCCAATGGAAAAATTCACAATTGGTTACTCCCTGAAAGATGAAGAGATCTGCCCAAGCGAATGGATGGAGAAACCCTCACAATCCTCTCCCAAGCAAATCGCACCCCTGCAACAAAGATCAATTTGGCCTCAGATGTCCAAAAGATATGAAATCATGCTAAAACTACTCAGATATCCAAAAGAGAGGCATTCCAATCATGTACAAGAACATTCATCAAAGCAAGAAAAGTATATTTGCAAAATAATATTAATATTCTTTTATTCCAGAGCCAAAAGTCCAATTACAGTGAGGGGGGTCTCTCCTTTAAATAGGAGTGAGACAGACCAAAACCCTAACCACTTTCTAAATGAGTGGTAGAGATCAAAAGATATAACAATAATAATCAACGGCTAAGATGAGACGAAACTACAATACATGGATCACTCACAAAAAGGGGGAAGTGTTTCCTCAGTGACGCCCTAGGGGGGGACGTATGACATGAGATGACTAGGAAACACAACATAATAACATATTGGGGGTGTCTAGGAGATAATATCTTCACTAGAATAATTCCCCAACTACATCAAAATAATATAACATGTGATAAAGTGTCAAAAGACACTAGGATGTGCCCAAAAATACAATATAAAACCCCCAAATTGATGAATAAGATGATGTGTGGACCCCATTGATGATGGAGAACATGCTGGAAAATGTAGAAAATATCATCATGATGTCGGACCAATCTCATGCCATTTCCTCACCCAATTGAGCCAAATCGATTTCCTCTAGTCATTTTACTATCGGAAAACCACCTTTGAAAAGATAGAAATGCCTGTAACTCTCTGCTATGTTCCCGGTGTTGTTGTAAATGTAACTTCGAAAGATATTCATTTGTATTATATTATTATATCATTATTGTAATTTTATTGTACCTCCATCGGAGATGTTTTTCCTCCGTTTGGAGATGTCATTATTGTATTTGGTCATACTAGAATATCGAGGTAAAACCTCCATTGTAAGTCGAGGCAATAGTTCCCCAAAGGTCAAATGTAAATTGTATTTTTGAGTCTCCCTAGGAGAGGTCGGCTCAGTTAGGTAAATGAGGTCGGCCCCATTGAGGAATTAGGTCACCCTCACATAAAGTATAAATAGAGAGTGTCACTCTCTCATTTGGCACACACACTCAAGCAAGTTCACACCAAGTGAGAGAGAAGACAAGTTCGCTGGAGGAGAAAGAGAGAGAGCTGCAAAAGACATCTTATATTTTGGGTTTTCCATATTGTTTGATATTGTACTAGTGACAAATCTATTTCCGAGGAAGTTGCGGGGTTTTCTCCTTTATGGTTTCCCTGAGGAAAATTCTTGTGTCTTTTGTGTTTTGTTGTGCTTGTCTATCTTTCAGTTTAAAGATCCAAATAAATTGAATTAAAGTGCAAACTCTAACATGGTATCAAAGCCAATATGAAAAGAAGGCATTGTGTAGTAGCAGGAAACTAGGGCTTCCTAGTTCAAGGTCTTCTTTCCATAGATCATCAGAAAAAGAGGGCTAGGCTAACTCACCCTAGGAAGGCGCATATTTTGGAGGAAGCATAATTCAATTTGAAGAATTTTCATTTTTGACCCAATCACTGGTGCTGGGAGAAAACTAGGGCATCAAACTTTTGGGGTATTCCTCCATCAATCCCGACAAAGGAGTACACTAGAAAACTCACCTTAAGGAGGCGCATCTTCTTGTCCAATTTGAAGTTCAAAATTCCAAGTTTGAAAAATTAGGGTTTCTCTAACAAACTCTAGGTTAGCCAACTCCAGAACCACGTTGGGCATCTCAAATTGGTAAGATCTAATTCTTTGTTATTTCCATTTGAGGTTCTCATTTCAAAATGAAAAATCACACCAAGCTTGAGGATAAGCTTGAAGGAGCTGACAACTTCCGAGCATGGAAGTATAGAATCTCTCTTGTCCCAGAAGAAAATGATTTGGACAAGTATGTCAATGTTGAGGTTCCAGAACCAGAGGGAGAAGAGGCAAAGGAAATCCACAAGAAGAACTTGGTCAGCCAAGAGGATTATTGCAGACTCCATCAAAGATCATCTCATCCCTCATGTGTCATCCCTGAAGACTCCCAAGGAGATGTTCGATGCTTTGATGAAGATATTCGAAGGGAAGAACATCAATCGGAAGATGACACTAAGGAAACAAATCAAGAATGTGAAGATCCAACACTCAGAGACCATGCAATCTTACTTCACAAGGGTCTCTCAAATCAAGGAGCAACTTGGAGCAATTGAAGACAAAGAAGAAGGAGAGATTGTAATGACCACCTTCAATGGTCTCCCAAGATCATGGGACTCATTCATTCAAGGAATATGTGCCAAGAAGAAACTGATAACCTTCAACAAACTATGGGAAGAATGCACCCAAGAAGAAGCTCAACTAGTAGCAAGAGAAGAGAAGATGGGAGCTAATGATGACCAAGCTCTAACTGTTCACACTAAAAGAAATCACAACAAGAGGGAGGACCACCATCAGAGAAGATCCAGAAGGCATCATGGATCTAGAAGGGATCTCTCCAATATCATATGTTACACGTGATGAGAAGGGACATTACTCAAGAAATTGGCCCATAAATCAAGGATCCTCCAAGAAGACCAACAAGAAGAGGCATCATGCTCACACTGCTGAAGAAGATGAACCATGAAGGAAAAGAACCAGAGAAGAAAGAGATGATTCTTCAAGTGATGAAGAATATGTCTTAATCTCAGCACTCACAGGCACCATCACACATGGGAGCAATGATTGGCTCATAGATAGTGGAGCATCCAAGCATATGATGGGGTACAAGTAATCTTTCATCAACCTATCAGAACATGAGTCACCTCACAAGGTGAAACTTGGGGATGATTATCAATACCCCATCAAAGGAAGTGGAGAATCTTCCTACAAGCTAGATTCCGGCAAATCATTAAAGATGAAAGATGTTCTCTATGTACCAGGATTAAAGAAGAATCTTCTCTCCATCTTAGTATTAGCTAAAGGAATGCAGGTTGCATTTGTTGATGGCCAAGTTCTAATGTGGCCAAAAGGAAAGACAATAAATGATACAACAGTAATTGGAGAGCAAGAGGGCTGCTTGTACAAGTTGAAAGGTGAACCAGAACAAGCTTTAGTCCATGACTCCATGGAACCAAGTGAATTGTGGCACAGGAGGCTTGCACATGTGTACTATAGAGCACTACCTATTGCAAGCAAAGCAGTTTTAGGACTACTAGAAAGCCAGAGAAAACATGAAGGCATTTGCAAGGGATGTAAGCAAGGAAAGAACGTAAAGAAGGCATTTCCTAGCAGTGAAAGCAAGGCAAAAGGAATATTGGAGTTAGTCCACTTGGATGTGTGTGGTCCCATGTCTTCCAACTCATTAAGCGGATAATGGTGGAGAATTTACTTCAGAAGAATTCAAAGAACTTTGCAGAGAATTTGGGATTAAGAGGGAGTTGAGCACTCCTTACAATCCCTAACAAAATGGCGTTGCAGAACGAAAGAGAAGAACAATAATGGAAGTAGCGAAGGCAATGCTACATGATCAAGATCTTCCGATGCACTTATGGGCAGAAGCCGCAAGGACAGCTGTGTATGTACAAAATTGTACACCTCATCGTGTATTGAACAACAAGACTCCCGGAGAAGCTTTCTTAGGAGAGAAACCAGAAGTCAGCCATCTCAGAATATTTGGCTGCCTGGTGTACATACATATCCCAAAGGAAAAGAGAACCAAGCTAGATCCTTCAGGAAAGATGGGAATATTTGTGGGATACAACGACACATCAAAATCCTACCTAATATACTTCCCATGATTCAAGAAGATTGAGATCAACATAGACGCAACCTTCGACGAAGATTCAGCATACAACAAATCAAGAAAATTACCTATTGAAGAAACTGAGGAACCTGAAGTTCCCAGGACCAGAGACACAGTTATGGAAGAAGCAATTCAATAGGATCATGAAGACCACAGCATGGCAAGAACCTGTAGATCCACCTCGTGAGAAGAAATCCCACAAGATAAGACCAACATGGGCACGTGAAGCAATACAAGATGCAGAGAAGTATGGTGCTCCAGATGGGATACATAGAGAAAGCAAGAGACCCAGACCATACTCCAGCTATGTGGCCCTACTATGTGACATCATTGATAAAGAACCTTCCAACTACGAGGAAGCAACAAAGAAGAAGGAATGGAAGAATGCCATGATCGAGGAGTACCAGTCAATTATGAAGAATGATGTATGGGAGATAGTTCCAAGACCAGTAGGGAAGTCTGTTGTGGCTTCGAAATGGATCTACAAGATTAAGCATGCTACAGATGGTAGCATAGAAAAACACAAGGCAAGATTTGTGGCACGAGGCTTCTCCCAGAAGGAAGGCATAGACTACGAGGAGACATTTGCACCTGTAGCAAGATGCACTTCCATCAGATCTATACTTGCATTGGCTGCAGTAATGAAATGGAAGGTACACCAGATGGACGTCAAGACTACGTTTTTGAATGGTGTAGTCGAAGAGGAAGTGTCTGTGGAGCAGCCACTGGGATTCGAGACACATGATAGATAGAATCATGTGTGCAAAGTGAAGAAAGCCTTGTATCGATTGAAGCAGGCACCCAGGACATGGTACGGCAGGATGGGCAGCTTTTTGATGAGCTTAGGATTTACCAAGAGTAAAGGAGATTCCAAACTTTACTTCAAGGTTGAGGGCGAAAGACCAGTAATACTACTACTATATGTAGATGACCTGTTTGTAATAGGGGAGGATGAGCTCATTGCAGATACAAAGAGAAGAGTTTCTGCAAAGTTCGAGATGAAGGACCTGGGAATGATGTGATGCACTACTTATTAGGCATGGAGGTGTGGTAGAGTGCAGATGGGATCTTCCTTGGTCAAGGAAAGTATGTAGTGGAGATGTTATCACACAACTTGTAGTTGCCCCTAAAGGTGATCATATCCAGGATTGTAGAGGTGCTAGGCAACTAAAGAGGTGACCCAAGAGGGCCTCAATTCCCAAGGATGATTGGTTGTCACTGCAATCGAGGCACTCTTCACTTTAGATCAAGCCAACGCAAGATCAAGGGGGAGACCTGTTATCACACAACTTGTAGTTGCCCCTAGAGGTATCCCGTCCGGGACGGTAGAGGAGACAGGCAACTAAAGAGGTGACCCAAGAGATGCCACGGTTCCCAATGAAAGGTGGGAGTCACGTCAACCGAGGCACTCTTCGCTTTAGGTCAAGGTGTAGCAAGACCTAGGGGGAGACCCTATAACCAATCACAGTTGATTGGATCCAAACAAAGGTTTCTAAGGGTAGGTAAATGATGAGTTACGGAAACCAATGCAAGGCTAAGTGGACCTAAGAGTTAAGATATGGTTGAAGGTGGTGTAAGAGATTGTTAATGTTTCAACCTATGTATGGTTTAGGCCACATGATGGGGTATGATGACTAGGTATGGTACCATATGTTTACACAAGTGGGTCTTGTTTTCTTGGGAAGTGTGAAATGGTTCTAGGTAGGCCCACAAGGTGAAGTTATGTGTGAAATTGGTACTATAGGTTGGATAAAGGCTAGATCTATGAATCTAGGTTGATTCTAGGAGTACCCATGTACTAGATCTAGGGTTTGACACAATTCCCAAGGAGTGCGACTTGCTTAGAGAAGGACTAGTGCCTTGTTGGATGGGCTAGTGGGGTCAAAAAGTATGTCAAAGTGTAGATCGGGACACCTAGAAGCCAAGTCAAGTGGATTGAATGAGATCCAATGGTTAGATTTTGCTAGATCTAGGTTTTCAAGTAATAACCCCAAGTGGACCACAATCCCTTAAAACAAGGAATGCTACCCCCAAGGCGGATCGTGACAAAAGGACAGTCTAGACCTAGGTTTCAAGGTATGGGCATTCCAAATCCACGAAAATCTCAAACACCCACCTCCTGGAAGTGGACAAACTCAATTTTTCAAGGGAGTGCGACTTTGCTCAAGGAGGGCTAAAACAAGGGTTAAGTGGACCAAATCAAGCCCAATGGCCACCAAATTGTAGATCCGAATAGCTAGTACCCCGATCTATGAGTGTTCAAAAATTCAAGTCAATCCAAGGGCTAGATCGTAGTAGATCTGAGTTTTGAGGTGCCAAGAGATTCAAAAGGGGGTTTTAAGTTTTAACCCCTTAAAACACGGAGAGATGTCCACAAGGTAGATTTCACCAAAGTAAAAATCAGGGGGTAGGTTATCAAGTGTCTAGATTGCAAATCAAGTGGGATCTCACCTACCCATGTGCTAGATCTAACCAAACAAGCCTCTCACTAGGAAGTGCGATTTGGGTCAAGGAGGGCTTTTTGCCTTGAAAAGTGGGTCAATTTTTAGCCAATCACCACCAAACTGTAGATCCAACTAGGGGTGGATGCTATAGAGGTGGGTTTTCAATATCTCTTCAAGAACAAGGCTAGATCTAAGTAGATCTAAGAAATACCAAAACAAGGGTTTTAATTGATTAGGGTTTTTATGATCTAGAAATTATGGAAGATTCAAGTAGAAGATCATACCTCTTGGAACATACCTGGATGAAGAGATGAATGCTAGTTGAGACGAGGATTACTTTGCCAAAGATCAAATGGAGAATGTTGAAGCCCTCTTGCCAAATCGATTTTTCCAAGCCACATGTGATTCCTTCTAACCTGTCAAGCCAAGGAGCAAAGCATCAATCAGTTTAACAAATTGAAGGTAGATACAAGCAAGAGAAAGAGAGAAACATGGAATAGTTGACACAAAGGCAAAACTACTCCCTGTTACACCAAAGCGACTTCTTCCAAGATTGAAGGGCAAGCCTCCCCACCAATTCGCCCTTGTCCAAAATCGCCCTCTTAACCTGTAAATGAAAAATGGCAAATATGCAAGATAGCTACAATAGATCCTCCAGTGCAATGGACAAAAGCATTTACAATCGAAACAACCAACATCCACTCCAATCCAAGCATGTACTCCAAAAGATAGAAATTTTATTCCAAGAGCCAAGAGCCAAAAATATCTAGATGAATTTTACAATGAGAGGCTCCCTCCTTAAATAGGATGGGGAGAGAGTACAATCCTAACCACTTTTTACATGAGTGGCTAAGATTAAAAGATCTCAAGATCTAATCAATGGCTAACAATAAATCATAACAATATATCACATGGATCACCCACATAATGATAGCGCCCCCACTAAAAGGTACAATAAGAGGGTGACGTCATCCACTAGAGAAACATAAGCACCAAAATCCACATCATGGTGACTAGGACATGACAATATAAGCTCATGGTGGGGCTAGGAGGTATTAATCCTTACTAGCTCATCCCCAAGGCACAATAAAATAATAAAATATGTCCAATATAATATAAATGATCAAAACTGTCCTCAGAATCCATGACAGTCAAGCAGTAAATGTCCTCCTGTGATCAATCTGGGCATACCCACATGGTGAAAACTGACTGGAAGGTAGTGATGCCACCCTGGAAGACCTCTGTGAAGACCAAATGCCAAAACCTTGCCTCAATTGCCCAAATCGATTTCCTCAGTGACCACTTTATCCCATTTTTTAACTGCCTCGGGAACTGTGAAAGTGCCAAAACTTCCTCCTAGGGTGCTAGCGCTGTCCATCTGAGCCCACCAGGCTCTCCAGAAGGGGGGGGTAAATGGTAAAAACAAGTGGCTGGACCACCCCCTCCATCATCAGCGCCCTAGGTGAACTGGCCTCTCGGGGCCCCTGCTGCTCAGGCTGGGAAATTAGCCCCAAATCTGGTCAACAAGTGTAAAACTGCATCAATCACTGTCAGAAGTGCCCGGAACTGAAAGATAAGTGTCTCAATGGATCCGGAAGACCCAAATCTACTAGGAATGTGTACTCATACACCCTGGGTTGCCCTAATGGGCCAGCTGTAGGGTCCACCATATATGGACAATGTATAATCTGCTGATCTGAAGTAGTAATAAACCTGCTGAACTGGATCAAACATCATCTGCATCATATGTCCATCATATGATATCATCATCAAACATGTCGACCCATCAATCATCATCAATAATCATCCATACATGGTCCACATCATCACGGATCCCAAGAATATATAACCAAGGATAAATCACATCAGTAGACTAAGACACTGCTTCTCTAATCATTCTCACAGCTAAGCTCAAAGTATAACATCCATTCAGTGGAATTAATTAAGTTAGCATATTCCGTTGTTATATAAAATTACTTGCACAATAGTTCAAATGACAAACTCACCCATTGGACATGGTCAAACTGCTAGTGAAGGATGAAGGCTAGGAGCAAGGTTGGGCCAAAGGGGTTGACTTGTCTAACTTAACTCAAAAATACTTTGGACTGGGAGAAGGGGGAAGCTACAAACTCTGTGCTGGACAAAAGAACACGGGGGATGGCTGTGCCTCACAAATGGATAAGTTGTTTAGAGAGTGCTTATTCATCTTAGGCATCATGTTTACATCAAGTTGATCCAGGTTCATTAGGATCATTCCATTTTATTCCATGGCCTTTTTGGCCTACATAACCCTTCGGATTTCAGATGTGCTGAGAAGCACAACTAGTTGCAACTTGCATCCAGGGCATGTTTTTTTTTAAATATTTATAAGGTCAGCAATTGTTTAGATATAGCTTTTAAGAACCATTGCTTTTTGGACCTTTCTTATACTCTTCGAGGAGTATTTTTAGCTGTTCATCGCTCTTGCCCTTTTTTTGTTTCCATGGGCGAATTTTTCAAGTTTCCATAGGTAGAACATGAGCTTTCAGTTTTAGCCAACAACATCTCAAGTGACTAGGGGGAGTTCAAGCCAATGCCAAACATCGGGACAACCGACCAAAATGATTTAGGCCTACAATCCAACTCACCAAAGGCAAGTTTTGTCACCAACTCAGAGCCGAGACACTGAATAAACAGGGATGCGGTCCAAACACAGAGGTAGAAAAATGGGGAAGTCCTCGGTATCAGAAAGTCAAATGAGACAAGTCAGGGTTTAAAGTCAAACAGGAAGGTCACGTATGGATGGAGACAAGTGAATATGGAGCCTACACTAGCAGAAAACTGGTGTCGGGAAAGACCATATCTATGTAAGGTGAAAAACCAGTGAGTTTTGTTAAATGACCTAAATGTGCAAGCAATTGTCCATTTTAAGATTTACAGTTCATTTTATATAGTTTGCCACATCAGGAATAATATACCAAGCACATGCTATGATCATGACTAAATCAACAAGATAATAATCCACAGTCAATGAGAACATATCCATAGATCATACAACATCATCATAATAATAATCGTCCAGTATCATCTGAAACATTGTTGTAATACATCTCTAGGCACTGAACTGAAACTGTATGGGATAAGTAGTCACATCAGTCATCAAATCTGAACTCTCAAGGCTCAGCCTTGACACAAGGTCATATACAAATCTGAATAATGTACTGCTCTGATCATGAGTGATCCAAAATATATAGCCATGCTCTGGAATAATGGAAGCTCTGGAATGTGCAGATATCTGCTGTACAAGAATAGTAGCCCTGCTACTATGGTGTGATAACATCTGGCTCCAGCTGGGACAAGTGCTCTAAGGGAGAGAGCGCTTGAGAACCTCAGAATCTCTGGTCTCGAACTGCTCTGCATCAATCTTCAATCCAGCACTGCACCATCCTTGCTTTCAGCTTTTATCTTGCACCTGTTCCTGCTCTCACAAACACTAGAATACCATCATGGAGCATGTATGGGACAAATATAAAATAAAACTGAAATGAAATCTAATCTAAAGCATAAACTAAAATGCGCCAAAATATAAATATAAACTAACATGGCAATAATTATTCATTTATCATTTTTATTACTGTGCAGGAGGAAAAAGAGTACTTCTTCAAGCAGGCAATCTCAACTTGCACAGGCAGCCAAAAATAGAAATGCCAACTACAATTTCTTAAATGCATGCAGGAGAAGAGACAAGCTTAGGAAGGAGCAAGGTTCAACTCAATAAAGGATGAAAACAAGCAGACACTCCAGGCAGAAAAAGAAAAAGGGACAATACTCGGCACACAGAAAAAGAAAAATCACACAAATCCTACTGCTCAAGCGAGCTTATTCAGAAACTTCCTACTCTAAACAGGCAAGGCAAGGCACAGTACGGAAAGTTAGGGATGATAATCCCTTAGCTCCCTTTGGTTGATAGGGAGTAAGATGCGTTGGCCATTCCCAGTGGTGAGAAAACACATCTCATCAATGCAGCGCTCAACAGTAAGTGGTCCAACCCAAAAGTCACCTGATCCCCTAGATCGTATATAAAATAAATCATTAGGTATTACAACCTTATCACCAATTTCGAACCTTTGGTGATTTACAGATTGAGGGATGACTTCAATAACATGTTCAGGAAAAGGTTGGATATCGGAAGTACATTGAGGTTGAGGTGTAACTATACGTGAATTCCTATTAGGAGGAATTTCATCAAATCTGGGAGGTCCACCGTTTAAAGGTACAACTACCCTACCAATCAAGACTTCTCTTACAGTTCTCCTAGGAGGACTTTCTACTTGTGGGTGAATAATGTTCTTTGGCGTTTCCCCTATGGTCCAAAAGTCAATATCAACATCCTCATCCACTTCAGCTCGGGTTATGGATGGAGGGCTTTGATTTTCACTACTTCTGCTACTACCCTCTCCCGATGGGATAGGAATGGTCATGTTCTCTAAAAGTTCCAGATGGTCAGTAGGAATGGGTGTATGACTAGGAACTGTGCTAAGCATACTTTGATCTCTCATATCCAAAGATGTGGGTGGAGAATAAAGTGCGTCTGTGGAGTCCATATCCTCTTCATCACTAGGTAACTCACTAGGCAAAAGGAAGCTAGGGTAAGATGGAAGCGAACGTAGCTCAGTGGGCTCTTCCTGAGAAATGGCTAGATTACTTACAGAAAAGTCTTCCTCATGGTCATCATGGGTTGAGGCATGTTCTTGCCAACTCATAGAGTTGTCATTCACTTGTCTCAAAACCCCATCTTCCAAGGATAAATGGGGCAAATGATCAGGCACATCATAAAAGTGATAATCAACTAGTTCTTCATCACTCCCCTCAGGTGAGGGAAGGTGTGTTCCTTCATTGTTATTTGTCCAAGGAGTGATGTGAGGTAAGCCTTGTCTTCCTCTTTCTGTGTTAAGGTCAACTAAGAAAAGCCACTCATGTACTGTCCTAGGTATATACTCACCCCTTCTAATTTGATCAAAGTTATCCTCAGAAGTGTTTAGCTGAGTAGGAGGCGCAGGTTGTTCAATGTTTGGCCCTATGCTACTAGGTTGGTTTGAAATCCTAAGGTCTTCCGACACTTCATCCCGAATGGACTGAGGGTCAACATCAATAATTCTTTCTTCTTCCATGCTAGGATCATCATCATGGCCACCCATGACCATAAAGATACCCTCAGGTAATAACTCACCCTCACCAAAAGTGTTTCTCACACCATCCTCATAATTCTCAAGATGTCCATCATAAAATGGCTCCCGATACACCCTAACCAAAGACCCATCAGAGTTGGGGATAGTAGCATATGATAAATCCATCTGAAGATGTCCCCCTAGCCCAGCGGACCACTTCCTACAAAGGAGCATACCATAGGCTGGAGGGAGATCTATAACTACTATATCCATTAGCATGGATATGTCGGGGCATGAAAACAGGTCAGCTCTTAGGTTTTTGATCAAGCCAAAGACTTTAACTGGTTTAGAGTCAATCCCGAAAACGTTCCCATAAGGCCTAGTTATTTTTAATGCCATGGCTTCCATGACTTCTAAAGGCATCACATTCATGGAGGCACCAGAATCCAACATACAGTTATGAAGAAGGATATCACCTATGCGGAGTGTAAGATAAAATGGTTGGTGACCCCCATTCTTCCTCTCATATAAGGCTGTTTGGATGTTAATGGGAGGGTCATCCTCTTCATCAACCACATCACAAGGTGCTGGGTTTTGAGAAGATGAATCCTCACCACTACTTGTGGCAGTCTCAGGGATACTCTCGAAAAATTCCACCACTTGCTCCTTTATTGAAGGGATTTTCATTAACTCAGTGAGTGGAATGTTATGCATAACTTTGTCTAACTCTCTTTCGATGTTGATATCAAATTCATACTTAGGCGAAGGGACTGGCTCACTCATCAGACTAGGAAATTCAGTGCTTTTCTTTTCACTAAAAGGCATAGGCTTTTGGCCATCCTTTCTTCGTTGATAGGTTTTATAGGGAACTTGACCACTACTAACTTGCTCAGTAGCATAGATGGGACCATTAGGGTTGGTTTCTTGAATGGTGTCTTCTTCATGATCAATCAAAATTCTTCCAAAGTCTTTGTCAAATTTTAAGTCATTAACCCAATTAATGTTCTTTGGAGAATCCGGAGTATCATCACCATGGGTGGTATACTCAAGATCTTCCAACTTTTGCTCTTCATACCAGTTTATGATAGGGGGTTCTTGGTTCATAGGGTTTCTTCTATCACCTTCATTAGGCTTCTTTTGTTGATTCCAATAAGGTTTAGGACCATAGGGCTGCCTATATCTATCCCCCTCTTTGTTCTTGGCTAGGTCCCTAATTAGGAGAGTTAAGTTTTTCATCATTTCATGCATACTCTCCATCATCTCATTGGGATCTTTGCTAGGTTCCTTACTCTTTTTAAACTTAGGCTCAGATCTGGAGGAAGAAGGTCCACTGATTAGGTCAAAGAAATTTTGCTTTCCCATGGAGGCAGCGTTTGCCTCAGCTTTCTTGGCATTGTCTTGGGCTATCTTCAAACTACTAGGGTCTTTGTCTTTTAGATGGTAACCCAAGTAACCTTCATATGCATTAAGGTAATGGATCAAGATGGCTTGATCAAGGGGCCTTATGTTACTTGGGATGTTGGCAACAGTCTTATCAAAGCGTTGGTTAAACTCATGGACAGACTCATTCTCCTTCTTTTTGATGTCAAAAAGTTGGTGTAAAAGGAAACGCCCATCTAACTTGACTGACCATTCTTGCTTGAGTTTATCGGTGAATACATCATACCCATTGATTGATGATGGAGGCAAGCGGTCAAACCATTTGCGAGCATCACCCTCCAAGGATGCAAAGAGACCCCTAATAAACACATCTTCTTCCTCAGCCCCATAAGCTTCCATATGAGCCCAAACATTGTCTATGTGGTCCTCTATAGAGGTGGCACAGTTGCCATTGAATTTTGGGATCTTTTCAAAGTACTTGTCTGGCATGCTATGGGGAGCACCCAAGATCTGAGAGAAGTCTAAGGGAGAAGCCCTAGCCTTGTGACCAAAAGCACGGGCAATAGGAGGATTGTTTTGGTTGTTGTTACCGGAGTTGGATTGACCTTGTCCAACCATTGGATTAGAGTTATGATTAGGAGATAAAGGAGGAACCGAATTGAACAAAGGGGATCCTAAGACACGGTTTGGAGAACCCGAGTTGACAAGTTTCCACAAGAAATCAGTTGATTGGGTTTTAGGATCTCTTTTGTGATATGTGAGTGGGGTTCCTTCCAATTGATTTGGATTTGATTTACTTCGAGTGTTGTAAGGATGACTATGAGCTCGCTCCTCAGCGGAGTCACGATTAGGAGTCGCCAGGTAGATCTTTAGGCTATACTACCAAGAGGTATGTCGTTTAAAGTGCAGAGAGATAGTGAGACACAAAGGTGTGTTGAACCAAGGTAGGCCTCTACCTCCCCGGCAACGGCGCCAAATATGTTATCACACAACTTGTAGTTGCCCCTAGAGGTATCCCGTCCGGGACGGTAGAGGAGACAGGCAACTAAAGAGGTGACCCAAGAGATGCCACGGTTCCCAATGAAGGGTGGGAGTCACGTCAACCGAGGCACTCTTCACTTTAGGTCAAGGTGTAGCAAGACCTAGGGGGAGACCCTATAACCAATCACAGTTGATTGGATCCAAACAAAGGTTCTAAGGGTAGGTAAATGATGAGTTACGGAAACCAATGCAAGGCTAAGTGGACCTAAGAGTTAAGATATGGTTGAAGGTGGTGTAAGAGATTGTTAATGTTTCAACCTATGTATGGTTTAGGCCACATGATGGGGTATGATGACTAGGTATGGTACCATATGTTTACACAAGTGGGTCTTGTTTTCTTGGGAAGTGTGAAATGGTTCTAGGTAGGCCCACAAGGTGAAGTTATGTGTGAAATTGGTACTATAGGTTGGATAAAGGCTAGATCTATGAATCTAGGTTGATTCTAGGAGTACCCATGTACTAGATCTAGGGTTTGACACAATTCCCAAGGAGTGCGACTTGCTTAGAGAAGGACTAGTGCCTTGTTGGATGGGCTAGTGGGGTCAAAAAGTATGTCAAAGTGTAGATCGGGACACCTAGAAGCCAAGTCAAGTGGATTGAATGAGATCCAATGGTTAGATTTTGCTAGATCTAGGTTTTCAAGTAATAACCCCAAGTGGACCACAATCCCTTAAAACAAGGAATGCTACCCCCAAGGCGGATCGTGACAAAAGGACAGTCTAGACCTAGGTTTCAAGGTATGGGCATTCCAAATCCACGAAAATCTCAAACACCCACCTCCTGGAAGTGGACAAATTCAATTTTTCAAGGGAGTGCGACTTTGCTCAAGGAGGGCTAAAACAAGGGTTAAGTGGACCAAATCAAGCCCAATGGCCACCAAATTGTAGATCCGACTAGCTAGTACCCCGATTTATGAGTGTTCAAAAATTCAAGTCAATCCAAGGGCTAGATCGTAGTAGATCTGAGTTTTGAGGTGCCAAGAGATTCAAAAGGGGGTTTTAAGTTTTAACCCCTTAAAACACGGAGAGATGTCCACAAGGTAGATTTCACCAAAGTAAAAATCAGGGGGTAGGTTATCAAGTGTCTAGATTGCAAATCAAGTGGGATCTCACCTACCCATGTGCTAGATCTAACCAAACAAGCCTCTCACTAGGAAGTGCGATTTGGGTCAAGGAGGGCTTTTTGCCTTGAAAAGTGGGTCAATTTTTAGCCAATCACCACCAAACTGTAGATCCAACTAGGGGTGGATGCTATAGAGGTGGGTTTTCAATATCTCTTCAAGAACAAGGCTAGATCTAAGTAGATCTAAGAAATACCAAAACAAGGGTTTTAATTGATTAGGGTTTTTATGATCTAGAAATTATGGAAGATTCAAGTAGAAGATCATACCTCTTGGAACATACCTGGATGAAGAGATGAATGCTAGTTGAGACGAGGATTACTTTGCCAAAGATCAAATGGAGAATGTTGAAGCCCTCTTGCCAAATCGATTTTTCCAAGCCACATGTGATTCCTTCTAACCTGTCAAGCCAAGGAGCAAAGCATCAATCAGTTTAACAAATTGAAGGTAGATACAAGCAAGAGAAAGAGAGAAACATGGAATAGTTGACACAAAGGCAAAACTACTCCCTGTTACACCAAAGCGACTTCTTCCAAGATTGAAGGGCAAGCCTCCCCACCAATTCGCCCTTGTCCAAAATCGCCCTCTTAACCTGTAAATGAAAAATGGAAAATATGCAAGATAGCTACAATAGATCCTCCAGTGCAATGGACAAAAGCATTTACAATCGAAACAACCAACATCCACTCCAATCCAAGCATGTACTCCAAAAGATAGAAATTTTATTCCAAGAGCCAAGAGCCAAAAATCTCTAGATGAATTTTACAATGAGAGGCTCCCTCCTTAAATAGGATGGGGAGAGAGTACAATCCTAACCACTTTTTACATGAGTGGCTAAGATTAAAAGATCTCAAGATCTAATCAATGGCTAACAATAAATCATAACAATATATCACATGGATCACCCACATAATGATAGCGCCCCCACTAAAAGGTACAATAAGAGGGTGACGTCATCCACTAGAGAAACATAAGCACCAAAATCCACCTCATGGTGACTAGGACATGACAATATAAGCTCATGGTGGGGCTAGGAGGTATTAATCCTTACTAGCTCATCCCCAAGGCACAATAAAATAATAAAATATGTCCAATATAATATAAATGATCAAAACTGTCCTCAGAATCCATGACAGTCAAGCAGTAAATGTCCTCCTGTGATCAATCTGGGCATACCCACATGGTGAAAACTGACTGGAAGGTAGTGATGCCACCCTGGAAGACCTCTGTGAAGACCAAATGCCAAAACCTTGCCTCAATTGCCCAAATCGATTTCCTCAGTGACCACTTTATCCCATTTTTTAACTGCCTCGGGAACTGTGAAAGTGCCAAAACTTCCTCCTAGGGTGCTAGCGCTGTCCATCTGAGCCCACCAGGCTCTCCAGAAGGGGGGGTAAATGGTAAAAACAAGTGGCTGGACCACCCCCTCCATCATCAGCGCCCTAGGTGAACTGGCCTCTCGGGGGCCCCTGCTGCTCAGGCTGGGAAATCAGCCCCAAAGCTGGTCAACAAGTGTAAAACTGCATCAATCACTGTCAGAAGTGCCCGGAACTGAAAGATAAGTGTCTCAATGGATCCGGAAGACCCAAATCTACTAGGAATGTGTACTCATACACCCTGGGTTGCCCTAATGGGCCAGCTGTAGGGTCCACCATATATGGACAATGTATAATTTGCTGATCTGAAGTAGTAATAAACCTGCTGAACTGGATCAAACATCATCTGCATCATATGTCCATCATATGATATCATCATCAAACATGTGGACCCATCAATCATCATCAATAATCATCCATACATGGTCCACATCATCACGGATCCCAAGAATATATAACCAAGGATAAATCACATCAGTAGACTAAGACACTGCTTCTCTAATCATTCTCACAGCTAAGCTCAAAGTATAACATCCATTCAGTGGAATTAATTAAGTTAGCATATTCCGTTGTTATATAAAATTACTTGCACAATAGTTCAAATGACAAACTCACCCATTGGACATGGTCAAACTGCTAGTGAAGGATGAAGGCTAGGTGCAAGGTTGGGCCAAAGGGGTTGACTTGTCTAACTTAACTCAAAAATACTTTGGACTGGGAGAAGGGGGAAGCTACAAACTCTGTGCTGGACAAAAGAACACGGGGGATGGCTGTGCCTCACAAATGGATAAGTTGTTTAGAGAGTGCTTATTCAACTTAGGCATCATGTTTACATCAAGTTGATCCAGGCTCATTAGGATCATTCCATTTTATTCCATGGCCTTTTTGGCCTACATAACCCTTCGGATTTCAGATGTGCTGAGAAGCACAACTAGTTGCATCTTGCATCCAGGGCATGTTTTTTTTAAATATTTATAAGGTCAGCAATTGTTTAGATATAGCTTTTAAGAACCATTGCTTTTTGGACCTTTCTTATACTCTTCGAGGAGTATTTTTAGCTGTTCATCGCTCTTGCCCTTTTTTTGTTTGCATGGGCGAATTTTTCAAGTTTCCATAGGTAGAACATGAGCTTTCAGTTTTAGCCAACAACATCTCAAGTGACTAGGGGGAGTTCAAGCCAATGCCAAACATCGGGACAACCGACCAGAATGATTTAGGCCTACAATCCAACTCACCAAAGGCAAGTTTTGTCACCAACTCAGAGCCGAGACACTGAATAAACAGGGATGCGGTCCAAACACAGAGGTAGAAAAATGGGGAAGTCCTCGGTATCAGAAAGTCAAATGAGACAAGTCAGGGTTTAAAGTCAAACAGGAAGGTCACGTATGGATGGAGACAAGTGAATATGGAGCCTACACTAGCAGACAACTGGTGTCGGGAAAGACCATATCTATGTAAGGTGAAAAACCAGTGAGTTTTGTTAAATGACCTAAATGTGCAAGCAATTGTCCATTTTAAGATTTACAGTTCATTTTATATAGTTTGCCACATCAGGAATAATATACCAAGCACATGCTATGATCATGACTAAATCAACAAGATAATAATCCACAGTCAATGAGAACATATCCATAGATCATACAACATCATCATAATAATAATCGTCCAGTATCATCTGAAACACTGTTGTAATACATCTCTAGGCACTGAACTGAAACTGTATGGGATAAGTAGTCACATCAGTCATCAAATCTGAACTCTCAAGGCTCAGCCTTGACACAAGGTCATATACAAATCTGAATAATGTACTGCTCTGATCATGAGTGATCCAAAATATATAGCCATGCTCTGGAATAATGGAAGCTCTGGAATGTGCAGATATCTGCTGTACAAGAATAGTAGCCCTGCTACTATGGTGTGATAACAAGACCCTTACTATCCAATGAGGGTTAGCGAATCAACACAAGACACTCTAAAGGTTACGAATGATGCACAAGAGTAGATCTTGGTGGATAAAATCTAGATCTAGGCAAACGTAGTGGTTTATAAGAGTTAGAAACTGGTTGAGGAGGCTTAGGCAAAATAGAGATTCTCAATTATAGAAGAAATGTACCACCATGAGTTTAGGAAAGTAGATCTAGATAGATCTACTTCATATGAAGAAGACCCAAATTGGATCTACCTAGGGTTTAAGCAAATGAGACCAAAGTGGACCCAAAATAGTAGATCCGAGTGTTAGAAGACTAGATCTAGGTGCTTGAAAAGTAGATCTGTGAAATTTATGGGGGTTCGAGCATACCCAACTGATAGATCTGAAAAATTGACCAAAAACCCAAGGGCGTCCCACCTAGAGATGACTAGTGCTAGATCTGGGGGTAAATGGAGTTGGTTTGAGTTGAAACTTTAGATCTAGTGTTTTTATATTTATTCCAAAGTGGGTTTTGATGGCCGTACTCAAATAAGTACCCAATCTATTAGATCTAAAAAACGAGGGTTTTAATGGTGACAATTGGATTAAACTTCAGATAAATAAAATAAGATGCAAATGTACCTGGAAATACTTGCCACTACCCTTGTGTGGTGATGATCTTCCATTTCCGATTAATTACAAACGTTTTCAATGCCATGCCAAGTGAAATCGCTATTCCTTCCAAGAGACCAAGTCGCCCTCCTCCTGCAAAAGAGATCTACAAAGTAAGAATCGATTTGCAAAGAGAAAGATGATAATCAATGAAGAAAGACTCAACAAGCATCAATATGATACAAAGATACAATAAAGATACTCCCTAAACCAATATCGACTTAAGGAAGAGATATGGAGCTCAATCACAATAGTGCCCCCATCAAATCGCTATCTCCATCAATGGTACGACCCCCTTGCAAAAATGGTTTAGCAAAGCATAGATCCGCAAGAATGCTAGAAAGAAAAATACTTTACAATCTCCACGCAAAACATTCGACAAAGCTTCCAAGGGTTTTTGCAAAAATATTTTATTGTCCAAGAGATCAAGAGCCAAAAAGTCCTTTACAATCAGGGGGTCTCTTCCTTAAATAGGAATGAGAGAGACCAAAACCCTAACCATTTTTTAAATGAGTGGTGGAGATCAAAAGATATAACAATAATAATCAATGGCTAAGATGACCCGGAAATACAATACATGGATCAACTAAAAAATAGAGGGGGACACACTCACTAAAACGTCCAAGGGAGATGCACCTCATGATAAGTGACTAAGACACATGATATAAGCACATGGTGGGGCTAGGAGGTAATCATATCCTTCACTAGAATATCCCCATGGCACAATAATAAATAATATGACAAGATAACATCATAATGTGACCATATGACCAAATCGTGGCCCCTCAAATACACAATAAAATATCCAAAATGATGAATATCGGGACGTGTAAACCCCTCAGATGCCGGAACAAGTACTAGAAGGTGTGGACATCATCATCAAAATATCCCGGACCAATCTCATGCCATTTCCTTGCCCCAATAAGCCAAATCAATTTCCTCAATGAGCCATTTCTCTGCCTGAAAACCACCTCCGAAAGTACAAAAATGTCTGTATCTCACTGCCAAGTGTCCCGGACACAATATGACTACACCAAAATGTCTGGAGATGGGGTAATATGGTAATAACGACTGGCTGGACCCCCCATCGCCTCAGGAGCGCCCTAGGAGAACATGCTAGCTCAATGCAAGTGCTGGACAGACCATTTCTACATGGCAAAACTGGAGAAAAGTGGCAATTTGACTATATCATCAACTGCAAGTGCCCGAAATTGATAACTAAGTGCACCAATGAGCTCAGAATGCTTAAATCTACAAGGAATGAGCATTCATACACTGTGTGACCATCAAAGGATACCTCTGTAAACACATCCATGCCCAGAATAATAAAAATAATGGTCCGTAATAATAATAATCATAAAAAAATCAATCAAACCATCATTTGAAACTATTGTCTGAGGCATGGAACCATCTAATGGACACATATGGGCCATGAATAATGCATCTCGAACACTGTCTGCCCAAACTCATCCTGGACTCTGCTGTTGTCTTGGTTAAACTGGGTTGACCAGGTCAAGAATGATCAAAATAGTGATCCAAACCATGAATAATTGTTGTTGTAAGTATAAATGGTTATGATATGCTCCTTCAATTATATTAGTAGCTAGACCAAAGCATAGAGTGATGTTTAACTGGCGTAAGCATGTAAATAATATGAATAAGATAAGCTTAAATCAAAGTAACTAGCTACTAAAAACAAGATTTTCAAGTGTATACTCGTTTACTGACTTGAACAATTTGCTAACCATGGGTGAAGGTGAAAAAAACAAAGGGTAGGCTAGGGGAAGGACTCAACATCCTCAACACTGCAATCTCTCGGATGAAGGAACCAGGGAGACCACCTAGACATATACTGGATAGAAGATAACACAAGGAATGGCGGTGTCTCACAAATGGGTAAAGTGATGAGAATGCTTCCAATAGACTCTAGACAAACAACCTTTTAGCAATTTATTATTTGTCAGCTTTTATATTTAAGATTTCACATTTATTTCACTTTATAGATTTTCACTAGCCAACCTCCAAGAGTAGGTGCCCTGAATAGCCTAGCGGGCCTCAGATAATGACTCGGTATGACCTCCATTGCCCGCCACCGTCCATAGGTGCAATGGAGTGACCACCTTGTTGCCCTGTAGGGGCAAGCAGCCTTACACCATACAAAGGGTGAGTGCACATCCCTTGGCCACTAACTAGCTAATATAGATTTGCATGGTTAGTGTTTAGCAACACTGTTTCTACTGACTAAGCATCCCTTAGATATAGCATTTAAGATCCAATGCTCTAGTGTTTAGCAACACTGTTTATAGGAATACTTGGTTTCGAGGGCTAGAGGAGAACAACCACTATGACTAAAATCACACACTCCAGAGTCGAGACACAATGCAAACTAGGAATCTATCCAACACAGAGGTCTAGGTGGGGGAAGTCCTCAAGATCACTAGCTAAGGTGTGAGTCAGGACAAAACCAAAACTAGAAGGTAACGGATGGACTAAGAAAGTGACAAATGGTGCCATGGATAGCAAAGGCCCTAAAATAAGAGAATGGACAAGTCAGTACTTCTTGGAATAAGGGTATCACCAACAAGTATATTCAAGAACCTCTTGTTAATAGTAACCAACCACTTTTTAAATCTAAACAACAAGTAAGCATCAAATAAGATAGATCCAACAACCATCACAATATACCCAGTCATAAACTACCTAGATAAGAGGAAGAGCACATCAACAACCCACGTATACCTGCTAGATCATGCATCTGAGTCCCTGATCTGAACTACTTGAATAACAATGAAGCACTGCATTTGAATATAATATGGGCACTGTCATCAATCTGCTCTGGATGATAGACGAATGGCTATCTCAGTCATCAATTTGGGGTCATGAGGCTCAGTCATGACATGAGACTGTAACTGTGCAAACTCTGGATCCACTGAATATATGTGAGTGATCATCAAAATGTTGCTCATCATAGGCTGATCTCATCAAAACTGTGTAAAGGACTGGCTCAAAAATATACTATAAACTGCTCTACAATCATGGTAGCCCGATTACTATGGATGTGATAACAGGAGATTCAGAAGAGGTTCGGAATAATGGACTACAAGGCAATGAATACACCTATGGCATCGTACTTGAAGCTACTATGTGACGCTTCTTCAAAGATAGTTGATGCCACAATATACTGGAAGATGATTGGTTCGTTAATGTATTTAACGAACACGAGACCAAACATATGTTTTGCAGTGAACACTCTGAGCCAGTTCCTGACAGATCCGAGACATGTTCACCTGGCGGTTGCAAAACATATATTGAGGTACTTGAAGGGTACAATTGAGTATGGGCTCAAGTATGAGACAAATCAAAGGATTAACCTGCATGGTTATGTTGATTCGGATTGGGCAGGTAATGCCACAAATAGGAAGAGCAATTCGGGATTCTGCTGGAGTTTGGGATCCGGTATGATCTCCTGGTTTAGCAGGAAGTAGTCATGCATGCCACTGATTACAACCGAAGCAAAGTATGTTGCAGCTTGTTCGGATAGTTGTGAGGTAGTATGGATTTGGAAGCTATTGTCAGATTTGTTTGATCTCGAGCTTGAGGCGACTTGTATCTTCTGTGACAACCAGAGTTGTGTGAAGTTGTCTAAGAACCTAGTGTTCTGACAAGTCGAAGCATATTGAGATCAAGTATCACTATATCCGGGATATGGTGCAGAGAGGAGCTGTGAAGCTCCATTATGTAGTGACAGATGAGTAGACAACCGATGTGTTGACCAAGCCGTTAGCAAGAGTGAAGTTCTAGTACTTTAGAGAGAAGCTTGGTGTTATCCAGATCGATGTTCCTCGAAAGAGGGAGTGATGAGATCGGAAGACGCAGGTGCACCAGGGCTGTATCTCACATGGTGGAAGACGCAGGTGGTCCATAGGAACATAATGCACCTGGGGTGCTCCTAGGCTGTATCCACATATTTGGAGATGCTGGTAGGTTTACCGATCATAAAGACACCTGGGGTGCGCCTGGGCTGTATCTTACATGGTGGAAGACGCAGGTGGTCCATAAGGATGTAATGCACCTAGGGTGCTCCTGGGATGTATCCACATGTTTGAAGACGCAAATTGATCGTGAGAGACGTAATGCACCTGGGGTGCTCCTGGGCTGCACCCACTGGGTGGGAGACGTAGGTGGTCTGTTGGACATGATGTATGCACCTGGGCTGCTCTCCGTGTGTGATGTGATAATCTCGATACAATGAGATGATAGTAGGAGATGTAGGTGATTGTTGCGGCAATGTAATGTGTGGTCCTGGGATGTACCTACTTGATGGCTTGCTCGTAGAGATGATGAAGACCTAGATGAGAGCTAGGCCTACATCCAGCATGAAAAAGGGTTGGCTCTGTAGAACTTCTCATGACGGATAGATTCGAGAGATGTCACTAGTCAATGATCAACGAGATGTGGATTGCTGCAGCAGTGACGATGATGATCCAGTTCCAACATTGATCATGATCCAACGATGATGACGTTGTCCAGAGTTTGTGTCTAGATTGATGATGACTGTGGCGAGAGAATACCTTCCTAGTTAAGAGGGGGTGTTGTTGTAAATGTAACTTCAGAAGATATTCATTTGTATTTTATTATTATATTATTATTGTAATTTTATTGTACCTCCGTCAGAGATGTTTTTCCTCCGTTCGGGGATGTCATTATTGTATTTGGTCATACTAGAATATCAAGATAAAACCTCCATTGTAAGTCGGGGCAATAGTTCCCCAAAGGTCAAATGTGAATTGTATTTTTGAGTCTCCCTAGGAGAGGTCGACCCAGTTAGGTAAGTGATGTCGGCCCCATGGAGGAATTAGGTCACCCACACATAAAGTATAAATAGAGAGTGTCACTCTCATTTGACACACACACTCAAGCAAGTTCGCACCAAGTGAGAGAGAAGACAAGTTCGCTGGAGGAGAAAGAGAGAGAGCTGCAGAAGACATCTAATATTTTGGGTTTTCCATCTTGTTTGATATTGTACTAGTGACAAATCTATTTTGAGGAAGTTGCAGGTTTTCTCCTTTGGTTTCCCCGAGGAAAATTCTTGTGTCTTTTGTGTTTTGCTGTGCTTGTCTATCTTTCAGTTTAAAGATCCAATGAAATTGAATTAAAGTGCAAACTCTAACACTCGGGGCACCAAACTGATTGCACCAAAATGTCTGGGCTTAGGGTAATATGATAATAACGACTGGATGGACCCCCTATCCCCTTAGGAGCGCCCTAGGAGAAGAAAAATAATCTCTGAATGTGCTGAGCATGCCATTTCTGCATGGCAAACTGCTAAAAAGTGGTAATATTACCATATCATCACCTGTAAATGCCTGTAACTGATAACTGAGTGTACCAATGGACTCAGAATTCCTAAATCCACTAGGAATGAGTACTCATGCACTATGTGACCATCAAGACCATCATTTGTAAGCACATCCATTGCCAAAACAACAAAATAATTAGCATGTAACTGCTAGTAATTATAAAAATAATACAAACCATCACCTGAAACCACTGCTTGGAGCATGGAACCATCTAATGGACACAAAGGGGCCATGAATAATCAATCTCGAATACTATCGACCAAAATCATCTTGAATCTCGTGGTTGACTTCGTTAAATTGGGTTGACCAGGTTAAGAATGATCAAAATAATGATCTAGACCATAAACAACTGATGGTGCAAGTACAAATGGATAAGATATGCTCCTTTAATTATGTTAATAGTAAGACAAAAGTATAAAATGATGTTTAATTGGCATTAACATGCAGATATAATAATAATAAGTCCAGATCAAAGTAATCCAACTACTATAAGCAAGAACCTCTATTGTATACTCATTTATGGACGTGGCCATTTGCTAGCTATGGGTATGTTATCACATATATAGTAGTCGGGCTACCATATTCTATTTTTCAGATTCCAGTACACTTTTCAGCCAGTTCCCTTACATTTGAGATGCCGAGATGAGCATCTACATTGGATCACTATTTGATATTGGATAACAGTATATTCCCATGCCATGACCGAGTCTTAGGACACTCAGATTTGCTGACTGATGTAGCCATTTAGCCATTTACAGAGTAGTTGGTATTGCCCAGAGTTGCAGCAGCAGGTTCTCAGTGGACAGATGATGGTTCAGATTGTTGTACATAGGTATATGACCCAGCTGGTATTATCTTGTGTTATGGTTATTGTTTCTTTTATACTCATTCTTGTGACATGTCTTAGCAATTAGTATCATGATCTGGCGATCATATAGATATGTGGACCTGGTTGTATTATTTATGTATATATTTTCCTCACTCAGACTTAGAAGTTCTTGACCTATAGTCATTGGTTTTACCCTCCTTAGGAAGAATAGAGGTGATCATTCCCACCATCCTTGGCTTGCTAGTGTTGGTCTCATTATTCATTATCTCCACCTATCCATTACCTTCCATTTTGTTGATTACCTTGACTTATTACTTGACTAGTGGCATGGAGGACCTTCCCCCACTATAGCCTCTTTGTTGGATGACCTTCCCTGTTTTATTGTGTCTCGGCTCAGAGTTGCCTAAGTTGTGTTGGCTAAACCTGAAACAGATAGTGCTACCATCAATACAGTGTATATGGAAATGAAATGTATATCTTATGAAATCCCATTCATGTAACAAGTGTTTCTGAACACATGTGAATGCAAGGCAAGCCTAATGAAATTGGCTTTGAAATGTAAATGTGAAATGTGAAATATAAAGCCCATGTAACAAGTGTTTTTGAACACACGTGGAGCATAAAGCCTTATATAAATGTAAATCTATGCAATGTGTTTCTAAACACACATAGATCAAAGGATATGGAAACTCAAAGGCCCAAAAAGCAATGGTTCTTAAAAGTTATATCTAAATGATTCCTGGCCTCACTTGTATTGATTTATCCCTCACTAGCTTGCGAGTTATCATGTGAGATGGAGTAAGGGACAACTCGAGTTATGTCCCCTAGAGTCTCAAGTTACGGTTTGTCGGGCACCTAGTCATGGCGGCCCTAGACAAGATCCTCAAGGAGCTGTATTAACTTGGATGTGAGTTGTAGGCATCTGTCAAGGTGAATAAGCACTTCTGAAGTAACTTACCCATTTGTGAGACACTGCCATCCCCTGTGTACTGCTTGTCCAACATATGCTAGAGTGTGTATCCCCTTTCCATATCCAAAGTGTCACAGTGTCAAGCTAGTAGTCATCCTTTAGCCTAGCATATTCAGTTTCAACCTTCACCCTTCACTAGCAAAATGGTCACAACTATGAAGTGAGTATGATCTTGAAAGTCTGGTCTGAGTATTAATAAATATTGAAAACACTTTATAATTGGTTATTAGATCGCTAGAGAAATGATTACTACTTGTTATAATTATCACTTGAATGATTTGTAGAGCATGTTTTAACCTCTAACACTTGCAGCAATTTGATGTTAGCCTAGGTCATAGTATTGATCATTTTGACTTGGTCAAACCTAGTTTGACCAAAGTCAACTACAGGACAGGAGGTGGATAGACCTCGGATGATGCAGTTAGATGATATGTGGTCTATCACAGGTCACCAGATGGTTCTATGCAGTGGTTACAGGTTTATGCTGATGATTTGTGATTTTCAGCATTATTATATCATTTACAGATTATTATTATTTTATCTGTTTGGGCATATTGGATATTTTTATGACCATGCAGAGATCCATAGGGTGTATGAGTACACACCTTAGATAGATTTGGGCTCACTGAGTCCAGTGAGACAGTTGGTTTTCAGTTCCAAGCAGTTGCAGTGTTGATTTTCCTCAGTTTACCATTCCGGTGCAGTTTTGCCATGATAAATGGCCTGTCAGAGCAGAGAGATGATGTGACTGGTTTTCCTAGGGCGTTGTATGAGGAGGGGGTGGTCCAACCACTTGATTTTACCATTATACCCCCCTCCCAGAGAGCTTGGTGGCCTCAGTTTGACAGCGTAGGCACTCCAGGTATCATTTTGGGAAGCTTCACAGTTACCGAGGCATATTAAAAATGGTTAAATTGGCTACTGAGGAATTCGATTTGGGCTACTGAGGCAAGGAAATGGCATGGGATGAGTTTTGATGGTGAGTGTGATGTCTTCCACCCCTTCTCTAGCAGTTTTAGCATTCATTGGGGCCCACACCCATTTCTCCGGCACATTTCATGATTTTTTGGAGCCTTTGGAGGCTCACGACTTTCCCAGAGGGGCACGATTTGGTGCCTAGCTTGGTCATTAGATGTTATTGTGCCATGGGGACACACTAGGGGTATTAGACATTACCCCCTAGACCCACCATGAGCTTTATTCATGTTTATTTTATCACTATTAGTGGGACCCCCTCTCCTAGGGCGAGTTTGTCCATTGATATGTTATATTTTTGAGTTGATCCATGTACTTTATGTTGAGCTCATCTCAACCGTAGATTAGAACATTATGATCTTTTAATCTTATCCATCCATTCAAAAGGTGGTTAGGGTTTTGGTATCTCTCTATCCTATTTAAAGGAGAGAGCTTCTCGTTGTAAAGGGTCTTTGGCTCCTGGAATCTTGATAATAGAAAAACTTCTTGTGGATATTCTTGGGTCTCCTTTGCATCTGATGTTCTTCGATGGTGATTGGAAAGTCTATTGCATCCTAGCATTTAAGTATTTGTGGTGATATCTATATTTTTGTAGAAACTGTCTTGTCTACAGTAGGGCGACTTCACTTGGGTATTTTTGCAGGGCTTCCTCAACTTGCTTGCTTGGCATCGCTTGTATCAGGGGGTTATCATTAGTATCATTGTGATCTATGGTTTCATCTTGTTATTTCTCTTGTAGCATTTGTCTATTTCTCTTGATGCCTCAAATCTGATATTGTTGACGTTTGTTGTGCAGGAGAGAGGGTGCATTGGCTTCCTTGGGCAAATCGATTTGCATAGAATACTCATCCAAATCTTCTTAAATTGATCGGGAAGGCATAGATCATCATCATCAAGGCATCTACAAGGATTTCCAGGTAAGATCCACAAGTTTGTTCTCCATTTCTTGGTTCCAATCCATTGGCATCATTATTTTACTGTCAAAACCCTCACTGTTTTATTTTGGAAAATTCCATGGATCAAACCCCTTGATCAATTGGGAAACCATTTATGGATATTTTCACTTGGACCAAACCCAAAGTGGGTTCTCCTAGGTGTCAAGGTTGGAGGACTCCACAAGGCCCAAATCCCAAGGCACTAATCTCCTAACCCTAGCGCACTTCCCCAGCTGGCCAATTTTCCTGTGGTTTGATGTTGTCTCTGAGGCTTGGGTGTTTTGATACTGTCATATCATCTTTCAAGTCTATCCAAAGGTACTAGATAGCCCCAATCCTGTTCTTAACCTCCCTGCATTGGACACAGTTCCCAAGGCAGTGGGTATTTTCATCATTTGCTGGTACCTTGATTTTGGATCTGATAATTAATCTCATAAGTCACTTGTATTTCCACATTGGATCAATTTCATATCTTATAAGCCTCTTGATCCAACCCATACTTCACCTTGTGACTTCATTTATAGATTTAGGGTTTACTCTACCTTACACCTAACGTACTTCACTGTGTCTGATTTGATCTGGTGTCTTGGTTTGATCTCTCCTATCGGGAGTAGATCTGGGTCTCCCCCATTGTTGTCTTGGGCTAAGACAACATCAAGCAAAGATTTCCTCAATTGGCATGACAACCATCCATTTGGGAGTCGAGGCTATCTTGGTTCACCTCTTTGGTTTCCCTTCCCCTCTACCATCCTTACGGATCCACCTTATAGGGCAACTACAAGTTGGTGATAACAGGGTAAATGTGGAAAAGCAAGGCTAGGCTGATGGGAAAGACTTGATAACCTCAACACTGTAATCTCTCAGATAATGGGATAAGGGAAGACCACCTACACATATCCTGGATAGAGAAGAACATAGGGGATGGCAGGGTCTCACAAATGGGTAGAGTGATGAGACTGCTTCCAATAGAGTCTAGACAAGCAACCTTTTTAGCAAATTCATTTATTTGTCATCTTTATTCACTTTGAGCTTTAGCATTTAATTCACTTTATAGATTTTCACTAGCCAGCCTCCAAAAGCAAGTGCCTTGAATGGCCTTCTGGGCCTCAGATATGACTCGCTATGACCTCCATTGCCTGCCACCGTCCATAGGTGCGATGGAGTGACCACCCTATTTCCCTGTAGGGGAAAACGACCTTACATCAAACAAGGATGAGTGCTCGTCCGTTGGCCACTGACTAGCTAATATAGATATAAGAAGTAGTGTTCAACAACATTGTTTTTGCTGACTTAGCATCCTTTTAGATATAGCATTTAAGTTCCGATGCTTTAATGTTTAGCAACACTATCGGTAGGCATACTTGGTTTCGAGGACTAGAGGAGAGCAATCACTGTGACTAGAATCACACACTCCAGAGCCGAGACACAAGGTAAACAAAGAATCGATCCAACAAAGAGGTCTAGGTGGGGTAAGTCCTCAAGATCACTAGTTAAGGTGTAAGCCGGGATCAAATCAAGACTAGAAGATAACGGATGGATGAAAATGGAAGTGTCTGATGATACCATGACTAGGAAAAGCCCTACTAAGGGAATGACCAAGTCCATACTTTACAAGAAAAAGGGCATGACCAATGAGTATACACAAGAATCTCCTACCATTAGCAACTGAATCACCTCTACTCTAAACAACAAGTAAGCATAATATAGAATACTTCTAGCAAACAACCATCGTATACCCTGTCAAATACTACCAAGATAAAGTAAAGAGCACACCAACAATCCAAATGCACAAACCATTTGCCTATTGGATCAAATAATTGAATCTCTGATTTGAACATCTGAGTCATACTGAAACATTGCAGTTGAATACATCATGGGCTATGTCATTAATCTTCTCTGGATAATGGAAAAATGGCTAACTTAATCATCGACCTGGGGTCATGAGACTCAGTCCTGGCATGAGACTGTCGAATATAAAACCTCTAGATCCACTGAATATATGAGAGTGATCATCAATATACTGCTCATCATCAACAGATCTCGTGCAAAACATGTAAAGGACTAGCTCAAAAATATAGTAGGAACTGGTTTGCAATCTTTGTAGCTCGACTAATATGGATGTGACAACAGACTGCTCTGACAATGACCTAAAAATGAAGGTATAAGGCTACTCTAATACATCAACATGAGTACACAAATATTGTTTCGAGGACTAGAGGAGAACAATCACTATGACTAAAATCACACACTCCAGAGCCGAGACACAATGCAAACTAGGAATCTATCCAACACAGAGGTCTAGGTGGGGGAAGTCCTTGAGATCACTAGCTAAGGTGTAAGTTGGAATAAAAGCAAAACTGGAAGATAACGGATGGACAGAGAAATGACCGATGATGCCATGGATAACGAAGGCCCTAAAATAAGGGAATGAACAAGTCAGTACTTCATAGACTAAGGGTATGACCAACAAGTATACACAAGAACCTCCTACCAATAGTAACCAACCACTTCTATTTTAAACAACAAGTATTAAATAAGATAGAGCCAGTAAACCATCATAATATACCTGTTATCACACAACTTGTAGTTGTCCCTAGTGGTATCCCATCCGGGACGGTAGAGGGGATAGACAACTAAAGAGGGTGACCCAAGAGATGCCACGGTTCCCAATGCAAGGTGGGAGTCATGTCAACCGAGGCACTCTTCACTTTAGATCTAGATAAATCAAGACCTAGGGGGAGACCCTATAACCAATCAAAGATGATTGGACCCAAACAAAGGTTCCTAGGGATGTGTAAATGGTAAGTTACGGAAACCAATGCAAGGTAAAGTGGACCTAGAGATTAAAGTATGGTTGAAGGTGGTTTGAGAGATGATTAGTGTTTCAACCAATGTATAATTTAGGCCACATGATGAGATAGAAGGACAAGATCTAGTACCATGTATTACACAAGTGGGACCCACTTTGTTGGGATATGTGAATGGCTCAAATGGGACCCACAAGGTGGACTTTAAGGGATGAAATTGGTACTAAGGGGTATATAATGAGTAGATCTATGGATCTAAGTTGAAATTAGGAATACCCACATATGGGATCTAAGGTTTGACACAATTTCGAAGGAGTGCGACTTGCCTAAGGAGGACTAGTGCCTTGCTGGATGGGTTAATGGAGTCAAAAGATATGTCAAAGTGTAGATCGAGACACCAAGCATGCAAATCAAGTGGGCTAATTGGGATATGATGGTTGGATTTTGCTAGATCTAGGGTTTCATGATATGACCCAAGTGGACCACAATCCCTTAAAATAAGGAATGCTACCCCCAAGGCAGATCGTCACAAAATGATACTCTAGACCTAGGTTTCAAGGTATGCTTGTTCCAAATCCATAAAAATCTCAACTACCCACGTCCTCAAAGTGGGCAAACTCAATCACCCAAGCAAGTGCGAACTTGCTCAAGGAGGGCTAAAAGGTGGGAAAAGTGTGTCAAAACAAGTCCAATGGCCACCAAATTGTAGATCCAAGTAGTTTAGGCAATGATCTATGTGGATGTAGAAAATCAAGACAATCCAAGGGTTAGATCTTACTAGATCTGAGTTTTAAGATGCCAAATGGTCCACAATGGGGTTTTAGTCCCATAAAATGTGGAATGGTGCCCACAAGGTAGAAATCACCAAAGTAAGAGTCTAGGGGTAGGTTATCAAATATGTAGTTTGCAAATCAAGTGAGATCTCACCTATCCATATGCTAGATCTAACCAAACAAGCCTCTCCCAAAGAAGTGCGATTTGCCTCAAGAGGCCTATATTGCCTTGAAAAGTGTGTCAATTTTAACCCAATCACCACCAAACTATAGATCCAACTAGGGGTGGATGCTATAGAGGTGGGTTCTTAAAATCTTTTCAAAAGCAAGGCTAGATCTAAGTAGATCTTAAGAAAAACCAAAATGAGGGTTTGTGACCAATGAAGAAGAATGGATGGAAATAGGCACATACCTTGTAGATCTTACCTCAATTGCTTATGGCCACCTTGCAAATTGATAGCATTCTCCTATGTGTATATTCAAGAGTGAGATCCAAGAGCTCCAACCAAAACGTCCTCCTCCAAGATAGTCAAATCGTCCTCCTTCTACAAGACAAGATCACATGAAACAAGCCAAGTAAGATGATTATGAAAATGATAGAAAGATGTAATAGAAAGCATCAACTATGTCACAGAGATACAATAATGATACTCCCTTTCACCAAGATCAACCCAAGAGAGACTATGTGGATCCCTCCAACAATAACCCTCAAGAAATCGCCCTCCTGTCCACCAATTCGACTTTCCTGCAAGAAAACTAGTAGAAGCACCAAAATCCACAATGATACATAGAAGAGATACTGTATACTCAAGATGCAAGAGAATCCACAAGACAAGAGAGATATGCTCCACAAAGAAGTGTTCTATTCCAATATTCCAGAGCTCCAAAGGTGAGATATACAATAGGGGGTATCCTCCTTATATAGGATAATAAAGACCAAAACCTTATACCACTTTACAATACTACATCAAATGAGTGGTTGAGATTAAAAGATCTCATTATACAATCAATGGCTAAGATGAACCATAATAACATAACACATGGATCACTCATAAAGTGATGACGTCATAGTCTAAAAATAATCATGGAGGGTGATGTCATCCACTAGAGGAGGTAAAAGTACCAAAATCCACCTCATAATGACTAGGACATGACATAAAGAGCACATGATGGGGCTAGGAGGCATCAATCCTTACTAGCTCATCCCCAAGGCACAATAAAATAATAAAATGTCCAATATAATATAAATGATCAAATCTGTCCCCAAAATTTGTGACAGACAAGCAGTAAAAGACCTCCTGTGATCCCTGTGGGCATACCCATATGGTGAAAACTGGCTGGAAGATAGTGGGATCACCCTGGAAGACCTTTGTGAAAACCAAGTGCCAAAACCTTTCCCCAATTGCCCAAATCAAATTCCTCAGTGACCACTTTATCCCATTTTTTAACTGCCTCAGTATCTGTGAAAGTGCCAAAACTACCTCCCAGGGCATCTGCACTGTCCAACTGAGCCCACCAGGCTCTCGAGAAGGGGGGGTAAATGGTAAAAACAAGTGGCTGGACCACTCCCTCCTCATACAGCGACTTAGGTGAACTGGCCTCTCATGGCCCCTACTGCTCAGGCCTGGAAATCAACCCCAAATCTGGTCAACAAGTGTAAAACTGAATCAATCACTGTCAGAAGTGCCCGAAACTGAAAGATAAGTGTCTAAGTGGATCCAGAAGACCCAAATCTACTAGGAATGTGTACTCATACACCATGGGTTTCCCTAATGGGCCAGCTGTAGGGTCCACCATATATGGACAGTGTATAATCTGATGATCTGGAGTAATAAATAAAACTGCTGAACTGTATCAATCATCATTTGCATCATATATCCATCATATGGCATCATCATCAAGAGTATGTGGGTCTATCAATCATCATCTATAAGCATATGTGGCCCACATCATCACAGATCCCAAGAAATGACCATAGTCAAACTAGGTTTGACTAGGTCCATATATAACCAAGGAAAAATCATATCAATAGACTAAGACATGTTCATCTAATCATTCTCACAGCTTAGCTCCAAGTATAACATCCATTTAGTGGCACTAATCAAGTTGACATATTCCTTTGTTATTTGTAATTACTTGCACAATAGTTCAAATGACAAACTCACCCATTGGACATGGTCAAACTGCTAGTGAAGGATGAAGGCTAGGAACAAGGTTGGGCCAAGGGGTTGACTTGTCTAACTCAACTCAAAAAATACTTTGGACTGGGAAAAGGGGAAAACTACAAACTCTGTGTTGGACAAAAATAACACGAGGAATGGCTGTGCCTCACAAATGGATAAGTTGTTTAGAGAGTGCTTATTCAACTTAGGCATCATGTCTACATCAAGTTGATCCAGGTTCATTAGGATCATTCAATTTCATTTCATGGCCTTTTTGGCCTACATAACCCTTCAGATATCAGGTGTGCTGATAAGCACAACTAGTTGCAACTTGCATCCAGGGCATGTTTTCATATATATATAAGGTCATCAATTGTTTAGATATAGCTTTTAAGAACCATTGCTTTTTGGACCTTTCTTATACTCTTTGAGGAGTATTTTTAGTAGTTCATCGCTCTTGCCCTTTTTAGTTTCCATGGGCAAATTTATAAGTTTTCATAAGTAGTACATGATCTTTCAGTTTTAGCCAACAACATCTCAAGTGACTAGGGGGAGTTCGAGCCAATGCCAAACATCGGGACAACCAACCAGAATGATTTAGGCCTACAATCCAACTCACCAAAGGTACGTTTTGTCACCAACTTAGAGCCAAGACACTGAACATACAGGGATGCGGTCCAAACACAGAGGTAGAAAATGGGGAAGTCCTCAATATCAGAAAGTCAAATGAGACATGTGAAGGTTTAAAGTCAAATAAGGAAAGTCATGTATGGATGGAGTCAAGTGAATATGGAGCCTAAACTAGCAGACAACTGGTGTCAGGAAAGACCATATCTATGTAAGGTGGTAAACCAGTGGGTTTTGTCAATCAACCTAAATGTGCAAGTAAATGTCCATTTTATAATTTATAGTTCATTTTAAACAGTTTGCCACAACAGGAATAATATACCAAGCAGATGCTGTGAACATGACTAAATTAACAAGATAATAATCCACAATCCATGATAAAGTATCCATAGGTTATATAACATCATCACAATAATAATCATCATATATTATTTGAAACACTGCTGCAATACATCTCTAAGCACTGAACTGAAATTGCATGGGATAAAGGGTCAGGTCATCAAATCTGAACTCTCAAGGCTCAGCCTTGACACAAGGTCTAACATATGTCTGAATAATACACTGCTACGATCATGAGTGATCTCAAAATATACAATCATCATAGCCATGCTCTGAATAATGGAAGCTCTAGAATGTGCAGATATCTGCTAAGCAAGAATAGTAGCCCTGCTACTATGGTGTGATAACATCTGGCTCTAGCTGGGACAAGTGCTCTAAGGGAGAGAGCGCTTGAGAACCTCAGAATCTCTGGTCTCAATCTGTTCTGCATCAATCTTCAATCCAGCACTGCACCATCCTTGCTTTCAGCTTTTATTTTGCACATGTACCTGCGCTCACAAACACTAGAATACCTCATGGAGCATGTATGGGAAAAATATAAAATAAAACTAAAACTGAAATCTACTCTAAAGCATAATCTGAAATGCATTAAAAGAAATTTTAAATGGCATATATTATTTATTCCTCATTCATATTTTTATTACTGTGCAGGAGAAAAGAGAACTCTTTCAAGCAGGCAAACTCAAATTGCACAGGCAGCCAAAAATGTAAAAGGAAATTAAAATTCTTTAATGCATGCAGGAGAAGAGACAAGCTTAGGAAGGAGCGAGGCCTAACTCAACAAAAACAAGCAAACACTCCAATCAGAAAAGAAAAATTGTCAACTCATCACACACAAAAAAAAGCACACAAATCCTACTGCTCAAGTGAGCTTATTCAGAAACTACCTACTCTAAACAGGCAAGGCAAGGCATAGTAAGGAAGATCAGGGATGATAATCCCTTAACTCCCTTTGGTTGATAGGGAGTAAAATGCGTTGGCCAGTCTCAGTAACGAGGAAACACATCTCATCAACACAACGCTCAACAGTGAGCGGTCCAACCCAAAAGTCACCAGATCCCCTGGAGCGCATGTAAAATAACTCATTAGGCATAACGACCCTATCACCTATTTCAAACCTTCAGTGATTTACAGATTGAGGGATGACTTCGATAACACGTTCAGAAATAGGCTGGATGTCAGAATTGCATCGAGGTTGAGGTGTTACTATGTTTGAATTTCTATTAGGAGGAATTGCATCAAATCTGGGAGATCCACCGTCTAAAGGTACTGCTACCCTACCAATCAGGACTTCTCTTACTATTCTCCTTGGAGGACTCTCTACGCTTGGTTCTTCAACTTGTGGGTGAATGATATACTTTGGAGTTTCCCCCACAGTAAAAAAGTCTCTATCAACATCCTCATCTTTTTCCGCATGGATTAGAGGTGGAAGGTTTTGGTTTTCAATACTTCTGCTACTACCCTCTCCAGATGGGATAGGAATGGTCATATTTTCTAAAGCTGCCAAATGGTCAGTGGGAGGGAACAAATGACTAGGAACCGTGCTAGGATTGCTCTGAGTTCCCGAATCTAATGATGTTGGTGAAGAAGTAGGAGTGTGAAATGAATCTGTGGAGTCCATACCTTCTTCACCAATAGGTAACTCACTAGGAAGAAGGAAGCTAGGATAAGGTGGAGGCAGACTTGGCTCGGTAGGCTCTTCCTAAAAAATAGCTAGATTATTCAAAGAAGAATCCTCCCCAGGGGCATCATGGATTAAGGCATGTTCTTGCCAACTCATGGAGTTGTCATTCACTTGCCTCAAAACCCCATCTTCCAAGGACAAATGGGACAAATGATCAAGAACATCAGAAAAATGATAGTCAGTTGGTTCTACATCATTCCTCCCAGAAGAGGGAAGATGTGTTCCTTCATTGTTATTTGCCCAAGGAATGATGTGAGGTAAGCCTTGTCTTCCTCTTTCTGTGTTAAGGTCAACTAGGAAAAACCACTCATGTACTGTCCTAGGTATATACTCATCCCTTCTAATTCGATCAAAGTTAACCTTAGAAGTATTTATTTGAGTAGTGGGCTCAGGTTGTTCAATGTGTGGCCCTACACTACTAGGTTGATTCAAAGTCCTAAGTTCTTCTGACACTTCACCCCAAAGTGACTCAAGGTTTGCTTCTCTGACGGCAATAGCTCTTTCCCTTTCTTCTTCAAAAGAACTATCATCTCCAAATGATCTCCAGATGTTCTCCCTTTCTGGATTAGGATCATCATTGTGGCCACCCATGACCATGAAGATACCTTCAGGTAATAACTCACCCTCACCAAAAGTGTTCCTCACGCCATCCTCGTAATTCTCAAGATGACCATCATAAAATGGCTCCCAGTATACCCTAACCAATGACCCATCAGAGTTGGGGATAGTAGCATATGATAAATCCATCTGAAGATGTCCCCCTAGCCCAGTGGACCACTTCCTACAAAGGAACATACCATAAGCTGGAGGGAGATCTATGACTACTATATCCATTAGCATGGATGTGTCGGGGCATGAAAACATGTTAGCTCTCAAGTTTTTAATCAAACCAAAGACTTTAACTGGTTTAGAGTCAATCCCACAAACGTTCCCATAAGGCCTAGTTATCTTTAATCCCATGGCTTCCATGACTTGCAAAGGCATCACATTCATAGAGGCACCAGAATCCAACATACAATTATGAACAAGGGTATCACCAATGCGAAGTGTAAGATAAAACGGTTGGTGACCACCATTCTTTCTCTCATATAAGGCAGTTTGGATATTAATGGGAGGGTCCTCCTCTTCATCAACCATAGCCCTGGGTGCCAAGTTTTGAAAAGATGAACCTTCACCATTATTTGTGGCAATCTTAGGGATACTCTCGAAAAATTCTACCACTTACTCCTTTATTGATGGGATTTTCATTAACTCGGTGAGTGGAATGTTATGCATTACTTTGTCCAATTCTCTTTCAATGTTGATATCCAAGTCATACTCAGGAAGAGGGATTGGCTCACTCACTGGACTAGGCAGCTCATTGCTTCTCTTTTCACCAAAAGGTGTAGGCTTTTGGCCATCCTTTCTTCGTTGATAGGTTCTAGGAGGAACTTGACTACCACTACTAACTTGTTCAGTAGCATAAATGGGACAACTAGGGTTGGGTTCTTCTATGGACTCTTCTTCATGATCAATCAAAAGTCTTCCAAAGTCCTTGTCAAGTTTTAAGTCATCAACCCAGTTAATGTTCTTTGGAGAATCAGGAGTATCATCACCATGGGTGGTATACTCGGGATCTTCCAACTTTTGCTCTTCAGACCAGTTTATGATAGGAGGTTCAGGTGAAGCTTGACTCACAGGGTTTCTTTTATCACCTTCATTAGGCTTCTTTTGTTGATTCCAATAAGGTTTAGGGCCATAGGGCTGCCTATATCTATCCACCTCTTTGATCTTAGCTAGATCCCTAGTCAGGAGAGTCAAATTCTTCATCATTTCATGCATGCTTTCCATCATTTCATTGGGATCTTTGCTAGGTTCTTTACTCTTCTTAAACTTAGGCTCAGATCTAGAAGAAGATCCACTGATTAGGTCAAAGAAATTTTGTTTTCCCATGGAAGCAGCATTTGCTTCGACCTTCCTGGCATTATCTTGTGCTATTTTCAAATTACTAGGGTCTTTGTCTCTCAAATGGTAACCAAGGTAACCTTCATATGCATTGAGGTAATGAATCAGAATAGCCTGATCAAGGGGCCTTATGTTACTTGGGATGTTGGCTACAGTCTTGTCAAAGCGAAGGTTAAACTCATGAATAGACTCATTCTCCTTCTTTTTGATGTCAAAAAGTTGGTGTAAAAGGAAGCGCCCATCTAACTTGACTGACCATTCTTGTTTGAGTTTATCGGTGAACACATCGTATCCATTGATTGATGATGCAGGCAAACGGTCAAACCAATTGCAAGCTTCACCCTCCAAGGATGCAAATAGACCCCTCATAAACACATTTTCTTCCTCAGCCCCATAAGCTTCCATGTGAGACCAGACATTTTCTATGTGGTCCTCAATGGAGGTCGCACAATTCCCATTGAACTTTGGGATCTTTTCAAAGTACTTGTCTGGCATATCATGGGGGGCCTCTACTATCTGAGAAAAGTCTAAAGGAGAGGCTCTAGCCTTGTTTCCAAAAGCACAAGCGATAGGAGGGTTGTTTTGGTTATTGTTCCCAGAGTTAGATTGACTTTGTTTAGCCATTGGGTTGACTGGGGCTGAATTAGGATTAGGAGATGAAGCAGGAACCGAATTGAACAAAGGAGATCCCAAGATACGGTTTGGAGAATCTGAATTAACAATTTTCCAAAAGAAATTAGATGATTGGGCTTTAGGATCTCTTTTGTGATAGGTAAGTGGGGTTCCTTCTAATTGATTTGGATTTGACTTACTTCGAGTGTTGTAAGGATGACTATGAGCTCGCTCCTCAGCGGAGTCACGATTAGGAGTCGCTAGGTAGACTTTTAAACTCTTCTACCAAGATGTATGTCGTTTGAAGTGCAGGGAGAGAGTAAGACAAAACAAGTATGTTAAACCAAGGTAGGCCTCTACCTCCCCGGCAGCGGCGCCAAAAATGTTATCACACAACTTGTAGTTGTCCCTAGTGGTATCCCATCCGGGACGGTAGAGGAGATAGACAACTAAAGAGGTGACCCAAGAGATGCCACGGTTCCCAATGCAAGGTGGGATTCATGTCAACCGAGGCACTCTTCACTTTAGATCTAGATAAATCAAGACCTAGGGGGAGACCCTATAACCAATCAAAGATGATTGGACCCAAACAAAGGTTCCTAGGGATGTGTAAATGGTAAGTTACGGAAACCAATGCAAGGTAAAGTGTACCTAGAGATTAAAGTATGGTTGAAGGTGGTTTGAGAGATGATTAGTGTTTCAACCAATGTATAATTTAGGCCACATGATGAGATAGAACGACAAGATCTAGTACCATGTATTACACAAGTGGGACCCACTTTGTTGGGATATGTGAATGGCTCAAATGGGACCCACAAGGTGGACTTTAAGGGATGAAATTGGTACTAAGGGGTATATAATGAGTAGATGTATGGATCTAAGTTGAAATTAGGAATACCCACATATGGGATCTAAGGTTTGACACAATTTCAAAGGAGTGCGACTTGCCTAAGGAGGACTAGTGCCTTGCTGGATGGGTTAATGGAGTCAAAAGATATGTCAAAGTGTAGATCGAGACACCAAGCATGCAAATCAAGTGGGCTAATTGGGATATGATGGTTGGAGTTTGCTAGATCTAGGGTTTCATGATATGACCCAAGTGGACCACAATCCCTTAAAATAAGGAATGCTACCCCCAAGGCAGATCGTCACAAAATGATACTCTAGACCTAGGTTTCAAGGTATGCTTGTTCCAAATCCATAAAAATCTCAACTACCCACGTCCTCAAAGTGGGCAAACTCAATCACCCAAGCAAGTGCGAACTTGCTCAAGGAGGGCTAAAAGGTGGGAAAAGTGTGTCAAAACAAGTCCAATGGCCACCAAATTGTAGATCCAAGTAGTTTAGGCAATGATCTATGTGGATGTAGAAAATCAAGACAATCCAAGGGTTAGATCTTACTAGATCTGAGTTTTAAGATGCCAAATGGTCCACAATGGGGTTTTAGTCCCATAAAATGTGGAATGGTGCCCACAAGGTAGAAATCACCAAAGTAAGAGTCTAGGGGTAGGTTATCAAATATGTAGTTTGCAAATCAAGTGGGATCTCACCTACCCATATGCTAGATCTAACCAAACAAGCCTCTCCCAAAGAAGTGTGATTTGCCTCAAGAGGCCTATATTGCCTTGAAAAGTGTGTCAATTTTAACCCAATCACCACCAAACTATAGATCCAACTAGGGGTGGATGCTATAGAGGTGGGTTCTTAAAATCTTTTCAAAAGCAAGGCTAGATCTAAGTAGATCTTAAGAAAAACCAAAATGAGGGTTTGTGACCAATGAAGAAGAATGGATGGAAATAGGCACATACCTTGTAGATCTTACCTCAATTGCTTATGGCCACCTTGCAAATTGATAGCATTTTCCTATGTGTATATTCAAGAGTGAGATCCAAGAGCTCCAACCAAGATGTCCTCCTCCAAGATAGCCAAATCGTCCTCCTTCTACAAGACAAGATCACATGAAACAAGCCAAGTAAGATGATTATGAAAATGATGGAAAGATGTAATAGAAAGCATCAACTATGTCACAGAGATACAATAATGATACTCCCTTTCACCAAGATCAACCCAAGAGAGACTATGTGGATCCCTCCAACAATAACCCTCAAGAAATCGCCCTCCTCTCTACCAATTCGACTTTCCTACAAGAAAACTAGTAGAAGCACCAAAATCCACAATGATACATAGAAGAGATACTGTATACTCAAGATGCAAGAGAATCCACAAGACAAGAGAGATATGCTCCACAAAGAAGTGTTCTATTCCAATATTCCAGAGCTCCAAAGGTGAGATATACAATAGGGGGTCTCCTCCTTCTATAGGATAATAAAGACCAAAACCCTATACCACTTTACAATACTACATCAAATGAGTGGTTGAGATTAAAAGATCTCATCATACAATCAATGGCTAAGATGAACCATAATAACATAACACATGGATCACTCATAAAGTGATGACGTCATAGTCTAAAAGTAATCATGGAGGGTGACATCATCCACTAGAGGGGGTAAAAGTACCAAAATCCACCTCATAATGACTAGGACATGACATAAAGAGCACATGGTGGGGCTAGGAGGCATCAATCCTTACTAGCTCATCCCCAAGGCACAATAAAATAATAAAATATGTCCAATATAATATAAATGATCAAATCTGTCCTCAAAATTTGTGACAGACAAGCAGTAAAAGACCTCCTGTGATCCCTGTGGGCATAACCATATGGTGAAAACTGGATGGAAGATAGTGGGATCACCCTGGAAGACCTCTGTGAAAACCAAGTGCCAAAACCTTGCCCCCATTGCCCAAATCGAATTCCTCAGTGACCACTTTATCCCATTTTTTAAATGCCTCAGTAACTGTGAAAGTGTCAAAACTGACTCCCAGGGCATCTGCGCTGTCCAACTGAGCCCACCAGGCTCTCCAGAAGGGGGGGTAAATGGTAAAAACAAGTGGCTGGACCTTCCCCTCCTCATACAGCGCCCTAGGTGAACTGGCCTCTCATGGCCCCTACTGCTCAGGCCTGGAAATCAACCCCAAATCTGGTCAACAAGTGTACATCAATCACTGTCAAAAGTGCCCGGAACTGAAAGATAAGTGTCTCATTGGATCTAGAAGACCCAAATCCACTAAGAATGTGTACTCATACACCATGGGTTGCCCTAATGGGCCAGCTGTAGGGTCCACCATATATGGATAGTGTATAATCTGATGATTTGGAGTAATAAATAAAACTGCTGAACTGCATCAATCATCATCTGCATCATATATCCATCATATGGCATCATCATCAAGAGTATGTGGGTCTATCAATAATCATCTATAAGCATATGTGGCCCACATCATCACGGATCCCAAGAAATGACCATAGTCAAACTAGGTTTGACTAGGTCCATATATAACCAAGGAAAAATCATATCAGTAGACTAAGACATGTTCCTCTAGTCATTCTCACAGCTTATCTCAAAGTATAACATCCATTCAGTGGCACTAATCAAGTTGGCATATTCCTTTGTTATTTGTAATTACTTGCACAATAGTTCAAATGACAAACTCACCCATTGGACATGGTCAAACTGCTAGTGAAGGATGAAGGCTAGGAACAAGGTTGGGCCATGGGGTTGACTTGTTTAACTCAACTCAAAAATACTTTGGAATGGGGAAAGGGGAAAACTACAAACTCTGTGCTGGACAAAAATAACACGGGGAATGGCTGTGCCTCACAAATGGATAAGTTGTTTAGAGAGTGCTTATTCAAATTAGCCATCATGTCTACATCAAGTTGATCCAGGTTCATTAGGATCATTCAATTTCATTTCATGGCCTTTTTGGCCTACATAACCCTTCGGATCTCAGGTGTGCTGATAAGCACAACTAGTTGCAGCTTGCATCCAGGGCATGTTGTCATATATATATAAGGTCAACAATTGTTTAGATATAGCTTTTAAGAACCATTGCTTTTTGGACCTTTCTTATACTCCTCGAGGATTATATTTAGCAGTTCATCGCTCTTTCCCTTTTTAGTTTCCATGGGCGAATTTATAAGTTTCCATAAGTAGTACATCAACTTTCAGTTTTAGCCAACAACATCTCAAGTGAATAGGGGGAGTTCGAGCCAATGCCAAATATCGGGACAACCGACCATAATGATTTAGGCCTACAATCCAAGTCACCAAAGGTAAGTTTTGTCACCAACTTAGAGCTGAGACACTGAACATACAGGATTGTGGTCCAAACACAGAGGTAGAAAATGGGGAAGTCCTCAGTATTAGAAAGTCAAATGAGACATGTGAAGGTTTAAAGTCAAATAAGGAAAGTCATGTATGGATGGAGTCAAGTGAATATGGAGCCTAAACTAGCAGACAACTGGTGTCAGGAAAGACCATATCTATATAAGGTGGTAAACCAGTGGGTTTTGTCAATCAACCTAAATGCGCAAGTAAATGTCCATTTTATAATTTATAGTTCATTTTAAACACTTTGCCACATCAGGAATAATATACCAAGCAGATGCTATGAACATGACTAAATTAACAAGATAATAATCCACAGTCAATGATAATGTATCCATAGGTCATATAACATCATCACAATAATAATCATCATATATTATCTGAAACACTGCTGCAATACATCTCTAAGCATTGAACTGAAACTGCATGGGACAAAGGGTCACATTGGTCATCAAATCTGAACACTCAAGGCTCAGCCTTGACACAAGGTCTGACATAAGTCTGAATAATACACTGCTATGATCATGAGTGATCTCAAAATATACAATCATCATAGCCATGCTTTGAATAATGGAAGCTCTGGAATGTGCAGATATCTGCTAAGCAAGAATAGTAGCCCTGCTACTATGGTGTGATAACAATACCCAGTCATAAACTACCTAGATAGAAGGAAGAGCACATCAGTAACCCACATGTACCAAAATATACCTGTTGGATCATATACCTGAGTCCCTGATCTGAACTACCTGAAACAAACTGAAGCACTGCATCTGGATATAATATGGGCTCTGAAAAACAACCTGCTATGAATGATGGTAGAATGGTTATCTCAATCACCGACCTGGGGTCATGGGGCTCAGTCCTGGCATGAGACTGTAATTGTGCAAACTCTGGATCCACTGAATGTATATGAGTGATCATCATAATGTTGCTCATCATCACATGATCTCATCACAATGTGCAAAAGGACTGGCTCAAAAATATATTGGAAACTGATTTGCAATCATGGTAGCCCGACTATTATGGATGTGACATTAATTTCAATACCCAAAATTTCAACAACCAATAGAATAGGAGGAATCTCTAGATATAATTATAGGTTCAAAAACTTCTTCAACAATAAAATATTACTTTCTAGGCTAAAACCCTAGATCTAACCTAGGAATGCATAAACAAATACTATCCTTCAACTAATTTGAGAGGATATGGTCAACAAATACATAAAAATGGTGGTAATGCCACATGTACATATCTCCAAACATTAGAGCTCCATAAGGTGAGATGAGTCCTCAAAAGAAGTGCATGACCAAGCAAACAAATCAAACAGCCTGCTAGATCTCCTCAAGATAAGTCACTCCATCAACTAAATCCTAAACAATGTGCAAACAATCTCCTCAAAATAGTGTGTGAGCACTCCAAGGTGGACACCCCATCAAAGATGCAGGAGAAAGTGTGCAAAGACTAAGTAAAACATCTCTAAGGTGGCACGTCCATCTAAATAAGCATAAAGTAATCCATGATGTGGTCGCTAAGGTGTAACCACTCCTTTAAATAGGTGCCAAAGATTATATCCCCAAATGCGAGGGGTCAAACCACCAACAATGCCATAAATCCATGTGCTAGAAAGTAACTAGCGCCATGAAGAGAGGGGGCGACCCCACCACTCAAGCAAAATATCAATAAAGAATGTCATGTGCCACAAGGATGAGTGCTCCAACTAGTCAAGGTTCAATAACCAAGATAAACATCTGGAAGTGTGAAAACTAGCCAAATAAGCAACGGTGCTCCATATGCAAGCCTTCAATCAAGTCAAGAGAAAGTCAAACTAGTCATTGATGGATTGGTACCACCTCGAAATGTGTGAACAAAGGGATGCTTCACAAGGGGTTATAATATGTCATAACAAAGAGGGACATGTGTCAAACATCCCCTAGTGGATTAGGGTGCTCCAACTAGAAGGCTCAAACCACATCAACCATAACAAAAAAACACTTGGAATGCTTGGAAAAATGTGGACAAGGTCAAATATGCTAAGAACCCCACCTCCACATGATATCAATCCAATCAAAGTGTGATCCATCAATACAATATATCATCATGTCCTAGGGAACTCATCTCCTAGGCCAATAACCACCAAGTAACAACCACAACAGGTCTAAACCATAATCTTGTAGGGACTATAACATCAAAATAAAGGGGAACATGTGCAACACCCCTCCTATACACAAATACACCTATCATGTCGCTACAAAGGTCACATATAGTCATGAAAGTGCTCGAACATCAACCATGGTACACAAGTAATCAACCCATGGAGATCCTGATGTACTCTAGGTGCAGCAAATAACTGTCCGTGCAACTACCATTCTCCTCTGGACACTGCACACCCACCGTTGAAGCAATGGTCAAAACAAGCAATAAGGCAAGTGCCAGGGAAAATGTGTGCATTCATAATAGTGCCATGTTTCTGTCAATGATCCATAAGTGACATCTGCAAATGTCTGTCATGTGATGAAAGTAACAAGGTGAACCCTCACACAATTTTGTTTCATGTTTGATCTGATTGCATTTGCCAGTTGTTGGTAATCAGTTTGAGAATGAAAGAATAATATGCATGCAATTTTGGACTTGCTTGGGTTGCCATCATTTTGACTATATGTTAATAGGAAATTCTTTGCTAAAATGTATGTTTCTGAATTTGTTTTCAAGGTCAAAACAGATGAGATTAGAAAAGCTCATGAGAATATTGAAAAGACACTCAAAGCAGCAGAGGCAGTTTTGACACACTATGATATCGCCCATCAGGTTGGATTCTTACCCTTTATCTGGAAAACTATTCATGAACATATAACTTTGTCAGACACACTGTTCATTCATAGATATACTGCTCCCAAGATTGATATGGAAGATATGTTTACTCTGAAAATACTGCCAAAATTTGTGATTTATTATATTTATTTCATATTTGTTAATTAATGCATATTTTATTCAAAAAATAAGTCTCGCTTGGATTGCAATATTACAGAAAGCCAAGGAATTTCAGACATTGATTCACTTCTTTGTTTGGCCATGTGTTGCTATTTAGCTTCTACCTGTTTACAGAGTGATTCTGCTTTGTTATCATGGCTTCTCAATTATTGACTAACTTACTCCATCTTAATATGTCTAATAGACTTCAAATCTTCAATTTGCAGGTAGAGGCACAGATAATGAAAGGACCCCATGTTGATTTGAATGGCTTTCTTATGGCAGTGGAGAAGTTACAAAAAACACTTGAATTTTTCACAAGTGCTGGCAAGTTGAAGAGCACAGAAAGCACCATATATGATACTCGTGAACTACTTTCCAAAGCAATGTATAAGCTTGAGGAAGAATTTAAGCAGTTGCTGGCAGAACATAGGTTTTGTTCTTTCTTTCCTCTCAAAGTGCTGAGAATTAGTTTTTTCATATGTTCTTTACTTTTGGAAATCAAGTGTTACATGTCATGTCAATCAACTCATTGATTCCAAAATGCTACTTATTGAATAATATTTAGGAGAAGAGGCAGAGAGAGAGAGAGAGTGAGAGAGAATCTCCTTCATTAAATAGTTGCTGGCAGAATATACGTTCATTCTGTTTTTCCTCTAAAAGTGCTGAGAATTAGATTATTCTTATGTTCTTTACTGTTGGAAATCAAGTGTTACATGCCTTATCAATTGACTCATCTATGTCCAAAATACTACTTATTGAAAGATTTTTAGGAAAAGATGCAGAGATAGAGCCACAGAGAGAGAGAGAGAGAGAATCACCATATTAAAATTGAACTCATTGATACAATATGCTTGACATTTATTGGAGTGCTAGGTAGTTAGACCAGTGTTACAAATATCGTGTCGGTAAATATTGTTGGGTATGTTATATCTCTTCACATGGTCGCTGCGTATACAACACGATCCCTACGGCACTAGTGATTCTCCTGCGCCGGGCGCGTCCGGAGGGGGGGGTTTAGAGGGGGGGGTAGCCCGACAGGGCCCACCCCCTTCGTTTCGGACCGTTAGGTTCCGAAACGACACGGAGGGGGCCGTTAGGCCCCCGGAGTCTGCGCGGAGCGCAAAATTTTTTGGGTTGTTTTTTGCTTTTTCGCGATTTTCGACCCATTGTACTCTAATCTAATTCCAGTAAAAGGAATTAGGGTTGTAACCTAATTCGGGTAAACGAATTAGGGTTTTAGATGCTGCAGAATACCATTTATTGTATTGTACATGTAAAATAAACATATAATGAAAAAGGAGCTATGCGGCTCTAAGTTTGGCTGGTTTTTTCCCGGTTAAGGGTTTCCAGGTGAAAATCTCTGTGTAATGTGTGTGCCATTGTGTATTTTCTGTTAATGCTTAAGAATCATATGAGTTTGTACTTCACTGTTAAGGTTTAAAACTTACAAATATATCGCCAAGGGTCTAAAAAGAAAATATCGGATTTATCGGGGAAAATGTTGGCAAACATCGGCAATATATCGGTGAAATTAAAAAATACAAACAAACAAAAAAATTTGACTCAGCTGATATTTCCCAATTTTTTGCTATATTTTCCGATTTTTGCCGATTTTTTTCCGATATTTCCCAATTTTTGTCATTTTTTGCCGACTTTTCCTTGACATCGCGATTTTTTCGCCACACAAAATTGCCCAAACATTGCAGCGATGTTTGCCGAAATTATCGGCTGGCAAGAAACATCGCGATGTCGGCGATAGAGTTAGACTATCCGATTTCACCAACAACAAACATTAATGTTGGCCACTTCACTTTTAATGTGACCCTTGTTACCCTCCAGATACTCTACAGTGTGCCACATCATGTTGCCAAGAGGAGGGGTTCTTTTTCTATGTAAAGGCCAAGATTGGGGCTTGTTTATATAAAAGTGTTGGTCTAGTGAGTCTCAAAACCCATGGTTTGGTCATGGCAGGTCCTCTTGATTTTCATTTCAAGGAGTGTTGGCTTAGTGGATTTGCTGATTGCCTCTTGATGTGGTGGAGGTCCCCAATCATGTTGGACATTTATGCCCTGGGTTGGTGTCCGGTTCTTTTTGGGATGACCCCATTGGGACATGTTATCACATCCATAGTAGCCAGGCTACCATGATTGCAGATCAGTTTCAAGTACATTTTTGAGCCAGTCCTTTACTGAATTTGATGAGATCAGTTGATGATGAGCATCATTGTGATGATCACTCTTATGCATTCAGTGGATCCAGAGCTTGTACATTTACAGTCTCATTCCAGGCCTAATCCCCATGACACCAGGTCGGTGACCGAGTTAGCCATTTTTTATCATCCAGAGTAGATTGATGACAGTGTCCATATTATATTAAGATGCAATGCTTTAGTGTGATTCAGGTAGTTTAGATCAGGGACTTAGGTACATGATCCAAACAGGTATATGATTTGTGAATTTGGGTTACTTATGTGCTCTTCCCTTTATCTAGGTAGTTAATGACTAGGTATATGATGATTGTTTACTGGCTTTATCTTATGACGATTTCTTGTTGTTTAGAGTAGAAGTAGTCAGTTACTATGAGTAGGAGGTTCTTGTGTATACTCGTTGGTCATACCCTTACTTTACAAAGTACAAACTTGTTCATTCCCTTATTTTTGGGCCTTTGCTATCCATGGCATCATCAGTCACTTCTCCATCCATCCGTTACTTTCCAGTTTGGTTTCATCCCAACTTACACCTTAATTAGTAGTCTCGAGGACTTCCCCCACCTAGACCTCTGTGTCGGATAGATTCCTTGTTTACATTGTGTCTCGGCTCTAGAGTGTGTGATTTTGTTAACAGTGATTGTTATCCTCTAGTCCTTGAAACCAAGTATTCCTACAAACAGTGTTGCTAAACACTAGAGCATCGGATCTTAAATGCTATATCTAAAGGAATTCTAATTCAACAAAAGCAGTGTTGCTAAACACTACCATGCATATCTATATTAACTAGTAAGTGGCCAAAGGACGAGCACTCATCCTTGTTTGATGTAAGGCCATTTGTCCCCACAAAGCAACAGGGTGGTCACTCCATCGCACCTATGGACGGTGGCGGGCAATGGAGGTCATATCGAGTCATATCTCAAGCCTAGAAGGCTTTCAAGGAACCTTCTTTTGGAGGCTGGCTAGTGAAAATATTTAAAGTGAAATAAATGATAAATCTTGAGTGAGAAAAGATGGCAAATAAATCAATTTTGCTAAAAGGTTGCTTGTCTAGAATCTATCGGAAGCATTCTCATCACTCTACCTATTTGTGAGACACCGTCATCCCCCGTGTTATTGTCTATCCAGCATATGTATAGGTGGTTCCCCCGGTTCCTCCATCCGAGAGATTGCAGTGTTGAGGCTGTCAAGTTTTTCCCCTAGCCTAGCCTTTGTTTTTCCACCCTCACCCATGGTTAGCAAATTGTTCCAGTCTGTAAAGGAGTATACACTTGAGATTCCTGTTTATAGTAGTTAGCTACTTTGATCTAGACTTATTTTGGTTATATTATTTACGTACTTTTGCCAGTTAAGCATCATTTTATGCTTTAGTCTAGCTACTAATATAATTGAAGGAGCATATCATAACCATTTGTACTTGCAGCAACAATTATTCATGGTCTGGATCATTATTTTGATCGTTTTTTACCTGGTCAACCTAGTTTGACCAAGTCAACCGCAGGGTCCAGGATGAGTTTGGTTAGATAGTGTTCGAGATGGATTATTCATGGCCCATATGTATCCATTAGATGGTTCCATGATTCAGACAACAGTTTCAAATGATGGTTTGATGGATTTTTATTATTATTATTATTTACAAGCCATTATTTTATTATTCTGGGCATGAATAAGCTTATAGAGCTATCACTTAATGGTCACATGGTGTATGAATAGTCATTCCTAGTGTATTTGAGCATTCTGAGCCCATTGGTGCACTCGATTATCAGTTCTAGGTAGTTACAGGTGATGATATGGTCAGATTACCACTTTATTGCATCTCACCATTCAGAAATGGCCTGTCCAACATTTTCATTGAGCATGCACGTTCTCCTAGGGAACTCCTAAGGGGATGGGGCCTCAAACAAGTCGTTACTACCATATTAACCCATCTCCAGACATTTTGGTGCAGTCAGATTTGTGTCCGGGACACTTGGTAGAGAGCTACAAGCATCTTTGTGTTTCCAAAGGTGGTTTTCCGGCAAAGGAATGGCTAGCAAAGGAAATCGATTTGTCTTAGTGGGGAAAGGAAATGACATGAGGTTGGTCTAGGATATTTTGATGATGTTTTCCACACCTTCCAGCATTCATTCTGACATCAATGGGGTCCACACGTCCTCCCATTTATTATTTCGGGGGTTTTATAATGTATTTTGGGGCACACGTCCTAGTGTCCTTAGACACTTGATCACATGATGTATTATTATTGATGTAGGTGGGGCATTAGTCTAGTGAAGATATATTCTCCTAGATGTAGGTGGGTACAACATCTATTTGAACAAGCCATGTGCCCTATGTTTTCATTGGCTAATAGGGCATTTTTTTTAATAGAAACATATAGCATATTCATTGTTATATAAAATTTGTGGCCTAACCAAATAGCAAAAAGAAATACAAAATGTCGAAACGATTCAAAATATAGAAAGGCAAAATTGCCAGTTTTGATCCAGAACAAATATCTACAGACTTACCATTCTGTCTATTTGTCGACTGCAACCTATAAACCTGCTAACTATATACTCTAATAAACTATCCACACAAGAGGATAACATTACAATTCATAAATAAAACTTGATTTAATTTAGGTATAACCATGCCCATTGTGGGCTTCTTTCATTTCTTCTTCTTCTTTGGCCTTTTGCATTCGCTTCTCTAGCTTGTTGTTCTAGTCCTCTTCATGCTCCTTCGTTTCCTTTTGTATTGTTATATCCTCCATGCATGCCTCCTTGATAGAGACAATGGAATTTGTAGGCCTATCCACCATAGGCTAGGAGCTTCTGGTGAAACCGACCATTTTGATGATGCATATCAATATCAGAGGCCATTTTATCCACTCTTCTATTTTGGTCTTCAATTCCTTCTTCCGGGTCCTCATACTGAGCCCGCTGAGCATCTAATGATCCCCAATGCTCTTGTTTAGGTGAGATATTGCTTCCTACAAGGTTTCCAACTACCTTACCAAAGGCCTGGTAACCCTTCATAAGTCTAGATTCTAGAACTTCGCACAAGGCACATTTCCCATGATGGCCATACTCCGCCATAATGCAACCCAAAGAGCCAATGCTGTGTGACAAAAATTTGCATACAAAGTGGGCCTATGCCAATTTCAACTCCCGTCTATAATTCCCAAGAAAACAGTTTCTATGATGGCCACACTTCTACTCAAGGAAAGTAATGGTTGAACCCAATAGATCCATTTCACATAGAACCAGACCTCAATTTGAAATGAATATCCCCATAGGGTTCTGTTATCACACAACTTGTAGTTGTCCCTAATGGTATCCCATCCGGGATGGTATAGGAGATGGACAACTACAGAGGTGACCCAAGAGATGCCACAGTTCCCAATGCAAGCTAGGAGTCACGACAACCGAGGCACTCTTTACTTTAGATAGAGATGAATCAAGACCAAGAGGGAGACCCTATAACTCTCAAAGATGATTGGACCTAAACACAGGTTCCTAGGGATATGTGAAAGGTGAGTTATGGAAACCAATGCAAAGTTAGGTGGACCTAGAAGTTGAAGTATGGTTGAAAGAGGCTTAAGGAGTGACTAGTGTTTCAACCAATGAATGATTTAGGCCACATGATGAGATTAGATAACAAGATCTAGTACCATAAAAGACACATGTGGGATCCACTTCCTTGGGATATGGAAATGGTTCAAATGGGACCCACAAGGTGAAGTTAGGGGTGCAATTGGTACTAAGGGGTATGCAAGGAGTAGATCTAGGGATCTAAAGTGAAATTAGAGATACCCACATATGGGATCTAGCACTTGACACAAATCCCAAGGAGTGCGAATTGCCCAAGGTGGACTAGTGCCTTGAAATGGATGGGCAAATGGAGTCAAAAGTATATCAAATTGTAGATCGGGACACCTAGGATGCAAATCAAGTGGGTTACCCAAGATGTGATGGTTGAATCTTACTAGATCTAATATTTCACTATGTGACCCAAGTGGACAACAATCCCCAAAATGAGGAATGATACCCCCAAGGCAGAACTTCACAAAGTGAGACACTAGATGTAGGTTTCAAGGTATGCTTGTTTCAAATCCAATGGGATCTCAACCACCCACGTCCTAGAAGTGGACAAACTCAAACACCCAAGGAGTGCGACTTTGCCCAAGCAGAGCTAAAAGCATGGTAAAGTGTGTCAAATCAAGTCCAATGGCCACCAAACTTTAGATCCGGGTAGTTTAGGCAATTATCAATGTGGATCTAGAAAATCAAAGTGATCCAATAGCTAGATCTCCATAGATCTGAAATTGAAAGTGCATCACCAAATTGACCCAAGTGGGGCACAACCCTCAAAATGTGGAATGGAGGCCCACAAGGTGAAAATCAATGAAGTGACATACTAGGGGTAGATTATCAAGTGAGGAGAGTGTGAATCAAGTGGGATTTCACCTACCCATGTGTTGGATCTAACCCAATTAGCTTTTCCCAAGGGGTGCGATTTGCTTCAAGAGGGCTACTTTGCCTTGGAAAGTGTGTCAAATGGAACCCAATCACCACCAAACTATAGATCCGAATTGCCGTGGATACTACAGATGTGGGTTTTCAAAATCTTTCCAAAAGCCAAGCTATATCCAAGTAGATCTAAGAAAAACAAAAATGAGGGTTTTGAATTTTAAGGGTTTGTGATCAATGAAGAAGAATGGATGGATGTAGGCACATACCTTGTCAAACTTACCTCACTTGCTTATGGCCACCTTGCAAATTGATAGCATTCTCCTATGTGTATATTCATGAGTGAGATCCAAGAGCTCCAAGCCAAAACGTCCTCCTCCAAAAATGCCAAATCGTCCTCCTCCTACAAGACAAAATCAAGTGAAACAAGCCAAGTAAGATGATTATGAAAATGTTGGAAACATGTAATAGAAAGCATCAACTACGTCACAAAGATACAATAATGATACTCCCTGTCACCAAGATCAACCCAAGAGAGAATATGTGGATCCCTCCAACAATAGTTCTCAAGAAATCACCCTCCTCTCCACCAATTCGACTTTCCTGCAAGAAAACAAGATTTAGCTCCAAAACCCACAATGATACATAGAAGAGAAACTGTATACTCAAGATGCAAGAGAATCCACAAGATAAGAGAGATATGCTCCACAAAGAAGTGTTCTATTCCAATATTCCGGAGCTCCAAAGGTGAGCTATACAATAGGGGGTCTCCTCCTTATATAGGATAATAAAGACCAAAACCCTATATCTCAAAACCACTTTACAACAAAATGAGAGGTTGAGATTAAAAGATCTCAATACATAATCAATGGCTAATAATGAACCATAACAATATATCACATGGATAACTCAAAAGGTGATGACGTCATAGCTAAATGGTACAAAGTGAGGGTTACGTCATCCTCTAAAGGGGGCAAAATATAATGGGCCCACCTCAAATGACTAGGACATGACTCATGAAGCACATGGTGGGGCTAGGAGGCATCAATCCTTGCTAGCTCATCCCCATGGCACAATAAAATAATATAATATGTCCAAAATAAATACAAATGATCAAATCTGTCCTCAAAATCTGTGACAGACATGCAGTAAAAGGCCTCTTGTGGCCTCTGTGAACCCACCCAAGTGATGAAAACTAGCTGGAAGATAGTGGGTTCACCCTGGAAGACCTCTGTCAAAACCAAGTGCCAAAGCCTTGCCTCAATTTCCCAAATCAAATTCTTCTGTGACCCTTTTATCCCATTTCTGGACTGCCTCGGTAACTGTGAAAGTGCTGAAACTGCCTCCTAGGGCACCTGCGCTGTCAAACTGAGCCCACCAAGCTCTCCGGAAGGGGGGGTAAATGGTAATATCAAGTGGCTGGATCACCTCCTCCTCATACAACTCCCTAGGTGAACTGGCCTCTCATGGCCCCTGCTGCTCAGGCTGGGAAGTCAGCCCCAAATCTTGTCAACAAGTGAAAAACTGCATCTATCAATGTCAGAAGTGCCCGGAACTGAATGATAAGTGTCTCATTGGATCTAGAAGACCCAAATCTACTAGGACTGTGTACTCATATACCATGGGTTGCCTTGATCGGCTAGCTGTAGAGTCCACCATATATGGACAGTGTATAATCTGATGATCTGAAGTAATAATAAAACCTGTTGAACTGCATCAGTCATCATATAAATCATATGTCCATCATATAGCATCATCATCAAGACTATATGGGACCATCAATCATCATCCATAAGCATACATGGCCCACATCATCACGGATCCCAAGAAATGACCATAGTCAAACTAGGTTTGACTAGGTCCATATACAACCAAGGACAAATCATATCAATAGACTAAGACATGTTCCTCTAATCATACTCACAACTTAACTTAAAGTATAACATCATTCAGTGGCATTAAACATATTTATTCATTCCATTGTTATTTGTATTCACTTGCAAAGTAGCTTAAATGACAAACTCACCCATCGGACATGATCTAACTACTAGCTAAGGATGAAGGCTAGGAACAAGTTTGGGAAAAAGGGGGTGACTTGTCTAAACTCAACTAAAAGACACTTTGGACTGGGAGAAAAGGGGAGCTACAAACTCTGTGTTGGACAAAATAAACACGTGGGATGGCTGTGCCTCACAAATGGGTAAGTTGTTTAGAGAGTGCTTATTCAACTTAGGCATCATGTCTACATCAAGCTGATCCAAGTTCATTAGGATCATTCAATTTCATTTCATGGCCTTTTTGGCCTCCATAACCCTTTGGATCTTAGGTGTGCTGATAAGCACAACTTATCGCAGCTTGCATCCAGGGCATGTTTACATATACATATAAGGTCAGCAATTGTTTAGATATAGCATTTAAGAACCATTGCTTTTTGGACCTTTCTTATACTCTTCAAGGAGTATTTTTAGCAGTTCATCGCTCTTGCCCTTTTTAGTTTCCATGGGCGAATCTATATAAGTTTCCATAAGTAGTACATGAGCTTTCAGTTTTAGCCAACAACATCTCAAGTGACTAGGGGGAGTTCGAGCCAGTGCCAAAAATCGGGTCAACTGACCAGAATGATTTAGGCCTGCAATCCAACTTACCAAAGGCAAGTTTTGTCACCAACTCAAAGCCGAGACACTAAACATACAGGGATGCGGTCCAAACACATAGGTAGAAAATGGGGAAGTCCTCAATATCAGAAAGTCAAGTAAGACAAGTCATGGGTTAAAGCCAAATAAGGAAAGTCATGGATGGATGGATTCAAGTGATGGTGGAGCCTCAGCTAGTAGACAAATGGTGTCAAGGAAGACCATATCTATGCAAGGTAGTGAATCAGTGAGTTTTGTCAAACAACCTAAATGTGCAAGTAAAATGTTCATTTTATAATTTATCATCAATATAGTTCATTTTATAAAGTTTGCCACATCATGAATTATATACCAAGCCAATGCTGTGAACATGACTAAAACAACAAGATAATAATCCATAGTCAATGATCAGGAATCCATAGGTCATACAACATCATCATAAGAATAATCATCATATACCATCTGAAACACTGCTGCAATACATCTCTAGGCACTGAACTGAAACTATATGGAATAAAGGGTCACATCGGTCATCAAATCTAAACTTTCAAGGCTCAGCCTTGACACAAGCTCTAACATAAGTTTGAATAATACACTGCTCTGATCATGAGTGATTTCAAAATATAAAGTCATCATAGCCAAGCTCCCAAACATCGAAGCTCTGGAATGTACAAATATCTGCTAAGCAAGAATAGTAGCCGTGCTACTATGGTGTGATAACATTTGGCTCTAACTGGGACAAGTGCTCTAAGGGAGAGAGCGCTTGAGAACCTCAGAATATCTGGTCTCGAACTGCTCTGCATCAATCTTCAATCCAGCACTGCACCATCCTTGCTTTCACCTTTTATTTTGCACCTGTATCTGCGCTCACAAACACTAGAATACCTCATGGAGCATGTATGGGAAATATATAAAATAAAACTGAAAATGAAATCTACTCTAAAACAGAAACTGAAATGCAGAAAAGAAAGAAAAATCTAAGCTAACATGGCATGTAAATATCATTCATCATTTATTTTATTACTGTGTAGGAGGAAAATAAGACTTTTTTCAGGAAAGCACACTCAACTCAACTTGTACAGGAAACCCAGAAGGAAAAATAAGAAAACTAATCACTCTTCAATGCATGCAGGAGGTGAGACAAGCTTGGGAAGGAGCAAGACTCACTCAATCAACAACTCAGTATAGGACAAAATCAAGCAGACAACTCAAGAAGATAAATGGCAATACTCAGCACACAGAAAACGAAAAGCACACAAATCCTACTGCTCAAATGAGCTTATTCAATAGCCTACCTACCCTACTCTAACCAGGCAGCACAAATGTTAGGTAAAATCATAAATCCAGTGCAACCATTCATCGAACAAGTTAATGATTCTTCTTTGATTTTTGCTTAAAAAACGAGTCAGGATTTGATTAAGGATTAAATAAATTGATAGCACAACTTTCCTGACTTATTTAAAAATTGAAAAAGGAGTTTAATGGTGCATAATGAAATCATGCGAAAGGAAAGGCCGATTGACGCAAACATCCTCCATCCAAGAATTGATAGGATCATAAAACTAATGCAATCTAGTCTGTGATATGGATGGAGGTAAAATATAAGGCATGCGACTCAATTCTTTTTCACACAAATTACCCTTCTCATTTACTTTTCTCACATATCCAATTTGACTCTCCTTGGGACTGATGATCAAATAAAAACCAAGTGGGGACAAATTAAAGCTTAGGAGACGAAAAATCAAAATCAAACCCACTTGATGCTCAAAAATGGAGAAAAGATGAAATTGATCTTTAAACACCTTTTCTAGCCACCAAGAATGATTGATAACTTGACAACAAGCATTATTGTTCCACAGTGACTGAAAAGGGAAATGAAGTGCCTTTTCTCCAATCATGTGATCAAGCTTATACTTCCTATTGAAAATTTCAAAGGAAAAAGACTGACTACACCACCAACCCAAAGATGATTGAAAAAATTGGGCAGGGAGGGTGGTTTGAACATATGTACACTCTCTTAGATGGATAGAAAAATTTGGCCTTGAAATTTGACAAAAAGAAAGGCCTTTGACAGCAATATTCTTTGTTCTAGGAACAATTTTAAGATTTTTATGAAGTCTAATATTTACAAACTGAGGACAAGACTAATTCTAAGAATTGGATGAAGCCATCTTGACTAAGGAAAGAAAATTAAAGACTCATTATAAGAAATAGAACAAAGATTAGAGCATCTAGTGTGACTCACTGATTCATCCTCATCTTGAGACTAATCTTCTATCGATTCATCATTAAAATCATATGAGGATAAATGATCATTTTTATTTAATTTGTCAAGGAGAAAATTAACAAGTTAAAAAACATCATAATTATTTGCATCATGATCATGTGAAATCACTACTAAAGGATCTTGGTCAATGTCCCCACCTTCTTCTTCTTTAATAAGGTGATAAGGAATTGAATGATCAATAAAATGACTAATGAGTTTCTCCGGAGGAGGAACTTCAATAGACTTGTTGACTAAAGGGTCATCCTCAGAAATTTCCTCGGGATCAGGACTAGGGCTACCTAAAAAGAAATTTGAAAACTTATGATTTATACAATGATTATGGATTTGACTTTCGATTGACTCAGAAGTGGAAGACTCACCCTCAAAAGAAATTGGGCAGGAGGGGTCTGTTATCACCTAAACTATAGTTACCCCTGTGGATGTATCTATTAATGGATGGCAATAGGAAAGGGCAACTCAAAAGGTGCAACCACGATCACCTCGACCTCCAAAAGATGGTTGTCACGCCAGTCGAGGCAACCTTCGCTTTATGTTATCTAGCCCAGACAACAAAGGGGGAGACCCGATCTACTCCCGACAGGAGAGATCAAAACCAAGACACCAAATCAAGTTAATTCTAAGTGAAGTAAGGTGTATGGTTTATCCTAGACCTTAGGATGAAGTCACAAGACAAGTGAGGGGTTCAATGAGTATAGCTTTGGTTCATTATTGATGTGAGAGTGACTTATAGTATTTGAAATGAGATCTAGGATTGAAGTACTAGTTCAATGTGAGAAAATCCACTGCCTTGGGAACCGTGTCCAATGCAAGGTAGTTAAGGGGTTGAATTGGGGCGAACTAGTACAAGTGACAAGCTTGATCATGATATATGATGACATCAAAGGGTTTAGTCCACCAAACAAGGATCAAACCACAAGTTAATCCAACAGTCTAGGAAAGTCGAATTGACTTGGAGAGAGATCAGTGCCTTGGGAATTGGGATAATAGAGTCAAAGTGAATTTAACTTGTGGTTGATGACTCCTATTGCATGAGACAATTGGGCAATTAAAGGTTTGATGGAGGAGTAAGTCTAGATCTAAAGATTCAAGGTTTGACCTAAGTGGACCACAATCCCTTAAAACAAGGAATGCTATCCCCAAGGCAAGATTTGACAAAGTGACATACTAGATCTAGGTTTTGAATTATGCTCATTCCAAATCCACCAAAATCTCAAGTACCTACATCCTAGAAGTGGACCAACTCCAATCTCCAAGGTGGTGCGACTTTACCCAAGGAGGCTAAAAAGGGTGATAAATGGATCAAGACAAGTCCAATGGCATCCAAAATTTAGATCCAAGTAGGTTGATCAAGTGAGAGTATGTACTATGGATCTACAATTTCAAGGCAATCCGATGGCTAAATCTTACTAGATCTGAGTTTAAAGATACCAAGTGGTCCAAAATGGGGATTAAATCCCTTAAAATGTGGAATAGGGCCTGTTATCACCTAAACTGTAGTTACCCCTATGGATGGATCCAGTCATGGATGGCAATAGGGAAGGGCAACTCAAAAGGTGCAACCACGATCACCTCGACCTCCAATATATGGTTGTCACGCCAGTCGAGGCAACCTTCACTTTATGTTATCTAGCCCAGACAACAAAGGGGGAGACCCGATCTACTCCCGACAGGAGAGATCAAAACCAAGACACCAAATCAAGGTATTTCCAAGTGAAGTTAGGTGTATGGTTTATCCTAGACCTAAAGATGAAATCACAAGCCAAGTAGGGGGTTCAATAGGTATAGCTTTGGTTCATAGTTGATGTGAGAGTGACTTATAATGTTTGAAGTGAGATCTAGGTTGAGTGTACTAGGTCAATGTCACAAGATCCACTGCCTTGGGAACTGTGTCCAATGCAGGATAGTTGAGGTTTGTATTGGGGCTAACTAGTACATGAGACAAGCTTGACCATGGTTCATGATGTCTTCAAAGGTATAGTCTACCATGCATAGGTCAAACCACAAGTCAATCCAACAATCTAGGAAAGTTGAATTACCTTGTAGAAAAACCAGTGCCTTGGGAATTGGGAAGTGGAGTCAAAGTAGGGTTGACTTATGGTTTAGGACTCCTACAACATGAGATAAGTGGACAATATAGGTCTTGATGGTTGAATGTGTCTAGATCTAGGTTTGACCCAAGTGGACCACAATCCCTTAAAACAAGGAATGCTGTCCCCAAGGCAAAATTTGACAAAGTGATAGTCTAGACCTAGGTTTTGAATTATTCCGGTTTCAGATCTGCAATAATCTCAAGCACCCAGTTCCTAGAAGTGAGTGAACTCACTTCTCCAAGGTGGTGCGACTTTACCCAAGGAGGCTTCAATTGGGGTTTAGGTGGGTCAAATCATGTCGGATGGCATCCAAACTTTAGATCCTAATAGATCGGTCAGGCAAAAGTAAGGATCTATAATTTCGTGGCAATCCACCGGTTAGATCTTAGTAGATCTGAGTTTTAGTGTTCCAAGTGGTCCAAAATGGGGATTAAATCCCTTAAAATGTGGAATGGGGCCCACAAGGTAAATTTCAAGAAAGGGACAACCTGGGTGTATGTTATTTGATGTGTAGATGTCAAATCAAGTGGAATCTCAAACACCCATCACTTAAATCTAGGTCAACTTGCTCAAATGGTGAAGTGCGCCTTCCTTGGGAGAAGCTAAGTTGGCTTGGGAGAGGGGTCAAACGGAAGCCAATCCTCACCAAACTATAGATCCGGGATGCCGTGGATGCTATAGAGGTGGGTTTTCAATATCATGCCCAACAACCCACTAGATCTAAGTAGATCTAAGAAAATGTAAAATGGGGGTTTTGAAATATTTAGGGTTTTAACAATTTATGAGTTATGTCAATGGATTGGATAAAGGAAAGAGAAACAAACCTGTGGATCTTACCTGGATAACCTTGTAGATGCCTTGATGATGATGATCTATGCAATCCCGATCAATTTGGAAGCTTTGAGGTAGTTTCTATGCAAATCGATTTGGTCCAAGAAGCCAATGCGCCCTCTCTCCTGCACAACAAACGTCAACAATATCAGATTTGATGCATCAAGAGATAAGACTAATGCCACAAAAGAAGTAACAGAAAGATAGCATAGATCACAATGATACTAATGATAACCCCCTGATACAAGCGAATGCCAAGAAAGTCGATTTGAAGAAGCCTTGCAAAATCGCCCTTGTTGAAGTCGCCCTCCTGTAGACAAACAATGATTTCCAAAAAAGATAGATCTTACCACAATTTCCAAATGCTAGGTTGCAATAGACTTTCCAATCACCATCTAAGAACACCAGATGCAAAGGAGACCACAAGAATTTCCACAAGAATATTTTTCTATACCAATAATCCAAGAGCCAAAGACCCTTTACAATGAGAGGCTCTCTCCTTTAAATAGGAAGGAGAGGCACCAAAACCCTAACCACTTTTTGAATGAGTGGCTAAGATTAAAAGATACAAATGTCTAATCAATGGTTGAGATGAGCTCAACAACATAATACATGGATCACACATAAAATATAACATAAGTGGACAAAGTCGCCCTAGGAGAGGGGAATCCCACCAAATCATGATGACAAAATATCATAAGAAGCTCATGGTGGGTCCAAGGGGTAATTTTATCCCTCCTTGGTCAATCCCCATGGCACAATAACCAATAAATAATCATGAAAGTACCAAATCGTGCCTCCCTAGTGAAGTCGTGGTCCTCAAAAGACCTCAAAAAATCCACAGAAAATGCCATAAGTGATGGATGCGGGCCCCGATGAAGCTGAAACTGCTGGAGAAGGTGTGCAAGGTCCCGATCTATCATCACTGATCATCCCATGCCATAACTTTGCCTCAGTAGCCCAAATCGATTTCCTCAATAGCCATTTCTACCAATCCTGAAATGCCTCGGGAAGCGTGAAACTGCCCAAACAGCCTCCTGGAGTGATGGCGCTGTCAAGGTGAGGGCACCAATGTGTCCGGGAGGGGGGTAATATGGTAAAAACAAGTGGCTGGACCACCCCCTCCATCATCAGCGCCCTAGGTCAACCGGATAAAAGTCATCTCTGCTCCGACAGGGCCTCCAACAGACCAAAACTGCACTAGGACAGCCTACTGAGGCTAAATCATCACTGTAATTGCCCGGAACTGAAAACAAACTGTCCCATTGGACTCAGAAGGTCCAAATCCATCCAAGATGTGTACTCATACACCATATGAATCTCTGCATGATCAAAATAAATATCCAATGTACCGGAACAAGGCCAATAATAATGATCTGTAAATGACCAAACACTGCTGTATCCCAAGAATCATCATCATAACCTTGTAGCTGCTGCATAGAATCATCCTGTATGTGTACATAGACCATATATCATCTATCCATATCATCATAAGGTCCAACATCTCATGTCCCATGGTCCTCCATGGTCAAACTAGGTCTAACCAAGACCAAATACAACTCAGACCATCATCCATAGCTGCTGCAAGGTGTCAAGGTTAATACATGCTCTACAACTTATTCGAATAACAATTATAACACAGAGTAATCATGACTGGCGATCTAAATCCAAATATATAGTGTCGTTAATTATTATTATTACTCAGACTAGACTTTCAGGACCATACTCACTTCATAGTTGTGATCAATTTGCTAGTGAAGGGTGAAGGCTGAAATAACTGGCTAGGCTAAGGGATGACTTGACTGACTTGACTTTGTGACACTTTGGCAAGGAAAGGGAATACACACCATAGTATATACTGAATGAGCAATAACACAGGGAATGGCGGTGTCTCACAAATGGATGAGTTGTTTAAAGAGGCTTTATTCACCTTCACAGATGCGCACAATCCATAATACAAACAAGGCCAGCAATTGTTTAGATATAACATTTAAGTTCCATTGCTTTTTGGGCCTAAAGTTTCCATAGCCTTGATCTATGTGTGTTTACAAACACATTGCATAGATTTACATTTATTTTTAGGCTTTCTGCTGCAAGTGTGTTTTTAAGGCACTTGTTTACCTGAGCACTTCTAGGTGTGTCATGGACAACTTGTTTACCTAGGTATTTATTTTCCAAAAGATACAACATTTTATTTTCATTGCCATGTTCATTTGGCATGCCTCTCATTCATGTGTGTTTAGAAACACATTGCATGAATGGGCTTTTCATACAAGATATAGCATTTCTTTTTCCAGGTTTTGTATTGATGGCAGCACTAAAAGTTTCAGGTTTAGCCAACACAACTTTAGTGACTAGGGGAAATTCACAAGGAACTCCAACTCACCATAGGTAAGTTTTGTCACCAACTCAGAGCCGAGACACAATAAACAGGGAAGCTCATCCAATACAGAGGCTACAGTGGGGAAAGGTCCTCCATGTCACTAGTCAAGTAGTAAATCAAGGTGATAATCTAAAAGGTAGGCCATGGATGGATGAAGACAATGAAATGATGGAGCCAACACTAGCAAGCCAAAGTATGGTGTAATGATCACCTCTATTCTCCCTAGGGAGGGTAAAACCAATGAGTATGAATAGTGAACTTCTAAGTCTGAGTAGGGACAATATAATATAAATAATAGGTCAACCAGGTCCATGTATCTATATGATCGCCAGATCATGACACTAAGTGCTAAGACATGCTATAAGAATAAGTATAAAAGCAATCTAACCATAACACCGTAATATACCTGCTGAGTCATATACCTGAATGCACATCAACCTGTACCATCATCTGTCCTCTGGAACTGCTGCTGTAACTCTGGGCACTACTGACTGCTCTGTACAAATGGCATAATGGCTACATCGGTCATCTCTCTGAGTGTCCTGAAACTCAGTCATGGCATGGGGAAAACAACTGCTGTCCACAATCTGATAGTGATCCAATATAGATGCTCATCTCGGCATCTCAAATGCAAGGGAACTGGCTCAATAATGTACTGGAATGAGAAAAATAATGTATGGTAGCCCGGCTACTATATATGTGATAACAGGGCCCACAAGGTAGAAATCAGAAAAGTGACAATCTAGGGGTAGGTTATTGGATGTGTAGATCATGAATCAAGTGGGATATCAACTACCCATCAACTAGATCTAGGGTAACTCACCTTCCCCAAGGAGTGCGACCTCACTTGGAGAGGCTAAGTTGGCTTGGGAAGGGGGTCAAATGGAGGCCAATCCTCACCAAACTATAGATCCGGGGTGCCATGGATACTATAGAGGTGGGTTTTCAATATTACACCCAACAACCCACTAGATCTTAGTAGATCTGAGAAAATGTAACAATGAGGGTTTGAAATAATAAGGGTTTTATCAATTTATGAGCTATGTCAATGGATTGGATCAAGATAAGAGAAACAAACCTGTGGATCTTACCTGGGTAACCTTGTAGATTCCTTGATGATGATGATCTATGCAAACCCGATCAATTTGAGAAGCTTTGAGGTAGTTTTCTATGAAGTCGATTTGGTCCAAAAAGCCAATGTGGCCCTCTCTCCTGCACAACAAACGTCAACAATATCAAATTTGATGCAATCAAGAGATAAGACTAATGCCACAAGAGAAGTAACAAAAAGATAGCATAGATCACAATGATACTAATGATAACCCCTTGATACAAGCAAATGCCAAGAAAGTCGATTTGAAGAAGCCTTGCAAAATCGCCCTTGTTGACGTCGCCCTCCTGTAGACAAGACAATGATTTCCAAAAGAGATAGATCTTACCACAAATTCCAAATGCTAGGTTGCAATAGACTTTCCAATCACCATCTAAGAACACCAGATGCAAAGGAGACCACAAGAATTTCCACAAGAAAGTTTTTTTATACCAATAATCCAAGAGCCAAAGACCCATTACAATGAGAAGCTCTCTCCTTTAAATAGGAAGGAGAGGCATCAAAATCCTAACCACTTTTTGAATGAGTGGCTAAGATTAAAAGATACAAATGTCTAATCAATGGTTGAGATGAGCTCAACAATAAAATACATGGATCACTCATAAAATATAACATAAGTGGACAAAATCGCCCTAGAAGAGGGGAATCCCACCATATCATGATGACAAAATATAATAAGAAGCTTATGGTGGGTCCAAGGGGTAATTTTAACCACCCTTGGTCAATCCCCATAGCACAATAATAACGAAATAGTCATCAATATACCAAATCGTGCCTCTATGGACAAATCGTAGGCCTCAAAAGACCTCAGAAATCATCAGAAAGTGCCATAAGTGATGGATGTGGGTCTCGATGAAGCTGAAACTGCTGGAGGAGGTGTGGAAGACATCAATCCATCATCACTGATCATCCCATGCCAAGACATTGCCTCAATAGCCCAAATCGAATTCCTCAATAGCCATTTCTACCAATCCTGAAATGCCTCGGGAAGCGTGAAACTGCCCTAAACTACCTCCTGGAGTGCCTTCGCTGTCAAGGTGAGGGCACCAATGTGTCCGGGAGGGGGGTAATATGGTAAAAACAAGTGGCTGGACCACCCCCTCCAAGCACAGCGCCCTAGGTCAACCAAATAAAAATCCTCTCTGCTCTGACAGGGTCTTCGACAGACCAAAACTGCACTGGGTTAGCCTACTGAGGCTCAATCATCACTGCAACTGCCCGGAACTGAAAACAGACTGTCTCATTGGACTCAAAAGGTCCAAATCTATCCAAGATGTGTACTCATACACCATATGAATCTCTGCATGATCATATAATATATCCAATATACTGAAACAGGTCAAATAATAATAATCTGTAAATGATCAAATAATGCTGTAAACCATGAATCATCATCATAAACCTGTATCTGATGCATAGAATCATCCTGTACATGTACATAGACCATATATCATCTATCCATATCATCACAAGGTCCAACCATCTCATGTCCTGTGGTTGACCTTGGTCAAACTAGGTTTGACCAAGTCAACATAACCAAATATAACTCAGACTATCATCAGAAGCTGCTACAAAGTGTCAAAGGTTAATGCATGCTCTACAACTTATTCAAATAGCAATTAGAACACAAAGTAATCATTACTGGCGATCTAAATCCAAATATATAATGTCATTAATTATTATTATTACTCGGACTAGACTTTCAAGACCATACTCACTTCATAGTTGTGATCAATTTTGCTAGTGAAGGGTGAAGGCTAAAATAATCGGCTAGGCTAAGGGATGACTTGACTGACTTAACTTTGTGACACTTTGGCAAAGGGAAAGGGAATACACACCATAGTATATACTGAATGAGCAACAACACAGGGAATGGCGGTGTCTCACAAATGGATGAGTTTTTCAAAGAGGGTTTATTCACCTTTAACAGATGCGCATAATCCATAATACAAATGAGGCCAACAATAATTTAGATATAGCTTTTAAGTTCCATTGCTTTTGGGCCTGAAGTTTCCATAGCCTTTGATCTATGTGTGTTTACAACACATTGCATAGATTTACATTTATTCTAGGCTTTTTGCTGCAGGTGTGTTTTTAAGGCACTTGTTTACCTGAGCACTTCTAGGTGTGTCACAGGCAGCTTGTTTACCTAGGTAATTACATTTCCAAAAGATATAACATTTTATTTTCATGGCCATTTTCATTTGGCATGCCTTTCATTCATGTGTGTTTAAAAACACATTGCATGAATGGGCTTTTCATACAAGATATAACATTTCATTTTCCAGATTTTGTATTCATTGCAGCACTAAAAGTTTCAGGTTTAGCCAACACAACTTTAATGACTAGGGGGAATTCACAAGGAAATCCAACTCACCATAGGTAAGTTTTGTCACCAACTCAGAGCCGAGACAATAAACAGGGAAGCTCATCCAATACAGAGGCTACAGTGGGGAAAAGTCCTCCATGCCACTAGTCAAGTAGCAAGTCAGGGTGATAAACTAAAAGGTAGGTAATGGATGGATGAAGATAATGAATAATGGAGCCAACACTAGCAAGCCAAGGTATGGTGGAATGATCACCTCTATTCTCCCTAAGGAGGGTAAAACCAATGAGTATGAATAATGAACTTCTAAGTCTGAGTAGGGACCATAAAATATATATAATAAGATCAACCAGGTCCACATATCTATATGATCGCCAGATTATGACACTAAGTGCCAAGACATGCTATAAGAATAAATATAAAAGAAATATAACCACAACACTATGATATACTTGCTGAATCATATACCTGAATGCTCATCCTCTGAACCATCATCTGTCCTCTAAACTGCTACTGTAACTCTGGGCACTACTGACTTCTCTTGTACAAATGGTATAATGGCTACATTAGTCATCTCTCTGAGTGTCCTGAGACTCAGTCATGGCAATGGGGAATATATATACTGTCCAAAATCTGATAGTGATCCATAATAGATGCTCATCTCAGCATCTCAATGTAAGGGAATTGGCTGAATAGTGTACTGGAATCAGAAAAATAATGTATGGTAGCCCGGCTACTATATATGTGATAACATCTGGCTTCGGCTGGGACAAGTGCTCTACTGAAAAGAGCACTTGAGAACCTCAAAACTTCTAGTCCTCGAACTCTGCTACTCGAATCCACGATCCAACACTCTACCATTTTGCTTTCAGCTTTTATTTTGCACCTATTTCTGCATTCACAATCATCAAAAATACCTCATGCAGCATGTATGGGAAAAATCCAACTGAAATAAAATCTATTCTATGACAGAAATATAAATGCAGAAAGTAAATTTAAGCTTCTAACATAACTTGCAAAGTTTGAGATTTATTGTGCAGGGAAAAGAAAATGACAGGTACTCAGTTAAACTAGGAGCTTAGAAAAAGATAATAAAAAAGGTGCCAGATTCAATGGCTGAAAAGACTAACTACTGCCTAAGTAGGCTTATTTGGTTTCCTACCTGCTCTAATCTACCAGGCAAGGCAATGCATAGAGATCCCAACTATGTGGGATCAGGGATATGATCCCTTAAGTCCCTCTGATTTACAGGATATAAAATACGTCGTCCACTACCAGTGGTTAGAAAGCACATGCCATCAATGCATTGCTCTACTGTGAAAGGTCCAACCCATAAGTCATCAACTTGTCCCGATCTTATATGCAACAAATGGTTGGGAATAATGACTTGACTTCCTGTAGGAAACCTATTTCTATTGACAGACTCAGGAATAACTCCAATATTACAAATAGGCATAGGGTGGATTTCAGCAGGTTTTTAAGGTTGAGGTGTGACCATCCTTGAGCTCCTCCTAGAAGGAACTGCATCGACTCTGGGTGGACCACCATCTAAGGAAATAGCAATCCTGCCAACAAGGACTTCCCTAACTTCTCTTCTTGTCTCTTGGACTACTTCATTTGACTCTTCCTCATGAGGAGACACAACTCTTTTAACAACTTCTCCTACAGTCCAGAAATCTCTATGTTCTTCCAGGAGAGGTGACTCATGAGATATAACAGTATTACAACTAGAGCCTTCCCCTGAAGGAACTGGGATGACCATGTTTTTCAACTCGGTGGAAACTGACTCAGAATGAGGTGTGGAAAAATTAGGAATGTGAGAAGGATCATGAATATGATGACTGGATGACTTAGATGGTAGAAGAAAATTAGGAACATGAGGATATGCGGATAAAACATGGCTTTGAGGGTCTGAGGAGTTTGAAAAATAACGAGGTTGTTTAAACTATGTTCTCCTTCAGGGGCATCATTAATTAAGGCATCCTCTTCCCAACTTAAAGAGTTATCATGAACTTGAATCAAATTACCATCTTCTAGAGATAAGTGAGATAGAGAATCTTCTACATCATAATAATGGGAGGTTTCAGATTCTTCATTAGATTCAACCCTAGTAGATGTTGCAGGACGGTTTTCCCATGGAAAAATAGGTGCAAGCCCTTGGCTTTCCCTTTCTCTATTATGATCAGTTAAGGAAAACCATTCCCTAACAATAAAAGGAATTCTCTCTCCCCTCCTAATATCATCAAACTCATCAACCACATGGATAGGATCCTCAATATTTTCTTCAACATTTGTTTGCTCATGAAAGTTCTCCAATGGGAAAATTGGTTCCAAGATTTGATTTTGTGTTGTTATATCACTATCAGTAAATGCATTTGTTTTAGTGACTAATCCAGGCAAATGTTCGCCTCTTCTTATATCATTTAAAACATCACTAACTTCCTCAGGTGTTTGATTTTCAATAATTGGTTCTTGATTAATTGCATTGTTCTAATCATGACCTTGAGGTTGATTTTCATGTCTTCTCAATTCATCTATTTCCTCAGCAAATTCATTTCTAAGTAATTCCAAATTAATTATTGTTGCAATTTCAGCTGCTTGCTCTTCTTCCCAAGAGGAATCAAAATCTTCCATGACCATACACATGTTTTGATCAACTTCATATAATTCATCCTTATCTTCAACAAGGTTAGTTTTCACATTGTTCAACAATTCATCCCCATATGTGTTCTTTAGCCCTTCATCAAATGATTCTACATGCTCGTTATAACAAGGTTCTCTGTTTACCCGAATCAAAGCTCTATTAGGGTTGGGAACACAAATAAATGCTAAATCCATCATAAGGTATCCACCTAGACCAGCCGCCCACTTTCTAGATAACAGCATTCCATATGCTGGGGGTAAGTCAATGACAACTACATCCATCATGTTAGAAATGTCTAAACATGCAAAAAGATCAGCTCTAAGGTTTTTTATCAAACCATAAGATGGCACTCGTCGGGAATCTATACCATAGACATTTCCATAAGGTCTAGTCACCTCTAATCCCATTTCCTTCATAACTTGTAAAAGCATAACATTCATTGCTGCTCCAGAATCCAACATACAATTGTGAAGGAGCATGTTTTGAATGTGTAAGGTAAGGTAAAAGGGAGAGTGACCACCGCTCTTTCTCTCATAAATTGCTGAGGGGATATTTATTGGTGGATCTTTTTCTGTTTCACTAAGGTGTGTTCCACTAAGTTTTTGGATATGACATAATTCTAGGACCATATCAAAAGTTTTTTCTTGGCCAATACCATCAAAAAATTCCTCTACTTGGCATCTAACAGAAGGCACCTTCATTAACTCAGTGACGGGGATATTACACATTATCTTGCTTAACTCTTTCTTCATGTCAATCTTAAGATCATAATCATCCACAACAAGATCCTCTTCTTCCTTTTTATCTTCATCAATCTTCTTATGTTTGTCAAGGAAAGAAGGTTGGGAGGTACTTGCTCGTTTATAAATTTGATACTTTGGTTGCTCTTTAGGTTCTGGGAGCTCTATGGCACAACATGAGGAGCTAGGTTCTTCAACTATGTCTTCTTCTTGCTCCCATGGCTTTTCTTCTAAAAGGATTCTTCCAAAGTCTTCATCATAAGATAAGTCATTTATAAAATTGATATTATCTGGTTGGTCATCATGGTCAACGGTGTCGGAGGGTTCTTCTTCTTTTTCATCACACCAATTGACCTCCTTCTTTTCAGAGTTTTCTGGATACTCAAGTCGTCGCCTATCCCTATCCCCTTCATGCCTTCTATTTTTATTCCAGTAAGGTTTAGGGCCATAAGGATTTCTATGTCTCTCAAAATCATTCAAACTTGCTACACTTTTAGTTAGGACAGTTAATTGCCTCATCATCTCTTGCATGACTTCTAAAGTGTCCTTTGATTCCACACTCGCAGGTTCCTTTGGTTTTTGAAGTCTAGGGTCAGATCTGGAAGTGGATGGGGTAAATTGATCGAAATTTTTTTGTTTCCCCATGGATGCTACATTTTGCTCATCCATCTTGGCATTGGATTGAGCGGTCTTCAAGTCATTTGGGTTTTTATCCTTTAGCTAATAACCAACCCATCCCTCAAATGCATTCAAGTAGTGAATAAAAACTGCTTGATCTTTTGGTCTAATCTCTTCAGGGATAACAGCTACAGTCTTGTCAAATCTTATATTGAACTCATGGACTGTTTCATTTTCTCTTTTCTTAATGTCAAAAAGTTGATGTAAGAGAAATTTCCCATCTAACTTTCGAGACCACTCATTATTTAGTTTATTGACAAAGTTGTCATACCCGTCAATGGATGAGATAGGAAACCTATCAAACCACTTCCTAACATCTCCTTCTAAAGATGCCAGGAGACCCCTCATGAAAACATCTTCCTTAGATGCTCCATATGCTTCCATGTGTTCCCATACTTTATCAATGTGGTCTTCAATTGATATAGCAGATACTTCAACAAATTTGGGAACCTTTTCAAAATACTTTTCAGGCATGTCATGGGGTGCTCCTTGGATTTGGGAAAAGTCTAAAGGAGATGGTTTTGCCTTTCTTCCGAAAATCCTAGGGTTCTGTGGAGGAGGAACATTCTGGTTCCCAGAGTTTGTTCCGGCCATTGGATTCGAAAAGTTTGTGTTTAAATTTGAACTAGGAGATGAGGGAGGAACCGGATTAAACAAAGGGGATCCTGAAGCTCGGTTTGGAGAATCGTTAACCAATTTCCAAAAGAAGTTGGATGATTGTGCTTTAGGATCTCTTTTACGATATGTAAGTGGGGTTCCTTCAACTTGATTTGAATTTGTTTTACTTCTAGTGTTATAAGGATGTAAATGAGCTCGCTCCTCAGTGGAGTCACGATTGGGAGTCGCCAGGTAGATTTCTTAAACTCTTCTACCAAGATATGTGTCATTGTATATGCAGGAGAGAGTGAATAATGACTACTAGATTTATCCAAGATAAGCATATGCCCTTCAACACCAAAATGTTAGGCAAGAAGAACGGGAGTAAGGCTTGAGAAATATATGTCAAACCAAAGTAAGCCTATGCCCTCCCCGACAACGGTGCCAAAATGTTATCACCTAAACTATAGTTACCCCTATGGATGTATCCACTCATAGATGGCAATAGGGAAGGGCAACTCAAAAGGTGCAACCACGATCACCTCGACCTCCAATAGATGGTTGTCACGCTAGTCGAGGCAACCTTCACTTTATGTTATCTAGCCCAGACAACAAAGGGGGAGGCCCGATCTACTCCCGACAGGAGAAATCAAAACCAAGACACCAAATCAAGTTAATTCTAAATGAAGTAAGGTGTATGGTTTATCCTAGACCTTAGGATGAAGTCACAAGATAAGTGAGGGGTTCAATGAGTATAGCTTTGGTTCATTGTTGATGTGAGAGTGACTTATGATATTTGAAATAGGATCCAGGATTAAAGTACTAGTCAATGTGAGAAAATCCACTGCCTTGGGAACCGTGTCCAATGCAGGGTAGTTTAGGGGTTGAATTGGGACTAACTAGTACAAGTGACAAGCTTGATCATGGTACATGATGACATCAAAGGGTTTAGTTCACCACACAAGGGTCAAACCACAAGTTAATCCAACAATCTAGGATAATGGAGTCAAAGTGTAGTTAACTTGTGATTGATAACTCCTATTGTATGAGACAAGTGGGAAATTAAAGGTTTGATGGATGAATAAGTCTAGATCTAGATATTCAAGGTTTGACGGTTGACCTAAGTGGACCACAATCCCTTAAAACAAGGAATGCTATCCCCAAGGCAAGATTTGATGAAGTGACCAACTAGACCTAGGTTTTCAATTAAGCCCGTTCCAAATCCACTAAAATCTCAAGTACCCACGTCCTAGAAGTGGACCAACTCACTTCTTCAAGGTGGTGCGACTTTACCCAAGGAGGCTAAAAAGTGGGATTAATGAATCGAGACAAGTCCAATGGCATCCAAACTTTAGATCCAAGTAGTTTAAGCAAGTGAGGGTATGGATCTACAATTTCACGGCAATCCAATGGCTAGATCTTGCTAGATCTGAGTTTTATGATACCAAGTGGTCCAAAATGGGGATTAAATCCCTTAAAATGTGGAATAGGGCCCACAAGGTAGAAATAAAAAAAGTGACAATCTGGGGGCAGGTTATTGGATATGTAGATTACGAATCAAGTGGAATCTCAACTACCCACGTACTAGATCTAGGTTAACTCACCCAAACCAGGAAGTGTGCCCTTGCTTGGAGAGGCTAAGTGCCTTGGAAAGAGGGTCAAATGGAGGCCAATCCTCGCCAAACTATAGATCCGGGATGCCGTGGATATTATAGAGGTGGGTTTTAAATTTCTTACCCAAGAAGCCACTAGATCTTAGTAGATCTGAGAAAATGTTAAATGGGGGTTTTGATTAATTAGGGTTTAAAATGTTTTAGACAAGTGGATAGATCATGGAGATAGAACTTACCTTGAGATCATACCTGAGTGATGAAGAGAGATGCTTTGATGTTGAGGAAGATTCCCGCAGAGATCAAATGAGAAATCCTTGATTTTGCTTGCCAAATTGATGCCCTAGCCCACAAGTGCACCCTCCTCTACCTGTCAATCCAAAGAAAATCGATTTCAATCAGAGAGGTCAAGTATGGAGGAAATACAAGTAAAATGCAATGATAACATAGAATAGAAGGTCCTAGGACAGTAATACACCCTGTTACCAACGAAGAGATCCAAAGAAGTAGGGAGAGTCTTCCCCTACCAATACTTCCTCCTTAAAGCAAATCGGCCTCCACCTGTAGATGCAAAAAACGTGGTACAAAAGATATGGCAAACAAGATCTCCAATAACTCAATGCAAAGGAAGAACCAACGAACGAACACCAAAAACATTCACCATAACACTGGAGATAGATGCAATAATAATTTTCTATTCCAATAATCCAGAGCCACCAGTCCCCTTTACAATGAGAGGCTCTCTCCTTTAAATAGGAGGGAGAGAGTCCATAATCTAACCACTTTTTGAATGAGTGGCTAAGATTAAAAGATCAAAAGATCTAATCAATGGTTGAGATGAGCTCAACAATAAAATACATGGATCACTAATAAAATATAACAATAAGTGGACAAAATCGCCCTAGGAGAGGGGATCCCACCAAATCATGATGACAAAATATAATAAGAAGTTCATGGTGGGTCCAAGGGGTAATTTTAGACACCCTTGGTCAATCCCTATAGCACAATAATAATAAAATAGTCATCAATATACCAAATCGTGCCTCTATGGACAAATTGTGGGCCTCAGAAATCATCAAAAAGTGCCATAAGTGATGGATGTGGGTCCTGGTGAAGCTGAAACTGCTGGAGAAGGTGTGGAAGACATCCACTCATCATCACTGATCATCCCATGCCAAGACCTTGCCTCAGTAGCCCAAATTGAATTCCTCAATAGCCATTTCTACCAATCCTGAAATGCCTCCGGAAGCGTGAAACTGCCCCAAACTGCCTCTTGGAGTTCTTGCACTGTCAAGGTGAGGGCACCAGTGTGTCTGGGAGGGGGGTAATATGGTAAAAACAAGTGGTTGTACCACCCGTCCAAGCACATCGCCCTAGGTCAACCAGATAAAAATCATCTCTGCTCTGACAGGGTCTCCGACAGACCAAAACTGCATTGGAGTAGCCTAGTGAGGCTCAATCATCACTGTAACTGCCCGGAACTGAAAACAAACTATCTCATTAGACTCAGAAGGTCCAAATCTATCCAAGATGTGTACTCATACACCATATGAATCTCTGCATGATCATATAATATATCCAATATACCGGAACAGGTCAAATAATAATAATCTGTAAATGATCAATAAATGTTGAAAACCATGAATCATCATCATAAACGTGTATCTAATGCATAGAATCATCATGTACATGTACATAGACCATATATCATCTATCTGTATCATCACAAGGTCCAACCATCTCATGTCCTTTGGTTGACCTTGGTCAAACTAGGTTTGACCAAGTCAACATGACCAAATATAACTCAGACTATCATCAGAAGCTGCTGCAAAGTGTCAAAGGTTAATGCATGCTCTAAAACTTATTCAAATAACAATTATAACACAAAGTAATCATTTCTGGCGATCTAAATCCAAATATATAATGTCATTAATTATTATTTAACTCAGATTAGACTTTCAGGATCATACTCACTTCATAGTTGTGATCAATTTGCTAGTGAAGGGTGAAGGCTAAAATAAACTGGCTAGGCTAAAGGATGACTTGACTGACTTAACGTTGTGACACTTTGGATACAGGAAAGGGAATACACACCATAGTATATACTGAATGAGCAACAACACAGGGAATGGTGGTGTCTCACAAATGAATGAGTTGTTGAAAGGGGGTTTATTCACCTTTAACAGATGCGCACAATCCATAATACAAATGAGGCCAGCAATTATTTAGATATAGCATTTAAGTTCCATTGCTTTTGGGCCTGAAGTTTCCATTGCCTTTGATCTATGTGTGTTTACAAACACATTGCATAGATTTACATTTATTCTAGGCTTTTTGCTGCAGGTGTGTTTTTAAGGCACTTGTTTACCTGAGCACTTCTAGGTGTGTCATAGACAGCTTGTTTACCTAGGTAATTACATTTCCAAAAGATATAACATTTTATTTTCATGGCCATTTTCATTTGGCATGCCTTTCATTCATGTGTGTTTAAAAACACATTGCATGAACGAGCTTTTCATACAAGATATAACATTTCATTTTCCAGATTTTGTATTCATTGTAGCACTAAAAGTTTCAGGTTTAGCCAACACAACTTTAGTGACTAGGGGGAATTCACAAGGAAATCCAACTCACCATAGGTAAATTTTGTCACCAACTCAGAGCCGAGACACAATAAACAGGGAAGCTCATCCAATACAGAGGCTACAGTGGGGAAAAGTCCTCCATGCCACTAGTCAAGTAGTAAATCAAGGTGATAAACTAAAAGGTAGGTAATGGATGGATGAAGATAATAAATAATGGAGCCAACATTAGCAAGCCAAGGTATGGTGGAATGATCACCTCTATTCTCCCTAAGGAGGGTAAAACCAATGAGTATGAATAATGAACTTCTAAGTCTGAGTAGGGACCATAAAATATATATAATAAGATCAACCAGGTCCATATATCTATATTATCGTCAGATCATGACACTAAGTGCTAAGACATGCTATAAGAATAAATATAAAAGAAATATAACCACAACACTATGATATACCTGCTGAATCATATACCTAAATGCTCACCCTCTGAACCATCATCTGTCCTCTGAAACTGCTACTGTAACTCTGGGCACTACTGACTGCTCTTGTACAAATGGTATAATGGCTACATTGGTCATCTCTCTGAGTGTCCTGAGACTCAGTCATGGCAATGGGGAATACATATACTGTCCAAAATCTGATAGTGATCCATAATAGATGCTCATCTCAGCATCTCAATGTAAGGGAACTGGCTGAATAGTGTACTGGAATCAGAAAAATAATGTATGGTAGCCCGGCTACTATATATGTGATAACAATACCTTTGACCTTATCTTGACATTTGACTAGATGATCCAAATCCTTTTGTTTGTTCTCATTGAGTTCAACCAACTAATTTATCCTCGCCTAAACTACTTCCTGGTTAGTACTGAAATGCTACAATCACTGATATACTTGAATATTCAGGTGTTGGCAAACTAACCTCCATCCCATATACCAACTCAAAAGGGCTCTTTTCTATAGCTTCTTTCTTCGTGATACGATCTTCCCACAATGCATGCTTGATCTTACTATCCCGAGACTTCTTATTGTCACCCACAATCTCCTTAATTATATTCATGGGATTCTTATTGCTGGATTCTGCTAAACCCTTTCCTTGTGGGTAATAATTAGAGGAGTGGGATAGGGTAATGCCATATTTAAAACCAAAAATTGATATATTTGTTGAATTGAATTCTTTGGCATTATCGGTGGTGATTTTTGTTGGAACCCCAAATCTAGTAATTGTCTTATCTTTGAGAAACTCAATCACCACTTTAGCTATCACTTTCTTTGTGGGTATGGCCTCAGACCAGCCCTTGGAGGGCTAAAATCATCCTCAACATGTGTGCACAAAAGGAGTGCTCCATCAAAACATTGTATCCATGTCATGATAAAGTGAAATATGTACCAAACATCCCGAAATATCCTAGAACGCCCACACCAGGAGCCTTAAACCATACCACATCACATCCATAAACCAATATATCATGTTGGAACCATGTGAAAAAAGGTACATATGCTATGCACTCCACAAGAAAGTAATATCAATAATACCAATGTGTAAACCATATGCAAAATAAGGCCCAAAGTGCTAGGGTGCACCGCCTAGGCATTATGTACCACTACAACAATGTCTAACTATGCCCCACCATCTAGTCATGTGATAACTGGCACAACATAAAAGGACCATGTAAAGTTCTATCTACCACCCCCCCAAAAAAGAAAAATAATACACCAAGTACATCACCACAACACTGAAATGTATCACAATACAAAGTTGCTCCGTTAATAATACATCAATAATCACAACTTAAGATCCTACTAATCTCAAGGGGCAACGATCAAGTTCTTGTGCAATCAGTCACTCTCATCTAGACACTGCACAACCTTGATTGGCTGTGGTCAGATATGCCATAAGGGAAGTGTCAGGGAGAGTGTGCATCCATAATAAAGCCCTTGTATCTATCAATAATCCATTAGTGTCATCTACAAGTATCTGTCAAGTGTGACGAAATTACAAGGTGAACTCTCATGCAATCTGAGGTGTAACAGGTTGTTCACTCCATGTTTGAGGGCTGTTTTATCTAAGAAAGAAGATTACAGGTTGCATGTTATGGCTCTCATAATCTTGTGGTGAAATCATATTTAAGAATTGATGTATTGTTGATTGTTCACTTTATAAGAAGGTTGTTCTATTTTGTCTATTTCATCTATGGTTGTCCTTTAATTGTTCATGGTTGCACGTTATTTCTTGGTTGTGATGGTGCATCTTGTGTAAGGGTTGTCACTTATTCTTGCATAATCTGAAAATCTGTTTTGGATTGATTATGACACTTCAATGAATGGCTTAATTATGCCTTCTCCATAATATTCAAAACCTTTATCACTCTGATATTGACTCCATCACCCAATTAGATAGAAACTGGTCTTGGTAGTCTACCATCCCTTTATTTCTAAAGAATATCATAAACTTCTTTTCTAGGGTTCCCCCTTTGTGCCAGAAAAGAGCCGGCCTAAAGTGAGAGGAAGAGTTGTTGCAGTGACAGTGGACAACCTTCCTAAGTGCCTTTAGGGTTGCACTTTGTTCAAGTACTTAAATATTTTTGAGCGTAGGTCTGGGAGGTAACATGCTTCAATGCATTATAAATAACGGGACCCACTTGGCTTTTGTGCCCTTCTCCCTAAAATTTTCTTGGTTGACAAACCCTTCTCTCTCTTTCCACTTTGGCAGCCAACCTGTTGCTTTGTTGCTTGAGTTGGTGTCTTCCCTTCTTGTGTCTCTCCTGCCCTTCATCCTTTGCTTCCTTGCTTGGACATTGAAACGTCAGGAAGAGCTTTATGTTCTTTCAATTCCATCTCCTTGCTCAGGTCCTAGACTCTTTGAGGTCCCCAACCCTCCAAAGTGCATGATCTGGGTTCATTTTCAAGCATTTTGTTAAAGAATTTTTCCCCATTGAAGTAGACCATGCCTTCTTCTTCCTCCTATATGAGATGCTCAGATTTTCTTCAATTTTGATTCGAGCTATTTCTGTTGAGTTCTAGCAATTCCTTAAGATGATTGCGTTTACTCTCCCCTCAATCATTATTTTTGGTTTCTTCCCAGATCCTTCCCGCTTCCAAGCTCCACCCCTGATAACCATGAGATCACTGTCATTGTTACTTATCGCCACTTCTCAACTGCCATGCAGCTCCTTTCTCTTTAATCATCACAATCAATCAACTGTGAAACTGTTGTCACCTCAATGATGTGATATCCTTTCCCCCATCACCTCTAGGTTTATGTCCATTTGCAGGTGTGATGGCAGCTGACAGTCAACTTTGGGTATAGGCCTGGCATGAATAGGCTATGGAGTAAATTGCATTTATTAGATGATTTGACAGTGGTTCAAAGTGCAGATTTTGGAAATTGCAATGTGTACACCATTATTTGTGTTTTATTTATTACAGCTCATGCAACTGCTAAAAATTGTCAGGTGACCATAGGTCTTAGTCTTATTCAAAACAATACTTGCTTCAGAATCTCATAGATAGCTTGAAATATACCTTTACTAGTTAGTTCACCTTAATGGTATCGCTACTTTACTAACCTTTTTGGTTTTTCCATGTTGCTGCAGCAAAGTTTTTGAGCCTGAACAGTTGATTGTTATTTTGCCGACTACAAAGGCACATTCCACAGTTGCTCGAAAGAGTTCTTCAAGTTTGGTTTCCTTGTTCAACCCATCTTCCAAAAAGACTGCGAATGGATCCAGAGTGGGAGTTGCACCTGTTGTATTACCAACTTTGATTCCAACCAAGGTGGTAACTGAATTATATGAGATTGCATTGTGCATGGTCAATGGAGGGCATTACCAACAATGTACAAAAATCTACAGGTCTGTAACACTACAGTTTCTATGTATTAATCTCTGTATACACTAACATTGATGTATGCAAGATGATTATGTCATTGATTCCTATTATCAATGGGCGGAATATTGGTTGCTTATAGCCAGGTATCACATTAAAGAAACCGAAACTTGCACAAAAGGAAGAATGCTCTAATATGAAGTAAATTGGTGTTGCTCTTGTTGGAAGTTAGTGGGTACACTTAGTATGAGTATGATGAATTTCCACTTTTAGTTGACATCCAAACCATCAATAAGCACAAGTAGAAATAAATAAATCTGCAGATACCTTAATTGTATATTAGATTCATATGGCAGCCCTAGGGATGAAACAGGGCTGTTCCCTATAGAGCCATGCTTTATTTTCTCTCGTATGCTATTGTTGTTCCAGACATTTGTTAAAATTCCAAACCCTAGAAGATTGTTGTCCTTATGTTCTCAACTAAAACAAGACTGTTATTTAATTGCAGAATGTAAATGTTTTGCATAGCAACAATCACACATATAATTGTAAGGTAAATAGTGGAAGCATAAACACTATACATAGGTAATTGCTCCTTCAAATCTATCTTTCATTAACAATTCAAAGCTTACAAGGAAACCTCTACCAACTTTCAAACTAACAGCTGTACAGTACACCCAAAAAACAAATTTGCACAATTACCAAAAAAAATATGCTTGTTGAAAACGAGAAAAATTGCCTGCTGAACTGTTGTATGGCCCTATGTGTACAACTGTATGGATTTTTCTATATGTCTGTATGGACCTGTGTGTTGTTTTCCTGCATGCTTTCTGACTGCAACTCCCCCATTGCTCTCTAGACCTACTCGTTTGATGAATAAATTCACCTTTCGACAAAACTTGTCTAAGTGTATGTGTGTCTTAACCCTATACCTTTACCTGCCTTTATACTTGAGCCAAAACCCTAATCTACCAAAACCTTAATCTTTCAGTGAGATGTATGGTTGAGATTAATCTAAATCACTAGTGTATAAAAACACACTTTATTAGAGTCAATACATAAATATAAGACTTCGCTTTAGTATTAAAGTGAATTACAAAATAGATTTAACTCAAACTACTTCTGGCACATTCACACTAAACTTGTGTGGAAGTTCTTGTAGATTAATCTAAATCACTAGTGTATAAAAACACACTTTATTAGAGTCAATACCTAAATATAAGACTTTCGCTTTATTATTAAAGTGAATTACAAAATAGATTTAACTCAAACTACTTTTGCACATTCACACTGAACTTGTGTGGAAGTTCTTGTCTTAGCTAATATCTTCAACACTCCCTCTTAGCGAGAAAGGAATTTTGCACCAATCTAAGTTTTTCTTTAAATGCTTCAAATTTCCCCTTTTCTAAGGGCTTTGTCAGAACATCAACAACCTATTGATCAGTGAGTACATATTGGAGCTTTACTGCTCCCTTCTAATTCTCGTCTATTGAAGTATATATGATCTCAATGTGCTTGGATTTGCCATGAAATACTAGATTCTCAGAGAGTTTAATACAACTCTGATTATCATCGTAAATAACCATGGGATCCAACTTTTGATTAAATAATTTTACAAGCAACTTGTGAAGCCATATGGTCATACAACTAGCAGTACTGGCTTCCACATACTTTGGCTCTTCTGAGTTGAGTGCCATGAAAGTATATTTTTTACTGAACCAAGATATTAACATTGACCCCAAGCTAAAGCAACACCTTGAGGTGCTCTTCCTGTTTGATGCAATGCTTGCCCAATTTGAGTTCGTATACCCCTATCGCGTCACCTCACCATCTCCAAGATATCTCAACCCATACTTCATTGTGCCCCTTAAGTATCTGAGCACATGTTTTTCTACTACTCAATGCTGCTCCCTCAAATCAACCATGAAGTGACTCAGGGTGTTCATTGCAAAACATATATCTGTCCTAGTATTGACAAGATACATCAAGGAACCTATCAATTGCTTGTACAACGTGGTATCCATCGTATCTGAATCTAAAGTCATTACCTTCTTCAATTTAGAGATCATAGGTTTGCAGTCCTTTGTCTGAAGTATATTTAGGATCTCACTGCATACTTACCCTACCCAAGGAAAATCTCTCCCTGTCTATGCCAAAGCTCCAACCCAAGAAGTAATGCATCATGTCAATGTCCTTCATCTCGAACTCGATTGCCACATTTGTCTTGCACCTTGCAATGAGCTTCTCTAAACTTGTAAGAAACAAGCCATCTACATATAGCACCAGGATATCCATATCATCCTTATTCGTCAACAAATTTAAAATTTAAGTTGGGATCTGCTTCACTTTTGGTGAAGCCCATACTCTATAGGTATCAATTGATCTTGGAATACCATGCTCTTGGCGCTTGTTTGAGTCCATACAAGGCCTTTTTCAGCCAACTAATATGAGACTCCTTCCCACTAATTTCAAAGCCTTGAGGCTTACTCTATGTACACTTCTTTCTCGGTTATCCTATTGAGAAAAGTTGTATTTACATCCATCTAATGTATTCTCCATCCCATAATGGAAACTAAAGACATCATTGTTCTAATGGAAGTGGTACTTTGCAATTGGAGGAAAAGTCTCATTGTAGTCCATTCTCTCTTTTTGGAAGAACCCACTTGCCATAAACATTGATTTGTACCTCTCTATGTTGCCATATACCACTGCCACATGCTTGATCTTGTAGAGACACCTGGATGTCACTACTGATTTCCTCTTTGGTCTGGGCACAATGTCCCATACATCATTCTTCATAATGAAGGTGTAACATACATAAAATATTATTGTAATAATAAATAATAACAATTAATTAATAATAAATAATAAATATTTATCTAATAATGGTCGCAGCCTTTCGTGAATAGTCACCAAAGGTGCCGTTAGGATATGGCGCTAGTATCACATATCATTTATCTCATTATTCATTATTCAAAATGTATTCTTATATGGATATTTGTCATCTAGCCTATATGGATATTTACTATATGAAGATGAACTGTTCACCACATTGGTATCAGAGCTTCGTGCTGATTCAGCCCTTGGCCATATCTCTTCAGATTTTGTTTGATCAGGCTTTGGGCCATAACCAACTTAACAGAGTTTCTCTGTTTACTAGGTTTGACCACGTTTGGCCCCTGGCCATTGAATTTCTGTAGAAGAAGGAAAAAAATTGAATTCTAGTGCACATTTGAGGAAATAAAAAGAGTTACAAAGGAGAATCACGTGAAGATAAAAACAGAGCGGCATAACCTTACTAAGAAAAAAAACAAAACAACGTATACAGTGAAATCGCACAGCAATTCCATAAGTATTTTCCAATAAATCGATGTGGAAAACTACCAAACGCAGGGGAAAGCATAGAGGCGTTTTTTTGGAATCGGTGTTTGTGGCAATTGTCCAGGAATAAAGAAGTCAAACCCTGGTAGCTCGCTATAGTGGATACCCTACATCCATTGAAACTAAGGCATCGCCTGATCATATTGAACGTGGGTCATTTCTTTTTAAGAGGTTATCGAGGCAACTGTAGGTGAATAAGTCACTATCATTTTATTGCCGAATTGTGTCAGATTACAGTACAGCACCTGTACACCACCTGCACTAAGGAGTCACATTGGAGAATATTACTGGAGGTTATTTATATTATTTTCCAAATAATCCAATCCCTGTATCATAACTTTACACGGGTTACTCGACTAAACATTCAAAGCTGTCAACCACCGTGGAGAGGTTTCGAACCCTAGTTAACCTAAAAAAGATCGGATCATTTTATTTTTTTTCCTTCTAGTTTTCAGTGAGTTTTCAATGAAGTGTAAGGCTTACCCACTGGTTATTAATAAGTTCATTTTGTATTTTTAATCCTGGTTTATTTTAAATTTTAAACATTTTTAAAAAGCTTTCATTAAAGAAGTGATGTTGCTTTAACAGAGTTTGCATATGAAATTTTTGTTTTATAAATTTATTAACTTTGTTTATCTTAAATCCTTAACTATCATAACTAATAAAATCCAGTAATATTTGTTTTTATCTTTAAAGTTTTATAAAAAAGTTGATAAGTGATAATGTGTTAACAAAGTTAGTATGTGAAAACTTTGTTTTTATGAAATATTAACTTTGTTTATCTTAATGTCATATGGAAGCTACCTTAACCAATGTTTGAGAATTGACATTTGCTTTTGAGCTGCCGTTAAGTTGTTGCAGTTTTGGCGGTTACATACCTGGTATCCCTATCTGGAAGGTAGTAGTTACATTTGGCAGCGAGGCTGCCACAGTTTGCTAACAGTTGTTGGATGACATGTTCCGAAACAATCGTGCATTGAACACACAGCGTGATCGATTCCTTTGACATGTTATGTGCCTGCCAGGTTTGACACTTTGCAAATAAATTTAAATTTAAAAAATTAGAAAACCGACAATTGTTGTGATTTTGTGACCCAGTCAGCAGCCTCTGCGTATTAATTGTGCCTATTTGCTTATTAATTATTATAAATTATTAATTATAACTAAAGTTTTGATGTGAAGGAACATCCTGGGCTGGTAGTTTATTTCATTCATTAGCTAATGCGAGTGAGAGATCAATTAAGGCGAGTTAAGTCAAGCCGCTCGCACCCCTGCAATGATAATAGGCAATATCTATATCGATATCGACATCCTTTTGGTTTTACGGTTTTTTAAGAGTTCATTCGGGTGCTCACTTTTTATAATACTTTGGAGATAGATCCAATTTTGTTCCATCAAGTCCATAAAGAAGGGAAAAGGATAAGGTTGGGTCTATTATATATGTTAAAACAACATGATAAGGCTAAGCTCGATGTTGGTCAAATTGGTATAAAAAATGAATTATTCTTTGAAGAGGACTGCTCCGTTGGAACTTTGGAAGTGATGATAGGGCTTTTTGAAGCTAATATGGAGAAGAAGAAACCAATTACAACCTGAGTAAAGACAAATTGGCTAATGGCAGTACCAAGAGGTAGCATAATGTGTAGATAGCTTAATAGGCCCTATAACTATATATCGTATGAGCGTATACTGTTATAATATACCATTCGCCTTTCTCACATATGCAACATTGCTAGTTTGGTTTTTGATAAAAATCCGAACCCGGTGGCTACTGTAAAGCATCAAACTCATTTCTTTCTCCTATCCAAACTTACACGCTGAGCGACAGAGGGAAGACGTAGAATGGAGATAGCGTTTCAGAACTCACGTGCCTACCGTCGCAACAAAAGACACATGCCATGGTGCTTGCATGAATATGAACCGTTGGTGCGTTGCATACAAACCTCTTCCAAAGCTAAGGATACTCGTAAGTGTTCCTGAGTTGTTGCATTATAGTTCCATCTTTAATTTCCGTAGATCGCAATGTGACAGATGTATAGAAATAACAAGCTTCATCCTTTTCATTTCTAACCTTTACCCCCATCTCTTCTCTATTGAGTGATGCTACAATTGGCCAGATTGTGCTCCTCTGAATGCATCGATCAGTGGGATTGGGGTCTAAGTCGAAATCATTGGAGTGAGTGGCGGGATGATTCGGAATCCACTCCCAGTACTCCTACACCTTGAAAAGTCGATTGGAAAAGAAATGCTTAGTCATTAACAGCATTCGTTTGATTTAACAGGAAAAGCAATATGCAACCCGACCTTGGTAGAAGAACAAAGAAGGCATTTGTATAAGATGCATGTGGTGGATAAGCAACGTGTATGATGGATAAAGATTCCAGCATGAAAGCGCTCGACCATCGAGAGAAACCTTTTTGGCTTAATCCAGATATTGATCGAAGACTAAGCTGGTAAGAAGCTTTCCAGAAACACGTAGGGTATAGCTGGGGTTGTACTAGTTCCAATAGCTTTAGAGGATTGTAGGCTCACTGTATAAAATTATAAATGCTCTCTATGGCTGGAATTATGGCTTCCATTTACGATGTCAGGCGGTATGTATATTAATTTCAGTAATTTAAGATATCAAAATGTTTGAATAGCAACTGGCCACAGGTTTGCCTCAGGAAGAACAGTCTGAGGTAATCCTAAAATCTGTTACAAAATATCATAACTATTGATGTTACATGCTCCTCCAGGCTGTCACAATTTCATCATGGTTTAATCATCAACAATTTGAGCTTTAAATCAACGAACGTTCGAGGGTATTTCTGAGTGTCATAGAAAGAGATTTTGTTGTCGATTGTCGTAGGTAATCCTTGTTGTCCTATTTCCTGGTAGTTGCTGTTCCTGTTTCTCCAGTACTTTCTGTTGTTCCTATACCTGTAATGTTCCTGGGATTATTTACGAGCGGTATTCAAGCTCTGATCTTTGCAACTCTAGCTGCAGCTTATATAGGTGAATCCATGGAGGGTCATCATTAAATCACTAAATAACTGTCTGATCATACAGAATATTTTCTAAGTATCATACCAACTCATGACTTGATATTATGGTAGAAGCAAATCTGAATACTTAGTAACAAGAGCTTGGTAAGAAGATTTAGCATCAGTTAACTATTAATTCCGTCCATTAGCTATCCAGATAGAGCAGATCAGATTGGTTCATTTGTATAGAGATGTGAAAAAAAAGGATCTAACAGGTTAACTAATCGGATAAAGAATGTACCCCGGCGTAGAATGATGAAATTTTTGTTCCTAGTAAGGGGAGGTTTTTTTCACATTTTTACTTTGTATATAGTTCGTTTTATATATTAATCCATTTATATTGATTATAAGCCTTATAGATTATATGGATCAATATATCATCTATAGATGTGACATATTATTACTTATAGGCTCTTACACAGTCTATTTTCTTTCCGTGATAAGAATTAATATGTCCAATAAAATGGAATCTGTATTTCAAATATTATGAAGAAGAAATATTTTCATGAAGAAATATTTTCATAGGGAATAATAGGTTTCCCTATTCGTTTATATTATCACTTTGAGATCATCAATAAATCTTTTGGTTTCTTAGTTGTTCGGAAGAAATCGTTCCATAATTTAATAATTGGTGAACACTCAACAGATGAAAATGTCGTATTATCAACTATTTCCCGACCTTAGTAAGAGGAGATTACCATGGATCCCTTAATTTCTGCTGCTTTCATTATTGCTGTTGGATTATCTGTAAGGCTTGCTTCCATTGGACCCAGTGTTGGTCAGGGCACTGCTACGGACCAAGCTGTAGAAGGTATTGTGAAACAACCAGAAGCGGAAGGTAAAATACGAGGTACCTTACTGCTAAGTTTAGCTTTTATGGAAGCTTAAACTATTTATGGATTAGTTGTGGCCCTAGCACTTCTATTTGCAAATCACTTTGTTTGATTTTGAAAACAAAGATCCCGATACCTCGTCATTACTTTAGTATTTCTCCAATAATTTCCTTGTTCAGCTGCTCTTTTAGGGGAGGGGCTGATCTGAATAATTAACAAATGAATTATTTTCTTTCTTCCTATACCTATAGTTCAGTTAGAAAGATTCATGACGCGTGCGGCAGGAAAGGGAGTGGATAGGACAAGCAAATTTTTTTAATCCTTATATAAGACCTGGGACTAAGTATCCCAAATATTCTTATCCAGAACTAGATAGGATCAAATAAGAAAAGAACAAAATTCTGTAGAACATATCCTTGTCTATAAGGGGAGAGCGTATGAAAAATGTAATTGATCCTTTCATTTCCTTGAGTTATTGGCCTTCTGCTGGGGGTTTTGGGTCAAATACCAATATTTTAGAAACAAATATAATAAATCCAAGTGTGTTGCTTAGTGTACTGATCTATTTTGGAAAAGGAGTGTGTGCGAGTTGTATATTTGAATAATATGGCTAGGCCCAACTAGCTGCACTTTGGAGATAGAAAAGTGCATGATCTCAACGAATTACTTCCAAACGGGGAATAGCGAAGAACTATAGCATTTCGTAATTGATTGGGAAATGAACTCTTAGAATTTGAATATTTTATGTATAATTTGGTCGGCTGGTTTTGTGATCTGGTTTTTTTCCTGTTCCGGTTCCTAGGGTCGGTCGGTTCAATCACTGGTCTGATTCTGATATCTATGTGTCCAGTACCTTAGTTAAAATATATAATTGCTTTTTACACATTTTTCTAGGAAAACACAACGAATATCTTTGCAACTAGCAAGTGTTTTCTTAGCATTTCCTGTTAATTTAACTTGCGGATCTGTAGCTTTAATTTGCAGAAATCAGGGTAAATAATCATTAATTAGTGAAGATTTCAGTTTTTATTGCATTTTTATCACTAAGTAATGTTTTTAGGTTGCTGTCCTATTGATTTCACCTTTTATTTAAGTGATTTTTACTCTCATTGATTCTTATCCATTGGATTGGATCTTTCTCCACCGTCGGATTAGATTCTCACTTAGGGTTAGACAAAAAGGGTTGAAGGAGGCATTTGGCTCTATTCTTGAGATTGAGAACGAGAGAGAAGAGAAGAGAGAAGGGACTAGGGCATTGGCACGATTTCCAAGGAGAGGGTGTGCACAGAAATCGAGGAAGCTCACAGCAGCACGATTTTCTAGAGAGGGCATGCACTTCAAGGCAGTTTGGGAGCATTTAATGTAGCACACATTTCGAGGCAGCCATCATTAATTCTCAGCACAGTTTTCTAGAACTGTACATCAGCAGTAGAGCACGGTTTTCAAGACACTATACCTGCTGTACAGTGGCACACATTTCGAGGGCCATACAGTAGATTTATTGCTGTACTTTTCAGCACAGATTTCAAGATTTTTGGGCACAGTTTTTTAGGAGTTTTTCAGGCACAGAGTTCAAGGTTATTGGCACAGTTTTCGAGGGAAGGTACAGTAGTTGTTATTGCTGCTATTCCGTACAGCAGGCTGGGCACAAATTTCAAGGCAAGCTGGGCACTGAAATCGAGGACCGTACAGCTCAGAATTTTTGACAGTGTTGGCACAGAAATCGAAGCAGTGATTGCATGGATTTCTAGACTGAAATTTCTTGGTTGAGATAAGTAGTATTTGACTGAAATTTCTGTACTGAAAATTTTGCTGAAGAATTAATAAAATCTCTCTCTTACTGGTTTTCCCCGTGGAGTTTTTCCAGGGCACAATTGCCGAAAAATCTAAGTGTCTATTTTTATGGTGTGCATGTTTGAAATATTTATTTTCAGCTTGTTATTAGTGTTTTACAGCGTGTTTAATTGTTACAGTAATTTTCATAAGTAGCTTTCAGCCTATGCATAACCGGCTGAAGGTGAAAAACACTGAAATGTTGACATAATCCAGCAAGCAGTAAAACCCAGAAAAATCTACATTTTATTGTCCAACTGAAGATTAATTAGCTGATATCCTCTCTAAACCTCTAGGTTGGGAGAAATTTGAGAAGTTCAAAGAGCTTCTCGGTGTCAGAAGAAATTAATTAAACAGTTTGTGGTGGGGGGGGGATGTTAGAAATAATGTTGAATTCATGATAATGGTGGGATTGTTTTTTTAATTAGTGAGTCACATAGTCTTTTGTCTTGTAGTGACTCAGTGGACATTTTTTTGTCATTTAGCTCTTTGTAACTCCTATGCTAGGTGTCCTTCTCATTCATGCGCTCACAAGATTCTTTGTAACTCCTATTTTTAGTGTTTAATAACTCCCAGTCGTAGGTGTCACTCATTGAGGATTGTAACTCGTCTTTTCCTAGATTCCTCTATGATGTAAAACTTGTATGTCTCCCACTCATTCAAATTTATGAGAGGATGTTATTAGAACTTGAGTTGTCCACATGAGGTGTCTTTGTGCTTATTCATGCACTTTAATTTTTGAAATAGTGTTCTCGTATTCTTGTGTATCCACAGTTCTACAAACAAAAGTTAGGATAAATCAAGAGCCCAAACTATCAAGAATGGTTGAAAGTGCATCTATCTCATTGTATCAGTGACTTAATTGAATAAAAATGTCTTATCCCACATCTCCCATGAATGCGAATTCATATTTTTCTACATGAACACCAATCAATCCATGGATGATGTTGTGAGAACTGTAATGTGGATTTTTTTCTAATTTCCAATCAGTGTGGATCTGATTATTGCCAAAACCACTAAAAATATACAATGTGCACATGCACAGAGTCTCTTTTCTTCAGTTTTCTTTCTCAATTAAAATTTCATGAAGCTTTGAGCATGCCATCTTTTGCTTATAGAAATGACAATGTTTCCTCCAAATTTTTTGTTTCGTGTAACCATGATTTGATAGTTCAATAAGCATGCATTTAAAGACAGAACTTCCCTTCTGGCATTTCCTAAGATAGACTTTGTGTTACGTGGTACCAGTACCAGCGCACCTTCAGATGTGTGCCCAAGGAGAGGGATCGTTCTTTTCTTCAAGACCATGATGGGTGTTACCAGCACTTTCTGAGAGGTGGTTATCGCCAGAGCCTTTGGTCCTTCCCTTAGGAGTACTATGGCTTAGTGGCATTGTCGACTGCCTCATTATAGGGCTTGTAGCCATGAGGTTGATGTCCAGGGCTCTTAGGGGTGGGTCACTAGGTCACATGACCCCCTACTTGGTTCTCCAACTCTTAGGCTCTTGGCTCCCCTTCCGGTCACCTGATGCACCCTTCCTAGTCCCTTTCTAGCAGAACGCCCTCCTTCCTTGGGCAGTTTCCTTGATGACGTCACTTTTTGGTCACCAAGCCCGCAGGCTGTTTGAGGGGAGACGTTGAGGGATTTTCAACATTATTGGTGTTAGATGGGGCATGACGATCCCCCTTACGCACTCCACCTCTCGGAGTGAAGCTTTCTGCTCAGTTTTAGTCATTTTTTAGCAGTTTTTTTAGCACCTAAGGGGAAAATGCCCTAGGTAGCCTACTATAGGCCATCTTTAGATTATTTTATATTATTTCATGTTATATTTTTACATTGACATTTATTTGGCCTATCGGCCTAGTTATTTTGTAAAAGTGAGTTGAGAACACTATAAATAGAACTCCTCACTTCATTTGTAAATCATACTCATGGGATAAAACTCAATTATGTTACTTTTTTACCCTAGATAGCTCTTTGGGGAGTGATGCGCACCTCTTCGTGTAGACTTCTTTGCTCTTGTGGATGAAAATTCGATGTTGTCTTTTGTATGCTTATGCTTGGTGGATGCTAGAATTGTTGGAAGAACACATGCTCAAGTAAGTCTAGTCTTTTTAGGCTTGCTTGGTGAAAGGCAAGTGAATTTCTTGCTTCTTGAATGATTGAATTGTAGCCCTAGGGATGTATTTTTTTTAATAGGGCCTTTGTCTACCTTCTATCCTCTTTGCATGGTGGAAAATGCTACCTAGAGGAGGTTTTCCCAAGTTTAGCCTTGGATCTCCAATTTTTCCCTAGATTAGGCTCTTATAACGAACCCTAGAGGTTGTCATAAGAAGCCCTAATTTAGTAGACAATGAGAGTTTACTCCAAGAGGAAGGTTGGTCACCTTCCTCTAAGACTAGGGTTTAAGGGTCTCATCCATAAAAACCCTAAGTTATTATCTTTTACCTAATTTCACTTGCATTTTCATGTGTAAATTTGCATTTTCATGGTAGAATTAGGGTTAGAGTTAGGTTTGCAATTTTATGTTTTAAATCCTAAAAATAAAAATAAAATATATTTTTTTTCAATTTTTGGCCTCCCTAAAGTTTCGGCGCTCCCTCCTACAAATTCGGCCTGCCTTCTTTATATTTAAAAACCCTAGGGCGAAATCTTAGGAAGCCCTAAAAATATAAAAAAAATAAAAATCCTAAAAAGTTAGCCTAAAACCCTAACCTTTTCCTCCCTTCTCCCCTTTCTACCCTCAAGTCTGTCCTACTAGCCCTCGGCCTCCCTGATTTGACCCCAACCTCCCCCTTTAAGGGCTCGCCCCCCCTTTTTAAGGTCTTCCCTAAGCCATAGCAGCCCTTGGGCTGCCTTTAACAGGGCTGTTACAGCCTCTTGGCAGCCTTCTGTTGCTGCTGCTCCAAGTCTGCAAAAAGTTGCAGACTGTCTCCTCTTAACAGCCATTGACACCTGCCATAACCGACATAAAACAACTTCAAAGTTAGTCAAAAGGATAGTATCTAATGCTGTTGGAAAGAGGTAATATTAAGGTCTGGAACATACATTTATTGCATGATATTAACAACATATATCAGACCTAATTGACTGTCCTATACTGCTAAATGATATGGTTTCAAGTTGGAATTAATGTGATTTATATTTAGTGCATGAAATCATTGTTAAAACACATTCTTGGGCTTGTTAAATACTGTCATAAAGGGATTGTATGCTTCTATAAATACTATCATAAGTAGACAGTCTATTATTGTAATTTGTGTGGTGGTTATTAACACTCATATGTTTGTCCTCATTAATGGTGAATGATTATATATGTTGAATATCTACTGCTGTCATAAACTACTGTTGGAACTATCTTTGAGTGCCTATGTGTACATTGCACCTATGTGAATGATCCTTTAAACATAGACATTGATAAATTGGCATCTACAAGCACTTTAATGTACTTGGTATGTTTTCTTCATTCCTAAATTGATTTGTTAAAGGCATTGGTCACTAACATCATTGTATAGAAGACATAGTCTTTTTTGTCCAAGTGTCTTGCGGTGTAGTTAAAGGGCTCTCCCCTTGGAGGTTACGACACTCCTAAGAAGTTGAAGGTGTGGCTGAGGTGACAGTGGTCACACTCTCCCTACATTTGTCTATCGGACACTAGACCAGCTAGTTTGTCCGGTAACACTCTGCAAGGGTTCTTCTTTAATACCTAAACATTCCTCATTCATTGCTTGTAAACTAAGATACAGAAAGTTTAGAAACCTGAAAGATGTCCCGGTCTCAACTAACAATTAAACTAACATTGTGGGTTAGATCTATGCTACAGAAACGTTATAAGTGGACGAGATCTATTAAGCTGGCATTTGGTTATCTTTTGCAATAACATTTCCTTCATCTACTGAGTTACTATTGGATAAGCATATTGAAGAGTATCTCAATTCAGTATACTTGTAGATTTAACATTGCTATTGGCTTATAGATAATATGAGCTATAAATAATTATATAAAAATTTTCTGGTGCACAATATAATTCTCTTAATCAGCTCTATTTTCTCAATGTTTGCAGAGAAATCAGGTCATCCAGTCTTAATCAAACTCTCCAGAAATTTGGAGTTGAGAAATTCTCAAAAGAGGATTTGCAAAAGTTGTCATGTGAGTCATTAGAGAGGAAGATAGGAACTTGGATCCAGTGTTTGCGTGTTGCTGTAAGTAGCAACCTCCTAATTACCAGTCATACTTCTAATTCTTTTAGTCTGTGTTCCTGAAACTATCATTGGAATCAGTAGACGAGAGGCTAGGAACATGGATCAGTATTTGTGCATTGTTGCAAGCAGCAACTCATTAATATCAGTTGTACTTGAAGTTTCCTTCGTGCTTTGTGTCTGTGTTCCTGAATTGTGTAAACCTTGCCCTCAGGATGTTATAACAAAGGAAACATATAATCTTGTTATGAACTGGTGGAAACCCACTGCATGTAATTGCAACCAAACTGTTTTCCTTTTTTAAATTGACGAGTGGTGAAGTCTGGTCCATTGAAGCCTCAATCAATACTCTTTCCATTATTGTAGATTAGAGACTTAATAATTTTTTATCCATGCAATAGTTTACATAGAAAAAAAATGGGTTAAAGAAATGTATCAAGAAGGTACAGTGAATGCAGGGAAGAGGGGGGTGTTCAGTGGTGGCTTACATGCAGACTTCATTTCAGAATTATTTACATATGGATAGTCTTCTATGATGCAAGTATCTGCAGTCAAACCTTCTCTTGACTAATACAGAACCATGCTGAACCATATTGACAGGTTAAGATATTATATACAGCAGAGCAAATGCTATGCAATCAGTTGTTTTACGAGCTTGATCCTCATGGGGAATGCTGCTTTGCAGAAGTCATTGAGTCGAGCATGAAACTGCTTTTGAACTTTGGAGAAGCCACAGTAAAGAGCAAGAAGTCTCCAGAGAAGTTATTCATGCTACTTGACATGTATGATGCAATGTATGATCTTCTACCAGAGGTACATGGATTCTTTTATTCTGTAATTTCCTTTGCTGCTGTGAAGATTGAATTATCTGCTTCAGAAGCTTATATGTAATATCTAAAATATCTAGTTCTACTTCCCTTCAGAAAAGAGAGCTTGAAGTAGGCTAAGTATAAATTTAGTGTAAATATTATTTGGATATAATATAAATTTGGGCTAGGTAAGTTATGGTGTGAGTATTTAATGTTAGGTTATTAATAACATGTTGGAATTTCCCACTGACCTTTCTCAAATTATTTATTTATTTTTGAAAAAATGCTTCTTAGTTTAACGTTAAACAGTACAAGCTATAAAACCAACTTACATCTTTCTAAAGGACAACAAAAACGTCCTTAAAATAGATTGAACCCAAGGATCACAATCCTTGGCATATTTCCTAGTGAGTGTGCCCTTAACTCTAAACTGGGCCTTAAATTCAACATTCAGCAACCCACAGAAAAATCCTAAAGAAAACTCCGAGTTGTGTAAAATTGCATTACATCTCATCCTCTGCATGAAATGCAAAGAAACCAATCTAATACAATGCCAAACACCTCTGAAGCGAGGTGGGGAAATAACATCAAAATCCCTTAATAGGGCAGCCTTCCAAAGAAATGCTTGCACAAGATATGATTCCAGGAGGCCCAGATCAGATCTGAGCAGGCTTTGGCACACCTGCAGTTCCCAAAAGTGTCCAATTGTCTCAATGATCCCACAGTGCGGGCGGAGTGCATCTGTAAAACCAGACTTGAAAAGTCTTGCATTCCAAGGTAGTCCCTGATAAACCAACAGCCAAGCAGAGAGCCTCAAGTAGTAAGAAACCCTATTATTTTACATCGAGTTCAAAATATCAATCCACTTTTGTTTAGGACAGTTGTGACACAAACTAGCAGCCCTTGGATTCCAAGGAATAATCGGCTGCTAACTTGGCAGAACCTCATGACACTACCCCTAAGTGTCACACGGGTAGGGTCCCCTAGGCCTTGTTGTCACATCCATAATAGCAGGGCTACCATGATGCAGTTCAGCTTGTCAGAGACATGATCCAGTCCTTTTGCTTGAGTTGAGTTCATGATGATGTATGGTGGAGATATTTTTGCCGAGCCATCCAGGAGATTCAGAGCAGTTATCCAGTGCCCTTTGTCATGATTTAGCCTTGCATGATCCTATTGAGAGGACTTGGTTGTAGTCATGGTTCACTTAGCAGGTTAGCAGGGCAGCTGATATGCATACTTTCCTTTGTCAGAGCAGTTCTTCATGGTTATATCAGAGACAGGTATATAGTTGAGCAAGTATATATATTTGGTATTTGGGGTATCATCAGTTGTCTCTATTATTTATCTTAGTAGCTTTTGACTAGGCATTTAGTGGCTAGCAATGGTGGTTTCCTTCTATTGACTTATTATCATAAGTAGTTGAATAGTTCTAATGCTTAAGGCTTTTGTTTATGCACACTAGTAGTGCCTACTCTAAAAACTTGACCATGACCGTGGCTATGTATGGCATCATGCTTCACTATCTCCATCCATCCAGTATCCTCCACCCTGGTTGATTTGATCCCTGAATTATGACTTAGACTGGTGAGATTGAGGAGCCTTCCCCCACTTTGACCCCTGTGCATGATGGACTCCATGTTTTCATTTGTGTTTCGGATCTATAGTGTGTCGTTGCTTGATTAGACCTATTGATTCGCTTCTTGTCAGTTATCCCTGATGTTGAGGTGCAGTTAGGATTGTGTTGTCCATCGGGTTGCTTTCCACTAGTCATCTAGCAAGTTTGCCTATCATCATTACATGCATCAATGTTATACTTGCTATATCAAATGAAGTGCAAGCTAAAAAGGCTAATGAAAATTCAATGAAAAGACCCCTAATGAAAGCTATGAATAGTTGTGCTTTTTAGCACATGTAAAATCGTAGGAGGGTCATAATATGAAATGAAAAAGGCAAAATAAAAGCAGATGCGCAATAATTGAAAATCAAAATCACTGCTGGCCATTGTTATCAAATGAAATGTAATGATTATTGTTGAAAATGTACCAAGGCAAGTATTTTCCACCTTGTGATGCCTAGGGGTGGATAAAACATTAAATGTGGTCCCTAGTCACTTTATTAAAGTGAGCACTTTATTTTTATAAAGTCACTTTATAAAGGAGGTTTGAGGTTATAGTATTTAATTGACTTTATGAAAAAATTAAAAGGTAGGCAAAATATTTAATGTCTCATTAAATATTTAAATGAAGTGATTTAAATTCATTTAATGAGAAAAATGTGAGCATTTAATGAGAGCCCTAGATCTCATCAAGTCAAGTTTTAATCCTAGCCATTGATTTGAAAAGAGGTGGTTATCTCAAACAAAACTAGGGAAAGGCATTGGGAACCTAATTCATTGTTCACTTTCCAAATGAGATTTTTGGAGAAGAGAAGAGCAAAGAAAAGAGGTCAAACCCTAGAGAGAAGAAATCTAGCATAGAAATCGAGGAGCTTGAGATGAGCACGATTTCCAAGGAGAATGGCACGGGTTTCTAGAACAAGTCTGGCACAGAAATCGAGGCATTAACAACAACAGTTATTTGTACAGAAATTGAGAGCAGGTCGTACTGTACCAGGCCGTAGAGTTGCACAGAAAACGAGGCAAAGAATTGGCACGTTTTTTCGAGGAAGGGTACAACATTTATTGTTGTCAGCAGACCATACAGGGCGTGAATTTCGAGGCAGAGGATTGCTGTAGCAGTGCACAAATTTTGAGAAAGTAAAAACACAGAAATCGAGGGCAGCTTCACACGTGTGAGCTGTACAACACGTTTTTCAAGGTGCTGAATTTTCCCGACTGTTAGCAAGCCGTAGAGCATAATTTTGAGAGTGATTCTGACACATATTTCGAGAAGAAATACTGAGATAAGTACTGCTGTTCTGTTTTTGTAATTTTCCTGAAAGAATAAAAATTTCTCTCTTCAAAACAGGTTTTCTCTTCGGGGTTTTTCCTGAGCCAATTTGGCTAAAAATTATGAGTTTAAATTTGTGGTTTGGCTGCCATTTAATTTTTTGAGTTGTAAGAATTGAAAAAAATTCCATGTGTTTCAAGCAAAAGTTTATTTTTATGCATGTAAAGTGATTTTGCAGTAGTGGGGTTTGGGCATTAAACTTCATATGAAAAACAAACTTGAAACCGGGTTGGGAATCCTAAAATTTTCATGGTATCAGAGCTGATATAAAGGGCAGAAATAAATTTCAGACTTGGAAAGAAGGGAGAACAAGTTGGCTTTTTATTTTACAGGTTCTTGGACTGTTTGTAGTTATGGCCATCAGACTTATAGAATTGAAGATAGGCTGGATGGGGCAGTAAATTTTAGCCCTTGGAAGGTTAGAATTGTACTGATTCTGGAAGAGAACGAACTATGGGATATAGTAAACAGTACACAAGCACATCCAATTACAGTTCCTAGCGATTCTACAGATAAGGCTGTTTTTTTCAAGAAAGATGTAAAAGCAAGATCATACTTGATGTCGTGAAGGATCATGTGATCCCACATATCACAGGAAAAGACCATGCATTTCAGATGTGGACTGCCTTAACAAATCTTTACCAAAGCTCAAAAGAAAATAGAAAAATGGTATTGAGAGAAAAGTTGAAAGGCATTCGCATGAACAAAGGTGAAAACATGGATGCTTACCTTACTAGGATTACACAGGTCAGATATGAACTTGGAGCAATCGGGAAGGTTGTACAGGGTAGTGAGTTAGTACAGACATCATTGAATGGCGTGACAAAGCCATGGGGTATATTTGTAGAGTCCGTAGTTGCTTGTGAGCATATGCCTTCCTAGGATCGTCTCTTGGACAACTTCATTCAGGAGGAGACCCGGAGAGGGTATGTACAAGGTAGTTCATCTCAAAATAGGGAAGATGAAGAGAATGTGGCATTAGCAACAAAGGGCAAGAAGAAGAAGTTAAAGAAGGACCCTAAGGGTGGTGCCAAACAGCAGAGTAGTGAGCAGTAGAAAGACATGAGCAAAGTCAAATGCTTTGCTTGCTAGAAGTTTGGGCACTATGTTGGACAATTTCCAAACAAGAAGAAGAAGAAACAACAGACAGCAACTACTGCAGAGATTGATGAGTACACAACTCAGTTTGAGAGAGAGTTTTCTCTCTATACTAGTCATTCAGAGAGAGCATTTGTTACTAGTATTGATATAGAGGATCAGAGGGAGTATTCGCTGCTACTTGGTCAGCCTTTGAGTGTATCCACCGCTTCATGCACTTGGTACATTGATAGTGGGGCTTCGAGCCATATGATAGGTGCACGTGATATGTTTACAAAGTTTGTTGAGACAGGCTTGGACTTGGAGGTGGTGTTGGGCGATGACACTATTGTCAAAGCAGTTGGGCTAGAGATTGTCACATTTTAGAGGGAGTCCATGGAACCAATGACATTAAGGGATGTCTTGTATGTCCATGTGCTGAAAAAGAACTTAGTATCAGTTTCCACTATTGAGGATAGAGGATTCAGAGTATATATCCTGGATGGGAAAGTACACATTTTTCCCAAAGGATTGAGTCCTTCTCCATCGTATGCGATTGGTGTGAGATGTGGAAAGCTATACAAGCTCTTATTTCAACCTCATCATGCTTTGACACATAGCAGTAGCAGTACAGATCTTTGTGAGTTGTGGCATAGGAGGATGGCTCATTTGCATCATCCTGCTTTGAGGATGTTGAGAGATATGACTACAAGTTTATCAAAGTTCAGCACAGAGCAGAGTGGAGTATGCAGAGGGTGTGCTTTGGAAAGTACACCAAGATTGCTTTTCTGAGCAGTGATAGCAGGTCAACAGGTGTGCTAGACTTGATTCATTCTGATTTGTGTGGACCCATGTCATCTACCTCATTGACAGGATTTGAGTAGTATGTCACTTTCATTTATGACCACTCCAGGAAGACTTACTTCCTGAAGAACAAGAAATCAGAGGAACTCTTGAAGAGGTTCCAAGAGTTCAAACTCTTGTGGAGAACCAAATAGGGAGGAAGATTCGGGTGCTCAAGTTAGACAATGGGGGTGAGGATACCTCCAGTGCGTTTGATGAGTTTTGGAGACGGGAGGGCATCAGGAGGCAGTCGATGGTTCCATGCACTCCACACCAGAATGGAGTTGCAGAAATGAAGAACAAAGCTATAGTAGGAGCAACTAGAGCCATGCTGCATGATCAGAGTCTTCCTTTCTTTCTATGGGATGAGGCTTGTAGCACTATTGTTTACATACAAAATAGGAGTCCGCAACGAGCCTTGGGGTGCAAAACTCCTGAGGAGATGTTCATTGGGAAGAAGCTTGAGATAGGCCACTTCCGCATATTTGGATGCCTAATATATTCTCATGTCCCTTCAAAGAAGTGGACAAAGTTTGAGCCCATAGCAGAGAGAGGTATCTTTGTTGGTTATGATAAGATTTCGAAGGATTTCCGCATATACCTTTCTACCCAGAGGAAATTTGTGGTGAGGAGGGAGGTGAGATTTGAGGAGGAGCGAGCCTTCAGGAAGTCTAGAGAGTCAGAGCAAGAGGAGCAATAGGTTCCTACTTCACAGCTGAGTGCATCTCAAAGTCCAGCAGTTCAGGGTGTTGTGTCACGGGTGTTAGGAGTGACAGGTTCACCGGTTTCAAGATCTTCAGATTCAGGGACTCAATATACAGAGACTTCAGGCACAGGTACAGGTTCTCGGGTTACAGGTTCACCAGTCACAGGTTCTCAGACCCCTGGTGCTACTTCTTTAGGGAGACATGTGTTAGATGAGGATGTACAGGTGGAGGGTTCTCCAGAGGAAGCTACTTCAAAGAAGAGAAAGCCAAGTTGGCTTAAGGAACTTATGAAGGAAGCTTCTGAATCTGTGGGGAGACCCAAGAGGGAGGTTAAAGAGAGTAAAGCACCAGATAGATTTCCAACTATATGGCTATTGTGACTAGTCTTCAGGAGTTAGATCCTTCTACTTTTGAGGAGGCAGCTGCACATCAAGTGTGGAGAGATGCCATGGTGGAAGAGTATAGTTCCATCATGAATAATGATGTGTGGGAGATACTTCAAAGACCAAAGGGGAAGTCAATTGTGACTTCCAAGTGGCTCTTCAAAATCAAGCATACTGCAGATGGCAACATCGAGAAGTATAAAGCTCGGTTCATGGCATGAGGTTTCTCACCGGTAGAGGGAGTTGAATATGATGAGACATGTTATCACATATATAGTAGCCAGGCTGCCATACATTATTTCTTTTATTCCAGTACACTTTTCAACTAGTTCCCTTACATTGAGATGCTGAGATGAGCATCTATTATGGATCATGATTGTTACATGGACAACAGTTTTATTCCCCATGCCATGACTGAGTTTCAGGACATTCAGAGAGATTACCGATGTAGCCATTTAACCATTGATACAGAGCAGTCAATATTTCCGAGAGTTACAGCAGCAGTTTCAGAGGACAAATGATGGTTCAGATATTGTGCATTCAAGTATATGACTCAGTAGGTATATTTTGGTGTTATGGTTATATTGCTTTTATATTCATTCTTGTAGCATGTCTTAGCATTTAGTATCATGATCTGGCGATCATATAGATATGTGGACCTGGTTGTACTTTTATATATATATTATTGTCCCCACTCAGACTTAGAAGTTCACTACCCATACTTATTGGTTTTACCCTCCCTAGGGAGAATAGAGGTGATCATTCCACCATACTTTGGCTTGCTAGTGTTGGTCTCATTATTCACTATCTTCATCCATCCATTACCTCCCAATTTGTCATTACCCTGACTTACTACTTGACTAGTGTCATGGAGGACCCTCCCCCATTGTAACCTCTGTGTTGGATAAGCTTCCCTGTTTTTTGTGTCTCGGCTCTGAGTTGGTGACAGAACTTACCTTTGGTGAGTTGGATTGTAGTCCTAAATCATTCTGGTCGGTTGTCCCGATGTTTGGCACTAGTATGAACTCCCTCTAGTCACTTAAGATGTGTTGGCTAAAACTGAAAGCTCATGTACTACTTGTGGAAACTTATGTAAATTCGCCCAAGAAACTGTAAACTCTATAATGTGTTTATCAACACACGTGAGTAAAGGGCAAGAGCAATGAAAAGCTAAAAATACTCCTTGAAGAGTATAATGAAAGGTCCTGTTATCACACCATAGTAGCTGGACTACTATTCTTGTTTAGCAGATATCTGCACATTCCAGAGCTTCCATTATTCAGAGCATGGCTATGATGATTGTATATTTTGTGATCACTCATGATCAGAGCAGTGTATTATTCAGACTTATGTTAGACCTTGTGTCAAGGCTGAGCCTTGAGAGTTCAGATTTGATGGCCGATGTGACCCTTTATCCATACAGTTTCAGTTCAGTGCTTAGAGATGTATTGCAGTAGTGTTTCAGATGGTATATGATGTTTATTGCTATAATGATGTTGTATGATCTATGGATATTTTATCATTGACTGTAGATTATTATCTTGTTGATTTAGTCATGTTCACAGCATCTGCTTGGTATATTATTCCTGATGTGGCAAACTGTTTAAATCGAACTATAAATCATAAAATGGACAATTGCTTGCACATTTAGGTCATTTAACAAAACCCACTGGTTTTCCACCTTACATAGATATGGTCTTTCCTGACACCAGTTGTCTGCTAGTGTAGGCTCCATATTCACTTGACTCCATCCATACATGACTTTCCTATTTGACTCTAAACCTTGACCTGTCTCATTTGACTTTCTGATACCGAGGACTTCCCCATTTTTCTACCTCTGTGTTTGGACCACATCCCTGTATGATCAGTGTCTCGGCTCTAAGTTGGTGACAAAACTTGCCTTTGGTGAGTTGGATTGTAGGCCTAAATCATTCTGGTCGGTTGTCTCGATGTTTGGCATTGGCTCGAAGTCCCCCTAGTCACTTGAGATGTTGTTGGCTAAAACTGAAAGCTCATGTTCTACTTATGGAAACTCATAAATTTGCCCATGGAAACTAAAAAGGGCAAGAGCGATGAACAACTAAAAATACTCCTCGAAGAGTATAAGAAAGGTCCCAAAAAGCATTGGTTCTTAAAAGCTATATCTAAACAATTGCTGACCTTATATGTATATGAAAACATGCCCTGGATGCAAGCTGCAACTAGTTGTGCTTATCAGCACACCTGAAATCCGAAGGGTTATGTAGGCCAAAAAGGCCATGAAATGAAATTGAATGATCCTAATGAACCTGGATCAACTTGATGTAGACATGATGCCTAAGTTGAATAAGCACTCTCTGAACAACTTATCCATTTGTGAGGCACAGCCATCCCCCGTGTTATTTTGTCCAACACAGAGTTTGTAGCTTCTCCCTTCTCCCAGTCCAAAGTATTTTTGAGTTAAGTTAGACAAGTCAACCCCTTGGCCCAACCTTGTTCCTAGCCTTCATCCTTCACTAGCAGTTTGACCATGTCCAATGGGTGAGTTTGTCATTTGAACTATTGTGCAAGTAATTTTATATAACAAAGGAATATGCTAACTTGATTAATGCCACTGAATGGATGTTATACTTTGAGCTTGGCTGTGAGAATGATTAAAGAAGCATGTCTTAATCTACTGATATGATTTATCCTTGGTTGTATATTATTGGGATCCGTGATGATGTGGGCCATATATATATATACCTATTGATGATGATTGATGGTCCCACATACTTGATGATATCATATGATGGACAGATGGTTCAGATGATGATTGATGCAGTTCAGCATGTTTTATTATTACTTCAAATCATCAGATTATGCACTGTCCATATATGGTGGACCCTACAGTTGGCCCATTAGGGCAACCCATGGTGTATGAGTACACATTCCTAGTGGATTTGGATCTTCTGGATCCAATGAGACACTTATCTTTCAGTTCTGGGCACTTCTGACAGTGATTGATGCAGTTTTACACTTGTTGACAAGATTTGGGGTTGATTTCCCAGCCTGAGCAGTAGGGGCCATGAGAGGCCAGTTCACCTAGGGCGTTGTATGAGGAGGGGGTGGTCCAGCCACTTGTTATTACCATTTACACCCCCTTCTGGAGAGCCTCGTGGGCTCAGTTGGACAACGCAGATGCCCTAGGAGGCAGTTTTGGCACTTTCACAGTTACCGAGGCAATAAAAAAATGGGATAAAGTGGTCATTGAGGAATTCGATTTGGGCAATTGAGGCAAGTTTTTGGCATTTGGTTTTCACAGAGGTCTTCCAGGGTGATCCCACTATCTTGCAGCCAGTTTTCACCATGTGGGTAGGCCCACAGCGATCACAGGAGGTCTTTTACTGCTTGTCTGTCACAGATTTTGAGGACAGATTTGATCATTTATATTATATTGGACATATTTTATTATTTTTATTGTGCCTTGGGGATGAGCTAGTAAGGATTGATGCCTCCTAACCCCACCATGTGCTTATTATGTCATGTCCTAGTCATCATGAGGTGGATTTTTGGTACTTTTACCCCCTCTAGTGGATGACGTCACCCTACATGATTATTGTATACTATGACGTCATCATTATATTGGGTGATCCATGTGATATATTGTTATGGTTCATCTTAGCCATTGATTGTATGATGAGATCTTTTAATCTCAACCACTCATTTTATGTAGTATTGTAAAGTGGTATAGGGTTTTGGTCTTTATTATCCTATATAAGGAGGAGACCCCCTATTGTATAGCTCACCATTGGAGCTCTGGAATATTGGAATAGAACACTTCTTTGTGGAGCATATCTCTCTTGTCTTGTGATTCTCTTGCATATTGAGTATACAGTATCTCTTCTATGTATCATTGTGGATTTTGGTGCTTCTACTAGTTTTCTTGTAGGAAAGTCGAATTGATGGAGAGGAGGGCGATTTCTTGAGGGTTATTGTTGGAGGGATCCACATATTCTCTCTTGGGTTGATCTTGTGATAGGGAGTATCATTATTGTATCTTTGTGACATAGTTGATGCTTTCTATTACATCTTTCTATCATTTTCATAATCATCTTGCTTGACTTGTTTCTTTGATCTTGTCTTGTAGGAGGAGGACGATTTGGCTATCTTAGAGGAGGACGTTTTGGTTGGAGCTCTTGGATTTCACTCTTGAATATACACATAGGGGAATGCTATCAATTTGTAAGGTGGCCACAAGCAATTGAGGTAAGATCTACAAGGTATGTGCCTCTTTCATCCATTCTATCTTCATTGGTCACAAACCGTAATTAATTGAAACCCTCATTTTTGGTTTTTCTTAGATCTACTTAGATCTAGCCTTGCTTTTGAAAAGATCTTAAGAACCCACCTCTATAGCATCCACCCCTAGTTGGATCTATAGTTGGGTGGTGATTGGGTTAAAATTGACACACTTTTCAAGGCAATATAGCCCTCTTGAACCAAATCGCACTTCCTTGGAGAGGCTTGTTGAGTTAGATCTAGCATATGGGTAGGTGAGATCCCGCTTGATTTGTAATCTACACACTTGATAACCTACCCCGAGATTGTTACTTTGGTGATTTCTACCTTGTGGGCATCATTCCACATTTTAAGGGATTAAAACCCCCTTTTTGAACTACTTGGCATCTTAAAACTTAGATCTAGTAAGATCTAACCGTTGGATTGACTTGATTTTCTAGATCCACATAGATCGGTGCATAAGCTACTTAGATCTACAGTTTGGTGGCCATTGGACTTGATTTGGTCCATCTTATCCATCATTTAGCCCTCCTTGAGCAAGGTCGCACTCCCTTGGGTGAGTGAGTTTGTCCACTTTGAGGAAGTGGGTGGTTGAGATTTTTGTGGAGTTGGAACGACCATACCTTGAAACCTAGGTCTAGAGTATCATTTTGTGACGATCTACCTAGGGGGTAGGATTCCTTGTTTTAAGGGATTGTGCTCCACTTAGGGTCATTTCATGAAACCCTAGATCTAGCTAGATCCAACCATTCTATCTCAATTAGCCCACTTGACTTGACTTCTAGGTGTCCCGATCTACACTTTGACATACCTTTTGATTCCATTAGCCCATCCAACAAGGCACTAGTCCTCCTCAAGCAAGTCGCACTCCTTGGGAATTGTGTCAAACCTTAGATCCGGTACATGGGTACTCCTAATTTCAACTTAGATCCATAGATCTACTCATTGCACATCCTCTAGTGCCGATTGCATCCCTAAAGTTCACCTTGTGGGCCCACATTAAGCCATTTCACATATCCCAAGAAAGTAAGACCCACTTGTGTAACACATAATACCACACCTTGTCATTATAACTAATCATGTGGCCTAAATCATACATTGGTTGAAACACTAATCATCTCTCAAACCACCTTCAACCATACTTAAATTTCTAGGTCCACTTTACCTTGCATTGGTTTCCGTAACTTATCAATTACTCATCCCTAGGAACCTTTGTTTGGGTCCAATCATCTTTGATTGGTTATAGGGTCTCCCCCTAGGTCTTGATTCATCTAGATCTAAAGCGAAGAGTGCCTTGGTTGACGTGACTCCCACCTTGTATTGGGAACCATGGCATCTCTTAGGTCACCTCTTTAGTTTCCCATCTCCTCTACCGTCCCGGATGGGATACCACTAGGGGCAACTACAAGTTGTGTGATAACAGGTCCAAAAAGCAATGGTTCTTAAACTCTATATCTAAACGATTGCTGACCTTATATATGTATGTACAAACATGCCCTAGATGCAAGCTGCAATTAGTTGTGCTTATCAGCACACCTGAGATCCGAAGGGTTATGTAGGCCAAAAAGGCCATGAAATAAAATCAATGGATCCTAATGAAACTAGATCATCTTTTATAAAAGTAGACATGGTGCCTAAATTGAATAAGCACTCTTTGAACAACTTATCCACCTGTGAGACACTGCCATCCCCCGTGTTATTTGCTTGTCCAACATATGTTAGAGTGTGTATCCCCTTTCCATTTCCAAAGTGTCATAATGTCAAGTCAGTAGTCATCCCTAAGCTTAGCCTTTTGATTTTTAGTCTTCACCCTTCACTAGCAAATTGATCACAACTATGAAGTGAGTATGGTCCTGAAAGTCTAGTAAGAGTCATAAATAATATTGAAGACCTGTATATATTTGGTTTTAGATCGCCAGTGAAATGAATACTTGTTATAATTGTTACTTGAATGAATTGTAGAGCATTGCATTAACCTTTGACACTTGCAACAGTTTGATGATACCTTGAGTTATATTTTGGTCATGTTGACTTGGTCAAACCTAGTTTGACAAAAAGTCAACCACGGGACATGAGGTGGCAGACCTCAGATGAGACAGAGATATGATATATGGTCTGGTATAGTTCATCAGATGGTTTTATGCAATGGTTTCAGGCTTATGATGATGATTTGTGCTTTTCAGCACTTTTACAGATTATTATTATTTGGTCTGTCGGATATGATGGATATTTATTTTGGATTATGCAAAGATCCATATGGTGTATGAGTACACATCTTGGATAGATTTGGGCTCTTTGAGTCCAATCAGACAGCCTGTTTTCAGTTCAGGGCAGTTACAGTGATTTTTAGCCTCAGTTGGCTATCCTAGTGTAGTTTTGGCCTATCAGAGGCCCTGTCAGAGCAGTGATGAGATTTGATGGGTTCACCTAGGGCACTGTGCATGGAGGGAGTAGTCCAGCAACTTGATATTACTATATTACCCCCCTTCCAGAGAGCCTGGTGGCCTCACCTTAACAGCGTAGGCACTTCAAGAGGCAGTTTGGGCAATTTCACACTTCCCAAGGCAGATCAAAAATGGTGAAAATGGCTACTGAGGGATTCGATTTGGGCTACTAAGGCAAGGGATTGGCATGGGATGATGTTTGATGATGAGTGGGATGTCTTCCACACCTTCTCCAGTAGTTTTAGCTTTCAATGGGGCCTACACTCTTCACTCCGTCATTTTATATGGTTTTATGGAGCCTCCTAAGGCTCACAACTTTCCCAGAGAGGCACGATTTGCTGCTTAGAGCATTATTTTATTGATATTGTGCCATGGGGATTAACCAAGGGTGTTAGAAATTACCCCTTGGACCCACCATGAGCTAGATCTTATATTTTATCATTGAGATTTGGTGGGACCCCCTCTCCTAGGGCGATTTGGTCCATTGATATGTTATATTGTTATATTGATCCATGTACTTTATTGTTGAGCTCATCTCAACCATTGATTAGACCACTTTCATTTTTTAATCTTAGCCATCCATTCAAAAGGTGGTTAGGGTTTTGGTGTCTCTCCATCCTATTTAAAGGAGAGAGCTCCTCATTTAAAAAGGGACTTTTGGCTCTGGATTATTGGAATAGAAAAATACCATTGCATCTACCTGTCTTGTGGTGGTGAATGCTTTTGGAGTTCGATTGTTTGTTCTTCCTTTGCATTGGGTTATTGGAGACTATCTTGCTATCTTTTTGTCCATGTATTTTCCATCTACAGGTGGAGGCCGATTTGCTTCAAGGAGGTCGCATTGGTAGGGGAGACTCTCCCTGCCTCTTCTTTGGGGTTTCTTCGTCGGTAACAGGGAGTATTACTGTCTTAGTACCTTCTACTTCATGTTATCATTTGCTTATGCTTGTTTTTCCTCCATGCTTGATCATACTGATTGAATCGATTTCCTTGGTTTGACAGGTAGAGGAGGGCGCACATGTGGACTAGGGCATCACTTCAAAGCAAGAAAACTCAAAGATCTCCCATTTGATCTCCGCGGGAACATTCCTCTTACAACAAGGCAACCTCATCCATCACACAGGTATGATCTCAAGGTAAATTTCTCATTCCATGATCTATCCATTTGTCTAAGTCATTAAAACCCTCATTGCTTAAAACCCTCATTTTACATTTTTTTAGATCTACTTGGATCTAGTAGGCTTTTGGGTAAGATATTGAAAACCCACCTCTATAGCATCCATGCAATTCGAATCTATAGTTTGGTGTGGATTGGCTTCCATTTGACCCCTTTCCCAAGGCACCTTAGCCTCTCTAAGTGAGGTCGCACTCCTTGGTTGGGTGAGTTCTACTAGTTCTAAGACCTGGGTAGGTGAGATCCCACTTGATTCACTCTCCTCTCACTTGATAACCTACCCCTAGTGCTTTACTTTGTTGATTTTCACCTTGTGGGCCCCATTCCTCATTTTGAGGGTTGTGCCCCACATGGGTTACTTAGTAATGCATTTTGAATCTCAGATCTACTGAGATCTAGCCATTGGATGCACTTAATCTTCAAAACCCACCTTACTTTACACCTTGACATCCCTGATCTACAGTTTGGTGGACATCCGACTCCATTTGGCCCATTTTCCAAGGCACTAATCCTTCTCCAAGCCCTCATGACTTTTCTGGGTTGTTGGATTTCCTTGGGGTTTGATCTTTGTCTAGTTGCTTGTACACTCAAATATTGTCATATCCATCAATCAAGCACAGCTAGAAAGCCCTAACTGTCAGATCTCTGATTTGGGACACCTTCCCTGTTTTAAGGGTCACGTTTTCCAAGGCAATTGATTTTGACCATTTTGAAACTAGCTTTGAATCCTGGAATCATACTTAATCCTAGAACCACTGTGTGTCATCTTTCCTTACCACATCACACCTTTCTTAAGCCTCCACAGTGGTCCTACCTTCCTTAATTATAGGGTTCCATACCTGTCACCCTACATACTTCGTTAGATTGATTTGATCTGGTGATTGGGTTGATCTCTCCTATCGAGAGTAGATCTGGGTCTCCCCCTTGCTATCTTGGCTTTGATAGCTAAAGCGAAGAGTGCCTTGGTTGGCGTGACAACCATCCATTTGGGAACTAGGGCTCTCTTGGTTCACCACTTTAGTTTCATGTCCCCTCTACCATCCACCTTGGATCCATCTGTAGGGGCAACTACAAGATTGTTGATAACAAAACATTTGCGCCAATGGCTAGGTACTCTTCCATTAGATCAGTGATCTCTATTGTTGCAGAGATGGGTTGGAGCATTCATTAGAATGGATGTGAAGACAACATTTCTGAATGGTGTCTTAGTGGAGGAGGTATATATGGAGCAACTACAGGGATTCAAGGTGCATGGGAGAGAGTCCCATGTGTGTAGGTTGAAGAAGGCCCTTTACAGGTTGAAGCAAGCTTCGAGAGCTTGGTATTCCAAGATTGATGCATATTTGCAGGAGTTGGGATTCCAGAAAAGTGAGGCAGACCCTAACCTTTACTACATTGTGGTTGGTGGGGTCCCACTTATTCTGATTGGTGGGGTCCCACTTCCTCCTTCATCCCCTCAAGCACATCCTTACCTTGCCCACGACTCTCTTCTTCCTACTACCAACCCTTCCTACCTTGTTTTCATGCGTCTTCTCCTTGCCTACAACCCATTTCTCCCTGTCGGTGGGTTCTATCATCCCCCGTCCCACATACTCTGTCAACCTCTGTCCTCTCTCCCCTCCATCTTTTTCCTACCTGTGATCCTTGTCTACAAGCCGCCTCTCTCTCCTTCCCCAAGTGTACCCACAATCCCTTTCCACAGGATGTCCTCTCCATCCTTCTCTACTCTCGCTCTTCTCATTATTCCCTCATGCATGTGACTTATTTGTTTCACCACCTTTTACAATGAAATGAGGTGTTACAAACTATTTTGTACAATAGTTGAACTTCTAGTGAGCCGCCAGTTTCATGAACATGTCAATGTTCATCATCAGTGTTCAGAAGTTCAGAAGTCATTTTCAAGGCATTTTTCCCCATTTGTAATAACTGCATGTTCATATCCCCATGGGGAAAATGTAAAAAGTTGGTCTAAACGGGGTCCTTTTATAAAAGACTCGGCTATCCTTTGGTTTAACTATCATGGGGATACTCTAGAGTGTTTTTTCCTTGAGAATTATGCATTGCGCTTCAGTCGTGTATAATTCCTGAGTTTTTCACTCACACCACCAAAGCTGGAGTATTTTCCATGGTGGTCAAAACCTAAGGTGGTTATTAGAGTCTTGTGTCTAGGATTTTTTACGTGTTAGCCATCTCGATTGAGTCGTATAAACATGCACTAGGTCCCCTAAAAGTTTCGTTTCATTCCGAGAAAAATAATTTTTTCCATAAATTAGACCATTTTTAAATGGTTTAATTGGAAAATTGCAAAGTACAAAAAAAACCTCATCCAGAGACGGATTTTGGTGTGGGGAGGCCCGTTTTGACGCTCAAAGCGTCCTCTTTACCCTAGCACCCTCTTTTCTCAAATTCTGGGCGATTACGTCGCCTCTAGGAGCATTTTTTGCTATTTTGGCATTTAGTTGCCATAAAAGACAAAATGCACAAGGGACAAAAAATTAAAAAATTAAAAATGTGATGATTTAAACTATGGAAAAGCATGGAGTAAGTTTAAATGAGGAAGGCAACCACACTTGGGTGTTAAAAGTCACATGTTTTAAAGCCAAGGGTATGGTTTTCGATTAAATGAGGGTGACGTGGGCCTCTTCACGTGGGCACTCGTTCACTTTGTTGACCCCTCATGTGGTGGGCTACCATTTGACCACCGTTTGAATAAAGGAACCTATTCAAAGCAAAGTTTGATATTCGATTTGTTTCACGGGATGTCTCCCTCAAGTGACCATCACCACCGTACGGCTAGCAATTCGCATGTGGTCAGTCTTTCACGCCATCCTCACATCACTCGGCAACTCACTATTGGATGGGTGATAAGGACTAGGAGAGTGGTGAGCGCCTTGCCTAGGTGGAGGCCACCTCACAACTCTCACCTTCCAAGACTTCCAATTATCTCCTAAATCAATGCATTGGAGTTTCAATTAGTTGGTGGAATTCGATTTGCTTGGCTCTCTATGCCAATTCGAATTGCCTCTCTTAGGCTCTCTCTTTGTTGTATAAGTACAGGGGCTTTCAACACCATTTGGGTGGTGTTATCACACAACTTGTAGTTGTCCCTAATGGTATCCCATCTGGGATGGTAGAGGAGATGGACAACTAAAGAGGTGACCCAAGAGATGCCATGATTCCCAATGCAAGCTGGGACTCACGACAACCGAGGCACTTTTTGCTTTAGATCTAGACAAATCAATACCAAGGGGGAGACCCTATAGCCAATCAAAGATGATTAGCCAAAGCAATGGTTCCTAGGGGGATGTGAAAGTTGAGTTATGGAAACCAATGCAAGCTTAGGTCAACCCAAGAGTTTAAGTGTGGTTGAAGAGGCTTAAGATATGAGAAGTATTTCAACCAATGGATGAATTGGGCCACCTAGGGAGATCAAAAAGATAGATCTAGTACCATGAAATACACAAGTGGGACCCACTTCCTTAAAGTACGGAAATGACCCAAATGGGACCCACAAGGTGAAGTTAGGAGTGATGTGGTACTAAGGGGTGTTTGATGAAGTGGATCTATGGATCCAAGGTAGATTAGGCAACACCCACATATGGGATCTAGCAGATGACACAATCCCTAAGGAGTGCGAATTGACCCAAGAAGACTAATGCCTTGAAATGAAGGGGTAAATGAAGTCCAAAGTATGCCAAATTGTAGATCAAGATGGTTAAGGCAATTATCAAGGTGAGTTTTAAGTGGCATGCCCCAAGGTAGGCTAGATCTCCATAGATCTAAGGTTGAAAGTGCATCACCCAATGACCCAAGTGGGGCAAAACCCTCAAAATGAGGAATGGGGCCCACAAGGCCAAAAGGCAAAAATCAAAGAAGTGAAGCACTAGCAGTAGGTTATCAAGTGAGAGGAGTGCAAATCAAGTGGGATCTCACATACCCATGTCTTGGAAGTAGAAAAACTCACCCTCCCAAGGATTGCGACCTCACCCAAGGAAGGCTAAGTGCCTTGGAAAGTGTGTCAAATGAAGCCCAATCCACACCAAACTATAGATCTGAATTTTCGTGGATGCTATAGAGGTGGGTTTTCAATAGCATACCCAAAGCCAAGCTAGATCTAAGTAGATCTAGGAAAATAGAAAAAGAGGGTTTTGATTTTAATGAATTTTTTGACCAATAGGATGGAGAGCAAGCGAAATCAATACGTACCTTGTAGATCTTACCTCAAAGCTTGCGGCCTCTTAGCATATGGAGAAATCTTGCCCTAGTTACAATTCCAAGCTTGATCCAAGTGTCTTCAACCAAAATCGTCCGAGCCCTAGGAGGAGAGATGTCCCATGAAAACCTGTAAATCAAACTACATTAAGTTAGATTTGATCCACAAATCCATAAGATCTAAGCATGTCATATCAAGAAAGCAATCAATGGACAAAGCACAATTGAAAAACTCCCTCAAGATGAAGATGTTTTTCCCATGGGGGATGTGAGCAACCCCTACAATCTTCCCACAAAGCAAATCATTGAGCTAGCTTCAAGCAATTCGGCCTCCCTTCAATTGATGTCGATTTCACCTGTAAAGCAAAGAATGTCTAGAAACAAGATGCAAGAACATATACAAAAGTAACCCAATCAAAGCCAAGAAGTAGATCTCCAAAATATTATTTTCATTCCAAGTTTTCCAGAGCCCAAAGGTGCTTTTACAAAAGGGGGTCTCCTCCTTATATAGGATAATAAAGACCAAAACCCTAGATCTCAAAACCACTTTACAATACAACAAGATGAGTGGTTGAGATTAAAATATCTCATAATCAAATCAATGGCTAAGATGAGCCTATACATCATATCACATGGATCACTCAAAAGAGAGATGACGTCATAGCCTAAAGTGACTCATGAAGGGTGACGTCATCACTAAGAGGGGGCTAAGACACATGGGCCCACCTCATATGACTAGGACATGACTCAATAAGCTCATGGTGGGGCTAGGAGGCATCAATCCTTACTAGCTCATCCCCATGGCACAATAATATAAAATAATGTGTCCAAGATAATACAAATTATCAAATCTTGTCTCCAAAACTGATAGAGACATGCAATAAATGGCCTCCTGTGGCCACTATGGACCCCACTGACTGATGATATCTAGCTGGAAGATAGGGGGTTCACCCTGGAAGACCTCTGTGAAGACCAAATGCCAAAACCTTGCCTCAATTTCCCAAATCGAATTCCTCAGTGACCCTTTTATTCCATTTTTATCCGCCTCGGTAACTGTGAAGCTGCCCAAACTACCACCTGGAGTGCCTGCACTATCAAACTAAGCCCACCGGGCTCTCTGGGAGGGGGGTATAATGGTAAAATCAAGTGGCTGGACCACCCCCTCCTCATACAGCGCCCTAGGTGAACTGGCCTCTCATGGCCCCTGCTGGACAAGCTGGGAAAACAGCCCCAAAACTGGTCATCAAGTGGATAACTGCATCTATCACTGTCAGAAGTGCTCGGAATTGAATGATAAGTATCTCATTGGATCCAGAAGACCCAAATCTACTAAGAATGTGTACTCATACACCATGGGTTGATTTGAGGGGTCAACAATAAGGTCCACCATATCTAGACAGTGCATAATTTGATGATCTGGAATAATAATAAAACCTATTGAACTGCATCAATCACCAAATGAATCATATGTCCACCATATGGTATCATCAACAAGAGTATGTGGGACCATCAATCATCATCCATAAGCACATATGGCCCACATCATCACGGATCCCAAGGATGACCATGGTCAAACTATGTTTGACTGGGTCAACATACAACCAAGGACAAGGTTATATCAATAGGCTGAAGACATGTTCTTTTAATCATATTCACAGCATAGCTTAAAGTACATCATCATTCCATGGCAATTTAATACATGTATATATTTTAGTGTTATTTATATTTAACTTGCACATAAGCTTTAATGACAAACTCACCATTGGACATGGTCTAACTGCTAGCTAAGAGTGAAGGCTAAGACAAGGTTGGGCAAAGGGGATGACTTGACCAAACTCAACTAGGTGACACTTTGGACGAGGAAAAGGGGGAGCTACACTCTATGCCGGACAAATAACACGGGGAAGGGTTGTGCCTCACAAATGGATAAATTGTTTAGAGAGTGCTTATTCAACTTAGGCATCATGTCTACATCAAGCTTGATCCAAGTTCATTAGGATCATTCAATTTCATTCCATGGCCTTTTTGGCCTACATAACCCTTCGGATTTCAGATGTGCTAAGAAGCACAACTAGTTGCAGCTTGCATCTAGGGCATGTTTATACATATATATAAGGTCAGCAATAATAGATGTAACTTTTGAGTAACATTTGCTTTTTGGACCTTTTTATACTCTTCAAGGAGTATTTTAGCAGTTCATCGCTCTTGCCCTTTACTCACCTTTGTTTAAAAACACGTGCTAGAGTTTACAGTTTCCATGGGAGAATTTATAAAGATTTCCAATAGGTAGTACATGAGCTTTCAGTTTTAGCCAACAACATCTCAAGTGACTAGGGGGACTTCTGCCAGTGCCAAACATCGGGACAACCGACCAGAATGATTTAGGCCTACAATCCAACTCGCCAAAGGCAAGTTTTGTCACCAACTCAGAGCTGAGACACTAAACAAACATGGATGCGGTCCAACACAGAGGTAGTAATGGGGAAGTCCTCAATATCAAAAAGTCAAGAAAGACAAGTCAAAGGTGAAAGCCAAATCGGGAAGGTCATGGATGGATGGAGTCAAATGAATGTGGTGCCTAAGATAGTAGACAATAATGTCAAGAAAGACCTATGCATGGGAGGGTAATAAAACCAGTGAGTTTTGTCAAGAAACCTAAGTGTGCAAGTGATACATCCATTCAATAATTATAACATCAACCAAAATATTCAATTTTAATTTTAATAGTACTGCCATATCCTGAATCTTATACCAAACTAATGCTATGAATATGACCAAAACAACAAGATAATAGTCCATAATCAATGATCAGAAATCCATAGGTCATATCACATCATAATAATAATCATCATAAACCATCTGAAACACTGCTGCAATAAAATCACTAGGCACTGAACTAAAACTGTATGGAATAAAGGGTCACATCGGTCAACAAATCTGAACTCTCAAGGCTCAGCCTTGGCACAAGGTCTAACAAAAGTCTGATATACAATACTGCTCTGATCATGAGTGATCTCAAAATACAATCTCATCATAGCCAATCTCTGTAGAAGCAAAGCTCTGAAATGTGCAGATATCTACTCAGCAAGGATAGTAGCCCTGCTACTATGGTGTGATAACAGGTCGATTATTTTTGCAAGAAACCTCTGCTCACATTTTGCTTTTGCTTATTGGAAATAAAGAAGACTTTGGAGGTCTATATGGTGTGCACAATTTGTCCATGAGAATTTACTGAAGCTTCATTGAGGTGATGTTGTTTAAATATGCTATTCATATGTAATGTTTTGATCATGCTTCTAGCTTAGAAGTCTTTATTAAGTCCATAGGGTGAATATTTGTGGTTTCAATTTATTCATTGATGCTTGGTTGTATGAGATCTAGAAGTAGCAAACTGTAGTCGGTAATACTGATGCTCTTCTTGTCTTATTAAATTAATCATACTAGGCTTGATCAAACATTGTTTTGAAGTGGTTTGTTTTGCAGATCTCCTAAGTGTGAAGTGGGATCTTGAGCTCGGTTGCCCTCTTCCTCCCCTTCACCATTATTTTTCTAACATTGTGTGCATTTCAGGGCTCTCCAAAGATTTATTTGTGGTTCAAAGATTGGGCTTGAGAAGCTTGTCTAAAACTTCACCATTTAAAACTCAATTTCTTACCTTGGTTACTTGTTCTACTTAGCAAAGTTGTGGACCAAAAAATTCCTATCATTCTCCAAACTTTGGCTGTCCCCTCTCCTTGTTTTTTATTGCTCTTGGCTTCTTCTTTTCATCCTCTTTGCTCACTGTTTTTCTATTTTCTCCTCACTGTTTTCTTCCTTTATCTTTGATTTTTATTTCACTCTTCAAGCCTCTTCTCATCTCTGTTTTTTTTGCCCATCATTTTTTGTTTGCTTGAGGTCTGTTTTCTTGCCTTCCTTTGCCCACTGATTGCTCTCTTCTCCTCGCTGTTTTAACCTTCTTTTATCTCTGTTTTTCCCCTCCTTCCTTACCTTTAGCTTGCTGCCCCTTCACTCCTATTTGCATCCACTTCTCTTCATCATTGTTGGCTGCCTTTTGCCTTCCTCTTTGGCTGCCCTACTTCTCTGTTTTGCAGCCACATTCTTCTTCATCTTTGGCTGCCCTACTTCTTTGTTTTGCAGCCACATTCTTCTTCATTGTTGGCTGCCCTTCTCCTCACTTCTTGACTGTCCCAACCTTCATTTGCAGCCACCTTTCTCCATCTTCTTTGTTCCCCTTCTCCTACTCTATCTTTGTTTCTTGCCTTAAGCTTTTTCTAGTTTAGTTGTAGCTTAGATTTATTCTATCTTAGTTTGCATTTAGTTTTAGTTTGTTAGTTTGCATTCATCTACTTGGCATGCATACATCTAGTTTAGGTTTCAATTTTTGTACTTAGTTCATTTTCCTAACTTGCACTTAGTTATTTCTAAAAGTCTCATCTTGCACTTAGTTAAACATTTCATAGTTCTTTTGCATTCTAGTTTAAGGGTAGATCTTAGCTGTATCTAGTTTCAATTTTCATTTTGATTTTCTTAACATCTTAATGGGTGCTATTGTTGAAGTTTGTGTTTGAAGATGAACAAGGAAGTGAAGTGAAAAATCCAAGACTAAACCAAGCAAGTAAGAAAAACCCAAGCAAACTTAAAGAGGATGAACCTTTTGAAGAAGCTTCAAAGCTTCATCCTTTTTACTCTTAAGTTTTTCAAGGGATTTAAAAGCCCTAAAAAGTATTGTAACTCCATAATAAAGAGCAAGTGGGATTACTGCTCCCACATCCTACTTCCCCCATTTGGGGGAAGCTTGTAGTGTGCTTGTTTTCTTTTTCATTTTCATTAACTGCTTTAGATTAGTCTTCATTTTATACTTAGCTTAGTTTTCATATTGATAAAGTAGTTTCATTTCCAATAATTGCTAGAAGCAAGTAGTGTAGTTCATTTTTTGTTCTAGTTAATTTTCATTTTTATATAAATTGCATAAAAAGAACCAAAATCTCTTGAATCTCACTCAACAGTGGATCAAGAGTGCTCTCTGTCAAAGAGTTGCTTTTGCTTTGATTTCACTAACCCCCATGCTCTCCCGAGTACGGTCTTTGACCTGAAAAAGATTCTTGGGTAGTTTAGATTTTACATTCAAGTACTTTAATTGCGTGCATCATAAATCTCTTGAATCTCGCCATAAGGCGGATCAAGAGTGCTCTCTATCGGAGAGTTTTCTATTTCGTTCTCTTGTTTCAAACACATTTCCCCAAAATTGGAATTTATCATTTCTATACTGCATATGCTCTACCCTACCCTGGGATACACAAAAACAGTATAGACTATTTAATTTTTCACATTTAATCCAATTTTAACCATAATAAAATTTATACCCCCATAACCAGCGAAAATCCGGCGTTGATCGTAATACTTGAAAGTGGGAAAATTCTGCCTGGGACGCTGGATAATGTACCTTGACCTTGGGGGCACCGTTAGGCTACATCCTTGTTCGGTGTAGTGTATAACACGCTTTCAGGGCTTGGGCAGCCAACATGTTTCTGTACGGAGCCACTTAGAGTATTTTCTGGACATATCTCTTGTACCTCGCGTATATCTTGGAGATTTTCCTTAGCCATAATAATCAAAATCACCTTTAAAATTTACCAAGAACAATTTTAAAACAGTTCTCAAGCACACCTGAACTCTTGTATCAAGCAACCCAAACACTCAAGACATTTGACTCCATAAGGCACTGGTCCTTGACATCATTTATTTGCTTATTATCTATCTGAAGCATTTGTCTTGTTTTCCAAATTCATATATTATATTGTGGATGTCTTGTGTTTAATTTATCAAGTGGTTGTGCATCTTAATCTTTTGCAAGTGTATCTTTGGATTATATAAATTATTATTGTGAATCAAAAAACTCCCAAACAACACCCATCTGCATCATACCATCCAAAAACATTTAAAACACAAGAGCCTTAGAAACTCTTTCTAGTGTCTTCCCCCCTTGGCTTCGTCAGGAGTTAGCCTAAACAGAGGAGTCGGGATCAGGTCACAGCACCTGACTCTTTGCTTGCCCCCAAGGCCACACCTTTCCCACTTTTCATGAGGAAGCAACATTCGAAAGATTTCTGTTGACGGTGTGCATTCGGCGGACAACATGAGGATTAATTCTGAAGTATTGAGTAGTGAGTGGACACTAAGGGTTCATATAGTGCTGGAAGGTTGACTTTCCTTAGCTAATTTTTTAGATGGAGGGTTGAATTCTCTTATTTAACTAGGGGTTCTTGACTTTGTTACATGAAGGTTGATAAGGAGTTTGAGGGTTGATTTCAACATACTTATTAGATATTCTCAGCTGAAGTTCCAGAACCCAATTTGAGTACCAGGACTTCCATCACATCTGATTTTCACTAGTAGAAACAACACACTACCAGATTTTTAGGATAAGATTTGTTTTCTAGGCCAACTTTCTTTGCAAAAATTTGGGGGATTTGATGGTCTCTTTAAAGAGCAGCCATAACTAGATAATTATAACAATACTGTTAGAATCAAACTCTGAAGGAGCCATGGCATTCAGAAATTGTCAAAGCATTTGATTTTCTATTAGAATAAAAGTGATCAAAACATCAATGTAGAAAATTCCAAAGTATCATTTTTGTCATAGTTATATGGGGTTGTTGTCACTCTTTGTCTGGTATTATGCCTAACTCGAGTGGGAATGGCTTTGATGTTTAACTTATTTATGCAGCTGCATGTAGGTTCAGGCATTATTTGGAGCAAAAGCATCTGCAGAATGTCTGTCTAATTTTAAAGAATTAATGAAGAGGTTGAGTCAGACAGCATGCAATACACTGGATGAATTTGGAGAAGCGGTGGAAAAGGATGCCACTAAGGCAGCAATCCATGATGGCACCGTTCATCCTCTGACCAGCTATGTTATAAACTATGTGAAGTTTTTGTTTGGGTAAGTCTTCGACATGGTTTGGAATTTAATAAGCATACAACAAATATCATAGTTATCAAGTGAAAGGACCTAATTATAGTTTTCCATCCCTGTAAAGTTTAAATATATGATTTGGATTGTAATCTTTGTGAACATTGCTGAGAAGTGTTTTCTGGCATTTGAGATGGTTATGAAGAACTCACTTTTCTTCCACGTGTTTTTTCATCATGCAGTTATAAGACTACATTAGAACACTTGTTTGAGGATGAAAAAAAGGATGATCTATCATCAAAAATCTGCCACATAGTGTCCATACTTCTAACTAATCTAGAAGGCAAATCAAAGCAGTACAAAGACCCTGCGTTGATGCATCTGTTTCTAATGAACAACATCCACTATATAGTTAAATCTGTTAGAAAGTAAGTTACTTTAACCTCCTATTGTGGCATCTAATAAATATTGGTTAATTTTCAACTACAGTCTCTTTCTATATGATGGCATATTTACCCTTATCCATTCAGAATCATAGTGGTTTAGTCTTTGGTGTTCTTAATGTGTTAATTTTTTGCACAGTTGTAATATTGGTTTTTATTGCCTATGCCCAACCTACCTGTTTTACTTGTCTTAATCCTGGAATTGCATGAGTTAATCTTACCACCAGCTAGAAACCTTGTCATGGGCAGATCTGAAGCAAGGAACTTGTTAGGTGAAGACTGGGTCCAGAGGCATCGCCGCTTAGTTCAGCAGCATGCAAGTGGTTACCAACGTACTTCCTGGAGCAAGGTATTGCAAAGAATGATTAGTCTTCCCTCTTATTTTTTCAATTTATTTCCCCAAGGGGTTAAAAACTTAAAAATACCTTACTATTGTTTAGAAATCAGGTTCTTTTAATATATGAAGCTGTATGTGCACCTTTAATCTACTAGAATTTATGCTTCATGGCTGTTATACTTTCCACTTATGAAGAAGATTTCTGTAGGTTGGAATTTTTTGAATCATTAAAATAACTATACCTTAGCAGACGTTAATTATCTATAGAAGGCACATAATAATTATTTAAACAAACACACACACACACACCTTTCTTTCTCCTTTTGTAACACACTATCACTCTGTTCCCTGATGATGGGCGAAGGTGTCAACCGAAACATCAGAACTATATCACATTTTGATGCAGTTAGATCCTAGCATACCAAATGGACATTTTATTTGCTTATTGCTTGTCGAATTTTTTTTAGTATTTTTTCCTTACAGGGTATGTTTATTATTTATCATTTTGATTGTTCCTATCTTTTGTAATATTTATTTTTCCATTGTTCTTAGCTTTGTATGTTTTTGTTTGGGAATTTGATGTTAGGGTGAGAGTCTTCATGGTGTTTACATTTTATTGTCTTTCTTTGAAAACTTGTCTATGCCTAAAAGGATTGTTTATATTGAAGGGTTGATTGGATTCATTGATTATGTATTCAAGGCTTCTTTCTTGATTGAATGTTCAAGAATTTGATTCTTTTCATCCCTCTACTTTGAGTGCAATGCTAATTTATATTTGTAGGTTTTCATCTTTAATTGCATCTCTTGAGTTGCATATATGAGGTTTTAAGAATTGGATGATTCGGTATCCGTATTATATGGACATGCTTGCCATTTCAATGATGAAGCTTTCCTTTCCATATTTGTACTCTTGTACATCTCTGGTTTGCTTTGCTTTTCTTCATTTTTCATTTTTGGAAGGCATGGATTGAGAGAGTATATGTGTTAAATGGTCATGTTATATTGTAAATTACTTGTCATTTTATATTGTAACTTACTTGTACTTTTGTGTCACTGATTAAATAAAATGACTTAAATTTATTGTTCTTTCAATGACATAATGGTGGTGGCCACCAATTTACATCTCTGTCATGAGACATCATCTTGGTGTATCCCATTATTACACCTTGAATAAAATATCAGCTTAATCCTCTTGGGTAACGTAGATGCCTCATGAGGTTACAAGGTTGTGCCTACATACTGTTAAATTAATGTAACTTCAAAGAATATTCTACTTGTACTTTATTATTGTAACTCCGTCGGGGATGTTTTACCTCCGTTCGGGGATGTCATTATTATATTTGGTCAAGTAAAAGTTATGATGTAAAACCTCCATTGTAATTTGGGTCATTAGTACCCTAAAGAATGTAATATAATATTATTTGAGTCTTTCTAGGAGAGGTCGGCCCAGTCAGTTAAAGTGAGGCTGACCTAGTTAGGTTATTTGTCAAGTGAAAAGTAAAGTATAAATAGAGAGTGACTTCCTCTCATTTGTACCATTCACTCATTCATGTATTGCGCATTAGAGGAGAGAGAGAAGTCTGTGAAGGAGGAGGAGGATTGGCTTTGCTCTAGAGTTTGGGTTTGTCTCTCTTATTTGTGAGACCTTATTTTGGACATTGTACTTTGGTTATCTATATTGAGGAAGTTCTTACTGGGTTTTCTTCCCCTTGAGGGTTTCCTAGGATATATTGTTGTGTACCTTGTGATTGTGTATCTTTCAAAGATCCTAGTTATGTTGCTATTGTGAAAATGTATTAAATGCTCATGAAGTTAGAATTTAGTCTTTAGTAGCATATAATCTTAACATGGTATCAGAGCTTGCCTGAAAAGATCAACTTTCATAAGGTAAATCTCTCTCTCTCTCTCTCTCTCACACACACACCGAGCATAAAAATTAGGGCTTCTTATAAAAGTGGAATTTTTTAGTGCAATTGGCATAGGGAAGTGGGCCTCTCCAAGATCGAAATTTTGGCACCAAGATCGAAGTTTTTCAGTGGGTGAATCTTCCAGAAAGTCAAACCCTAGTTTGACTCTCGACCAGAAAAACTAGAGAAAGCCGGAAATTGCATACCAAAATTTCGCAAGTCAAATTTCAAGGGTGAAATTTTGGAATCTTCAGAAACCAAGTGTACTAGCATACTCACCTCAGTCAAGCGCATCTTTTGGTGAGTTCACTTTTCAATTTTGAGAAACTTTAATTTTTGGTTATTCTCTGCTCTCCAGGATAAGATGGCCCCAAGCACTAAGCTTGATGACATGTTGGAAGGCATAGAGAACTTCCGTGCTTGGAAGTATAGGATTGGACTCATTCTAGAAGAGAATGATCTTTCAAAGTTTATTAAAGAAGGTGTACCAGAACCCGCCGAAGCTGAAGCCAAGGAAAAGCATAAGAAGGATATGATTAGAGCCAAGAGGATCATAGCAGATTCCATCAAGGATCGTTTGATTCCACAAGTGTCCTCCAATAAAACCCCAAAGGAGATGTTTGATGCCCTATCAAGAATGTATGAAGGGAGAAACATAAATCAAAAGATGAATTTGAGAGCCCAACTCAAAAGCACGAAGATGAATCCAAGTGAATCTATCCAAGTTACTTTACTAGGGTTTCTCAATTCAAAGAGCAACTAGAAGCAATTGGAGACAAGCTTGACGAAGATGAATTAGTGATGACTGCTCTCAATGGTCTTACTAGACCTTGGGACTCTTTTATCCAAACAATGTGTGCAAGAAAGGAAAGTCTACTATTTGAAGCTGTATGGGAAGAATGTATCCAAGAGGAGGCTAGAGTGGCAAATCGAGAAGCATTACTCAGAGATGATGATCAAGATCTAGCTACCCATACTAGAAGAGGAAAGGGAAAACCTCATTTCAAGAAGGAGTTTCATCCTCCTAAGAAGTTTCAAAAGTATAAGAAGGGAAACTACAAGCGAAGAGACTTCTATTTTTATCAATGTTTCTGTTGTGATAAGATGGGACATATTGCCAAAGATTGTCCAGAGAGAAAAGAAGAATACAAGAAGAAGAGCAACAAAAGACATCATGCTCACCTAGCCGAAGAAGAAGAAGAACCTCCCGGGAAGTTAGCAAGGGATGAAGTAGAAGAATATGTTTTATTCTCCGCTCTCTCCGGGTCCGTGACACCTGGAAATGACACATGGCTAATTGATAGCGGTGCTTCAAAGCACATGACAGGTCAGAAGAAGACTCTCTCCCGTTTAGAAGAAAAGAACTCCTCTCAGAAGGTATCATTAGGAGATGATTATCAATACCCTATTAAGGGAATAGGAGAAGCCACCTACAAGTTTGATTCAGGAACCCCGATGAAGATGAAGGATGTACTATATGTACCAAGCCTAAAGAAGAACCTACTTTCTATCTCAGCTTTAGATAAGAAAGGGTTTAGGGTTTTCTTTATAGATGGAGAAGTTCTCATGTGGCCCAAAGGAAAATCTATAGAAGATGCAGTCGTTAATGGAATAGAAGGAGGAGGTCTATACAAGCTAAAAGGACCTTCAGAAGCAACCTTGATTCATGATACTACAAGTCCATGTGAACTATGGCATAGAAGGCTTGCTGACATAAGCTACAAAGCCTTACCACATGTAAGCCAAGTAGTAACAAGATTAACCATGAAGGAATGGTTAGATTCTATGGTATCTCGGGATGTACTCCATGATTCAGATGCCTTGCATGGAGGTACTTTAGTTGTATAGGCATCAGTATGGAGTAGAGGGTGAGATACACTCTACTCAGTGGCATGAGTCTTGTTATCACATAACTTGTAGTTGTCCCTAAAGGTATCCTATCCAAGATGGTAGAGGTGTTGGACAACTAAAGAGGTGACCCAAGGCTTGCCATGGTTCCCAATGCAAGTGGGTGTCACGCCAACCAAGGCAACCTTCGCTTTAGATCAAGATGAATCAAGATCAAGGGGGAGACCCTAGCCAATCTATGAAGACTAGCTAACCCAAAGATTCCTAGGGAAATGTGATGAAGTTATGCAAGGAGATCAATGGTATAAGACTTTAGATCTAGAAAGATAAGTGGACCCAAGGTGGTTACGGCTTGGTTGAAAGGCTTAAGTAATGGACAAATAATTCAACTAAGTATTTGATTTTCGCCACTTATGAAGTTAAGCAAGTAGATCTAAGGAAGAGCTAATGCATCCCCAAATGACCCAAGTGGGGCTCAACCCTCAAAATGAGGAATGGGGCCCACAAGGTGAAAATCAATAGGGTGAAGCACTAGGGGTAGGTTTTAGGGGATGATCTATCCAATGAAGCAAGAATCTCAACTACCCACGTCTTGGAACTAGCAAAATAGCCTCCCTCAAGGAATGCGACTTCCCTTGGAGAGACCAATGTGCCTTGGGAAATGGGCCAAATGGAGTCCAAACACCACCAAACTATAGATCGGGATTGCCGTGAAGATTATTAAGGTGGGTTTTAAATTTTGTCCCCAAAAGCATGCTAGATCCAAGTAGATCTAAAAAAATGTAAAAATGAGGGTTTTAACAATGAGGGTTTGTAGATCTAAGAGAATAAATGGCCAAGGTAGAAGAATAACATACCTCCTTGAGCGTATGTGGAAAATGAAGATGAATGTAGCTTGTGACGAGGATTACTTCCCACAAAGATCAAATGCCAAACTTGATGAAGCCCTCTTGCTATGTGTTTTGCCTCCTTCAACCAATTCCCCCTCCTCTTCCTGTCAACCAAGGACACAAAGATCAATCAGTTAAGAGAAATGGAGGTAGATGCAAACAAAATATGAATAAACATGAAATTGTTGGTGCGAAGACAAAACAACTCCCTGTAAACCCAAAACGTTTTGATGAAGGTAGCAGGGTAGGTCTCCCCACCAATGCGCACTCCTCCAAGACGTCTTCTTTGCCTGCAAATCATGTTATTGAAGATAAAATCCAAGATGGCCACCAATGTCTGTTAGTGCAGAGGAAGAAGCATTTACAATCACCACAAGCATTCAAACTCCATGATCCAAGATGCCCAAGAAAAATATTTTATTCCAATAGCCAAGAGCCAAAAATCTCTACATGCCTTTACAATGAGGGGGTCTCTTCCTTTTATAGGAGAGAAAGACCAAAACCCTAAACCACTTTTGAAAACTAGTGGTTGAGATCAAAAGATATAACAATATAATCAATGGCTAAGATGAGCCAACATAACATAAGACATGGATCACTCAAATAAGTGATGACGTCATGGCTAGAAGAGCCCTATGGGGGATGACGTCATACATGGGGGTGGCTAATAACATAGGAGCCACAACATAAAGACAAGGACAAGTGACTAGGAGCACATGATGGGGATAGGAGGTATTATTCCCCTTCACTAGCATGACCCCATGGCATAATAATATAAAATATGACTCAATGACATGTCCAAGTATACAAATGATCAAATCTTGTCCCCATCGTCAGAGAGAGATATGCAATAAAAGACCCACTATAGCCCATGTGGACCCCACTGACTGGCGCCAACTGATCTGGAAGAAGGGGAATACACCATGGATGACCTCTGAGCAGACCAAGTGCCAAAACCTTACCTCAATTGCCCAAATCGAATTCCTCAATGACCCTTTTATTCCATTTTTTATCCTCCTGAAAAACCCTGAAACTGCCCAAAATTGCCTCTCAGGTGCCTACGCTGTCAAATTGAGTGTACCATCATGTCCGGAAGGGGGGTAATATGGTAAAACCAAGTGGTTGGACCACCCCCTTCCTCTGTAGCTCCCTAGGCAATGACTTGCCTCCAATGCTCCTGCTGGACAGGCCACATAAGCATGCCCAAACTGGTCAATAGGTGGAAAACTACTAATATCATGCCAGGGAGTGCCCAAAACTAAAAGATAAGTGTCTCAATAGATCCAGAAGGCCCAAATCCACTAGAGATGAGTACTCATACACCTCATGATAACCTATAGGATCATCTGTAGGGTCTACCATACCCGGACAAGTAAAAAACATGATGATCTGGAAACAATAATAATCCATGAAAACTGCATCAACCATCATCTGAAGCATGTGCCCAACATATGGAATCATCAATAGGTATATGTAGGACCATAGATCAACATCATATAGCATAAGTGGTCCATCTCATCACGGATCCCAAGAATGACCATGGTCAAACTATGTTTGACTAGGTCAAAATACAACCAAAAACTAGATTATAACAAATGACTCAGACATGTTCCTTTAACCATATTCACATCTTAACTCAAAGTATAAACATCAATCAAGTGGCAGTTAATACATAGATATTCAATGTTATTTAATATTTTACTTGCACCAAAGCTTCAAAGACATACATCATCCGATGGACATGGCCTAACTGCTAGCATAGGGTGAAAGCTAAGGACAAGGCTAGGTAGAAGGGATGACTTGACCAACTTAACTAAGTGATACTTTGGATAGGGGAAAAGGTGTTACACACTCAAGCATGTGTTGGATAAGATAAACAAAGGGAATGGCAGTGCCTCACAAATAGGTGAGTTGTTTAGAGAGTGCTTATTCAACCTTGGCATCATGTCTACATCAAGTTGATCCAAGTTCATTAGGATCATTCATTTCATTTCAATGGCCAACATTCTTTAGATTTGGCATACATTTAACCACTACTTTTTACTTGGCCTTTCATTTATAAGATTTTTGAGGTTAGCAATCTTTAGATTTCGCATTCATTTAGCCAATTGCTTTTTAGACCTTTTTGGACCCTTCATTGGGGTACTTTAGCATTTCATTGCTTTAGCCCTTTTTCATTGTGATGAAAATCACAGTTTTACATTTCATTTATTTCCATGGGCTTTCATGTCATTTCAAAAGAGATTTCCAATAATTTCCATACAAGTAGTACATGTGCTTCAGGTTTTAGCCAACAACATCTCATGTGACTAGGGAGAATTCCGCAATCTAAACCACACATTGGGGAAACCGACTAGAGTGATCAAGGCATAAAATCCAACTCACCAAAGGCAAGTTTTGTCACCAACTCAGAGCTAAGACACAAAACAAACATGGATGCTATCCAACATAAAAGCAAGAGCGGGGAAGTCCTCCATATCAAAAGTCAAGAAGGCAAGTCAAGGTGAAAGCCAAAATAGGGAAGGTCATGGATGGATGGAGTCAAGTGAGTGTGGTGCCTAAGCTAGCAAACATAAATGTCAGGAAAGACCATGTCCACGCTCATAGGAGGGTAAGTGAAACCAATGAGTATAGTCAGTAAACCTTAAAGTGCAAGTAATACATCCCATTTATTATTTAAATCCAACCAAGATAGTTCATTTTATGAATTAAATAATACTGCCACATCATGAGTTATATACCAAGTTAATGCTATCAAGATGGCTAAAACAACAAGATAATAATCAAATGCTAACAATCACAGGTCTAATGGTCATATCACTGCATATCTCAACAAACATCATCTAGAACCAATGAAACACTGCTGCAATAATAACATCTGGAACTCTAGGCATTGATCTGAATCTGTATGGAAAAAAAAGGTCATACCGGTCATCAAATCTAAGCTCTCAAGGCTCAGCCTTGGCACAAGGTCTACACACTGTTTGATATAACTGCTCTGATGTGTAAGTGATCATAAATAATGTTGCTCATCATAACTGTTCTCACTGAAACTGTGTAAAGGCAAAGCTCTGAAAAGTGCAGATATCTGCTCAGCAAACATAGTAGCCCGGCTACTATGGTGTGATAACAAGTCCATTGGTCGCTGCATGCGGACCTTCCGGGGTGTTTTTCCCTTTGCATGCATGAGATTTGCATGACCTGTTAGTGATTGAAAGATGCATGCAAAAGTGACTTTTTGCATGCATCGATATTAGGTTTTTGGTAAACCTAATTGATCGGTGAGATTATATATAGAGGTAGGGGGTCTGCGAATGAGGTTGCTCAGTTGACTTATCAGAGAGTGATAGCTCAGGAGTGCAGAGGGCGCATTAGTGCATGCAGGGTGACTTTATGAGAGAGAGAGTAGCTGCTGCAGGAGCTAGGGTGGTCAGATCTAAGCTGGATCAGTGACCATTAGCTCCAGAGGCACTTGGCACTCAGATATGTGGATTGAGATAGTTCACTGAGATGGTTTCTACTGAGTTAGAGGAGGACGTGTTCCACAGAGGAGGGAGGGCGCATTATTTGAGGAGAGAGGAGCTCATTCACAGCCTGATCGACCGATTTAGAGTCTAAGACGTTCAGGATAGCCTTACCTCAGCATTCAAGGAAGGTTAGGGACGATCAGAGCTCAGATCTGTTGAGATCCGGCACAATATGAGCATCAGACATCCAAAGGGGAGTGCGCATTTCTCCATGCAAAGGAAGGCGCATTTCTTCAGTTGAGCAGTTGGTTGTCTTTTGTTGCAGAGTAGATCAGAGCAGTGTAATAGAGAGAGGCAGTACAGTCAATGACACCTATAGAGATTCTCAGATCCAGTTTGGTAGTTAGGGCACATTCTTCCAGTGCATGCATCAGTTCATGCATGCAGATCTAGATTTTGTCCTGTTCAGGGATTGAGTTACTTCTGAGGTAACACTGTATTGTATTTGTTCATTTATATATATGCTCTGGGCTCGAGAGAGAAGATAGCCCCACAGGATTGTTGGTTTTCCTCGGTTGGGGTTTCCAGGGTATATGCAGTGTTATTTGTGTGATTGCATGTGTGTTAAAGTTGTAAAGAGATCTAGCTGTTGAGTTCATGTTTTTATGAGTATTTATTGACATACGATTCTCAAACCGCTTGAGATCTTAGGGCTATCCAGAGGGAGTAGTGATCTCTGGATTAATTAAAATTTACATGGTATCAGAGCCCTGGTAAGGGTCATGAAGGGAAATCACACAGAGATCAATGACGATAGAGACCAAATCTACCAAATCTAAGGAGCAGAGCTCAGATCTGAGGTTGTAGAGATCAGATCTATCAGAGCTGTGAGTTCAGTGGCTAGATCTGAGATAGATCTACCAGATCTGTGATCGGGAGAGAGTCTTGTTTCACTGTGGGTTACAGTATTTCAGTACAGAGAGTATGGCAACTAGCTTGATAGTGGAGGACTGGTTGGATGGTGCCTCTAACTACAATGCATGGAGGGCACAGATTGTACTCTTACTAAAAGAGTGCGAATTGTGGGATGTTGTGAACAGTATAGCCGCAAATCCAATCACAGTTCCATGTGATGCTACTGCTAAAACAGCATATGACAAAAAGAATGTGAAAGCTCAGAGGATCCTTCTTGATGCGATCAAGGATCATGTCATCCCACATGTCTCGACTCTCGACCAAAGACAATGTGAATGAGATGTGGGATGCATTGACTAGCTTGTACCAGAGTTCCAATGCCAATAGGAAGATGGTTCTCAGAGAGAGACTGAGAAGCATCAAGATGGGCAAAGATGAGAGCATGTCCACATACCTCACCAAGATCACTCAGGTGAGGGATGAGTTAGGAGTTGTGGGTGAGAGGTTAGGACAGGGAGTTGGTGAGACAAGCCCTAAATGGCATGATTGTGCCATGGGTAGTATTTGTCCAGTCCATTATAGCTAGAGAGAACCTTCCCAAGTGGGATCGTCTGTGGGACGACTTCATCCAGGAGGAGATCCGCAGAGGATATATTCAGGGATAAGCTTCAGCCATTCCAGAGGAGGAGGATGTGGCAATTGCTGCAAAGGGGAAACAGAGGTTCAAGCAGAAGAAGGATCTAAGCAAGATCAAGTGTTTTGCCTCCAACGATTATGGACACTGTGCGGGACAATGTCCGCATAAGAAGAAAGGGAAGCAGGAGAAGGATGAGCAGATAGCAGCAGCAGAGGAGGTTGATGAGTTTACCTCTCGGTTTGAGAGGGGGTTCTCATTAGCCTCATATCAGTCAGGACATGACAGTAGTCAGCCAGAGGATCAGGTTGATCAGAGATGGAGGGTTGACTGTATGCACAACAGTCACATGACAGGGATGCGAGATGTATTCCTCATCCTAGAGCACACACCCAGGAAGATGGTTAGGGATGTGCAGGGGACAGATTACTTGGTCACCAGAGTGGGTAGAGTGAGATTTCTACTTGACCTTGGAGAGCTCCCAGAGCTATCAGGAGTTATGTTCGTTCCAGGGCTGAGAAGGAGCATTCTCTCAGTGGCAACCTTGGGAGTTGTTGGTTACTCAGTTGTGTTCCAACGGGATCTGATTTTCACCTATCCTAGAGGAGTAGACCCAGTCTTCATGGGTCACAGGATCAACGGTGAATACTTGGTTCGGGGACAACCCACTTCTGGCACATCAGGTTGGCTAAGTGCATCCTCTTCTAAGTCAGATGGGGATAGTGAGCGAGATGCTCACAGTAGAGATGATGTTAGGAGGTATGAGTCCAGTCAGTAGGAGGGTGAGCGAGATGCTCACCATGATGATGAGGATCATAGGAGTGACTCTGGTGATGAGATGGATGAGAAAGATGCTCATGATGACGATGATGAGACTCAGGAGATTGAGCCATTGGAGTCAGAGCAGATGTATGAGCATGATGCTCATACAGGCATCGGTCGGAGACTGAGTTGGTACGAGATGGTAGAGATGGGCTTAGCTAAGGAGAGAGCTGAGTCAGCTCAGAGACAAAGGGAGCCCACTTACATACTAGTGGATCCACTTAACAACAGTCTTCGAGACTTGTTATAGCAGAGATTCAAAGGGATTCTGTCTGAATCAGAGTCAGTAGCAGATCAGGGGGCTTCCTTGATGGAGCTAGATGAGGGCACTTTAGGTCAGAGGGCAGTAGTGACAGACATCCCTCATTAAGAGGGAGTGTTATATTATATGGTATCTCGGGATGTCCTCCATGATTCAGATGCCTTGCATGGTGGTACTTTAGTTGTATAGGCATCAGTATGGAGTAGAGGGTTAGATACACTCTACTCAGTGGCATGATTCCATTGGTGGCTGCATGCGGACCTTCTGGGGTGTTTTTCCCTTTGCATGCATGAGATTTGCATGACCTGTCAGTGATTAAAAGATGCATGCAAAAGTGACTTTTTGCATGCACCGATATTAGGTTTTTGGTAAACCTTATTGATCGTTGAGATTATATATAGAGGTAGGGGTTCCCTGGATGAGGTTGCTCGGTTGACTTATCAGAGACTGATAGCTCAGGAGTGAGGAGGGCGCATTAGTGCATGCAGGGCAACTTTCTGAGAGAGAGAGGAGCTGCTGCAGGAGCTAGGGTGTTCAGATCTGAGCTGGATCAATGACCATTAGCTCCAGAGGCACTTGGCACTCATATATGTGGACTGAGATAGTTCATTGAGGTGGTTTCTGCTGAGTTAGAGGAGGACGTGTTCCACAGAGGAGGGAGGGCGCATTACCTGAGGAGAGAGGATCTCATTCAGAGCCTAATCGACCGATTCAGAGTCTGAGACGTTCAGGATAGCCTTGCCTCAGCATTCGAGGAAGGTTAGGGACGATCAAAGCTCATATTTGTTGAGATTCGGCACAGTACAAGCATCAGACATCCAGAGGGGAGGGCACATTTCTCCATGCAGAGGAAGGCGCATTTCTTCAGTTGAGCAGTTGGTTGTCTTCTGTTGCAGAGTAGATCAAAGCAGTGTGATAGAGAGAGGCAATACAGTCAACGACACCTACAAAGATTCTCAGATCCAGTTTGGCAGTTAGGGCACATTCTTCTAGTGCATGCATCAGTTGATGCATGCAGATCTAGAGTTTGTCCTATTCAAGGATTGAGTTACTTCTGAGGTAACACTGTATTGTATTTGTTCATTTATATATATGCTCTGGGCTCGAGAGAGAAGATAGCCCCACAAGATTGTTGGTTTTCCCCAGTTGGGGTTTCCAGCGTATATGCAGTGTTATTTGTGTGATTGCATGTGTGTTAAAGTTGTAAAGAGATCTAGTTGTTGAGTTTATGTTTTTATGAGTATTTACTGACATACGAGACTCAAACCGCTTGAGATCTCAGGGATATCCAGAGGGAGTAGTGATCTCTGGATTAATTAAAATTTACAGGAATATGCAAAGGATGTGCAAAAGGAAAGAACATAAAGAATCCATTTCCGAAGAGCGACACCAAGACGAAAGGAATATTGGAACTTATTCATTCAGATGTATGTGGACCAATGCCTTCAACATTGTTAAGTGGGAATGTATATTAGGTCACATTCATTAATGATTATTCTAGAAAGACTTGGGTTTACCTGTTGAAGACAAAAGATGAAGTATTTGGAAATTTCAAGGAATTCAAAGCCTTGATAGAGAATCTTTCAGAAAGAAAGATCAAGACACTAAGGTCAGATAATGGAGGAGAATATACCTCTACAGATTTTGAAGCCTTTTGCAAGGATGTTGGGATTAAGAGGGAGCTTACCACTCTCTACAATCCTCAGCAAAATGGTGTTGCTAAGAGAAAGAATCGAACTATTATGGAAGCAGTGAAGACGATGATCCATGATCAGGATCTTCCTATGCATCTATGGGCTGAAGCAGCAAGGACAACAGTATATGTCCAAAATAGAATATCCCATAGTGCACTTGGGTTCAAAACCCCCGAAGAGATGTTCACAGGAAAGAAACCAGAGGTAAGTCATCTCAAGATATTTGGTTGTCCAGTTTTTGTTCATATTCCAAAAGAGAAAAGAACCAAGTTGGATCCTTCCGGAAGCAGCTTACATTCAGAACAGGAGTCCTCATAAGGCATTGGGGGACAAGACACCTGAAGAGGCTTTCTCTGGAAAGAAACCCAAAGTTGGGCACTTCAGGATTTTTGGATGCCTTACCTACTCTCATGTTCCTTCAGAGAAAAGGACAAAGTCGGAGCCCACAGCAGAAAGGGGAATTCTTGTTGGGTACTGTTATCACACCATAGTAGCAGGGCTACTATTCTTGTACAGCAGATATCTGCACATTCCAGAGCTTCCTTTATTCCAGAGCATGGCTATATATTTTGGATCACTCATGATCAGAGCAGTACATTATTCAGATTTTATGACTTTGTGTCAAGGCTGAGCCTTGAGAGTCCAGATTTGATGACTGATGTGACCACTTATCCCATTACAGTTTCAGTTCAGTGCCTAGAGATATATTGCAGCAGTGTTTCAGATGATGCATGATGATGATTATTATGATGATGTTGTATGATCTGTGGATATGTTCTCACTGACTGTGGATTATTATCTTGTTGATTTAGTCATGATCATGGCATGTGCTTGGTATATTATTCCTGATGTGGCAAACTATTTAAAATGAACTGTAAATCATAAAATGGACAATTGCTTGCACTTTTAGGTCATTTAACAAAACTCACTGGTATTTCACCTTACATAGACATGGTCTTTCCCGACACTGGTTGTCTGCTAGTGTAGGCTCCATATTCACTTGTCTCCATCCATACATGACCTTCCTGTTTGACTTTAAACCCTGACTTGTCTCGTTTGACTTTCTGATACCGAGGACTTCCCCATTTTTCTACCTCTGTGTTTGGACCGCATCCCTGTTTATTCAGTGTCTCGGCTCTGAGTTGGTGACAGAACTTGCCTTTGGTAAGTTGGATTGTAGGCCTAAATCATTCTGGTCGGTTGTCCCGATGTTTGGCATTGGCTCGAACTCCCCCTAGTCACTTGAGATGTTGTTGGCTAAAACTGAAAGCTCATGTTCTACCTGTGGAAACTAAATGAATTCGCCCATGGAAACAAAAAAAAGGGGCAAGAGCAATGAAAAGCTAAAAATACTCCTCGAAGAGTATAAGAAAGGTCCAAAAAGCAATAGTTCTTAAAAGCTATATCTAAACAATTGCTGACCTTGTGAAAATATGAAAAACATGCCCTGGATGCAAGCTGCAACTAGTTGTGCTTCTCAGCACATCTGAAATCCGAAGGGTTATGTAGGCCAAAAAAAGGCCATGGAAATAAATTGAATGATCCTAATGAACTTGGATCAACTTGATGTAGACATGATGCCTAAGTTGAATAAGCACTCTCTAAACAACTTATCCATCTGTGAGGCACAGCCATCCCCCGTGTTCTTTTGTCCAACACAGAGTTTGTAGCTTCCCCCTCTCCCAGTCCAAAGTATTTTTGAGTTGAGTTAGACAAGTCACACCCTTGGCCCAACCTTGCTACTAGCCTTCATCCTTCACTAGCAGTTTGACCATGTCCAATGGGTGAGTTTGTCATTTGAACTATGGTGCAAGTAATTTTATATAACAACGGAATATGTTAATATAATTAATGCCACTGAATGGAATTTGTACTTTGAGCTTAGCTATGGAATGATTAAAGAAGCATTGTCTTAGTCTACTGATGTGATTTATCCTTGATTATATATATTCTTGGGATCCGTGATGATGTGGACCATGTATGGATGATTATTGATGATGATTTATGGTCCCACATGTTTGATGATGATATCATATGAGGGACATATGATACAGATGATGTTTGATCCAGTTCAGCAGGTTATTATCATTACAGATCAGCAGATTATACATTGTCCATATATGGTGGACCCTACAGCTGGCCCATTAGGGCAACCCAGGGTGTATGAGTACTCATTCCTAGTGGATTTGGGTCTTCTGGATCCATTTAGACACCTATCTTTCAGTTCCGGGCACTTCTGACAGTGATTGATGCAGTTTTACACTTGTTGACCAGATTTGGGGCTGATTTCCCAGCCTGAGCAGCAGGGGCCCCGAGAGGCCGGTTCACCTAGGGCGCTGATGATGGAGGGGGTGGTCCAGCCACTTGTTATTACCATTTATCCCCCCTCCCGGAGAGCCTGGTGGGCTCAGATTGACAGCGCTAGCACCCTAGGAGGCATTTTTGGCACTTTCACAGTTCCCGAGGCAGTTAAAAAATGGGATAAAGTGGTCACTGAGGAAATCGATTTGGGCAATTGAGGCAAGGTTTTGGCATTTGGTTTTCACAGAGGTCTTCCAGGGTGATCTCACTATCTTCCAGTCAGTTTTCACCATGTGGGTATCTCCAGATTGATCACAGGAGGACATTTACTGCTCGACTGTCATGGATTCTGAGGACAGTTTTGGTCAGTATCATTATATTGGGCATATTTTATTATTTTATTGTGCCTTGGGGTGAGCTAGCAAGGATTTATACCTCCTAGCCCCACCATGTGCTTATTTTATCTTGTCCTAGTCATCATGAGGTGGATTATTGTACTTTATACCCCTCTTGTGGGATGACGTCACCCTCATTGTACCATTTAGTGAGGGCGCTATTGTTATGTTGAGTGATCCATGTGATATTATGTTATGGATTCATCCTAGCCATTGATTGTATGATGAGATCTTATAATCTCAACCACTCATTTGATGTAGTATTGTAGAGTGGTATAGGGTTTTGGTCTTTATTATCCTATATAAGGAGGAGACCCCCCATTGTAAAGCTCACCTTTGGAGCTCTGGAATATTGGAATAGAAGATTTTTTGTGGAGCATATCTCTCTTGGCTTGTGGATTCTCTTGCATATTGAATATAAAGTATCTCTTCTATGTATCATTGTGGATCTATGTGTTTTTGCTAACCTTTTGACAGGAAAGTCGAATTGGAGAGAGGAGGGCGACTTTTGGAGGGTTATTGTTGGAGGGATCCACATATTCTCTCTTGGGTTGATCTTGTGACAGGGAGTATCATTATTGTATCTTCGTGACATAGTTGATGCTTTCTATTACATCTTTCTACCATTTTCATAATCATCTTGCTTGACTTGTTTCTTTGATCTTGTCTTGTAGGAGGAGGACGATTTGGCTATCTTGGAGAAGGGAGATTTGGTTGGAGCACTTGGATCTCACTCTTGAATATAAACATAGGAGAATGCTATCAACTTGCAAGGTGGCCATAAGCAAATTGAGGTAAGATCTACAAGGTATGTGCCTCTTTCATCCATTCTATCTCCATTGGTCACAAAACCCTAATTAAATCAAAACCCCAATTTTTGGTATTTCTTAGATCTACTTAGATCTAGCCCTCATTTTGAAAAGATATTGAAAACCCACCTCTATAGCATCCACCCCTAGTTGGATCTATAGTTTGGTGGTGATTGGCTAAGAATTGATCCATTTTCTAAGATAAAAAGCTCTCCTTGACCTAAAGCGCACTTCCTTGAGAGAGGCTTGTTGGGCTAGATCTAGCACATGGGTAGGTGAGATCTCACATGATTTGGCATCTAGACACTTGATAACCTAAACCCATGTCCTTACTTTGGTGAAAACTACCTTGTGGACATCTCTCCATGTTTTGAGGGGTTGAAACCCCCTTTTGATTTCATTGGTAACTAAAAACTTAGATCTACTAAGATCTACCCATTGGATTCACTTGAAACTTTGAACATGCATAGATCGGGGTATTAGCATCCCGGATCTACATTTTGGTGGCCATTGGACTTGGTTTGGTCCACCAAAACCACTTTTTGCCTCTCCTTGAGAAAGTCGCACCCCTTGGGAATTTTGAGTTGGACCACTTCTAGGAAGTGGGTGTTGGAGATTTTTGTGGATTTGGATCGCCCATGCCTTGAAACCTAGGTCTAGACTGTCCTTTTGTCCCGATCTACCTTGGGGATTGCATTCCTTGTTTTGAGGAATTGTGGTCCACTTTTGGTCATCACCTAAAAAACCTAGATCTAGCAAGATCCAACCATTGGATCTCATCCAAACCACTTGACTTGGCTTCTAGGTGTCCCGATCTACACTTTGACATTCTTCTTGACCCCATTAGCCCATCCAACAAGGCACTAGTCCTTCTCCAAGCAAGGCGCACTTCTTGGGATTAGTGTCAAACCCTAGATCTAGCACATGGGTAATCCTAGAACCAACTCTAACTTGTAGATCTAACCTAGATCTAGCCTATAGTACCATCTTCACACTTAACTTCACCTTGTGGGCCTTTCTAGAACCATTTCACACTTCCCAAGGCAACAAGACCCACTTGTGTAAACACATGGTACTGTACTTAGTAATCATACCCCATCAAGTGGCCTAAACCATACATAGGTTGAAACACTAACTATCCATTATTACACCTTCAACCATACCTTAAACATTAGGTCCACTTAGCCTTGCATTGGTTTCCGTAACTCATCATTTATTCACCTTTTGAAACCTTTGCTTGGGTCCAATCAACTGTGATTGGGGTATAGGGTCTCCCCCTTGGTCTAGTTATACCTTGACCTAAAGCGAAGAGTGCCTCGGTTGACGTGACTCCCACCTGCATTGGGAACCGTGGCATCTCTTGGGTCACCTCTTTAGTTGCCTGACTCCTCTACCGTCCCGGATGGGATACCTCTAGGGGCAACTACAAGTTGTGTGATAACAGGTACGATGAGACTTTGAAAGCCTATCGCATTTACATTCCTGCTCTCAAGAAGACTGTTTTGAGGCGGGATGTGAAGTTTGAGGAGAATCGGGCCTTTCAAAAGTCATGTGAGTCAGAGAAGGGAAAACAAGAAGCTGTTACTTCCCTACATGACACAGGTCAGAGGGTTGCTCAGCAAGCAATAGGGTCCCAAGTGTCTGGAGTAACAGATGCCCAGGTTACAGGTTCCACAGATACAGGAGTAGGAACTGGTGCAGGATCTCAGGTTGGTGATCAACCTGGATCAGGGTCTTAAGTTACAGGTTTTCGAGCTACAGGATCGACGACTACGGGCACCTCTACTAGAGGTACTCATTCTCATACAAGTCCTTGGGATGAGGATGAGGAGTTCTCATCACAGGATGTCACTTCAGGGAAGAGGAAGCCCAAGTGGCTTCAAGATACCTTGAAGGAAGCTCAGGTAGTGGAAACTCCTAAGAAAGATGTAAGAGAAAGGAAGGCTCCACAGAGATTTTGCAGTTACTTAGCTCTAGTAAGTAGTATCAGTGAGTCTGAGCCATCCTCATATGAGCAAGCAACAGGTGAGCAGGCCTCGAGAGATGCCATGTTGGAAGAGTATGCTTCCATCATGAAGAATGATGTCTGGGAAGTTGTACCCAGACGAGAGCGAAAATCAGTAGTCACCTCCAGATGTCTCTATAAGATTAAGTATGCTGCAGATGGCAGCATCGAGAAATACAAAGCCAGGTTTGTCTCTAGAGGGTTCTCACAGATAGAGAGAGTTGACTATGAGGAGACGTTTGCTCCAGTGGCCAGGTATTCTTCCATCGGGACAGTGATTTCTGTTGCAACAGAAATGGAATTTGATCTCAGAAGCATGACCCTGCATTTTTATTTCTTATTTGTTTCGAAATTTATGATACCAAGGAAATTACTCTGTCCTCCCTTTCTAGGGAAAGCATTATTTTGTGCAATGTGTTGCCTCCTTTCACACACCTGGGATTAGCGTGGCAGAAATCTTCAAGCCACTAAGTATGTCTTTGGGGGAAAGCTTCAAGTCAAGTATTGTCACTTGATTCTTGACTCCTCCGTTTAGGCAAACTCCTAACGAAGCCAAGGGGGGTGGACCCTAAAAGTTACTAAGGTTGATTAAGCTTTAGGTGATGGTTTGTGGATGAGTAAGTTTTTTAGGAGTTTTTATAAACTGAAAACTGAAGCAAGAGACTGTAAATAAAATAATTGATACAAGAGCATATATCACATATAAATTAAAAGATCATTCAAAACATAGTAGCTTAAAGCAAATGATTGTAAAAGTAAAATGACCAGTGCTGAAAAATGGAGTCGTAATGTGCTGCTGAGAAAGTAAAATGTTTTGTAGTGTGTCTTGGCTCGTTTTAATTATTAAAAAATGATGATTTGATTAGAAGGGAGGGGATTCCCGATATACCAAAATTGATACTGGGAATGTATCCAGACTCACCAAGTGTGGTCCTGTTATCACACAACTTGTAGTTGTCCCTAATGGTATCCCATCCAGGATGGTAGAGGAAATGGACAACTAAAGAGGTGACCCAAGAGATGCCACGGTTCCCAATGCAATCTAGGAGTCACGACAACCGAGGCACTCTTTGCTTTAGATCTAGACAAGTCAAGACCAAGGGGAAGACCCTATAGACAATCAAAGGAAGATTAGCCAAAGCAATGGTTCCTAGGGAGATGTGAAAGTTGAGTTACGGAAACCAATGCAAGCTTAGGTGAGCCCAAGAGTTTAAGTATGGTTGAAGAGGCTTAAGATATGAGAAGTGTTTCAACCAATGAATGAGTTAGGCCACCTAGGGAGATCAAAGAGATAGATCTAGTACCATAAAATACACAAGTGAGACCCACTTCCTTAAAATATGGAAATGACCCAAATGGGACCCACAAGATGAAGTTAGGAGTGATATGGCACTAAGGGGTGTTTGATGAAGTGGATCTATGGATCCAAGTTGGATTAGGCAACACCCACATATGGGATATAGTATATGACACAATCCCCAAGGAGTGCGAATTGACCCAAGGAGACTAGTGCCTTAAGATGAAGGGGTAAATGGAGTCCAAATTATGCCAAATTGTAGATCGGGATGGTCAAGGCAATTATCAAGGTGGGTTTTAAGTGGCATGCCCCAAGGTAGGCTAGATCTCCATAGATCTAAGGTTGAAAGTGCATCATCCAATGACCCAAGTGGAGCACAACCCTCAAAATGAGGAATGGGGCCCACAAGGCAAAAATCAAAGAAGTGAAGCATTAAGGGTAGGTTATCAAGTGAGAGGAGTGCAAATCAAGTGGGATCTCACCTACCCATGTCTTGGAAGTAGCAAAACTCACCCTCCCAAGGAGTGCGACCTCACCCAAGGAAGGCTAAGTGCCTTGGAAAGTGTGTCAAATGAAGCCCAATCCACACCAAACTATAGATCCGAATTGTCGTGGATGCTATAGAAATGGGTTTTCAATATCTTACCCAAAGCCAAGCTAGATCCAAGTAGATTTAAGAAAATAGAAAATGAGGGTTTTGATTTTAAGGGTTTTGTGACTGTTATCACCTAAGTTGTAGTTACCCCTATGGATATATCCAGTCATGGATGGCAATAGGGAAGGGCAACTCAAAAGGTGCAACCACGATCACCTCGACCTCCAATATATGGTTGTCACGCCAGTCGAGGCAACCTTCGCTTTATGTTATCTAGCCCAGACAACAAAGGGGGAGACCCGATCTACTCCCGACAGGAGAGATCAAAACCAAGACACCAAATCAGGGTATTTCTAAGTGAAGTTAGGTGCATGGTTTATCCTAGACCTTAGGTTGGAGTCACAAGACAAGTGAGGGGTTCAAAGAGTGTAGCTTTGGTTCATTGTTGATATGAGAGTGACTTATAGTATGAGATCTAGGATTAGAGTACTAGTCCAATGCTGGAAAATCCACTGCCTTGGGAACCGTGTCCAATGCAGGGTAGTTTATGGATTGAATTGGGGCTAACTAGTACAAGTGACAAGCTTGACCATGATATATGATGGCTTCAAGAGTTTGGTTCACCATGCAAGGGTCAAACCACAAGTTAATCCAACAATCTAGGAAAGTCGAATTGACTTGGAGAGAAACCAGTGCCTTGGGAATTGGGATAATGGAGTCAAAGTAGGGTTGACTTGTGGTTAAGGACTCCTATGGCATGAGACAAGTGGGCAAGTAAGGTCTTGATGGATGAATAAGTCTAGATCTAGGTTTGACCAAAGTGGACCACAATCCCTTAAAATAAGGAATGCTATCCCCAAGGCAAGATTTGACAAGAAGACACACTAGACCTAGGTTTTGAATTATTCCCGTTCCAAATCTCCAAAAATCTCAAGTACCCACGTCCTAGAAGTGAGTCAACTCACTTCTCCAAGGTGGTGCGACTTTACCCAAGGAAGCCTAAAAGTGGGGTTAAGTGGGTCAAGACAAGTCCAATGACATCCAAACTTTAGATCCGGGTAGGTTAGTCAAGTAGGAGTGTGGATCTATAATTTTACGGCAATCCGACGGCTAGATCTTACTAGATCTGATTTTAAATGTACCAAGTGGTCCAAAATGGGGATTAAATCCCTTGAAATGTGGAATAGGGCCCACAAGGTAGAAATCAGAAAAGTGATGATCTGGGGGTAGGTTATTGGATATGTAGATCACGAATCAAGTGGAATCTCAACTACCCACATGCTAGATCTAGGTCAACCAACCCAAACTAGGAAGTGCGCCCTTGCTTGGAGAAGGCTAAATGCCTTGGAAAGAGGGTCAAATGAAGTCCAATCCTCACCAAACTATAGATCCGGGATGCCGTGGATACTATAGAGATGGGTTTTAAATATCTTACCCAAAAAGCTACTAGATCTTAGTAGATCTAAAAAAATGTAAAAATGGGGGTTTTGATTAATTAGGGTTTTAATTCTTTTAGACAATTGGATAGATCATGGAGATAGAAATTACCTTGAGATCATACCTGAGTGATGTGAATGAGATGTCTTGATGTTGAGGAAGATTCCCACAGAGATCAAATGAGAAATTGTTGATTTTGCTTGCCGAAGTGATGCCCTAGCCCGCAAGTGCGACCTCCTCTACCTGTCAAACCAAGGAATAGAGATTCAATCAGTAAGATCAAGTATGGAGGAAATACAAGAGAAATGCAATAGTAACATGAAATAGAAGGTCCTGGACAGTAATACTCCCTATTACCAACGAAGAGATCCAAAGAAGAAGTAGGGAGAGTCTTCCCCTACCAATACTTCCTCCTCAAAGCAAGTCGGCCTCCACCTGTAGATGCAAAAAACGTGGTACAAAATATATGGCAAACAAGATCTCCAATAACTCAGTGCAAAGGAAGAACCAACGAACGAACACCAACAAACATTCACCACAACACTGGAGATAGATGCAATAATAATTTTCTATTCCAATAATCCAGAGCCAAAAGTCCCTTTTACAATGAGAGGCTCTCTCCTTTAAATAGGAAGGAGAGGCACCAAAACCCTAACCACTTTTTGAATGAGTGGCTAAAATTAAAAGATACAAATGTCTAATCAATGGTTGAGATGAGCTCAACAATAAAATACATGTATCACTAATAAAATATTATGTGAGTGGACAAAATCGCCCTAGAAGAGGGGAATCCCACCAAATCATGATGACAAAATATAATAAGATGCTTATGGTGGGTCCAAGGGGTAATTTTATCCCTCCTTCGTCAATCCCCATAGCACAATAATTATAAAATAATCACCCATGTACCAAATCGTGCCACCATAGTCAAATCGTAGGCCTCAAAAAGACCTCAGAAATCCTCAGAAATCCTCAGAAAGTGCCATAAGTGATGGATGCGGGCCCCGATGAAGCTGAAACTGCTGGAGAAGGTGTGGAGGACCCCGATCTATCATCACTGATCATCCCATGCCATAACTTTGCCTCAGTATTCCAAATCGATTTCCTCAATAGCCATTTCTACCAATCCTGAAATGCCTCGGGAAGCGTGAAACTGCCCCAAACAGCCTCCTGGAGTGCCTGCGCTATCAAGCTGAGGGCACCAGTGTGTCCGAGAGGGGGGTAATATGGTAAAAACAAGTGGCTGGACCACCCCCTCCATCATCAGCGCCCTAGGTCAACCGGATAAAAATCACATCTGCTCTGACAAGGCCTCCGACAGACCAAAACTGCACTAGGACAACCTACTGAGGCAAAATCATCACTGTAAGTGCCCGGAACTGAAAACAAACTGTCTCATTGGACTCAGAAGGTCCAAATCCATCCAAGATGTGTACTCATACACCATATGAGTCTCTGCATGATCAATATATATATCCAATATACCGGAACAGGGCCAATAATAATAATCTGTAAATGACCAATCACTGCTGTAAACCAAGAATCATCATCATAACCCTGTAGCTGCTGCATAGAACCATCATGTATGTATACATAGACCATATATCATCTATCCATGTCATCATAAGGTCCAACCATCTCATGTCCTATGGTTGACCATGGTCAGACTAGGCCTAACCAAGTCAACATGACCCAATATAACTCAGACCATCATCATAAGCTGCTGCAAAGTGTCCAAGGTTAATGTATGCTCTACAACTTATTCAAATAACAATTATAGCACAAAGTAATCATTACTGGCGATCTAAATCCAAATATATAGTGTCGTTAATTATTATTATTACTCAGACTAGACTTTCAAGATCATACTCACTTCATAGCTATGATCAATTTGCTAGTGAAGGGTGAAGGCTAAAATAACTGGCTAGGCTAAGGGATGACTTGACTGACTTAACTTTGTGACACTTTGGCAAGGGAAAGGGAATACACACCATAGTATATACTGAATGAGCAACAACACAGGGAATGGCGGTGTCTCACAAATGGATGAGTTGTTCAAAGAGGGTTTATTCACCTTCACAGATGTGCACAATCCATAATACAAATAAGGCCAGCAATTGTTTAGATATAGCATTTAAGTTCCATTGCTTTTTGGGCCTGAAGTTTCCATAGCCTTGATCTATGTGTGTTTATAAACACATCGCATAGATTTACATTTATTTTAGGCTTTCTGCTGCAGGTGTGTTTTTAAGGCACTTGTTTACCTGAGCACTTCTAGGTGTGTCATGGACAGCTTGTTTACCTAGGTATTTATTTTCCACAAGATATAACATTTTATTTTCATAGCCATTTTCATTTGGCATGCCTTTCATTCATGTGTGTTTAGAAACACATTGCATGAATGGGCTTTTCATACAAGATATAGCATTTCATTTTTCCAGATTTTGTATTCATGGCAGCACTAAAAGTTTCAGGTTTAGCCAACACAACTTTAGTGACTAGGGGGAATTCACAAGGAACTCCAACTCACCATAGGTAAGTTTTGTCACCAACTCAGAGCCGAGACACAATAAACAAGGAAGCTCATCCAATACAGAGGCTACAGCAGGGAAAAGATCCTCCATGTCACTAGTCAAGTAGTAAGTCAGGGTGATAAACTAAAAGGTAGGCCATGGATGGATGAAGACAATGAATAATGGAGCCGACACTAGCAAGCCAAGGTATGGTGGAATGATCACCTCTATTCTCCCTAAGGAGGGTAAAACCAATGAGTATGAATAGTGAACTTCTAAGTCTGAGTAGGGACAATATAATATATATAATAAGCTCAACCAGGTCCATATATCTATATGATCGCCAGATCATGACACTAAGTGCTAAGACATGCTATAAGAATAAATATAAAAGCAATATAACCATGACACAATGATATACCTGCTGAGTCATATACCTGACTGCTCATCAACCTGTACCATCATCTGTCCTCTGAAACTGCTGCTGTAACTCTAGGCACTACTGACTGCTCTGTACCAATGGTATAATGGCTACATCGGTCATCTCTCTGAGTGTCCTGAGACTCAGTCATGGCATGGGGAATATACACTGCTGTCCACAATCTGATAGTGATCCAATATAGATGCTCATCTCAGCATCTCAAATGTAAGGGAACTGGCTGAATAGTGTACTGGAATCAGAAAAATAATGTATGGTAGCCCGGCTACTATATATGTGATAACAGTGACCAATGAAGAAGAATGGATGGATCTAGGTACATACCTTGATGAACTTACCTCAATTGCTTGTGGCCACTTTGCAAATTGATAACATTCCCCTATGTGTATATTCAAGAGTGAGCTCTTAGTGCTCCAAGCCAAACGTCCTCTTCCAAAGAAGCCAAATCGTCGTCCTCCTACAAGACAAGATCAAGTGAAACAAGCCAAGTAAGAAAACTATGAAAATGATGAAGAGATATAATAGAAAGCATCAACTATGTCACAAAGATACAATAATGATACTCCATGTCACCAAGATCAACCCAAGAGAGAATATGTGGATCCCTCCAACAATAACCCTCTTCAAATCGTCCTCCTCTCCACCAATTTGGCCTCCCTGCAAGAAAACATGTAGCCCCAAGATCCACAATGATGCTGTATATTCAAAGTGCAAAAGAATCCACAAGACAAGAGAAGTATGCTCCACAAAGAAGTATTCTATTCCAATATTCAAGGGCTCCAAAGGTGCTTTTACAAAAGGGGGTCTCCTCCTTATATAGGATAATAAAGACCAAAACCCTAGATCTCAAAACCACTTTACAATACAACAAGATGAGTGGTTGAGATTAAAAGATCTCATAATCTAATCAATGGCTAAGATGAGCCAATACATAATATCACATGGATCACTCAAAAGAGGGATGACGTCATAGCCTAAAGTGACTCATGGAGGGTGACGTCATCACTAGGAGGGGGCTAAGACACATGGGCCCACCTCATATGACTAGGACATGACTCAATAAGCTCATGGTGGGGCTAGGAGGCATCAATCCTTACTAGCTCATCCCCATGGCATAATAATATAAAATAATATGTCCAAGATAATACAAATGATCAAATCTTGTCTCCAAAACTGAGAGAGACATGTAGTAAAAGGCCTCTTGTGGCCCCTGTGGACCCCACTGACTGATGATCTCTGGCTAGAAGATGGGGGGTTCACCCTGAAATACCTCTATGAATACCAAGTGCCAAAACCTTGCCTCAATTGCCCAAATCGAATCCCTCAGTGACCCTTTTATTCCATTTTTTATATGCCTCGGTAACTATGAAGCTTCCAAAACTGACACCCAGGGTGCCTGCGCTGTCAAACTGAACCCACCAGGCTCTCTGGGAGGGGGGTAGAATGGTAAAAACAAGTGGTTGGACCACCCCCTCCTCATACAGCGCCCTAGGTGAACTGGCCTCTCATGGCCCCTGCTGGACAGGCTGGGAAAACAACCCCAAAACTGGTCATCAAGTGGATAACTGCATAAATCACTGTCAAAAGTGCCCGAAACTAAATGATAAGTGTCTCATTGGATCCAGAAAACCCAAATCTACTAAGAATGTGTACTCATACACCATGGGTTGACCCGTGGGGTCAACAATAGGGTCCACCATATCCGGACAATGCATAATCTGATGATCTGGAATAATAATAAAACCTGTTGAACTGCATCAATCACCATCTAAATCATATGTCCACCATATGGTATCGTCAATAAGAGTATGTGGGACCATCAATCATCATCCATAAGCATATATTCCCCACATCATCACGGATCCCAAGAATGACCATAGTCGAACCAAGTTTGACGAGGTCAAGATACAACCAAGGACAAATCATATCAATAGACTAAGACATGTTCCTCTAATCATATTCATAGCTTAACTTCAAGTATAAACATCATTCAGTCGCATTTATCATGTTTGCATATTCCATTGTTATTTATATTTACTTGCACAATAACTTAGATGACAGACTCACCCATTGGACATGGCCTAATTGCTAGCTAAGGATGAAGGCTAAGAACAAGGCTGGGCAAAGGGGATGACTTGCCTAAACTCAACTAGATGACACTTTGGACTGGGAGAGGGGGAAGCTACACTCTGTGCCAGACAAATAACACGGGGAAGGGTTGTGCCTCACAAATGGATAAGTTGTTTAGAGGGTGCTTATTCAACTTAGGCATCATGTCTACATCAAGATGATCCAAGTTCATTAGGATCATTCAATTTCATTTCATGGCCTTTTTGGCCTACATAACCCTTTGGATTTCCGATGTGCTAAGAAGCACAACTAATTGCAGCTTGCATCCAGGGCATGTTTATACATATACAAGGTCAGCAATAATAGATATAACTTTTGAGTAACTTTTGCTTTTTGGACCTGTTATCACACAACTTGTAGTTGCCCCTAGAGGTATCCCATCAGGGACGGTAGAGGAGACAGGCAACTAAAGAGGTGACCCAAGAGATGCCACGGTTCCCAAAGCAAGGTGGGAGTCACGTCAACCGAGGCACTCTTCGCTTTTGGTCAAGGTGAAACAAGACCTAGGGGGATACCCTATAACCAATCACAGTTGATTGGATCCAAACAAAGGTTTCTAAAGGTAAGTAAATGAGGAGTTACGGAAACCAATGCAAGGTTAAGTGGACCTAGAAGTTGAGGTATGGTTGAAGGTGGTTTGAGAGTTTGCTAGTGTTTCAACCAATGTATAGTTTAGGCCACATAATTGGGTATGATGACAAGGTGTAGTATCATATGTTTACACAAGTGGGTCCTATTTTCTTGGGATGTGTGAAATGGATTTAAGTGGGCCCACAAGGTGAAGCTAAGGTGTGAAATTGGTACTAGAGGTTAGGTAATGATTGGATCTATGGATCTAAGTTCATTTTAGGATGTACTAGATCTAGGGTTTGACACAACTCCCAAGGAGTGCGACTTGCTTTGAGGAGGACTAGTGCCTTGTTGGATGGGCTAATGGGGTCAATAGGTATGTCAAAGTGTAGATCGGGACACCTAGGAGCCAAGTCAAGTGGGCTAAATGAGATCTAATGGTTGGATTTTGCTAGATCTAGGTTTTAATGAAATGACGCTAAGTGGACCACAATCCCTTGAAACAAGGAATGCTACCCCCAAGACGGATCGTCACAAAAGGATACTCTAGACCTAAGTTTCAAGGTATGGTCGTTCCGAATCCACGAAAATCTTCAACACCCACTTCCTCAAAGTGGACAAACTCACCTTCCCCAGGTAGTGCGATTTTGCTCAAGGAGGGCTAAAAGGGGGGTTAGGTGGGCCAAATCAAGTCCAATGGCCACCAAACTATAAATCCAAGTGGCTAGTACCCCGATCTATGTAGATCCCAAAAATCAAGTCAATCCAAGGGTTAGATCTTAGTAGATCTGAGTTTTGAGGTGCCAAGAAATTCAAAAGGGGGTTTTGACCCCTTAAAACATGGAATGATGTCCACAAGGTAGAATTCACCAAAGTAACAATCTGGGGGTAGGTTATCAAGTGTCTAGATTGCAAATCAAGTGGGATCTCACCTACCCATGTGCTAGATCTAACCAAACAAGCCTCTTACTAGGAAGTGCGATTTGGGTTCAAGAGGACTTTTTGCCTTGAAAAGTGTGTCAATTTTAAGCCAATCACCACCAAACTATAGATCCAACTAGGGGTGGATGCTATAGAGGTGGGTTTTCAAGATCTTCTCCAAAGCAAGGCTAGATCTAAGTAGATCTAAGAAATACCAAAATTGGGTTTTAATTAATTAGGGTTTTATGACCAATGAAGATAGAATGGATGAAAGAGGCACATACATTGTAGATCTTACCTCAATTGCTTGTGGCCACCTTGCAAATTGATAGCATTCTCCTATGTGTATATTCAAGAGTGAGATCCAAGAGCTCCAACCAAAACGTCCTTCTCCAAGATAGCCAAATCGTCCTCCTCCTACAAGACAAGATCAAAGAAACAAGTCAAGCAAGATGATTATGAAAATGGTAGAAAGATGTAATAGAAAGCATCAACTATGTCACAAAGATACAATAATGATACTCCCTGTCACAAGATCAACCCAAGAGAGAATATGTGGATCCCTCCAACAATAACCCTCAAGAAGTCGCCCTCCTCTCCACCAATTCGACTTTCCTATAAAAAGATTAGTAGAAGCACCAAAATCCACAATGATACATAGAAGAGATACTGTATATTCAATATGCAAGAGAATCCACAATACAAGAGAGATGTGCTCCACAAAGAAATCTTCTATTCTAATATTCCAGAGCTCCAAAGGTGAGCTTTACAATGGGGGGTCTCCTCCTTATATAGGATAAGACCAAAACCCTATACCACTCTACAATACTACATCAAATGAGTGGTTGAGATTAAAAGATCTCATCATACAATCAATGGCTAAGATGAACCATAACAATATATCACATGGATCACCCAATATAATAATAGTGCCCCCACTAAATGGTACAAAAAGGGGGTGACGTCACCCACTAGAGGGGTAAAAGTACAATGATCCACCTCATGATGACTAGGACATGACAAAATAAGCACATGGTGGGGCTAGGAGGCATCAATTCTTACTAGCTCATCCCCAAGGCACAATAAAATAATAAAATATGTCCAAGATAATATAAATGACCAAAACTGTCCTCCAAATCCATGACAGTCAAGCAGTAAATGACCTCCTGTGATCAATGTGGGCATACCCACATGGTGAAAACTGACTGGAAGATAGTGAGATCACCCTGGAAGACCTCTGTGAAGACCAAATGCCAAAACCTTGCCTTAATTGCCCAAATCGATTTCCTCAGTGACCACTTTATCCCATTTTTTAACTGCCTCGGTAACTGTGAAAGTGACAAAACTGCCTCCTAGGGCACCTGCGCTGTCCATCTGAGCCCACCAGGCTCTCCAGAAGGGGGGGTAAATTGTAAAAACAAGTGGCTGGACCACCCCCTTCATCATCAGCGCCCTAGGTGAACTGGCCAATCATGGCCCCTGCTGCTCAGGCTGGGAAATCAACCCCAAATCTGGTCAACAAGTGTAAAACTGCATCAATCACTGTCATAAGTGCCCGGAACTGAAATATAAGTGTCTCATTGGATCCAGAAGACCCAAATCCACTAGGAATGTGTACTCATACACCATGGGTTGCCCTAATGGGCCAGCTATAGGATCCACCATATATGGACAATGCATAATCTGCTGATCTGAAGTAGTAATAAAACCTGCTGAACTGGATCAATCATCATCTGCATCATATGTCCATCATATGATATCATCATCAAGCATGTGGGACCATCAATCATCATCAATAGGCATCTATACATGGTCCACATCATCACAGATCCCAAAAAAAATATACAACCAAGGATAAATCACATCAGTAGACTAAGACATGCTTCTCTAATCATTTTCACAGCCTAGCTCAAAGTATAAGATCCATTCAGTGGCATTAATCAAGTTACCATATTCCTTCATTATATAAAATTACTTGCACAATAGTTCAAATGACAAACTCACCCATTGGACATGGTCAAACTACTAGTGAAGGATGAAGGCTAGGAATAAGGTTGGGCCAAGGGGTTGACTTGCCTAACTTAACTCAAAAATACTTTGGACTGGGAGAAGGGGGAAGCTACAAACTCTGTGCTGGACAAAATAACACGGGGAATGGCTGTGCCTCACGAATGGATAAGTTGTTCAGAGAGTGCTTATTCAACTTAGGCATCATGTCTACATCAAGTTGATCCAGGTTCATTAGGATCATTCAATTTTATTCCATGGCCTTTTTGGCCTACATAACCCTTCGGATTTCAGATGTGCTGAGAAGCACAACTAGTTGCAGCTTGCATCTAGGGCATGTTTTTCAAATATTTATAAGGTCAGCAATTGTGTAGATATATCTTTTAAGAACCATTGCTTTTTGGACCTTTCTTATACTCTTCGAGGAGTATTTTTTTAGCTGTTCATCGCTCTTGCCCTTTTTTTTGTTTCCATGGGCGAATATATAAGTTTCCATAGGTAGAACATGAGCTTTCAGTTTTAGCCAACAACATCTCAAGTGAGTAGGGGGAGTTCGAGCCAATGCCAAACATCGGGACAACCGACCAGAATGATTTAGGCCTACAATCCAACTCACCAAAGGCAAGTTTTGTCACCAACTCAGAGCCGAGACACTGAATATACAGGGATGCGGTCCAAACATAGAGGTAGAAAAATGGGGAAGTCCTCGGTATCAGAAAGTCAAATGAGACAGGTCGAGGTTTAAAGTCAAATAGGAAGGTCATGTATGGGTGGAGTCAAGTGAATATGGAGCCTACACTAGCAGACAACTGGTGTCGGGAAAGACCATGTCTATGTAAGGTGAAAAACCAGTGGGTTTTGTTAAATGACCTAAATGTGCAAGCAATTGTCCATTTTATGATTTATAGTTCATTTTAAACATTTTGCCACATCAGGAATAATATACCAAGCACATGCTATGATCATGACTAAATCAACAAGATAATAATCCACAGTCAGTGATAACATATCCATAGATCATACAACATCATCATAATAATCATCATGCATCATCTGAAACACTGCTGCAATACATCTCTAAGCACTGAACTGAAACTGTATGGGATAAAGGGTCACATCAGTCATCAAATCTGAACTCTCAAGGCTCAGCCTTGACACAAGGTCATACATAAATCTGAGTAATGTACTGCTGATCATGAGTGATCCAAAATATATGGCCATGCTCTGGAATAATGGAAGCTCTGAAATGTGCAGATATCTGCTGAACAACGATAGTAGCCCTGCTACTATAGTGTGATAACAGGACCTTTCTTATACTCTTCGAGGAGTATTTTTAGCATTTCATTGCTCTTGCCCTTTACTCACGTGTGTTAAGAAACACATTCTAGAGTTTACAATTTCCATGGGCGAATTTATAAAGATTTCCAATAGGTAGTACATGAGCTTTCAATTTTAGACAACAACATCTCAAGTGACTAAGGGGACTTCGACTAGTGCCAAACATCGGGACAACCGACCAGAATGATTTAGGCCTAGAATCCAACTCACCAAAGGCAAGTTCTGTCACCAACTCGGAGTCCAGACATTAAACAAACATGCATGCAATCCAACACAGAGGTAGTAATAGGGAAGTCCTCAGTATCAAAGAATCAAGAAAGACAAGTCAAAGGTGAAAGCCAAATAGAGAAGGTCATGGATGGACGGAGTCAAATAAATGTGGTGCCTAAGCTAGCAGACAAGAATGTCAAGGAAGACCATATCTATGCTCATACGAGGGTAATAAACCGGTGGGTTTTGTCAAGAAACCTAAATGTGCAAGTAGTATGTCCATTTTACAAATTATAACATCATCAAGATAGTTCATTTTCATTTTACAAAGTTTGCGACATAGTGAATCATATACCAAGCTAATGCTGTGAAGATGACTAAAACAACAAGATAATACTCCATAATCAATGATCAGGAATCCATAGGTCATATCACATCATAATAATAATTATCAAAAACCATCTGAAACACTACTGCAATAACATCACTAGGCACTGAACTGAAACCGTATGGAATAATGGGTCACATCAGTCATCACATCTGAACTCTCAAGGCTCAGCCTTGGCACAAGGTCTAACATAAGTCTGATAAAATACACTGCTCTGATCATGAGTGATCTCAAAATATAGGCTCATCATAGCCAAACTCTGTAAAATCCAAGCTCTGAAATGTGCAGATATCTGCTAAGCAAGAATAATAGCCTTGTTACTATGGTGTGATAACAGGTCCTACACAAGAAAATGTGGGCTAGGTGGAGTCGCGGGGGGATGTCCAACACTAAACCAACTAGGATGTAGTCTGACAGGGCCCTGCGATCGCTATCTAGTTGTTCCCGCTTTCTTTGTAAGCTTTGCCAACACGAATTAAAAATCGAGACGTTGGACTTTCGTCTTTCGGGGAGGTTATTTGCAAAATTTGAGACTAATTACTACAGGCTAAGAAACTCTTTTCTAATCATCCACCACATACTCAGGAAATCCCTTTATGTGATGGCTAGAGCATACTTTTGATATACACAGCCCGGTTCGTTACTTTGAAAAAAGAACAAAAGCAAATACTGAAAAATGGATAGATGAACTAATTACTACACCACGAATATATTTTCCCTTTCCGTACTTCGATAGAGCGTGGTGGGTCAGTCTTTGATTACTTTTTGCCAAAAAGATAAATCAAATTGTAGTTGTAAAAAAGTATACGGTCTACAACAAATGAATTAAAGGTTCCTATGTCCCGAGTGACATCAATAGCCCAATATTTGGATTGGACTAAGACAGTTAATTTTAATTATTCTGTTTTAATTTTCGCCAAAATAAACTAATCAAAAGCTAAGAAAAAATCTCACGAAAAGCACACCGACGTGAATCCCCCCTGGGGGCATGGGGAGTGGGCTCTTAGGAGCCTACTCAAAACTTTATTGATTTTTATTACGACTTTAGAAATGAGAAGTGCACTTTGGTCCTTGTTATCTGGGATCCAAAGGCTTACAAATGGGTAGAAAATTCAAAATTGACTTAAAACAAGAAAGGGAGCTCCGTTAAAGCTTTAAATGGCTCAAATCTTCGAAAATCGGTCAAAGCTTCCTTCTCTTTTTTCCTCAAACCTGCAAAAACAACAAGCTATTAATCATAAAAGATGCTCAAAAACACTTTAAAAGTGTCTTTGAACATCCACAAAAAATTTGCTAAAAAATTTCTAAGTAAATCTATGATAAAAATTGCATAAAAATAACCAAGAAAAGTAAGCTTTCCTTGGGATCTTAGCTTGCTTTTGGACAGCCAATATGATGTGCACTTAATTGCTAGATATGAACTTTAAACTCAAAGGAAACTACTTTTAAAGCAAGCTTTAGATCTACCTTGAAATACTTGCAAAAATTGAAACTTCCTTAAGCTTAGATCCTCTTAAAAGAAATGAGATTTGACAAACTATGAGATCTAAGCTTTTAAATCTTGAAAACTAGATCTAAATATTGATTTATCTTTTTGTGCAATAGATCTAAGTAAGTAAACAAGAAACGGTAACCAAAGGGAGAAATTGATAAAAATGGAGAAATGGAAGAAAGGAGCTTGTTGCTAGTAAGATCAACCCAAAAGCTTGTAGTGGGATGCTGAGAAACTATGTTCTTGAAAATTGTTGAAGGTGGAATGGAGTCAAACTAGATCCAAACTTCCTCCAAGCTAGATACCTTGAAACTTAGTCACAAAACTTGCACACCCATGAGATCTTGAAAACACATATAAAAAGAGATTAAAATAGCATGAAAATAAACTTATTTAACATGCAAATATTTGATCTCTAAACATACATGAAAAAATAGAAATGAAAGTAAACTTACTTACAATTCCTCTTCCTATTGATTCGGAGGAATCCTTGAGGCAAGATCTATATCAAGAGTAAACAAAAAATTGCAAAAAAAAATAAGTTACCTCATAAAAGCATAGCAATGGTGGTCCACACACGAAAGCACAACACGACTAGCCTCCAAAGCTTCTTTTATTATCAATGCAAGAATATGCCAATAGCATATGCAAATTACAATAGCCTAAGCTCAATACTCCAACTCTAACAAGCTTGGAAGAGAGAATGAGTCTTTATATATAGCACAAGATCAAGAGGAGGGCAAGTTATTGGAGAAGGGCCATTTGGGCGACTTTTGGAGAAGAAGAGGGGATTGTGTGTGAGTTGTAACCAGGGATGGGCGCCACCTCTCATGAGGTAGGATCCCTCCTTCAGTGGGATCTCCATCCATCCTTGGGATTATCACAAGAGAAGGAGGTGAAACCACCTCACAAATGCGCCCCCCTCTTTGATTAATACACCCCCCTTCATGAGGAAATCCGCTCACCTTTGATGGATCCTCAATCTCCAATCAAATCACCCTTTATTTGCTCAATATTCTCCAGGATATGATTGCTAATCACTGGAGATTTGATCCCAACATATTTCCTTGACTTGTGGGATTGGGATTTTGCCTTTATTATGTCTTTTTTGCCAATTAAATTGGTCATTTTGGTCTATATGGGTTTAGTGGATGTTCTAGATTAGAAAATGAGCATCCACTTGACCAATTATGCCCACAAACCATACTTTTATTACATTTTTTATTTTTCCAATTAAACTATTAAAAATAGTCTAATTTTACGGGAAAATTTATTTTTCTCAAAATTTTAAAAAAATCTAGGGGACCTATCACATGTCCATATGACTCAATTTTAATGTCTAACGTGATCTAATACATTGACACTTAGGATCTAATAACCTCCTAAGGTCGAAACACCACGTCGACCATCCCAACTTTGGAGGTATGAGTGAAAAACTCAAAAATTATTAGTCGTTTGTTCAACAACAAATAATTAACAAGAGAAAAAACACTCTGGGTTAGTCAGATTAATGTTCAAGTCCTAGGAAGCCAAGTCTTTTACATACAGCCACCATGCTAGCACATTTTATTACAATTCCCCCAAGGGGGTATGAACATGTGGTACAAAAAATAAAGGGCCTAGAAGGCCCGATGAACTTCTCAATTCTGATGATGAACACTTTGACATGTTCAAGCTTTGCCGGCTCACTTGAAATCCAACTAAGTATGACTTAGTAGGCAACACAATGTTTCCTGTATCTATTTATATGTGAAGGGCTTTCATGAAATTGCTGTTTCAATTTATCTTTGTTTTATTATCCTGCATGGATGGTTAAGACTGAGGAGAAAGTATATTGACCTAGGATAAGCCTGACCACTGATGTATTGACAACAATATCAATTACAAATAGGACAAGATTGGCTGATAACATTATAAATCACTGAAGTGGCTGCTATCTGCATACTATGAAATTATGAAAAAATCTGTCTGGCTACCTTTACAATGATGTTAGTAAGCAATAGTCTTATTCTGTTTGCAAAGTCTCAAGCAGTAACCCATGGTGCATATAATCTAGAGCATAATGAGATAACCATTGCCATTCTTGATCAATTCAGCATGTAGTTAAGTGGATGATGTAGGTACTTGGCCACTAGTCGTCCCTCTTTAAGATTGCCTCTATGGCATCCTTGCATTTTTCTTAGCAGAAGATTTTTGCTCAGTAGCCAGACATGTATTGAGACATGGGGCAAGTTCTGTTACAAAAGAAAATGTGAAGGCTGTCAAATACCAAAATCAAGCTTAGGGAAGCAGATATGCTGAATCCTCTACTATCAGAACTTGTGAAAATTTCAACTTTCAGGCTTTCTGCAGTCTTTCTGTTCAGTAGTGTTGCTAAAAGGTTGTACTAAGCTATTGTTCATCTCTAGCAGGTGCTACAGTACATAAGTTGGCAAGGATTAGCAGCATCAGGAAATGTTGGGATTGCAGAGAGTAGCACTGTTTCAAGGTCTCTTTTAAAAGAAAGGTTGGGCCTCATAAATATAAGCTGTATGCTCTATATGAATCATGTCTTACTATATTCTTTTGCTTGTAAAAATGGTTGAAATTGTTGGTATTTCTTTTAGATTTCTGCTATATTTTTCCGCTTGTAAAAATAATCATTTGAATTTTCTTTAGATTTAAAATTTTCAACCAATGCTTCGAGGAGCTCTATCAAAAACAAACACAGTGGATAGTTCCAGATGTGGAACTTCGGGAATCACTAAGACTAGCAGTTGCAGAAGTGTTATTGCCTGCCTACCGATCCTACATAAAGCGTTTTGGGTATGACCCAATACACTGAACAATTTAGTTCATAGAATTATATCTGACTTAGTCAAAATGTTGAATCTTAGCTAAATATATGTTGAGAATATTGTCTACTATCGTTACATTGCTACCAAGTGCTCGACTTTTTCCTGTGATATAGTGTGAAGCTATATGCTAAGAGTGTGGTGGTGAAGTCTTTATACTGATTCATTTATTTTTTCACTTAAGCTTCGTTATATTTTTCAGTGCACCACTACAAAGTGGGAGGAATCCTAATAAGTACATCAAATACATGCCTGAAGATTTGGAGCAGAAGTTGTCAGATTTTTTTGAAGGAGTACCCAAGGGTGACCAAAAGCGATAATATTTTAATCTATACCTTGTTTTCAAGCATATTTTATTTGAGCGTATTTCCAAGGTAAAGAGGCTATTTCAAGTTTCAGAGATTTTTGGGGTAAATTTCCATTTCCATTTCCACCAATTTTTCAGATTGATTGAAGGAGCTAGGTATACCTTTGAAGTGCCGATGATTTTATTGAGTTATGAAATGATCTAGTTGGCCTCGAGGGTAGACATTTTATCTCAAAAATTTGATTGGTGCTTTTATGTTTTAAAGGCTGATTCCAGAATTTTCAATTTGATTAATTCATTTTTTTAAGAATGCATCGTATATTTCTTCATGGAACAAAGAGAAATGAATTAATTCCTTCATGTTATTAATTAATTTTTAGTTCATGTACGACATGAAATACACACAACTTGAAGAGATCAGCAGAAATGCACTGAATCATTTTTTTCTAAAATAAATATTATAAAAAAAACATATTGATGATGATTACCGTCCTTTGAAACCAACTTTGGTCTATTGGCCCTTACGAGAGAAAGTGGTAAGAGATTAATTGGTTTACTTTATAATTTTATTTCTATACTCAAATTAGAGAACCTTTCCTAAATCTCCAGTTTTGATGAAACAGTGAATACAGCCACTTATTGTAGTCATCATTCCAATAAGTTCAGAATAAGCATAAGCAAACAAACTACACATGACTTATGTGGATTAGTTCATATATTAGTATCTTTCATAGATTCAATTCCATGCAGCAAATGAAAAAACTGCAGAACAATATAGAATTTGTCTGATTTGTTTAGGAATATGTTATATTTCAAATCACGCATATTGATAATAAGCAGCAGGGTCATTTTTACATTTGATACCTTACAATGAACAGAAAGCTTAATTTGTGTAATGTTTTTCCTGAAATAACACTTTTTCCATTTTTAAAGATAGATAGCCACCATTTAATAATTATTTTTGCAAGTCTATAATGCCCCATTTTTCTTTTGCATTAAGATTTTGTTATTTTTATATTTTTGTCTATTATTTGAATTCTCTTTTCATGGTATATTTTAATTCCATTAAGAAGCGGTATATTTGATTTGAGGAATCATGTTGTTGGCTTTGATTGAAGTTTTGTAGTATGAATTCTTTTAAATTAATATTAACAACGTTGGGTTTTATCATTCACAGGGCACTAATAGAGAAGGATCCACATGGCACTTCAATGAAAAATGCAGATATGTGATTCGGAGAATTTCTTTCATTAATGAGACTTCTGAGCCTGTAAAGAGGAGCCTGAAGCAGCCACGTGTACCTAATAAGTGCAGGGTGTACCTTTCAACCGAGTCTACCTTAGAAAATCTTTTGTGTACGAAACTTTTAATAAGTTTCAATTATTTCAAAAACAATTGCAAGTTCAAAGAGTCGGAGTATTGATTTTCTGTAAAAAGTCCAAATGAATGAAACTGAGAGAGATTTTGACATAACTCTGCACAAAAAGCCCAAGTGTTCAGGAATATGGTCGGTGCAATTCCTTCCAAAGAATGATATTTGAGAAGATAACTGAATGTTGTATGCGTGACTAAATACATAATAAAATAGAATCAACCAATATAATTCTTTTGCTAAACTAATAAACACATTAGCATGATTCTTTCGTGAACACAGTAGATTGGAGGGGCACCGTATACATGAAAACTTCAAATATCGCCAATGAAATTAGAATTAGGACAGTCGACTTATTTTACAAAGAACTGTTGGGAGAATGGATGTTATGGGAGTGAGAACAGAAAAATGAAAATGAAATTATATTTAATGTCCAGTGATGGTCAATGGAAGTGGAATGTACAGCAGGCCAAAATAGACTATAAGGGAGTGTCAAACTCGTCTCCCAAAATTACAATACAAAACCTAAAGTTAAAAGAACAAGAGGAAAACTGTACTCATAGTAGGAAGCCAGCTAAAAAACAATCTCGAAATAGAATGAGAAAAAGAAGAGATAGAGATTTCAACGTACAAAATGTTTTCAACAACTTATGGGAGAGATTCATATTTAAAAAGAAGAAAAATGGAAAAAAAATCATCAAAATTCTTATTGTTAGTGCCCTACTTTAACTTTCCTATTCTAGGATACATAGGATTTAGTCAATTAATGTATGTGTGTTTTTTTTAACAAGGTTCATTAGATAGTTGGTGGATAGTTAATTAATGTAAAAGGGTCATCTTTATCAAATAAGGTCTACTAGTTAGTTGGCACTCATTAATGATAAGACCACGGGTAGTTAGAATTTTGCCTATTTAGAGAGTTAGGAGGCTATGGAATAGTTTTGTTGAGTATTGTTAAATTTAAAATTTTGCTTAGTGAAAGGTCACCCAATCTTAAGAGGCAAGTGACTGTTGTTTTCTTTCTTCTAATCGTAATTAATACAAAGGTGTATTTTGCATATTTCATCTTATTTGTCTCTTGTATATGCTTTTCTACATTTATTTCTTTTTATACCTTCTTTTTTTATTCAAGCCTAAGAGTTAAGGATCAATACAAGTGATATCAGAGCTCTTTCCCAAGTCAGCATGCATTCAATTTTTTATAGAATTATTTTTAGTCTAAAGATGTGTTTCGACGTCTTTAAATAACTTATAGATCTATTATTTCATGGGTAAATATGTGGTTAGGGAAAGAATACACATAGAAAGTGGTATCACTTGGTTGGCACCCTTGTAACCTCTTGTGGTACCCCTTCAAGTAGTACTGCATCATACAACACCTATCTACAAAATTCTCTTCCATATACTCTAGGGTATGTCAAAGTCCCTCTAGGCACACATAAAACTAGCCTTACATAAACCTTCGATCATCTTGTTGTTATAGTACATTGGGAATAGCACTCGAGGAGATCACTCTCGCATACTAGGGAATCAAGTAGTATGGCTAAGGGTACAGTATATCCTTAGTGCCATGGAAGATTCGATGAAGTACTATTGTTGAAAACCCTTTGATATGTCAAAGAGCTATAGCATTTGATATTCTTTTACCCTTGGGACCTGAAAACCGTAGCCTCTACAATTCGTTGCAAAATTCCTACATCTTTGAGTACAAAAGAAATTTGGGAATTATATACATGCAGTAATACTCCCCCTAGCACCATTATGGGAGACCTATCTCAAAATATTCCTTGTACCATGTTAATTGTGTGTTTCTAGCTCTCTAGCAACATTTTTTAGTGTGGACCTACAGTACAGTGGTTGGTGATACCTCTCAAAAGACTCTCCTCTAGCCCCTGATTATATTGAGATAAATCGGGGATAACACTTACGACGAGATCTTAAGTGGTTCCATGGCCCAAACTCGCAACATGGCAACCAATGAAGACAAAATTGTGGACTTGCAAACTAAGTATTGTAAGCTTATCGATTCAATTTCTCAGCTTGAGTCAAAGGTTGAAAAATAAGGTGTGGAACTCTCGTAGATTACCAATGAGATGTCCCAATAGAGTGTTGAGCTCAAACATTGGCTAGGCTCGCTATTGGCATGCAAAAAGGACAAAGTGCTAGAACACCACAAGGATCTACACATAGTGGAGTCTTTAGCAAACAAAGAATCACACCTTAACAAACTCTTTCAACATAACCATAGTCATCATGCACCCTTTTATAATTTGTGGCATTGCTTCCAAAAGTAGACATGAACCCAAATGGAACACTATTTCTCTCTCCATGGAATTATGGATGACCTAATGAAACTCAAATTTGGTGTCTTATATTTGGATTCAAAATGTTGGCAATGGTATAAGAAAGCTCATAGGGGCTACATTGCTTGGAGCTAGTTTGTGAAGGTCATTTATGATCATTTTGACCATGACACTCACTATTTGGGACGATTGATAAAAGTACACCAAATAGACATAATTATCGAATTTATAACATCGCATGAGCCACTGCTAATCTGCACAAAGAGCATGTCCAAGTCATTTTTTAAAGAATGTGGCCCTCATTTGCTTCTCACCCGCATCCTCCTTTAACAACCACCCCCAACCCCTCCACCACTTAGCCCTTGCGAACCCTAAAGTTGTCCACGAAAAAGATGGAAAAATCCCAACACCTCAAACTTTGTTATAATTGTGATCAGAGGTGTTACAACATGAGGTTTGACATTGTGATTTTCTTCACATTAATGGGGTATCAAAGGACCATTTTTTATGGCACTTGATAGGATGACACTTATGGACTTTCCATGGACCAATTTCAAATCAAGGTATTATTAGGGTATGCATGTTCTACTTGGTATCTTACACTGGCCATCTAGGGGTAAGTAGTATTCATGGATAATGACTTTGCATGATTAGTTTGTCATGCCCTTTCATTCTCGTCAACATGGATTGGTTTTGTTTGCTCCATTGGTGGAGGTTACTTCAATTGTATATCATGTATCTTTTTAACTTGATGAAATCACTTTTCTCATGTTGGATCATTTTGGGGGAGATATTTCCTCTTGCTCATGATGTTCTAGTCACTACTATCACTTGGTTGCAGTTGCATTGTAGGTTCATGTCTTGCTCTTAGTTTTTTGTGTCCTCTAGATGATCTACAAATGAGGGACTTATAGCTCACTATCTTCACTAACACTGATACTATGTGGAATTGATATTTGGTCTCCAATTTTAGTCTTATGTAGAGGTCATTGTTCTTCATAATAGTTTCAAGGCCTTTGTTCTCAGGGCAGCCTGCACACAACAACCAGAGACAATGTCAATAATAATCAGTGTTCTAAGTTGGTTCCTTTGAGGTTATCACCAGGCACGCACACAAGGATTTCTATGATTCTCTCCTTCAAGGATTGAGTTCTTTCATATTTGCAATGCTTTGTTCTCTAAGGCCAATTGAATGACACGCCCTCTGAATATATCTATGCAAAAACAATCATTGCAAAAACTGTGTTCAAGGGTTCCTAATCAATTTCTCAATAGTGGAATGTGTGGACATAGATACCTTCTTGAATGCTTTGTCTTATAGTTGAACCAAATCATTATGTTTGTATGTGCTTTCTCAAGACTGGTCGTGGCCACAAGAAAGTGGCTTATCAATTACCAACACAACCAATATTGATGTAATCATTCATACATCCACCCCATTTTGTTCTCCTCCACGCATTTTTCGTCTCAAGGACAAAAATACCAATGTAATGCAAGAAACTTTAGCTTAATGAACTTTCATTGTTATTACCATTGACATAAACTTAAAATTTCAAATTAACTTTCATCAACGTGTATGCAATGGAATATGAGAAATGGAATATGAGAAAACCTTACAACATGTATGAGTGACACATGTAAATTGAGATTGCCATAACCTCACCTTATGAGATGGTTTTTATTTGAAACACTCAACACCATCCATTTAAATATTATTGCATCAAAGAGGTGCATTCCACAACTCAGCAGAGGGATGTGTAACTCCTTCCATGCTCATGCTCGAGCTAACACATGTCCTTTTAAAAATATATATATATATATTATAAAAAATAACATGTCAAATCAAATTAGATTTAAAAAATTTACAAATGCATATATATAAAACTACACAAATTAGATTCAACTAAAAAGCTTCCTTTGCACTCCAAAAAATGGTTTTTCTGGAGAGATTTGATTTCTCTCGATGCTTGGTAGATCCCCTTTTAAGATGGATCTATGTTGGTATAATTATCTTTATATCGCAAGAGAGATTGCAATAACCTCAACATATGAGATGGCCTTTATTTAAAACACTCAACACCATTCATTAATCGTGCATGATATAAACACCATTAAAAAAATACAAATGAGCAAACCTTACATGTATAAGTGACACTCATGTAAATTGAGATTGCCATAACCTCATGATATAAACACCATTAAAAAAATTCAAATGAGCAAACCTTACATGTATAAGTGACACTCATGTAAATTGAGATTGCCATAACCTCAACTTATGAGATGGACTCTATTTGAAACACTCAACACCATCCATTTAAACATTATTTAATTATATTTATATCGCAAGAGAGATTGCCATAACCTCAGCGTATGAGATGGCCTTTCTTTAAAACACTCAACACCATCCATTAATCATGCATGATATGAACACCATTAAAAAAAATCACATGAGAAATGGTAAATCTGTTCAAACCCAGAGTGGAGTAAAAACTATATGTTTATCGATTTCAATGAAATTTAAGCTTGTTTTGGTGGCATGACTTACCAGCCGACAATTGCACTCTAGCAAATAGTGTCCAACTAAGGAAATACGCCCAAGCAATGAATCGTACAACCCCAGGAAGCACAAGAACGCCACCCTCTCAGACTTGAGTATAACTGTACAACATGTACAACGCTCAAGCAACAACAGACTCAACGGCACCCAGGCTTGTGTAGCACAATTCAACAAACCCATGGACTCGACATCGAGTAGTGAAGGAAAAAAATTCAATTTTGCTGGGCAAATAGCTTCAACAATCAACAAACTTAAAAGAGCGGAATTGGAGACCCTCTAAAACATTGCAATGACTCTGTAATAGTAACCATAGATTTCCAATCTTAGTGATAAATGAATAGTGTGGAAAAGATAGCAATTGGTACTGTTATCACGCGACTTGTAATTGCTCCTTTGAGATAAATCCTATTCAGTACGGTATAGGAGCTACACAACTAAAGAGGTGACCTAAGAGGATCTTGACCCCCGGAATGGATCAGTTGTCACGCCAATCAATATTATCTTCGCTTTATGCCACTCAAAACCGAGAGTGACAAAGGGGGAGACCCTGATCTAACCTAGAAAGAAAGACCTAAATCTAAAACATTAGATCAAACTATTGCTATAGAGTACGTAAGGTGTGTAGCAAACGAAGCCCTAGACCAATTAGGGGTAGCCACCAAGGATGAAAATCTTAGATTGTGAGGCTTAAAGGACTTGGAAAGACAATCCAAAAAGGTTAATTTGATGGCTACAAAATAATGCACAAGATCTAGGATGAAGGTGCTAGTGAAAAGTGACTTAGTCACTACCCTAGGGGGATTTCGATCAGAAAACTTGAAGATTCTCAAGATAATGATTTAGACAAAGATAAATCTTTCATAACACTTAGATTACTTGCCTGGTGATAGATATGAGAGTGTCTACGTCCACAAGCAAAAGGGAAAAGCCACACAACAGAAAAAAGATCAAAACCCTAGGAGGGCGAATTGCCTAAGGATCAGTGCCTTCTCTACCAGGAATATGGAGTCCCCATCGATGATGCCTCAAGGAGGCTAGTGAGGTCTAGGGGTAACGAGGAATACCCAAAAAGGATTTGCCAAATTTCCAAGAAGTGTGACCCAGAGAATTTTTATAAGTTTAGAGTGAGGATTTTAATGTTGATTGTGTTGAGAGTGACCCTTGTATGAAAATTCAAACAGAGAAAAGAGGTGAAAATACTTACTTGTCTATGATGGATGATTGCCGTAATGATGAAGATTTCCTTCGCAAGATCAAATGAGAGATTTGGTGAAGCCCTCGTCCAAGAAAAACACCCAATGACCCAGTACACCCCTCCTTTCCTGTAAAGCCAAGCAAAAAGCAATTAGATTCACAAGAAATATAAGTAAATGCCAATGAGAAGCAAAAGATAAAGAATTATTAATCTTCAGACAACCACTCCCTATTTAACCAAGATTAGAGAGAGAGAGAGAGTCTCCTCCACTAGTGCGCCCTTCCCCAAATCAGCCTCTCTTCCTGCAGTAAAAATATGGATCCAAAAGATACGAGAGATATTCACCAAGATATTTCAATGCAAGCGAAATACAATTTCAATCATCATCCCCCAAATTCATCCACAAGAGCACAAGAATTTGAACAAAGGATTTTTCTCTATTAGAAGTTATGCTGCCAAAAGTCCCAATGAGGGGATCAACTCTCTTAAATAGGAGATTATTGGTGTCCAATTTCTAACTAATTTTCATCCAACGGTTGAGATTATAACATTAATCAACGATGGAGATCTATTTCTACATTGATACATGGATCACTCTCTCAAAGGGGGGCACACTTTTTCCTTTAACACCCAATCTAGGAGAGATACGTCATAATAAAAGAATATAACACGTGGTACATGATGTGGGGCTCACCTTAGCAGTTCAATTCACCCTAAGTGACATTACAATACAACATCATAAGATATTACATGGTGGTACAACATGTGCCATGGTGAAGTGCGCCCTTCACGGAGGACGTCTTCCCCAGGCAAGCCAAAATAATAAATGCTAGCCCAAACAGTGAGATAAACACGTGAAGAATGATCCATAGAGCCTTTGGATATCATATCAAGTCATCCCCTGCCATTTCCTAGCCATACAATAGCCAAATCGATTTCCTTGGAGTAGCTATGGTCACTTTTTATTGAATTAAAATGTTGATTTCATTGTTGTAAAATAAATGTGTCATTATTTCCATTTCCCTTGCCCGGATCAATAAATTGAGTATGCCATTGGACTTAGAGACATCAAATCCACCAATGATGACTACTAGAACCTCATGAATCCATCAAAATATGCATCTCAATGCCAACACCATGTCCGATAATAAAAATATGGCCATAATAATAATAATAAACCATAATAATGGCCAATAATGATCAAACTGAAGCATGGAATGGTGTACTAGATACATGTAGGTGACAAATAAGCAATCTCGAACCACTGTAGTCATATCAGCTTCGGGACCTGTGTTGACCAAGTCAAACTAGGTTTGACCATGTAAAAAATGATCAAATTGATGACTGAGACAAAAAATGGTCTATCATGTATGTACAAGGGGTTAAGCATGCTCTCTTATTCATATTATTATCCAACTAGAACATCAGTAACATGACAATGGTGATAAATCAATCAATCAACCAACATAATACAACCTGTGTTAGAATGCCTGATCTTTTATGAAGCCCTTTAGATATGCTTACTTACAAACTTAGCCAAATTGTTATGATGGGTGAGCTGAAAGAAACAAGGCTAGGACAAGGGGAGTTGACTTTTGAATTTGACAAAGTGATCTCTCGGAGAATAAGGGATAAAGGGGGATTCACAGTGACATGCATAAGATAGATAACAATAGGGAAATGAAGTGTCTCACAAATGGAATAAGTTGATTGAGAAGTGTCCCTTCAACTCTAACAAGTGTCCTATAGCTCACATCCAAGCCTGATTCAAAATCTATGAGGATCTTTTCTAGAACCACTGCGTTGGGTGCACAGTGAACTGTAACTCTGAGGTTCTAGGGGACACTTAGAATTAGTTGTCCCTTGCTCCATCCCACATCCATGCCCTTGGGATCCATGGGGAATAATCATTACATCAAATTCATTGCCAAAAGCCATTTAGATTTTCAATAAATGCACATCTGCTTACATTTGGCCAATTTCATATGTGACCCTCTTACGATTTTACATGTGCTGAAAAGCATAACTATTCGCGGCAGGGGTCTTTGTATTTAATTTCATTTGCATTTATTTGGATATAACAAGATATACAGATGCATGTAATGATGATAGGATCACTTGCTTCAAGTCTAGTTGACACTACTCAAGCAACTAGTCACTCTTAGCTCACGTCACAACATCAGCGGGTATTCCTGGACTAGAAGTGAAGCATGGGGTCAACTGGTGGGAGTCATTTACAATCAAGACCAAACATCGGGGGTAACTGAACATAGAGGTCAAGGCTTGATCAAAATCCCAACTCACCTAGGCTCAAGATCCAACACCGATGTGTTCCTTCGGCCCAAAAGGGTCAAGGCTTCAACAAGTTTTGTCACACAACTCAGAGCCGAGACACAAAACAACATGGAGTCGATCAAATACAGAGGTCAAAGTGGGGGGAATCTCCTCAATATCACAAGTCAAAGTCTCAAATCAGGGATCAAATCAAAGGATGAGAGATACTGGATGGACGGAGACAGTGAAAAGGTGATGCCATACATAGCAAGGGAAAGGGTAAGTCTGCATAAGGTAGGAAATACTAGTCATATAAAAATTTCTTGGCATTTAGGATCGTGCATTTATTCTTAGTAACAAGTTCATGAAAACATCCAATAATAATATATAATCACCAATTTCTGTCACTATGTTAAGTTAAAGCTAATAATATGAGCAAGACAGAAAAATAATAACACCCAAATACATAAAGTATACCTACTTAGCCATATACCTGTCTCTGCATGAAGATCAACTCTTACTGCTAATGGGGCAAGGGAAAGAAAATCATCTTCCTACTCCACTCTGCCAAGTGAACTGTTATCACACAACTTGTAGTTGCCCCTAGAGGTATCCCATCCGGGACGGTAGAGGAGTTAGGCAACTAAAGAGGTGACCTAAGAGATGCCACGGTTCCCAATGCAATGCGGGAGTCACGTCAACCGAGGCACTCTTCGCTTTAGGTCAAGGTATAACTAGACCAAGGGGGAGACCCTATACCCCAATCACAGTTGATTGGACCCAAACAAAGGTTTCAAAGGGTGAATAAATGATGAGTTACGGAAACCAATGCAAGGCTAAGTGGACCTAATGTTTAAGGTATGGTTGAAGGTGGTATCATGGATAGTTAGTGTTTCAACCTATGTATGGTTTAGGCCACTTGATGGGGTATGATTGCTAAGTATAGTACCATGTGTTTACATAAGTGGGTCTTGTTGCCTTGGGAAGTGTGAAATGGTTCTAGGTGGGCCCACAAGGTGAAGTTAAGTGTGAAGATGGTACTATAGGCTAGATCTAGGTTAGATCTACAAGTTAGAGTTGGTTCTAGGGTTACCCATGTGCTAGATCTAGGGTTTGACACTAATCCCAAGAAGTGCGCCTTGCTTGGAGAAGGACTAGTGCCTTGTTGGATGGGCTAATGGGGTCAAGAAGGATGTCAAAGTGTAGATCGAGACACCTAGAAGCCAAGTCAAGTGGTTTGGTTGAGATCCAATGGTTGGATCTTACTAGATCTAGGTTTTTAAGTGATGACCAAAAGTGGACCACAATTCCTTAAAACAAGGAATGCAATCCCCAAGGTAGATCGGGACAAAAGGACAGTCTAGACCTAGGTTTCAAGGCATGGGCATTCCAAATCTCTGAAAATCTCAAACACCCACTTCCTAGAAGTGGACCAACTCAAAAAATCAAGGGGGTGCGACTTGCTCAAGGAGGGTCCAAAAGTGGGTTTTGGTGGACCAAAACAAGTCCAATGGCCACCAAAATGTAGATCCGGGATGTTAGTACCCCGATCTATGTTCCTTCAAAGTTTCAAGTAAATCCAATGGGTAGATCTTAGTAGATCTAAGTTTTAAGGTACCAAGAAGATCAAATGGGGGTTTCAACCCCTCAAAACATGGAGAGATGTCCACAAGGTAGTTTTCACCAAAGTAAGGATATGGGTATAGGTTATCAAGTGTCTAGATGTCAAATCAAGTGGGATCTCATATACCCATGTGCTAGATCATGCCCAACAAGCTTCTCTTAGGAAAATCGATTTAGGTTCAAGAAGGCTTTTTACATTGAAAAGTGTGTCAATTCTTAGCCAATCACCACCAAACTATAGATCCAACTAGGGGTGGATGCTATAGAGGTGGGTTTTCAATATCTTTTCAAAAGGAGGGCTAGATCTAAGTAGATCTAAGAAATACCAAAAACAAGGGTTTTAATTTGATTAGGGTTTTTATGATCTAGAAATTATGGAAGATTCAAGGAAGAGAAGATCATACCTCTTGGGACATACCTGGATGAAGAGATGAATGCTAGTTGAGACGAGGATTACTTTGCCAAAGATCAAATGGAGAATTGTTGAAGCCCTCTTACCAAATCGATTTTTCCAAGCCACATGAGATTCCTTCTAACCTGTCAAGCCAAGGAGCAAAGCATCAATTAGTTTAACAAATTGAAGGTAGATGCAAACAAGAGAGAGAAAAACATAGAATAGTTGACACAAAGGCAAAACCACTCCCTGTCAAACCCAAAACGACTTCTTCCAAGCTTGAAGGGCAAGCCTCCCCACCAATTCGCACTTGTCAAAGTCGCCCTCTCAACCTGCAAATAAAGTATGGCAAATACGCAAGATAGCTACAAAAGATCCTCCAGTGCAATGGACAATAGCATTTACAATCGAAACAACCAACATCCACTCCAATCCAAGCATGTACTCCAAAAGATAGAAATTTTATTCCAAGAGCCAAGAGCCAAAAATCTCTAGATGAATTTTACAATGAGGGGGTCTCCTCCTTATATAGGATAATAAAGACCAAAACCCTATACCACTCTACAATACTACATCAAATGAGTGGTTGAGATTATAAGATCTCATCATACAATCAATGGCTAGGATGACCCATGACATGATATCACATGGATCACTCAACATAACAATAGCGCCCTCACTAAATGGTACAATGGAGGGTGACGTCATCCCACAAGAGGGGTATAAAGTACAATAATCCACCTCATGATGACTAGGACATGATAAAATAAGCACATGGTGGGGCTAGGAGGTATAAATCCTTGCTAGCTCACCCCAAGGCACAATAAAATAATAAAATATGTCCAATATAATGACAATGACCAAAACTGTCCTCAGAATCCATGACAGTCGAGCAGTAAATGTCCTCATGTGATCAATATGGAGATACCCACATGGTGAAAATTGACTGGAAGATAGTGAGATCACCCTGGAAGACCTCTGTGAAAACCTAATGCCAAAACCTTGCCTCAATTTCCCAAATCGATTTCCTCAGTGACCACTTTATCCCATTTTTTAACTGCCTCGGGAACTGTGAAAGTGCCAAAACTGCCTCCTAGGGTGCTAGCGCTGTCAATCTGAGCCCACCAGGCTCTCCGGGAGGGGGGATAAATGGTAATAACAAGTGGCTGGACCACCCCCTCCATCATCAGCGCCCTAGGTGAACTGGCCTCTCGGGGCCCCTGCTGCTCAGGCTGGGAAATCAGCCCCAAATCTGGTCAACAAGTGTAAAACTGCATCAATCACTGTCAGAAGTGCCCGGAACTGAAGGATAAGTGGCTCATTGGATCCAGAAGACCCAAATCCACTAGGAATGAGTACTCATACACCCTGGGTTGCCCTAATGGGCCAGCTGTAGGGTCCACCATATATGGACAATGTATAATCTGCTGATCTGAAATAATAATAACCTGCTGAACTGGATCAAACATCATCTGTATCATATGTCCATCATATGATATCATCATCAAACATGTGGGACCATAAATCATCATCAATAATCATCCATACATGGTCCACATCATCACGGATCCCAAGAATATATAATCAAGGATAAATCACATCAGTAGATTAAGACAATGTTTCTCTAATCATTCCCACAGCTAAGATCAAAGTATAAATTCCATTCAGTGGCATTAATCAAGTTAACATATTCCGTGGTTATATAAAATTACTTGCACCATAGTTCAAATGACAAACTCACCCATTGGACATGGTCAAACTGCTAGTGAAGGATGAAGGCTAGGAGCAAGGTTGGGCCAAGGGTTTGACTTATCTAACTTAACTCAAAAATACTTTGGACTGGGAAAAGGGGGAAGCTACAAACTCTGTGCTGGACAAAAGAACACGGGGGATGGCTGTGCCTCACAAATGGATAAGTTGTTTAGAGAGTGTTTATTCAACTTAGGCATCATGTCTACATCAAGTTGATCCAGGTTCATTAGGATCATTCAATTTCATTTCCATGGCCTTTTTGGCCTACATAACCCTTCGGATTTCAGATGTGCTGAGAAGCACAACTAGTTGCAGCTTGCATCCAGGGCATGTTTTTCATATATTTATACAAGGTCAGCAATTGTTTAGATATAGCTTTTAAGAACTATTGCTTTTTTTTGAACCTTTATTATACTCTTCGAGGAGTATTTTTAGCTTTTCATTGCTCTTGCCCTTTTTTTGTTTCCATGGGCGAATTTATTTAGTTTCCACAGGTAGAACATGAGCTTTCAGTTTTAGCCAACAACATCTCAAGTGACTAGGGGGAGTTCGATCCAAGGCCTACAATCCAACTCACCAAAGGCAAGTTCTGTCACCAACTCAGAGCCGAGACACTGAATAAACAGGGATGCGGTCCAAACACAGAGGTAGAAAAATGGGGAAGTCCTCAGTATCAGAAAGTCAAATGAGACATGTCAGGGTTTAAAGTCAAACAGGAAGGTCATGTATGGATGGAGACAAGTGAATATGGAGCCTACACTAGCAGACAACTGGTGTCGGTGGAAAGACCATGTCTATGCAAGGTGAAATACCAGTAAGTTTTGTTAAATGACCTAAAAGTGCAAGCAATTGTCCATTTTATGATTTACAGTTCATTTTAAATAGTTTGCCACATCAGGAATAATATACCAAGCACATGCCATGATCATGACTAAATCAACAAGATAATAATCCACAGTCAGTGAGCACATATCCATAAATCATACAACATCATCATAATAATCATCATCATGCATCATCTGAAACACTGCTGCAATATATCTCTAGGCACTGAACTGAAACTGTAATGGGATAAGTGGTCACATCAGTCATCAAATCTGAACTCTCAAGGCTCAGCCTTGACACAAGGTCATAAAACTGAATAATGTACTGCTCTGATCATGAGTGATCCAATATGTATAGCCATGCTCTGGAAAAAATGTAGGCTCTGGAATGTGCAGATATCTGCTATACAAGAATAGTAGCCCTGCTACTATGGTGTGATAACATCTGGCTCCAGCTGGGACAAGTGCTCTAAGGGAGAGAGCACTTGAGAACCTCAGAATCTCTGGTCTCGAACTGCTCCGCATCAATCTTCAATCTAGCACTGCACCATCCTTGCTCTCAGCTTTTATCTTGCACCTGTTCCTGCTCTCATAAAAACTAGAATACCATCATGGAGCATGTATGGGATAAAAATAAGATAAAACTGAAAACTAATCTAAAGCATAAACTGAAATAAACTAACATGGCATATATTATTCTCATTTTTATTTACTGTGCAGGAGGAAAAGAATACTTCTTAAATCAGGAAAATCTCAACTTGCACATGCAGCCAATAATGTAAATGCTAACTATATTTTCTTAAAAATGTATGCAGGAGAAAAGACAAGCTTAGGAAGGAGCAAGACTCAACTCAGGCAGAAACAAGAAAACGGGACAATACTCGGCACACAGAAAAAGAGAAATCACACAAATCCTACTGCTCAAGTGAGCTTATTTAGAACCTACCTACTCTAAACAGGCAAGGTAAGGCATCATTCTAGGCTTATAGGTGGGAAATAGTGTTTTAGTAACCTCCCATTCACGGGTAATTCCAACTCGTCTCCATCTAAAGTCTCTAAATATACAGTTCCTTTGCCAGCCATCTTACTTACTCGATAAGGGCCCATCCATATCTTCTCAAACTTTTCATGATTTCCAGGTTTCTCTTTATGTTTATCCCATAACAAAACTATATCCCCAATTCCAAATATCACATCTCTACTCTTTTGGTCAAAGGTTCCCTTTATTCTTTCTTGTTCCAAAACCATTTTGTTCCAGGCTTCCCTCCTAGTCTCATCTAACTCTACTAACCTGTCAATTCTTGCTTGCAAGGCTTCTTGATTAGAAGAACACTGTTGTAACAACTCATACACAGGGATTTGAAGGTTTATTGGGAGCCTACAGTTTTGCCCGTACACTATTTCAAAAGGAGCTTTTCCAGTTATTCTTTTGACTGTCGTTCTATCTGCCCAGAGGGCATATTTTAACTTTGCATCCCAAGTTCTCTTGTTCTCACCAATCATCCTTTTTAAGAGCCTTATCAAATTCTTATTACTTGATTCTGCTAAGCCGTTTCCCTGCGGGTAGTAGTTAGAAGAGTGAGACAAGGTGATCCCATGATCAGTACAAAAGGTAGACATCTCAATTTTGCTAAAAGCTGGTGCATTATCAGTTGTAATTTTGTAGGGGCAACCGTATCTGGAAACAATATTCTCTTCTAAGAACTTGACCACAACTTCTGCAGTACACTTCTTAGTAGGGATAGCTTCTACCCAGCGAGTGAAATAGTCTGTGCAAGTTAGTATGTATTTGTGTCCACTTGATGAGCTAGGGTTTATAGGTCCTACAAAATCCATTCCCCATTGCTGAAAAGGTTCTTCTATAATGACTGGGGTCAAGGGCAGGGCAGGTAGTCTAGGTTTTCCAGAATAGAATTGACACTCCTGACAGGCTCTAACAAAAATGTGCACATCTTTGAACAAGGATGGCCAATAATAACCTGCTCTCATGATTTTAGCAGCCGTGGTTCTTGGTGCGTAATGTCCTCCACATAATCCGGAATGCATTTCTTTGATGATTCTTTGGGAGTCATCATGGTTTACACATTTGAGTATGATTCCATCTGGATTCTTCCATCCCAATCCATCCTCTGTCAAAACATACTTGGATGCTTTTAACCTCAAAGCTCTTCTTTGGTGGTCTACAAGGTGGTCTGGACAGGTCATGTGTCTGAGGTAGAAAATGATGTCTTTGTACCATTCATGATCTTCGTCAATGTAAAGGATCATGTTATTTTGCTGCAGTTTGGAATCAGTCAATAGTTGTGCTAATCCTTGGCCTTTTACTATCTTGACTGGCTTGATTTCAATATCATACTCTTGAATCCTAGAAATCCAGTTTCCCCTAACCCCTATTCCATCAGGCTGAGATAAAACATCTTTCACTGCTTAATAAGGGACATAGGCAATGATTTTGGAGTATCCGATGTATGTCCTAAAATGTTTTAACGACTTGACCAAGGCATAGGCTTGTTTTTCAGTGGTTGTGTAGTTTAGTTCCGCGTCTCTAAGGTTTTTACTCATAAAGGCCACCGGTTGCTCATGGTTTTCTTCATTCTTTTGCAACAACACACCTGCTATGGTGTCCTCGGAAGCATAGGAATAAATCAAAAACTCCTTATTGTAGTTTGGGCTTACTAGGACAGGTGCAGAGGCAATGGCTTTCTTTAGAGACTCGAATGAGGCATCACATTTCTTATCCCAAACAAATTTCACATCCTTCTTCAACAAATTATTCAAAGGCTTGGCCAATTCAGCTAAGTTAGGGATGAATCTCCTTACGAAGTTTATTTTTCCGAAAAATGATCGTAATGAGCTGACATCCTTCGGGGGAATTATGGCTTGGATTCCTTGCACTCTTTCCGGATCAATTCTAATGCCTTCTTTGGACACAATGTGACCTAACAACTTCCCTTCATCCACCCCGAAGGTAGACTTTTTAGGATTCAAAGATATTCCAAATTTTCGACATCTTTCAAAGATTCTCCTTAAATGTTTTACGTGGTCTCCCATGTCTTTCGAGAAGACAGTTAGATCATCTTGATAAATTGCAATGATTTTGCCAATTAGGCCCTCAAACGCATGATCCATTGCCCTTTGAAAGGTTGATCCTGCATTCAACAGCCCAAATGGCATTCTTATATACTCGAAGGTTCCCCACGGGGTGGTGAAGGTTGTCTTCCCACGATCTTCCTTCTTGATTTGGACCTAGTTGTAACCAGAAAATCCGTCAAGTAAGGATAACATGCCAGCCCCTGTTACACTTTGCAACAGATTTTCCATGTTGGGCAAAGGATAGTTGTCTTTTAGAGATGCTTGATTTAGGTTCCTAAAGTCAATACAAATTCTAATCTCCCCGTTTTTCTTCCTTACGATTACAGGATTGGATACCCAGGTTGTATGCCTAACTGGTCTAATGATACCTGCTGCCAACATCTTTTCCAATTCCTTTTTAACTAAGGGAGCTAACTTAGGGTTCATGTTTCGCAACTTTTGTCGATATGGTTTGGCTCCCTCTTTAAGAGGAATAGTGTGTTCTATAATGGACTGATCATAAGTTTTTAAATCATCATAGACCCATGCAAAGATATCTTTATACTCTCTGATTAACTCAATAATTCTTCTTCTTTCTTCTCCTGAGGCATTTATCCCAATTCTGATCATTTTTGGAGAACAAGTAGACCCTACATTTATTTCGATGACCCCATCTACAGGTTCAGATCTCCTACCCTTGTATTCATCATGCCTGTTAAAGTTTCTCTCAAGGGGGAAAGCTATTTCTGTGACATCCATACCCTCAATTGAATCACCTTTTATCTCATCCTCGAAATTCACCATTGGGGTTTTAGAAGCATTTAAAAATCGTATGATTTGGGCATCACTGTCGAAAACTTGCCAATGGTCTTCATTATCAGGGACAGAGGGTCTGAATAAAACTTCAAGTTTGCAGTTTTCTTGTTTTAGAGACTCAGACGTTTGAAGAGTACTGGCCATCACGGATAGCTCATCAGCCAAAGTATTTTGTTCTCGGGGAACAGCCTTAATCCCGAAGGCATCAAAGCATTCAATGGTGTCCCAAACTGCATTCCTATAGTCTCTAAGTCTATTATTTTTAGCGGCGAATTTGTTTTTTATCTGGGACACAATGAGGTCAGAATCTCCTGTGACAGATATTGATTTGATTTTTCTTTCTCTGGCAATTTCCAAGCCCAGAAGCAATGCTTCATACTCTGCCACATTGTTAGTGCACTCAAACTCTAAACGGAAAGAAAACAGACTCTTTTCTCCCGATGGTGAAATTAAGACTATACCGGCTCCTGCACCATGTCGGTAACGGGCCCCATCAAAATGCATTTTCCATACTTGTTCATGTGAAAAGGGCTGCTTTTTAACCTCCTCCCAGTAATTTGCTAGAATCATGAAGTTTCCAATTTCATCACTTGAATACATTGCCTCAGTGAATAAGTGTTCAGGTGTTTCAACATGCTCTTGCATAGGTGGTTCATTAAACAGAGTTATGAATGAACCTTCTTTGGTTGGGATCGTGGCATATGATAAATCCATTTGGACACTTCCCCCCAATCTTGCCGACCACTCCCTGGATAGCAACATTCCCCACGCGTCAGGGATATCTAGGACTAAAACATTCATTGAGAGTTCAATATCAGAGCAGGCAGCCAACCTAACAGGCAGGTTTTCAATTATCCCAATAGATTTCACAGTCTTGGAATCCATGCCACATACATTTCTGTAGGGTCTTGTGGGTACTAACTCAAGTTGTTCCATGACTCTTAAAGGCATGACACTTACTTCAGCTCCTGAGTCCAACATGCAATTATGTAATATCAAACCATTCACTTCCAATGCAATATAAAAAGGTGGGAATTTTCCAGAGTTGTCACCAGAGACACTTTGGATCATGACAGGGGAATCCCTAATTTCTGCAGAAGCTTTCTTAGGAGCTTGCTTCCTTGTTTGAATCCCAAGATGAGCAGTAGCTCTTTTGTGGAATGAAGGGATCTTGAAAATTTCACAAAATGGAATAGGCATGTTTATCTTTTCTAGGAAGCTTGTAATATCTATGTTTAGGTTGTGAGGGTTTTCCTTATCCTTTTCATTCGTACCTAAACCTAGGAATTTCATAATGTCATGTTTAACAGCTGGGATCTTGATTAGGTCTTTTAGGGAAACCGAAGCAGACGAGTTGGCTAGCTTACTTGGAATGTTTGTTCTAGGGAGCTCCTTATTAGGTTTTAGAATCGTGGGAGGTTTTGGTTGCTTTCTCCAAAGGGTTGCTTTAGGAATGTTAGTTTTAGGGGGAGGATCAATTTTTATCGCTTGATCCGTCTTTTTGTTTGCAGCAGGAGATTGGCTAGTGTTGGTCACAGATTTACCCTTTGAGATGTCCTCAGGGGAAAGCTTTGGAGCTTTTGGCAAGATTCTTCGGACAGGTTGATGTACTGTCTTGCTAGGCTGTGGGTCATTCGTCTTAGGTTGCTGAGTCTTGGGAGGACTAGCCTTTGGAGGGATTGAATTGCTACAGATGGATTTTAACATCTCTTTGGTTTGTTGATCACGTCTTTTGAAATCCTCATCTTGATTTTTAAGATATGTAGCAATGTTGGTGACCATTTCACACATGTTTGTCATAAATTCCATGGTCATTTCGGGAGAGATGTTATTTGGAGTAGACATCTCTTTGTGGGTTCTCTTCTCAGCGGAGTCACGATTAGGAGTCGCCAGGTAGATTTTTAAGCTCTACTACCAAGAGATATGTCGTTTAAAGTGCAGAGAGATAGTGAGACACAAAGGTGTGTTGAACCAAGGTAGGCCCCTACCTCCCCGGCAACGGCGCCAAAGATGTTATCACACAACTTGTAGTTGCCCCTAGAGGTATCCCATCCGGGACGGTAGAGGAGTTAGGCAACTAAAGAGGTGACCTAAGAGATGCCACGGTTCCCAATGCAATGCGGGAGTCACGTCAACCGAGGCACTCTTCGCTTTAGGTCAAGGTATAACTATACCAAGGGGGAGACCCTATACCCCAATCACAGTTGATTGGACCCAAACAAAGGTTTCAAAGGGTGAATAAATGATGAGTTACGGAAACCAATGCAAGGCTAAGTGGACCTAATGTTTAAGGTATGGTTGAAGGTGGTATCATGGATAGTTAGTGTTTCAACCTATGTATGGTTTAGGCCACTTGATGGGGTATGATTGCTAAGTATAGTACCATGTGTTTACATAAGTGGGTCTTGTTGCCTTGGGAAGTGTGAAATGGTTCTAGGTGGGCCCACAAGGTGAAGTTAAGTGTGAAGATGGTACTATAGGCTAGATCTAGGTTAGATCTACAAGTTAGAGTTGGTTCTAGGGTTACCCATGTGCTAGATCTAGGGTTTGACACTAATCCCAAGAAGTGCGCCTTGCTTGGAGAAGGACTAGTGCCTTGTTGGATGGGCTAATGGGGTCAAGAAGGATGTCAAAGTGTAGATCGGGACACCTAGAAGCCAAGTCAAGTGGTTTGGTTGAGATCCAATGGTTGGATCTTACTAGATCTAGGTTTTTAAGTGATGACCAAAAGTGGACCACAATTCCTTAAAACAAGGAATGCAATCCCCAAGGTAGATCGGGACAAAAGGACAGTCTAGACCTAGGTTTCAAGGCATGGGCATTCCAAATCTCTGAAAATCTCAAACACCCACTTCCTAGAAGTGGACCAACTCAAAAAATCAAGGGGGTGCGACTTGCTCAAGGAGGGTCCAAAAGTGGGTTTTGGTGGACCAAAACAAGTCCAATGGCCACCAAAATGTAGATCCGGGATGTTAGTACCCCGATCTATGTTCCTTCAAAGTTTCAAGTAAATCCAATGGGTAGATCTTAGTAGATCTAAGTTTTAAGGTACCAAGAAGATCAAATGGGGGTTTCAACCCCTCAAAACATGGAGAGATGTCCACAAGGTAGTTTTCACCAAAGTAAGGATATGGGTATAGGTTATCAAGTGTCTAGATGTCAAATCAAGTGGGATCTCATATACCCATGTGCTAGATCATGCCCAACAAGCTTCTCTTAGGAAAATCGATTTAGGTTCAAGAAGGCTTTTTACATTGAAAAGTGTGTCAATTCTTAGCCAATCACCACCAAACTATAGATCCAACTAGGGGTGGATGCTATAGAGGTGGGTTTTCAATATATTTTCAAAAGGAGGGCTAGATCTAAGTAGATCTAAGAAATACCAAAAACAAGGGTTTTAATTTGATTAGGGTTTTTATGATCTAGAAATTATGGAAGATTCAAGGAAGAGAAGATCATACCTCTTGGGACATACCTGGATGAAGAGATGAATGCTAGTTGAGACGAGGATTACTTTGCCAAAGATCAAATGGAGAATTGTTGAAGCCCTCTTGCCAAATCGATTTTTCCAAGCCACATGAGATTCCTTCTAACCTGTCAAGCCAAGGAGCAAAGCATCAATTAGTTTAACAAATTGAAGGTAGATGCAAACAAGAGAGAGAAAAACATAGAATAGTTGACACAAAGGCAAAACCACTCCCTGTCAAACCCAAAACGACTTCTTCCAAGCTTGAAGGGCAAGCCTCCCCACCAATTCGCACTTGTCAAAGTCGCCCTCTCAACCTGCAAATAAAGTATGGCAAATACGCAAGATAGCTACAAAAGATCCTCCAGTGCAATGGACAATAGCATTTACAATCGAAACAACCAACATCCACTCCAATCCAAGCATGTACTCCAAAAGATAGAAATTTTATTCCAAGAGCCAAGAGCCAAAAATCTCTAGATGAATTTTACAATGAGGGGGTCTCCTCCTTATATAGGATAATAAAGACCAAAACCCTATACCACTCTACAATACTACATCAAATGAGTGGTTGAGATTATAAGATCTCATCATACAATCAATGGCTAGGATGACCCATGACATGATATCACATGGATCACTCAACATAACAATAGCGCCCTCACTAAATGGTACAATGGAGGGTGACGTCATCCCACAAGAGGGGTATAAAGTACAATAATCCACCTCATGATGACTAGGACATGATAAAATAAGCACATGGTGGGGCTAGGAGGTATAAATCCTTGCTAGCTCACCCCAAGGCACAATAAAATAATAAAATATGTCCAATATAATGACAATGACCAAAACTGTCCTCAGAATCCATGACAGTCGAGCAGTAAATGTCCTCATGTGATCAATATGGAGATACCCACATGGTGAAAATTGACTGGAAGATAGTGAGATCACCCTGGAAGACCTCTGTGAAAACCTAATGCCAAAACCTTGCCTCAATTGCCCAAATCGATTTCCTCAGTGACCACTTTATCCCATTTTTTAACTGCCTCGGGAACTGTGAAAGTGCCAAAACTGCCTCCTAGGGTGCTAGCGCTGTCAATCTGAGCCCACCAGGCTCTCCGGGAGGGGGGATAAATGGTAATAACAAGTGGCTGGACCACCCCCTCCATCATCAGCGCCCTAGGTGAACTGGCCTCTCGGGGCCCCTGCTGCTCAGGCTGGGAAATCAGCCCCAAATCTGGTCAACAAGTGTAAAACTGCATCAATCACTGTCAGAAGTGCCCGGAACTGAAGGATAAGTGGCTCATTGGATCCAGAAGACCCAAATCCACTAGGAATGAGTACTCATACACCCTGGGTTGCCCTAATGGGCCAGCTGTAGGGTCCACCATATATGGACAATGTATAATCTGCTGATCTGAAATAATAATAACCTGCTGAACTGGATCAAACATCATCTGTATCATATGTCCATCATATGATATCATCATCAAACATGTGGGACCATAAATCATCATCAATAATCATCCATACATGGTCCACATCATCACGGATCCCAAGAATATATATTCAAGGATAAATCACATCAGTAGATTAAGACAATGTTTCTCTAATCATTCCCACAGCTAAGCTCAAAGTATAAATTCCATTCAGTGGCATTAATCAAGTTAACATATTCCGTGGTTATATAAAATTACTTGCACCATAGTTCAAATGACAAACTCACCCATTGGACATGGTCAAACTGCTAGTGAAGGATGAAGGCTAGGAGCAAGGTTGGGCCAAGGGTTTGACTTATCTAACTTAACTCAAAAATACTTTGGACTGGGAAAAGGGGGAAGCTACAAACTCTGTGCTGGACAAAAGAACACGGGGGATGGCTGTGCCTCACAAATGGATAAGTTGTTTAGAGAGTGTTTATTCAACTTAGGCATCATGTCTACATCAAGTTGATCCAGGTTCATTAGGATCATTCAATTTCATTTCCATGGCCTTTTTGGCCTACATAACCCTTCGGATTTCAGATGTGCTGAGAAGCACAACTAGTTGCAGCTTGCATCCAGGGCATGTTTTTCATATATTTATACAAGGTCAGCAATTGTTTAGATATAGCTTTTAAGAACTATTGCTTTTTTTTGGACCTTTATTATACTCTTCGAGGAGTATTTTTAGCTTTTCATTGCTCTTGCCCTTTTTTTGTTTCCATGGGCGAATTTATTTAGTTTCCACAGGTAGAACATGAGCTTTCAGTTTTAGCCAACAACATCTCAAGTGACTAGGGGGAGTTCGAGCCAAGGCCTACAATCCAACTCACCAAAGGCAAGTTCTGTCACCAACTCAGAGCCGAGACATTGAATAAACAGGGATGCGGTCCAAACACAGAGGTAGAAAAATGGGGAAGTCCTCAGTATCAGAAAGTCAAATGAGACATGTCAGGGTTTAAAGTCAAACAGGAAGGTCATGTATGGATGGAGACAAGTGAATATGGAGCCTACACTAGCAGACAACTGGTGTCGGTGGAAAGACCATGTCTATGCAAGGTGAAATACCAGTAAGTTTTGTTAAATGACCTAAAAGTGCAAGCAATTGTCCATTTTATGATTTACAGTTCATTTTAAATAGTTTGCCACATCAGGAATAATATACCAAGCACATGCCATGATCATGACTAAATCAACAAGATAATAATCCACAGTCAGTGAGTACATATCCATAAATCATACAACATCATCATAATAATCATCATCATGCATCATCTGAAACACTGCTGCAATATATCTCTAGGCACTGAACTGAAACTGTAATGGGATAAGTGGTCACATCAGTCATCAAATCTGAACTCTCAAGGCTCAGCCTTGACACAAGGTCATAAAATCTGAATAATGTACTGCTCTGATCATGAGTGATCCAATATGTATAGCCATGCTCTGGAAAAAATGTAGGCTCTGGAATGTGCAGATATCTGCTGTACAAGAATAGTAGCCCTGCTACTATGGTGTGATAACATGAACCATGACTAAACCAAGTACATCTCAAAGGGTCATGCAAGGCTAAGTCATGACATAGGACACTGCTATTGCTGCATAGGATTTGAAAATGCTCAACCACTTATGAGCTCTGGATGAAATATGCACAAGATATGTGGGATTGGCACTAACTAGAAGAAAAATAGTCTACTGCATCATTGTAGCTCCAACTACTATGTATGTGATAACATGTACTTTTTGGTTACTAAGGAAGAATGAAATTATGGAGTAAATCCACTAAGCTATAGTAGAAGTATAATTCCCACTCAACATCAGCCATTACAATTAAGGATAACTTCTATATAACTCAAATGCAGAATTAACAAACAATTAAACACCACACAGAGGAGATCTATCACACATGAAGACAATATTTACACTGGAAACCAAAATGGGAAAACCAATGTTATAATAGAAACTAGTAGGAGAAATTAAAGTGAAGGCAACAATGTTAGACTATGAGAAACTAAAATGGAGATCATTGTCACCTTGCCAACCCTCTTATATATTTTTGGTTGGCTCTCCTCTAACATAACAGGGGTTTCTCCATCTTGAGATTGCTAGAGCTTAGTGTTTAGACACAAGGTGAAATAGGAGTGATTCTCACAATACAAGCATTGTAGAATAAGAAAATAATAAAGTGATGGATGGATCAAATTAGTGCTTATCTATTGGAAAAATGGGGTCTTTGAGGCAATGATTTAACAATCTTTTATCATGTAACAAGACACACTAAAAGAGAGAATGAATAAATCTCAGTGCCCCCTATATGGCTAAAAATGAGTGCAGGAATCAAATTTCAATTACCCAAATTAAGGAGATGACAAATTAGACTATGAGGATGCAATCCCTACTAAGAAATGTAATTTCCAACTAACTTAAATTAAGAAAATTGGCATCTTCAATGACATTTCTGGCAGCAAATTAACAAAGGTGTAAGGATTATTGATCACAAATTACTATTCTTTAAATGAAGAGCAAATTTCAAATAAAGAACAAGGTTACCCAATCCAAAACCCTCAAACCAACTTGCAGAAGCATGTCTCATCTCATTCATATTCAACCAATTTGAATCCCATTACATTAACCTCAAGCTCCAAATTGACCTTCAAGATATTCAATAAAACTCTAAGGGGGAAAGTCCCTTATTCCAAAATATCAAAAAAAATGAATAGCGTAAATCCCTATATAGGTTTTTAGCATCAACTTCCTTGTATAATAAAATAGTATTTATGTTCTAACTAATTCTTTGAGACAATTTAACAATAATTAAAATAATGAGTTAGTTAGAAACCACCTCAAAAAATAGCTAATAAAACAAGGTGCCTCTTTCCTTTTAGTGATTTGACTATGAGAACTTTCATTAAGTAACAAACAAACCATTTCAAAAGTGTGCCCTTCAAAAGAGAGGAGGGTTCACGTGTGTGAAGAGGGTCCATGTATGTAAAGAACCTTGGCAAGTCTATGCTTGATTTTGGTTGACCGTTTAGACTATCTCACTGGTAAGTTTCCGCAAGTACCTTAACTGTGTCCTTAGTACTGTTGCAATAATCCATGTAGCTATAAATGTTGAAATATTGTAACTTCTAAGAATATTATATTTGTACTTTATTATCCGGAGATGTTTCATTCCTCCGTCGGGACATTATTATATATCTGGAGATGTTTATTCCTCTGTCGGGATGTTATAACTAGGGTTATTAGACTTCTCTAGTGGGGTTGTCCCTAAGTTAAGTTATTAGGGGTTATTAGACTCTCCTAGTAGAAGTCGGCCCAGTTAGGGTTAAAAGTCACATGAAGTAATGTATAAATATAGGAGGTGTGTTCTTTATTTAACACACACTCACTCACTCATGATTTGTGCATAGGAGAGAGAGAGAGAGAGAGAGAGAGAGAGAGAGAGAGAGAGATGCGAAGGAGGAGAAGGATCTCTTGTTTGGGGATTACATCTTTGTATTTTTTGGTCATCTATATTGAGGAAGCTTTGTTGGGTTTTCTACCCCATGAGGGTTTCCCAGGATAAATCTGTGTCTATTTTGTGATTGTGTTTCTTTCAGTGATCCTCATTATGCTCTTATTGTGAATTTTATGCTAAACTTAACATGGTGTCAAAGCTAGCCTGAATAGGACATCTTTCACAAGGTGAAAAATCTCTCTCTCTCCTCCTCTGGTGAAAAATTAGGGTTTCTGCAAAAGTTGGAATTTTTGGAATCTGATTGCATGGTTGGATACTCCTCCTCAAAAGCGAAATTTTGAGCCCTAGATCGAAGTTTTAGAGTGGGTAAAACCCTGGGATAAGTCAAACCCTAGTTTGATTTTTGGACCAGAACTACTGCAGAAAACCAGAAAAACTGCGAACCAGAATTCTACTGCAGATCCGAAATTCACAGGTCAAATTTGAAGGGTGAAAAGTTGGAATTTCCAGAAACCAATTGCACCAGTCAACTCGCCTCAGTCAAGCACATCTCCTGGTAAGGTCAGTTTTTCATTTTGAGAATTTTCAATTTTTGGTGACCTCCTGGATAAGATGGCCCCAAGCACTAAGCTTGAGGATAAGCTAGAAGGCATAGAGAATTTCCGGGCATGGAAATATAGGATTGGTCTCATTCTTGAAGAGAATGATCTTGCCCAATACATCAAAGGTGAAGTTGCAGAACCTGTGGAAGATGAAGCTAAAGAGAAGTTCAAGAAGGACATGATTAGGGCAAAGAGAATAATTGTTGATTCTATCAAAGACCACTTGATCCCTCAAGTGTCATCAAAGAAGACCCCAAAAGAAATGTATGATGCCCTAGCCAGAATGTATGAAGGGAGTAACATCAACAGGAAGATGAACCTAAGAGCTCACTTGAAGAGCACCAAGATGATTCAAGGAAAATCTATTCAAGATTACTTCACAAGGGTCTCCCAGTTCAAGGAACAACTAGAAGCCATTGGAGACACACTTGATGAAGATGAACTAGTCATGACTGCTCTCAATGATCTCACTAGACCTTGGGATTCATTCATCCAGACCATGTGTTCCAGAAAAGAAAGCATGAAGTTCGACATTGTATGGGAGGATTGCATTCAAGAGGTGGCTAGAGTAGCCAATAGAGAGGCCCTACTTAAAGAAGAGAATCAAGCATTAGCCACCAATACCAAGAGAAGAAGAAGTCAATCCAACTTCAGGAAGGAAATTCACAAGGAGTCTCAACCTCCCCAAAGGTTTCAAAAGAAAAGAAGAACCAGTCCAAAAAGAGACCACTCTTCATTCCAGTGCTTCAATTGTCACAAAATAGGACACATTGCTAGAAATTGTCCATCAAAGAGAAAAGAACACAAGAAGGGATTTCACCACAAAAGACATCAAGCACATCTAGCAAAAGATGATAGTGATGAAGAAGAGGATGAAGAACCTCCCAGGAAGCAAGCAAAGGAATAAATCGAAGAATATGTCCTGTGACAGTGGTGCTTCAAAGCACCTGACAGGACAGAAGAAGACTCTCTCCAGTTTAGAAGAAAAGGAGTCCCCTCACAAAGCTCTCTAGGAGAATAGGAAAAGCAACATACAAGATTGGTTCAGAAACTATAATGATGATCAGAAGACTAGGATCAAAAAGAGATCCTACCAAAAAAACAAAGATAAGTATTTGAATTGACATTTTTGTTTAAATGATAGTATCCAATTGTATACATATGTATTAGGATGTTTGCAGTGTTATGCATGTGATGGGTAAGTAGCCTATGTTGCTATACAACATTCCATTGCTACTTATCTAGAGTGAAACCTCTTTGCTGACATATTGGGAGTAGTGCACGCTCTTAATAATGTTCTGGTAGAGATGGAAGGCATCTAGAAAGTTACCATATGAATGTGGGATATGGATGAATGTTGTAGCATTGGCTAAGATAGTATGACTTATGTTTTTATGCATTTATTTGGGAACTATGAGATGTTTATAACCTTACTATTGGATTTGACTTGTAGGAAGTATCGTACAACGATCACCTACAAATGAAGAATGATGAGAATTGTTCCATAGAACAAGTGACAACTATTCAAGACTCCAGAAGAAATGTTCACAGAGAAGAAGCCTGAGGTAAGCCACCTCAAGATATTTTGGTTCCCTGTATATGTTCACATACCAAATGAGAAGAGAACCAAGTTGGACCCTTCCAGAAAGAAGGGAATATTTTTTGGGTATTGTGAAGCATCCATGGCATTCAGAATATACATCCCAGGATTCCATCACATGGAAATTAGTAGAGATGTAACATTTGATGAAGAAGCTGCTCTCAAAAGATCCAGAAAGAGCCACTGTGAAGAAGTATATGAAGAAGATATACCTCCTAGAAATACAGAAGTTGTTTCCTTTCTTGAAGAAACACCAGAAGACCATGATATGATAGAACCTCAAGAACCTCCACCTATGAACATATCACGGAAGAGAAAGCCAGGATGGGAAAGAGAAATTATACAAGAAGTAGAAAGATATGGAGCTCCAGAAGGCTCCACTAGAGCAAGCAAGAAACCAAAGCCATTTTCCATCTTTGTGGCTTTGATGTGTGATCTTGTAGATCAAGAACCTACCAGTTATGAAGAAGTAGAAAGAATGGGTAGAAGCAATGACGGAGGAGTACCAATCAATAATGAAGAATGATGTTTGGGATATAGTTCCCAAACCAAAAGACAAGAGTGTGGTGTCCTCGAAATGGATATACAAGATAAAGCATGTTGCGGATGGTAGCATTGAAAAGTATAAGGCAAGATTTGTGGCCAGAGGATTCTCTCAGAAAGAGGGAATTGACTATGAGGAAACAGTTGCACCAGTTGCAAGGTATACTTCCATTAGAACCATCATGGCACTTGCATCCATGATGAAGTGGAGCTTACACCAGATGGATGTGAAGACAGCCTTCCTGAATGGTGTAATTGAGGAAGAAGTGTACATAGAACAACCACAAGGATTTGAGGTTGAAGATAGAAGAACTCACGTATGCAAGTTGAAGAAAGCTCTATACGGATTGAAACAAGCTCCTAGAACTTGGTATGGGAGAATTGATAGCTTCTTGACAATCTTGGGCTTTACCAAAAGTAAAGTTGATCCTAACCTTTACCTTAAGGTTATGGATGATGAACCTATCATACTATTATTGTATGTGGATAATCTATTTCTGACAGGAAATGAGAAACAGATCATGGAAAGCAAGAAGAAGCTAGCTACATAATTTGAGATGAAAGATCTCGGATTGATGCATTACTTCCTAGGTCTGGAAGTATGGAAAGGCCCAGAAGGAATCTTTCTCAACCAGGGAAAGTATGTTGTGTAAATATTGAAAAGATTTGATATGTTGGAATGTAAAGCCATGGCCACTCCCATGGATACCAACTTGAAGTTGTTAGCTGATGAATCGTCACAATTAGTGGATGTGACTCAATACAGACAGATTATTGGGTCGGTGATGTATCTGACGAATACTAGGCCAGATATATGCTTTGTTGTGAACACCCTGAGTCAGTATCTAGTTGAGCCTAAACATGTCCACCTGATAGTTACAAAGCATGTGATGAGGTACCTAAAAGGTACGATAGACTTTGGTCTATATTATATTGGAGATCATGACTTCAAATTGTATGGTTATACAGATGCATATTGGGCTGGAAGTGTCTCAGACAGAAAGAGCACATCGGGTGGATGTTATCTGGGATATGCTATGATCTCATGGTTTAGCACGAAGCAGTCCAGTGTGACTCTCAGCACAGCTGAAGCGGAATATATAGAAGCTTGCTCTGCTAGTTGTGAAGCCATGTGGCTTCGAAAGTTGTTATCAATACTATTTGACTTAGATATGGACTCCACTGTGATCCTGTGTGACAACCAGAGTTGTATCAAGATGACGGAGAATCCAGTGTTCCATGATAAGTCAAAGCACATAGAGATCCGATATTTCTACATACGGATATGGTGCAGAAAGGAGCTATAAAGCTCGAGTATGTGAGCATTGATGAACAAGTTGTTGATGTATTGACCAAACCTCTGTCTCGAGTAAAGCTTGAGTATTTTCGAGACAAGCTTGGTGTAGTTCAGAAGGACCTCCTCGAAAGGGGGAGTGATATGGTTGATGATGATATTTGGATCGACGATGAGGTCAATGATGAGGATACTTGTATCGATGATGAGGATACTTATATCGATGATGAGGATACATGTTTCGACGATGAGGTCGATGATGAGGATACCTGTCTCGACGATGAGGTAGATGAGTGGTCCTTAGACTTGGTCTAAGTTGACGAGTGGATTGTATCATCCCTGGACTTTAGTCCTAAATGGATCCGGAGACATGTGTCTTCGAGAAGTGGTCCTTACACTTTGTCTAAGTGGACGAGTGGATTGTATCATCCATGTACTTTAGTCCTAAATGGATCCAGAGACCTGTGTCTTCGATAAGTGGTCCTTAGACTTTGTCTAAGTGGACGAGTGGATTGTATCATCCCTAGACTTTAGTCCTAAATGGATCCGGAGACCCATGTCTTCGAGAATTGGTCCTTAGACTTTGTCTAAGAGGATGAGTGGATTGTATCATCCCTGGACTTTTGTCCTAAACGGATCTGGAGACCTATGTCTTCGAGAAGTGGTCCTTAGATTTTGTCTAAGTTGACGAGTGGATTGCATCGTCCCTAGACATTATATGGTGTCTTAAATTGATAGGGATTGATCATCCCGTAAGTGGATCAGGATTGCATCATCCTTGGCCTTATGTCCTAAAGTGATCGGGATTGATAATCCCGTAAGTGGATCAGGATTGTATCATCCTTGGACTTATGTCCTAAAGTGAGAGGGATTGATAATCTCGAAATTGGATCATGTGTGTTGCAGAATATGATGTTGTTGATCGAGACATCTAGATGATGTTGTTTATCAAGAGCTCCAGATCTAGATGATGTTGTTTATCAAGAGCTCCAGATGATTTTGTTGATCAGGAGATCCAAATGATGATGTTGTTGATCGAGAGATCCAGATGATGCTGTTGATAGGGAGATCCAAATAATGATGTTGTTGATCGAGAGATCCAGATGATGCTATTGATCGGGAGATCCAAATGATGATGTTGTTGTACGAGAGATCCAGATGATGTTGTTGATCGGGAGATATAGATGATGATGTTGATGTAGCTTATCTACAGAAAATGAAGGCTCAGTACTGAATATGTTGATGTTCCAGTATTGAAAATATTGAAGATGTTCCAGTAGCTGTTTGAGTTATTGATGATGATTGAAGAAAGCTTCCAATGATTTATAGATGTATCGCGTATCATGTTGTTGATGACTTCTTACTCCTGTAGATGTTGTTAGAATATCCTTCTCGTTAAGGGGGAGTGTTGAAATATTGTAACTTCTAAGAATATTCTATTTGTACTTTATTATCCGGAGATGTTTCATTCCTCCGTCGGGACATTATTATATATGGGTGAAAACATGAAGTTGGGAAACAATTTTGGCTTGTTTTTGCCAAACAAAACTGCTAAATTTTATGTTTTTCAACTTCGACCTCTTCAAACCCATATCTCCCTTAGGAATTTCAATTTGAAGTAAACCCAAAGCTTTTAGAGAATTGAATTAGCTTTCTACTCGTTTTTTTTTTTTTTTTTATGGACATATCATGGGACAAATTTGTTGTCAACCAACGGCATATACTTGAAAATTTTAGGTGTGGATAATGAGTGACCTGTGTTGACAACGGTTTTTTGATAGATGGTTATTCATTTTAGGGAAAAAAATTGTAGACTCATAATCTACACACACTACACTTGATCCTGGACTATATTTTGATTTTTTTAAGACTTGGGAACCATTTTTTATTATTTATCGAAACAACGTATGTTCAGAAAATGGTGCATTATCGACACATGTTTTTGTCTTCACATTTTCTTTCAAATGTTACTCTTATTGGAAAAACTAAAAGTACCATTTTGAAGAGGACAAGCCAATTATGATCTCTGTGAAATTTCAAATTTTTTGGTGTTGTCTTTGTTATGATATTGAATTTTCATTTCGGGTGATTTTCAAAGTAATAAAATTCTTAAGGGATAAGGTTTAGAAAAAAATTATTAATAAATAGTAATTCAAATCCAAATGAAACAATTATTATATCATTGGAAACTAGATTTAGAGATGAATCCATTGCTACCAAGTCCGACAAATAATACTTGGTATTTGCAGGGGTTCAGTCTTGCTAAAGTTGCAGGTTCTAGAAAGATGCCTGATATTTTCGCAGGTTTTGTTGACCATAAAATCTCGGCCGAAAAATACCTTCCAAACTCTCGACTGAGAGTTTAGTTCAAACTCTCGTCCAAGAGTTCTTTTGAAAATACAACGCGGCGATTGGTTCAAACTTTCAGCCTAGAGTTTTTTTAAACTCTCGGCCTAGAGTTTGAACTCTCAAAACTCTCGACCTAGAGTTTTTTAAACTCTCGGCCGAGAGTTTGAGGTTGACTTTTTTTCCCCTGTTCATTCACGTGCCCTCTTTTTTTTTCACTTCGTTGTCACGGAATTGTTTCCCAGCTTCGCATTTTCACCCATATCTGGAGATGTTTATTCCTCCGTCGGGATGTTATAACTAGGGTTATTAGACTTCCCTAGTGGGGTTAGCCCTAAGTTAAGTTATTAGGGGTTATTAGACTCTCCTAGGAGAAGTCGGCTCAGTTAGGGTTAGAAGTCAAGTGAAGTAAAGTATAAATAGAGGAGGTGTGTTCTTCATTTAACACACACTCACTCAATTGTGATTTGCGCATAGGAGAGAGAGAGATATGTGAAGGAGGAGAAGGAGTTCTTGTTTGGGGATTACATCTTTGTATTTGTTGGTCATCTATATTGAGGAAGCTTTGTTGGGTTTTCTACCCCATGAGGGTTTCCCAGGATAAATCTGTGCCTATGTTGTGATTGTGTTTCTTTCAGTGATCCTTATTATGCTCTTGTTGTGAATTTTATGCTAAACTTAACAATTAAATCATATATGAGTTTAAACTTCTTGAATCCTGTGGATGAAGTCTAAGTCTATATTTTTGTCAAACACATTGTGCCATAATGTTGTAGGTTTCTATGGCATATTTTCCCAAGCACCTCTTGTTTCTTTGAAGTTTTAGTTAAATTCTTTCAAGATGTTTCGAGTAAAATACTCATAGAACATTCATCATATAAAAATAAACCAATTTGGAAATATAGTGAGCAGAAAGCATAGTATTTATTTGATGTTCAGATCATATAGTTCCTAATTCCTTTTTAGAGACAAACAATCCAACATACAATGTAATTCCACACATGGGTATGGTTGTAGGTGACTGAGCCTGTATCAACAATAAAACTTATGATCTATAGCAGCCTATGTGGCTAAGTTCTCTCCTTTTTATCACACAACTTGTAGTTGCCCCTATTGGATGATCCCATTCAGGATGGTAGAGGATCCAAGCAACCAAAGAGGTGACCTAAGAGGGTCTCGATCCCCGGAGGGATCGGTTGTCAAGCCAATCAAGACACACTTCGCTTTATGCCATTGAAATCCCAAAGTGGCAAAGGGGGAGACCCTGATCTAACCTAGAAGGAAATATCTAAGCTAATTCACCAGATCATACTAGGCAAGTAGAATGCGTAAGGTGAATAGTTGATGAAACCCTAGATCTGGGGAGTAGATCCACTAATGGAAAATGTTTGAGTTGAGAAGTTTGTGATGAGTTAATTATCAACCCGATATGTTTATTTTAGTGACTTAGAAGTGTAAACAAGGATCTAGGATCTAAGTGTTAAACTAAATGATCAATGATACTACCCTAGGGGGGTTGAAGGTAAATCTTGGTGAAGTGTCCAAAGTAGTAAATTGAAGGTGAATTAGGGCTTTCTAACACTTGGATGAGATGGCTTGATGATAGATATGGAAATATCAAAGCACACAAGCAAAACTCGGATCACAAATCAACCAAAAGATGGGAAAACCCAAGGAGGGACAATTGCCTAAATATCAGTGCCTGAGGGATTGGGATGATGGAGTCCCCAAAGGATGACGCCTTACAGAACCCTCTTCAGGTTAGGGAAGAGTCATAAAATCCAGAAAGGATTTCCCTTAAATCCAAGTTGTGTGACCTAGAGAATTTTTATAAATTTTCAGTTAGGGTTTTGAAGTAGATTTTAAAGAATGACTAATGGAATAGAAATTGAAACAAAATAAAAAGGATGGGAACTTATGAATTTCTTGTATATGCCAAGTGCAATGATGCTCCAACCCCCTCGAATCAATTTCTAGCCAAAATGAAGGGATCAAAGATGAATATAAGTTTTTCCCAAGTTGAGCTAGTGCGTCCTCCCTCATGCAAATACAAACTACAATGAAATTTGATCCACGAGAGAGAAAATAAATTATGCAAGATAAATCAAAGAGAATTAACAGTGATTAAAGATACAAAGCAAGTAACGCCCTTATTGTCAAACTTATTCAATGGAGATATCTATAGTTCCCTCTCAAAATCACTCCAAGTGAAGTCGCCCTCCTGCAATCACACACTATTGCTAGAAAATATAGCATGGAATCATCATCATATAATTGGAATGTCTTAGGCTATTAGATATACAATCAAGCACAAGAACGATCTTCAACAAAGATACACGATTTCCCCAAAATTTCCTTTTATTGCCAAAAACCCAAAGCTAAGAGTCCCTTTAACAATGAGGGGGTCCTCTCTCTTAAATAAATCTAAGAGAGACCAAAACCCTAACCACTTTTGAATGAGTGGTTGAGATTAAAAGATATAATGGAGATCATCAATGGTGGAGATCTTTTTATTTTTACATTACATGGATTAGTGACTAAGTCAAAAAGGGGGGCACACTTTTTCCCAATAATGCCTTAGGAAAGGCAAGTACAACATAACAACATGATATAACATGGGGAAACATAATAAGGGGGTCACTTGGGGCATAAATAATGCTAGGTTCCCACCTTTTACAATGATATAGCAATATAACATGGTATTCATCAAATGACCAAGAGGAAGTGCACCCCCAAAGAAAACGTCCTCCCTAGGACCAAGGTAGCAACATGTGAAGTCTTCCTCGAATGAATATAATCCATGGAACATGCATCTGAAGCCTCATCTCATCATAATCAACCATCCCAAAGTCATTTCCTCACCCACATTAGCCAAATAGATTTTCCTAGTGAAGCCATGGTCTTTTTTTGTGAATAAAATTGTTGGTTCATCATGATGGAGAATAAAACCATCAATAAGTCTCTTTCCTTTTCCCAAAATCCATATTTGAGTGCAACAACTGAATCAATGACATCAAATCCATCAATAGTGACTACAAATACCCCATATGTCCATCAAAATATGCATCTGAAGCCCAACACCACATCCAGTGAGTAAAATATAGCCATACTAATAATAATACATGGAATTGTTGTATAATGGCCAAAAATAAAAATAAAAACTAAGCATGGAAATGGAGTATTGGATACATCTGAAGAAAAAATATGCAATCTCGAACATTGTAGTCACTGCCTCGGGAAACATGTTGACTAGGTCAAACTGGGTTTGACCAAGTCAAAATACTCAAACTGAAGGTTGAGCTATAATCTAGATAAGCTTGCATGCACACTAGATGAATAATACTCACAAGTTTATGTTAATAACCATACTAAAACACAAAATACACAACAATGGACACCATAATCAGATAATAATATACTTGTGTCAGAGAAACCATCAAATCTTTCATGAAGCCCCCTACATATGCTCACTCACAGACTTATGCAAACTGCTAGGATGGGTGAGGTGAAAGAAACAAGGCTAGGATAATGGGGATTGACTTGATAACCTCGACATTGTAATCTCTTGGAAATGAAAGAACCACTTAGACATATGCAGGATAGAAGACACTAAGGAATGTAAGTGCCTCACAAATGGGTAGAGTGCTTAGAAGGATTCCAGTAGACTCTAGGACAACATCCTTTATTGCATTTAATTTCTTTCTAGCTTTCTATACATTTAACATTTAACGTTATGATCTATCTTTCACTAACTAACCTCCAAGGGTAGGTGCCCGGAATATCCTTGCAGGCCTCAGATAATGACTCGGTCTTACCACCATTGCTCACCATTGTCCATAGGTGTGATGGAGTTACCACCCTGTTTCCTTGTAGGGGAAAATTGTAACGTACCCACCCTTGGACCCAATGCAAGGAGGGGAACCTTATGCCATTCTATGGGGCTTTTACATAAACTCATCCCATAGATTAGATTTCAAAGCAAAGAAATACATGTGTGCAGATGTAAATCAATTAAACATGCACAGCGGAATGAAAACCTCATCCACACACATTACATGATGCCATTCAATTTAACACAGCCAACAAATTAATACATTTGCAGAAGTAATTATATAAGAAAATACTCATCTTGATGTAATGTTGTCCCAATCAACTAGTTATGTCACTACAACATTCCTCCCAACCATAGGTCTCTACCCAGCCTGTATTCTTTCAGCACTCAGAGACCACACCCGAGTTGGGCATGATATCCACAAGGAAAGGGGAACCCTCAAGCACAGCACAGCCCAAAGCAATGGATACCCAACTCAACCCCAACATTCTTTTACACATAGTAGCTCAAAACTGGCATGGATACACAATTCAACCATGGATTCACAGAATAGGATCTATGGGTTTTCCCCAAAACATGGGTACACCAAAAACAGATTGTGGGAAGAGGGAATCAACCCCAAGGAAGAAAACTGATTTCTCCCACAGATGTATGAGCATTTAGTGGGCCAAAACGGCCTCAATTAAACCCCAAATTGTTTTCCCTTTCTTCCCCACTGTTAGCCACAGCAAAAACGCCCTTCCCAGCTAGAAAATGAAGGTAAACACCGCAAAACCATGGAGGGAAACACCCAGGTAGCTCTAAACTCGTGAGGGAGCAAGATTGTTGATTGAATAATGGCTTGGGGAGCAATTTCGTGGCCCTTTACTTGCCCAAGAATCCAAACACGAAAAATCTAGGAAGGGTGGCTTGCCCATACTTGAATTTGGACAGCCATACCTCCCATTCCCCAAGGCATTAACTACCTCAACCAATTCTTGGGAGAAATGAATGATTGGGTACAAAATTCAACATGGGTAGTTGAGGGTTCATGGGTTCTCTCATTGACACTTGGCTTGACTTGATTGGCTCAAGGGTTTGAATATTTCCCTCCCAATTTCCTTGTAACATCTCTTGTTGCATTGCATAGCTAGTTGTGGGATTTTATATTAAAATGCATATTTACAATTTCCATGGTTCACTAGCACATGGGTAGCATAATTTCAAATACTTGCCTCTTCTAGATCGAGCGTTCACTAGCGGGGCCTTGGCCTTGAGCTCCACGCTAGGAATCATACATAATATGCATACAATATTTACATTATAACCCAAAATATTACAAGGGTCAAAGTGGGGGATGTGACATTCCCCTCCCCTTGGAATAACACCGTCCTCGGTGTTCCAATACCTAGGAATACATACACGCTTTATACATGTTCAAAATTCACAAAATGTGGCAGGTTTGTCCTGCATTTCACCCTTTACTTGGGTTTTTAGCACCAAGTCCTTTGGTCTTCACAAACGGCTCATGTTGGCTGGGACCTTCTAGCTCTGCATGAGGGCATTGTTCCAAAACAATCCCTTCCATTTCTTTACCTTCCTGCTGATCTACCAGTCTGGAAACTTTATGGCGGCTACCGTCTTGATGTTCCATTGTTGGGCAGTCACGGAGGCAATGATTCCCTCCACATCCCCAATATTTCATTGGTTGCTTTACCTTTTCCTGTTCAATGTCCTTTGAATCTTCCCACCTGGAACGTTTCTTAATCGAACGATTGGATGAATGCTTCTTCATGGATCCACTTTCCTTTCCCTTACTGATTTCTCCCAGAATTCTTTTTACCTCTTTTTGCAGACGGATAGAGTCTTGCAAAACCTTGTGGTTCATCTCATTTTGTTTCCTTTGTAGCTTGAGCATCTCTCCAAGATTTTATTGGGTCCTGACAATTGTTTGAAGAAGACTTTCAGCCAACTCTAATAGCCCTCGGTCTGTTGCCATGGTTAATGGGCACAACTGGCCACACTTTGCTTACTAGCAACACTTTCTTGTGTCGGCTGCAACCAATTGTTTCACTTTCTTACCTGTGAAATTCATCATGGAAATTATTTGTTAGGACAAGCATAAAATAAACATTAAAATTAGTCAATTATTTTCCCAATTGACATGGAATGTCCACGCTTTATTCATGGGACTTCCACACTTTTCATGCTTTCCCAACATACACATGAACTTATTCATGTTCATCCTTTCACAGGAAATTTACTATTTCAGCATTCACAATCCATTTCAAGCAATTAAACACAATCTATTTTCATCCATGACATGCACTCAACAATCTTTTGTTTTATAAATGCATCAATCGAAAGGAAAGAGAAGAGTAGGATTTTCTCCCTCTTAGTCTTGTTTTATTATGGATCTACACCATCGCTATGGTTTCATGCTCCTTAGTCTCTTTCCCTTCACTGTGAATGTTTTGACTTTCCTTTCTTGGCTATGACACTTAGTGTCTAAGGTCTGTCTAAGGATTTTCAACTAGGAACCCTTCTCCATAGTTGCCTGCAGAACCTTTGGCTGCTATGACCCACTCATGTCCACTAGCACCATCTTTCATTACTACTCATACTGAGCTCTTTAGGATGGTCACATGTCCATCTGCATCCCTATGATGCCTTCCTAGTCCTTGCTTCCAACAATACCTACACTCAAACATTGAATCAATTCACATGTTTAGTTTATTTCCATAGGGTTTATCTCTAAACAAGAGTTTAGGAAATCATAACCAAATCATATACACACGTATATTCATAAGCAAGAAGCTGCAAGGTAACCAAATACTTATCTGTATTGGATGTCTTCACTTTATTCCATGAGATCCTTCTTTGCTTTGCAAGCCTTGGATTTTCCGTGGACACAATTATGAATGTTGGGCCAGCACGTAGGCTGCTCCACAATCATTTGAATAAGCAATTCCAAGCCAGTACGCCGACTGGGTTTATTGATCATTTCCTTTAGCAATATGCTAGGCCAATGCTCCGACTGGTTTTATCAATTGTTTAAGGGGTCTTGGGCTAGCGTACACACTGCTTTACCATATCAAGTAGTTTATTCCCAACTAGTCACTCTCTGGACTTATCAAGAACTTTATAGTGTTCAACCAGCTACTCCCTGGATTTCTCAATAATTTATATTGCCCACTCATTTACTCTCTGGATTTACCAGCAATTCATATCGCCCACTCATTTACTCTCTGGATTTACCAGCAATTAATATCGCCCACTCATTTACTTTCTGGATTTACCAGCAATTTTATCGCCCACTCATTTACTCTTTGAATTTACCAGCAGTTTATATCACCCACTCATTTACTCTCTGGATTTACCAACAATTTATAGTCCTTCGGGTCTTGCCTTCCTGCAATGACCAAGGTTTCCAACAAAGAAACAATAGCGTATCAGCTTAGCAGTTAGAAGACTTATACCTGAAATCTTCATTATTCCAAACAAGACATAAATGAAAACGAATACTTATCTGTATTGTGCGTTTCCCCTCTGGTCCACAGGGTCCCGCTTCATTTTGAAATCCTTAGAATCGCCTATGGACTTTGATGTAGTTAGTGCTTAACCAGTACACCTCCCCATTGGCTGGATTTACCAAGCATTTGGTGGTGCCCAACCAGTCCCTTACCTAGTTGGCCCTCTCCAGTGTCGAGCCAACACATTCGTCTGGGTCATCAGCCAATGGAAGGAAACTGCGCCACCGACATTATAGGTCAAGGCTCTACTATGGAGCCTTAGGAATCTCAGGGTTTTCAGTCAGTCTTGGCGCCCCCCTCCTACTGCTGACCCAATTGAGATTTTATGCCTTCACCAATGCCACCACACCTTCTCGCACCACAACCCTTCACACACACATCAACTCTTCATTCATACAAGGACGTCACTCCTTCTTTTGTGCGAATCGGTAGTTCCTTTTAGGAACTTTATAGGTGACTTTCTTGACTGCAAGTTAGCATGGTCCCACTCACATAAGGATGATACCCCTTTTCACTACATGGCTCCTTGGGTTTGTCCATCCCTTCCAGTATTATTTAGTGTGAGCATAGAAAGGTTACCAATTCCTATACAGTCCTTCTGCGTACCCTTCTTCACTTTGCCTCATAATGTGCAGTACCAATTTGCATCTGTGTAGGCTGACAACACAAGAAAGATCAGTAGGCTTATCAGTGTTGCTCCTCAAAACTGTAACCACATTACATAACATTCACTATCAAGTATTGAAACACCAGGAATGCATCCATTCCCTTAGGGTGTAGTCAATATTGACAACCCTATCATGACTCGGCACCAGAAAAGGTGTGCACCCCCTTTCCAATGTGAGCCATGTAGGCCCTAATCATACTCAAGCAGTCTGAAATGATATAAATAAGGTAGAGCATGCTCTGCATATTAACCCTAATAATTTAGACATGCAAGTTCTTATCTAGGGTCACAGAATACTCATTCATTTTGCAGATGTATCTTTTCTTCATTTGCGAAGAATGGGGACTCCCTTCTCTGAGTCAACAGTTCTTCGGTTTGCCACCCCAATCTTTCCACGTTCCATAATCCATACATGCCTTCTTAGCATAGTTTTACCATCTCACTCTCATGGTTTTCCAACATACAGCTCAGCTGAGATGTCATTCTTAAAATATGAAATGGTGTTTCACCCGAAACCCATTTCCAAAGCATGGGGTCCTTCCCATGGAATTTGGCTTCTGCAGGACATCACACATGGTCTTCCTGCAATGTCTTCCTGGCACATTTATCAAATATCCAAACAGTCAACAGCATTTAACAATAAAATTCAAATCTGATTTCCCTAATCATTCGATGACATCAATAATTAAATTCAAGTATGAATTTGCAATTCTGTCCTCTGCAGAATCGATTTGCTTAGCCATGAGTTTGTTCTCATATCGTTTGGATCTTTCTCATGGTATATTCCAATCTTCATCATGGACTTACCCACATTTTCCATGCCCAAAACAATCTACCTGAAATATGAAACTTCAATCAGCCAAACATGTTGTGAGTATCTATGCATATAATCCTTTCATTGCTACAACAGTCACTAAAGTGATCTCAGAATTATAACACTCAATAATTCAAACACGTTCAGCTGTTAGCATTTGAGGTGCAATGAAATATATGTATATATCTATATATGCATCGTTATCATCAATAAAATTGCAAGACATGGGTACACTATCCGTGCAATTTAAATAAATTGTAAGTACTCATTACTTCACATTCCATGCAATCTCTATCCTTCCATAGAGCACTCTAGTAGCCCATCATCATGTCTACCTTCTTCATGCAATCTTTCTCCTGGATTCATAGTAGCTCATGAAATTCTCTCAGTATTAACAATGGTTCACCATTTCGTCTATTATCTAAATGCATTGAAACCTATACATATCACAACCGTGCATTCTCGCAATGCATCTCAACATGTGCACTTACACATATGCATGCACATTCACAACAGTTTCATAATATTTTAATGTGCATTCACTCAATGCATAACCCCTCAATACAACCTTGCATTAATCCATGAATACTATGTATTCCAGCATATTATGGCCTAACCATGACTATCTTATATGGCATACACTATAACAGGACCATAAGTCATCTCTTGCTTGGGTTGTTAAACTTCACAACCAACATACACAAATGGCATGATATAATTTCATATGAATGCATGGAGGTTTCTAAGAAACTATAGGGTGTAAGGCTCATTTCTTTCACTTACCCACACCTGACCATACTTGGTAGGAATATGTTCACATTCAGGCACTCAGCATCAAATGCAAACCAATCAACATAGTTTAAACATAGTTGAAGGGGTCCTACCAAATCCTCATTACACATTCATGCAGTTAAGTACCAATAACCATTACCTGCATGGCTGTCTTTAACATCTCTTGATGTTACCTGATCAGTTGGCCTCTTACCAAGGCTACATAGTCATTTTTCCAACCTCATGATCACAGATTTGTTGCACCATCCTTTCTTCATAAGGTTGTTGTTCATATGCAACAACATCATCCACATCCTTAGTCATGCTTCGGTTGTCTTTGGTCCTATAACCAATGCGAACACAACTAATTATTAGCAACCACCATAATCATCTTATGTGGCTCATTGCATATGCAAAACCTCACTATTTTACCAATATGCAATATCATATACATGCACGAATATTTTCACAGGCACTGTACAATGTTTCTTAATATGCCATCTAGTGCATATTCATTTCATCTATCTAATGTATTGCATTTTCAATCATGCTTCCATGGCCTGATTCCCACAACCATTATCAACAACATTAATTGTCATCAACCATGGGCAATACCATTAATAGGCTATTGCATGTGTAACTTCACTACATTTTTACCCATGTGTAACATCATGCTCATGCATAAACACATTTATATGCACTATGCAATATCTAGTGCACGTTTACTTCGTCTATATGATCCTTTGCATTTTCAGCATTCCTATACCATAGTTTCTATGCATATAAAACTTGTAGAATACAAAATCAATAGTAACAGAGGAGTTAAGGAATTCCCCCTTTCCAATTTCCTCATTGTAGCATGGGGTTTCCTCTTCCACATCATAGCTGATCCAATTTCATGGGCTTTCCTGCCAAGCACACAATCATTAGCTATGATCTTCTCACGAATTAGCAATTCAATATATACATACGTGTATAACATTTATTCTTACTATTTTTCAAACATGCAATACTTATGTTATAAACATAAATATTTTAAGGTGAGAAGCTTCCCTCTTTATCAACATTGTCTTATTTAGCTCTCATAGAATCTTTCTCACCATTGGGGACGTCTCAAGGGAACGACAAGGGTCAAGGGGGCTTTCCCCCTTGTGGCTTCCCTGCGCCACTGTAGGGCGGATTGAGGGCAGCGCCCTCATTTTTTTTTTTGTAAATCCTTCGATTTTGTGCAATCTGGCACATAAGTTCCACGGCATTTTTCAACTTTTGGTACCTGAAAAATCTTCCTGGAAAACAGCTGGAATTCTCTGTTTCGACGGACTTGGAAATTCTCTTCCGATCCGTTGCGGACAAACTTGCTGATCTCTTCCGTCGTTGCGGAGAAACTCGCCCATCTCTTCCTCCGTTGCAGAGCAACTCGCCCATCTCTTCCGCCGTTGCGGATGAACTCGCCGAGTTCTTCCAGTTTGGCGAACTTAAAAAATTTCAGCCGACCATTTTGGCAAAAACTCACCAATTCCTTCCGCTGTTTCGGCGAAAACTCACAAGTTCTTTCCACCGTTTCGGCGAAAACTTACGAGTTCTTTGCGTCGTTTCGGCGAAAAATCAAGAGTTCTTTCCGCCGTTTCGGCGAAAACTCGCAAGCTCTTTCCACCGAAATTTTCCTTCCTTTTTCGGTGAACTTATTGATTTTCTGTCGAATCATTGCGGAGCAACTCACCAAGTTCTTCCACCAACTTTGACGAAAATCTCGCAAGTTCCTTCCGATACAAACTTAAAATTTTGTTTTTCAAAAACACTTAGAAGAATTTTGAAAATCTGAAATTTTCTTAACGATTACTGCGGAGCAGGAAGCATACTTACCTCTGCAAGTTGTGATAGGTAGCCCATGAAGGCCCAATGCTGTAACCAGCAACTCTGATACCAAATGTAACGTACCCACCCTTGGACCCAGTGCAAGCAGGGGAACCTGATGCCATTCTATGGAGCTTTTACATAAACTCATCCCATAGATTAGATTTCAAAGCAAAGAAATATATGTGTGCAAATGTAAATCAATTAAACATGCACAGCGGAATGAAAACCTCATCCACACACATTACATGATGCCATTCAATTTAACACAGCCAACAAATTAATACATTTGCAGAAGTAATTACATAAGAAAATACTCATCTTGATGTAATGTTGTCCCAATCAACTAGCTATGTCGCTGCAACGTTCCTCCCAACCGTAGGTCTCTGCCTAGCCTGTATTCTTTCAGCACTCAGAGACCACCCCTGAATTGGGCATGATATCCACAAGGAAAGGGGAACCCTCAAGCACAGCACAGCCCAAAGCAATGGATACCCAACTCAACCCCAACATTCTTTTACACATAGTAGCTCAAAACTGGCATGGATACACAATTCAACCATGGATTAACAGAACAAGGTCTATGGGTTTTCCCCAAAACGTGGGCACACCAAAAATGGATTGTGGGAAGAGGGAATCAACCCCAGGGAAGAAAACTGATTTCTCCCATAGATGTATGAGCATTCAGTGGGCCAACACAGTCTCAATTAAACCCCAAATCGTTTTCCCTTTCTTCCCCACTGTTAGCCACAACAAAAACGCCCTTCCCAGCTAGAAAGTGAAGATAAACACCGCAAAACCATGGAGGAAAATGCCCAACTAGCTCTAAACTCATGAGGGAGCAAGACAGCTAGTTGAATAATGGCTTGGGGAGCAATTTCGTGGCCCTTTACTTGCCCAAGAAGCCAAACATGAAAATCTAGGAAGGGTGGCTTGCCCATACTCGAATTTGGACAGCCATACCTCCCATTCCCCAAGGCATTAACTACCTCAACCAATTCTTGGGAGAAATGAATGATTGGGTACAAAATTCAACATGGGTAGTTGAGGGTTCATGGGTTCTCTCATTGACACTTGGCTTGACTTGATTGGCTCAAGGGTTTGAATTTTTCCCCTCCAATTTCCTTGTAACATCTCTTGTTGCATTGCATAGCTAGTTGTGGGATTTTATATTAAAATGCATATTTACAATTCTCATGGTTCACTAGCACATGGGTAGCATAATTTCAAATACTTGCCTCTTCTAGATTGAGTGTTCACTAGCGGGGCTTTGGCCTTGAGCTCCACGCTAGGAATCATACATAATATGAATACAATATTTACATTATAACCCAAAATATTACAAGGGTCAAAGTGGGGGACGTGACAAAAATGGCCTTACATCATACAAAGGATGAGTGCTCATCCCTTGGCAATTGACTAGCTACTGAATATTTTTTATTTATTAGTGTTGAAAAAAACTTTTTGTAGATGACTTTTGTATCCGTTTAGATATAGCATGTATGCATTTTGATGCTTTTGTGGGAGTACTTGCTTTCGAGGCTAAAGGAGAGCATTTCGGTGACATTGGCCACACAACCGATCCACAAGGAATCATACAAGAAGACTAGAATGGACCAGGCCACACACTCCAAAGCCGAGACACAAAGTAAACATGGAGTCTATCCAACACATATGCTTAAGTGGGGGGGTACTCAATCTCACTAGTCAAGGTACAAGTTAGGGTCAAAACCAAATATGGAAGGGACAAATGAATGGAGGAAAGTGAAAGGTGATGCCATCAAAGCAAGAGTATGAGTAGGTTTGTGTAAGATAGGAAATACTAGCAAGAATATGTAATTCCCTTGCACTAAGGACTCTTTGACTACCCAAGACACAAGTTTCAAACCATAAAGCTAAAATATCACTTTTAGTAGAACATGCATAGTCACAGTAATTAAAATAAATTATAGGGCCAACTATAACATCCATAAGCAATATATACCTCTGCTCAACCATATACATGTCTCTGGAACCATCTACAATTGAATATGGGAAATGGACATATCATCGGCCAACTGCTTTGCTCTGTAGGTAAATTGAACCATGACCAAACCAGAATCATCTCAAGGGGGTCATGCAGGATCAATCATAATAAGGGGGAAAGTTGTTGCTACTGGATCAGAAATAACATCACCACTGATCAATAGGCTCATCTCAACCACAGGGATGGCTCATGGATCTTAAAAAATATGATCAGCATCATGGTAGCTCCAACTACAATGTATGTGATAACATATGGCTCCTGCTAGGACAAGTGTTCTAAGGAAGAGAGTTCTTGAGAACCTCATAAATATCTGGTCCGCAACACTCTGTTAATCAAATCCATGAACATGCACTTGAGTGTCTGCATCATATTCAAATATAAACTTGTCACCTACACAATGCCAATGCTATACCAATCTCTGTAGACCGAATATCAGCACTATCATATAAATATGAAGAAAAACTAAAATGCAGAAAGACAAAGTACTGAAAATGAAATACTATTATACTGACTGAAAGTAAAGTTTTGTTTTATTCTTTTGCAGGAAAAAGAAAAGACACTCAAGTAAACAAGTTTCCAAACTCAATGGAAAAGACAAAATTAACTACTGCTCAAGTGAGCTTATTCAATTTCCTACCTACCCTAAACTAACCCCCTCGGACATGTACTAAGTGAAATCATAGATCCAGTGCAACCATTCATCAAACATATTAATGATTCTTCCTTGATGCCTTTTAACAAAACAAGTCAAGATTAAGTTAATAAATAGTGAACTTAATACTATGATTTTCTAGACTTGTTCAAAAGATGAAAAAGGGTTGGAATGGTGCAAAATGAAATCATGCCAAGGAAAAGACTGATTTATGCAAACATCTTCCATCGAAATACCGATAGGATCATAGAAGGTATGCAAATTATTGTTTAAAATGGATAGAAGGAAAATATATGACACATGATTCATTTCCCCCTCACACACATTGTTTTCCCTCTTCATCAAGCTCGAATACTCAATTTTGTTCTCCCTAGGATTGATCATAGAACCAAGTGGGGATGAATTGTAATGTAAGAGAACTAAGATTGTGATTAGCCCCACCTGTTGTTCACAAATGGAGAAAATATGAAATTGATCTTTATACACCTTTTCCAGCCACCAACAAGAAGGATTGATAAATTTAAACATGTTATTCACCAAAGATGTCTGAAAAGGGAAATGAAGTGTTTGTTATCCATTCATGTGACAATGTTTAGACTCCTGACTGAAAATATCAAAAGTAAAAGTTTGACTAGGACACAAACCCATAAAAGAAGATTCAAAAGGATGGGATAGGAGGGTGGATTGAAAATGTGTATTTTCTCCCAAGTGGATTAGAATGACTAACTTTGGAATTTGATAAAAGGGAATTCTTTCCAATCAATGATGTTTTTGATTTCATGACTAATTTCAAGATTTGATACAAGGTCAGTGTAAGGATCAGCCTCATTGCGATTTATTAAACCCAAGTATTGAACCAACCCATCCTAATCAAAGATTGGATGAGGGATCTCATTATGACAAGGATCCTCGTTAGAATGTTCTGTTAAGAACTGCTCTTGATCAAGTTCACTTACAACCATATTATCATCATTCGGTCGTTGCTCAACTAAGGATAAATAATTACCATCATCCAAAATATCAATAAATTCATTTTTAACTCCCCTATCATCCTCACAAACTTGCTCTTTAACCACATAATGATGACATGGTTGATTCTCCAAAGACGTTGGATTATTTTCACAATTTTCTCATTCTGCGGGGATATGATCAAAATATAAATCAAAATCTGAATGGCTTGAACATTGACTCGAATTATCGTCAACTAGGCAATGACTATGGAATTGCTCTTCAATGGATTCAGCGATGAGAGGATCAACTATGGATATTTCTTGATGGTGATCATTTGGATCTCCCTCGTTATTTGTGCCTTCTTCGAGTAACAATGGCAAGATTTTCATAACTTCTCCTTTTATGTCAATATTGAGGTTGTAATCATGAGGGGTTGAAATTTGCTCATTGTCACACATTACTTTTTCATGAGACCCTTCAAGGATGTTTTTCAAATATAATGTGACATTCTTATGGATAGTAGGCTCTCTGATGGGTTGAATCAAAGGCATACTCATCATTGAATTAGGAGAAGAAGAATCAATTTTATAAGGATAATCGTCAGTTATTTCATTATTATTATCTTGATCGTCTTCACCAAGTTGGTTCTCATCAAGACAATCATCGCCTAACTGCTCTTCACATTAGTAAACATATCATATCTAGTGATGGATCCTGGTGCTAAATTATCAGACCACAATCGGGCATCCCCATCTAGGGACACACCAACGGCTTGCATATAGACTCAACCTCGTCATTTGCACCCATAAATTCCATATAATCCCAAAGGGCATCCAAAAAACTTTCAATAGATTTACCATTACTTCCATTGAAACAAGGCAACCTCCTGATGTATCCATTTGGCATAGGATGAATTGCCCCATATATTTCAAAGAAGTCAAAAGGATATGGCTTAGCTTGTGTTCTTACTACTCTGTATTTTCTGCTAGGGATTAAATCTGGATGTCCAACTAGAGTATAAGAATCATTCCAGTGAATGCTTTGGTTGTAAGGCCTTGGCAAGGTTTTATGTTTTCTAATCGGTTCACTCGGGATGTTTGGGGAAGAATTGTTTTTAGATGGATGAGGCAAATGGTGTGCATCATAAAAGTTTTGATATGTAGGTTCATACCCATCGGTATATTCATAATCATTCTCATATCGAAATCATGAATTCCTTTCATTATACTCTTTTAATTCTTTTGTGGCTTGCAAAAAGTCCAGGTAAAAATCTGGGTCCATTAAGATTTATAATTTTAAGATTTCGTAGTGGAGTCTCTATACGGGTTCGCCAGTGGAGTCATGTTGTGGAGTCACCAGGTAAACTATTGATCTCATTTACCAAAAAATACGTTGTTATAATAGCAGGGAGAGATGAGTGAACTATTTTGATGGTTAAGATAATTAAGCAATGGGAAATATAACCACCAAATTTAACCGGATGTGATATGATATGAAATGACTCTGCATGGACACTCACAGACACCTGAGGTAAGCCTCTATGTCCCCGGTAACGGTGCCAAAATTTTTATCACACAACTTGTAGTTTCCCCTATTGGATGATCCTATTCAGTATGGTAGAGGAATCACGCAACCAAAGATGTGACCTAAGAGGGTATCGATCCCCAGATGGATCGGTTGTCGCGCCAATCGAGACACTCTTCACTTCATGCCACTGAAATCTCAAAGTGGCAAAGGGGGAGACCCTCATCTAACCTAGAAGGAAATATCTAAGCCTATTCACCAGATAATACTAGGCAAGTAGAATATGTAAGGTGAATAGATGATGAAACCCTAGATCTGGGGAGTAGAGACACTAATGGAAAATGTTTGAGTTGAGAGGTTTATGATGAGTTAATTATCAACCCGAAATGTTTATTTTAGTGACTGTTATCACACAACTTGTAGTTGTCCCTAGTGGTATCCCATCCGGGATGGTAGAGGAGATGGACAACTAAAGAGGTGACCCAAGAAATGCCACGGTTTCCAATGCAAGGTGGGAGTCACGCCAACCAAGGCACTCTTCGCTTTAGATATAGATAAATCAAGACCTAGGGGGAAACCCTATAACCAATCAAAGATGATTGGACCCAAACAAAGGTTCCTAGGGATAAGTAAATGATGAGTTACGAAAACCAATGCAAGGTTGAGTGGACCTAGAAGTTAAAGTATGGTTGAAGGTGGTTTGAGAGATGATTAGTGTTTCAACCAATCTATGATTTAGGCCACATGATGAGATAAAAAGACAAGATCTAGTACCATGTGTTACACAAGTGGGACCCACTTCCTTGGGATATGTGAATGGCTCAAATGGGACCCACTAGGTGGAATTTAAGGGATGAAATTGGTACTAAGGGGTATGTAGTGAGTAGATCTATGGATCTAAGTTAATATTAGGAATACCCACATATGGGATCTAAGTTTTGACACAATTCCGAAGGAGTGCGACTTGCCTAATGAGGACTAGTGCCTTGTTGGATGGGTTAATGGAGTCAAAAGATATGTCAAAGTGTAGATCAGGACAACTAGTATGTAAATCAAGTGGGCTAATTGGGATGTGATGGTTGGATTTTGCTAGATATAGGGTTTCATGATATGACCCAAGTGGACCACAATCCCTTAAAATAAGGAGTACTACCCCCAAGGCAGATAGTCACAAAATTATACTCTAGACCTAGGTTTCAAGATATGCTCGTTCCAAATCCACGAAAATCTCAACTACCCACGTCCCTAAAGTGGGCAAACTCAATCACCCAAGGAAGTGCGACCTTGCTAAAGGAGGGCTAAAACCTAGGAAAGGTGTGTCAAAACAAGTCCAATGGCCACCAAATTGTAGATCCAAGTAGTTTAGGCAATGATCTATGTGGATCTTGAAAATCAAGGGGATCCAATGGCTAGATCTCCATAGATCTGAGATTGAAGTGGGTCACCAAATTGATCCAAGTCGGCATAACCCCCAAAATGAGGAATGCTACCCCCAAGGAAAAATTCAAAGAAGTGACACACTAGGGGTAGGTTATCAAGTGTGTAGATTGCAAATCAAGTGTGATCTCACCTACCCATATGCTAGATCTAACCAAACAAGCCTCTCCAAGGAAGTGCGATTTAGCTCAAGAGGGCTATATTGCCTTGAAAAGTGTGTCAATTTTAACCCAATCACCACCAAACTATAGATTTGAATAGGTGTGGATGCTATAGAGGTGTGTTTTTAATATCTTTTCAAAAGCAAGGCTAGATCTAAGTAGATCTAAGAAAAAACAAAATGAGGGTTTCAATGAATTAGGGTTTGTGACCAATGAGGAAGAATGGATGGAAATAGGCACATACCATGTAGATCTTACCTCAATTGCTTATGGCCACCTTGCAAATTGATAGCATTCTCCTATGTGTATATTCAAGAGTGAGATCCAAGAGCTCCAACCAAAAGGTCCTCCTCCAAGATAGCCAAATCGTCCTCCTCCTACAAGACAAGATCACATGAAACAAGCCAAGTAAGATGATTATGAAAATGATGGAAAGATGTAATAGAAAGCATCAACTATGTCACAAAGATACAATAATGATACTCCCTTTCACCAAGATCAACCCAAGAGAGACTATGTGGATCCCTCCAACAATAACCCTCAAGAAATCGCCCTCCTCTCCACCAATTCAACTTTCCTGCAAGAAAACTAGTAGAAGCACCAAAATCCACAATGATACATAGAAGAGATATTGTATACTCAAGATGAAAGAGAATCCACAAGACAAGAGAGATATGCTCCACAAAGAAGTGTTCTATTCCAATATTCCAGAGCTCCAAAGATGAGCTATACAATAGGTGGTCTCCTACTTATATAGGATAATAAAGACCAAAACCCTATACCATTTTACAATACTACATCAAATAAGTGGTTGAGATTAAAAGATCTCAACATACAATCAATGTCTAAGATGAACCAATATAACATAACACATGGATCACTCATAAAGTGATGATGTCATAGTCTAAAAATAATCATGGAAGGTGACGTCATCCACTGGAGGGGGTAAAAGTACCAAAATCCACCTCATAATGGCTAGGACATGACATATGGACAACATGGTGGGGTTAGGAGGCATCAATCCTTACTAGCTCATCCCCAAGGCACAATAAAATAATAAAATATGTCCAATATAATATAAATGACCCAATCTGTCCTCAAAATCTGTGACAGACAAGCAGTAAAAGACCTCCTGTGATCTCTGTGGGCCTACCCAAATGGTGAAAACTAGCTGGAAGATAGTGGGATCACCTTGGAAGACCTATGTGAAAACCAAGTTCCAAAACCTTGCCCCAATTTCCCAAATTGAATTCCTCAGTGACCACTTTATCCCATTTTTTAACTGCCTCGGTAACTGTGAAAGTGCCAAAACTGCCTCTTAGAGCATCTGCGCTATCCAACTGAGCCCACCAGGCTCTCCAGAAGGGGGGGTAAATGGTAATAACAAGCAGATGGACCACCCCCTCCTCATATAGCGCCCTAGGTGAACTGGCCTCTCATGGCCCCTGCTGCTCAGGCTGGGAAATCAGCCCCAAATCTAGTCAACAAGTGTAAAACTGCATCAATCACTGTCAGAAGTGCCCGAAACTGAAAGATAATTTTTCATTGGATCCAGAAGACCCAAATCCACTAGGAATGTGTACTCATACACCATGGGTTTCCCTAATGGGCCAACTGTAGGGTCCACCATATATGGACAGTGTATAATCTGATGAAATAAATAAAACTGTTGAACTGCATCAATCATCATCTGCATCCTATATCCATCATATGGCATCATAATCAAGAGTATGTGGGTCCATCAATCATCCTCTATAAGCATATGTGGCCCACATCATCACGGATCCCAAGAAATGACCATAGTCAAACTAGGTTTGACTAGGTCCATATATAACCAAGGAAAAATCATATCAGTAGACTAAGACATGTTCCTCTAATCATTCTCACAGCTTAGCTCAAAGTATAACATCCATTCATTGGCATTAATCAAGTTAGCATATTCCTTTATTGTATGAAATTACTTGCACAATAGTTCAAATGACAAACTCACCCATTGGACATGGTCAAACTGCTAGTGAAGGATGAAGGCTAGGAACAAGGTTGGGCCAAGGGGTTGACTTGTCTAACTCAACTCAAAAATACTTTGGACTGGGAGAAGGGGAAAGCTACAAACTCTGTGCTGGACAAAATAACACAGGGAATGGCTGTGCCTCACAAATGGATAAGTTGTTTAGAGAGTGCTTATTCAACTTAGGCATCATGTTACATCAAGTTGATCCAAGTTTATTAGGATCATTCAATTTCATTTCATGGCCTTTTTGGCCTACATAACCCTTCGGATCTCAGGTGTGCTTATAAGCACAACTAGTTGCAGCTTGCATCCAGGGCATGTTTTTATATACATATAAGGTCAGCAATTGTTTAGATATATATTTTAAGAACCATTGCTTTTTTGGACCTTTCTTATACTCTTCGAGGAGTATTTTTAGTAGTTCATCGCTCTTGCCCTTTTTAGTTTCCATGGGCGAATTTATAAGTTTCCATAAGTAGTACATGAGCTTTCAGTTTTAGCCAACAACATCTCAAATGACTAGGGGGAGTTCGAGCCAATGCCAAACATCAAGCCAACCGACCATAATGATTTTGGCCTACAATCCAACTCACCAAAGGTAAGTTTTGTCACCAACTTAGAGCCGAGACACTAAACATACAGGGATGCGGTCCAAACATAGAGGTAGAAAATGGGGAAGCCCTCAGTATGAGAAAGTCAAATGATACAGGTCAAGGTTTAAAGTCAAAATAAGGAAAGTCATGTATGGATGGAGTCAAGTGAATTTGGAGCCTAAACTAGCAGACAACTGGTGTCAGGGAAGACCATATCTATGTAAGGTGGTAAGCTAGTGGGTTTTGTCAAATAAATTAAATGTGCAAGTAAATGTCCATTTTATAATTTACAGTTCATTTTAAACAGTTTGCCACATCGGGAATAATATACCAAGCAGATGCTATGAACATGACTAAATCAACAAGATAATAATCCACAGTCAATGATAAAACATCCATAGGTCATATAACATCATCACAATAATAATCATCACATGTGATCTGAAACACTGCTGCAATACATCTCTAAGCAATGAACTGAAACTGTATGGGATAAAGGGTCACATCGGTCATCAAATCTGAACTCTCAAGGCTCAACCTTGACACAAGGTCTAACATAAGTCTAAATAATACACTGCTCTGATCATGAGTGATCTCAAAATATACAATCATCGTATCCAAGCTCTGAATAATGGAAGCTCTGGAATGTGCATATATCTGCTAAGCAAGAATAGTAGCCCTGCTACTATGGTGTGATAACAATGACTTAGAAGTGTAAACAAGGATCTAGTATCTAAGTGTTAGACTAAATGATCAATGCTACTACCCTGGGGGGATTGAAGGTAAATCTTGGTGAAGTGTCCAAAGTAGTAAATTGAAGGTGAATTAGGGATTTCTAACACTTGGATGAGATGGCTTGATGATAGATATGAAAATATAAAAGCACACAAGCAAAACCTGGATCACAAATCAACCAAAAGAGGGGAAAACCCAAGGAGGGTGAATTGCCTAAGGATCAGTGCCTGAGGGATTGGGTTGTTCAAGTCCCCAAAGGAAAACTCCTTGGAGAACACTCTTCAAGTTAGGGAAGAGTGATAAAACCTAGAAATTATTTTACTTAAATCCAAGTTGTGTGACCTAGAGGATTTTTATAAATTTTTAGTTAGGGTTTTGAAGTAGATTTTAAAGAATGACTAATGGAATGGAACTTGAAACAAAATAAAAATGATGGGAACTTATTTGAAGATATTGTATATTCCAAGTTCAATGATGCTCCAACCCCCTCAAATCAATTTCCAGTCAAAATGAAGAGTTCCAAGATGAATACAATTTGCCCAAGTTGGGCTAGTGCGCCCTCCCTCCTAGAGTATTAACAATGATCAAATATAAAAGCAAATAACTCCCTAATTGTCAAACTCTTTCAATGGGGAGATCTGGTGTTCCCTCTCAAAATCACCCCAAGTGAAGTCACCCTCCTGCAATCACGCACTATCTATAGAAAATATAGCATGGAATCATCATCATATAGCTGGAACGTCTTAGGCTATTAGATCTACAATCAAGCAAAAGAATGATCTTCAACAAAGACACAAGATCTCCCCAAAAATTTCCTTTTATTGCAAAAAATCCAAATCCAAAAGTCCCTTTTACAATGAGGGGGTCCTCTCTCTTAAATAGATCCGAGAGAGACCAAAACCTTAATCACTTTTGAATGAGTGGTTGATATTAAAAGATGCAATGGATATCATCAATGGTAAAGATATTTTTATTTTTACATTACATGGATCAATGACTAAGTCAAAAAGGGGGGCACATTTTTGCCTAATAATTCTGTAGGAAAGGCAAGTACAACATAACAACATGATATAACATGGGAAAACATAATAAGGGGGTCGCTAGGGGCATAAATTACCCTAGGTTCCCACCTTTTACAATGATATTACAATATAACATGGTATACATCAAATGACCAAGAGGAAGTGCACCCCCAAGGAAGACATCCTCCCTAAGACCAAGGTAGCAACATGTGAAGTCTTGGATGAAGATAATCCATGGAACATGCATGTGCAGCATCATTTCATCATAATCAACCATCCCCAAGTCATTTCCTCACCCACATTATCCAAATTGATTTTCCTAGTGAATCCATGGTCATTTCTTGTGAATAAAATTGTTGGATCATCATGCTGGAGAATAAAACCATTAATAGGTCTCTTTCCTTTTCACAAAATCCATATCTGAATGTACCAATTGAATCAACGACATCAAATTCATTGATAGTGAAATACAAATACCCCATATGTCCATCAAAATATGCATCTGAAGCCCAACACCACATCAAATAAATAAAATATGGCCATAATAATAACAATAATCCATGGAACCATTGTATAATGGCCAAAAATAAAATAAACAAACTGAGCATGGAAATGGTGTACTGGATACATCTAGAGAAGAAATATGCAATCTTGAACACTGTAGTCACTGCCTCAGGAAACTTGTTGACCGGGTCAAACTAGGTTTGACCAATACAAAATACTCAAACTTAAGGCTGAGCAATAACCTGGATAAGCTTGCATGCACACTGGATGAATAATGCTCACAATTTTATTGTAATAACCAAACTAAAACATGAAATACACAACAGTGGCCACCATAATCAAATAATAATATACATGTGTAAGAGAAACTAAAGTCTTTCACGAAACCCCCTACATATGCTCACTCACAGACTTAGGAAAACTACTAGGATGGGTGAGGTGGAATATTCAAGGCTAGGATAATGGGTATTGACTTGATAACCTTGACACTGTAATCTCTTGGACTTGAGGGAAAAGGGGAACCACTTAGACATATGCAGGATAGAAGATACTAGGGAATGGCGGTGCCTCACAAATGGGTAGAGTGCTTGGAAGGATTCCAGTAGACTCTAGACAAACATCCTTCATTGCATTTAATTTATTGCTAGATTTTTGAACATTTAACGTTTTGATCTATCTTTCACCATCCAGCCTCCAAGGGTAGGTGCCCTGAAAATCCTTGTGGGCCTCAGATAATGACTCGGTCTTACCACCATTTCCCGCCACCATCCATAGGTGCGATGGAGTTACCACCTTGTTTCCCTGTGGGGGAAAATGGCCTTACATCATAGAAAGGATGAGTGCTCATCCCTTGGCCACTAACTAGATATGGAAGATTTTTTATTTATTAGTGTTGAAAAACACTTTTTGTAGCTGACTTTTGTATCCGTTTAGATATAGAATTTATGCATTCCGATGTTTTTGTGGGAGTACTTGCTTTCGAGGACTAAAGGAGAGTACTCTGGTGACACTGTCCACACAAGAAATACACAAGGAATCATACAAGAAGACTAGAAGGGACCAGGCCACACACTCCAGAGTCGAGACAAAAAGTAAACATGGAGTCTATCCAACATAGAGGCCTAAGTGGGGGGGTCCTCGATCTCACTAGTCTAGATACAAGTCAGGGTCAAAACCAAATATGGAAGGGATGAATGGATGGAGGAAAGTGAAAGGTGATGCCATCAAAGCAAGAGTACGAGTAGGTCTGTGTAAGGTAGGAAATACTAGCAAGCATATGCAATGGCCTTGCACTAAGGACTCTTTGACTACCCAAGACACAAGCTTCAAACCATAAAGCTCAAATGTCATTGTCGGTAGAACATGCAAGTCATGGTTATCAAAATAAACTATAGGTCCAAATATAACATCCATCTGCAATATATACCTCTGCTCAACCATATACCTGTCTCTAGAACCATCTACCACTGAATATGGGAAAAGGACATATCTTCGGCAATTGGTCTGATCCGTAGGTAAAATGAACCGTGACCAAAACATAATCATCTCAAGGGGGTCATGCAGGATCAGTCATGACAAGGGGGAAATATTCTACTACTGGCTTAGAAATAACTGTATCACCACTGATCAATAGGTTCATCTCAACCACAGGACTAGCTCATGGATCTACAAAAAAAATTGATCTGCATCATGGTAGCTCCAGCTACAATGTATGTGATAACACTTCTTTGCAATGAGTTGGTAAAATGTCACGCCCTCCTATAGGTGATGATGGTGTGTTCTTTACCATTCCACAACCAACGTGTAGCAGAAGTATGTGAAGATAACAATGTATTTTCGTCGCTCATTTGATAGTTTAGTTACCAAGAAGAAGGTGTAGATATCTATTACTTAATTAAATAGTACATGTATCAACCTTAGTGAGAATGCTCTCTTTCACAGTCAAAATAAATGTGTGATAAACAAAAGCAGTAATAACCTCGTCTCCATAGTGGCACGACATCCCAAGAAACCCACAGTGACCACTTTTAGCTGATGGAAATGACGAATTTATGTGTCCTCCACATCTGCTCAAACTATTTTAACTAGTGTTCCCTTCTTGTAGGTGAATGAAGGATTAACCTAATTCTCCCTTCTCATTAACAACTTCTTTCTTCTTAGTGTACCCCCCTTCAATGGTGAATATTAACTAGATTAGTGAATGCGCCCTCTCTAAAAAACAAAGACACTAACAACCAGTACTCCCTCCTCTATGTGAATGGAAATCCTTACAAACCAAATATTTCTTCGTATCTAATATAAAAACTTGATGTGCAAAATGGAAATGAAGCTCAGTGAGATGATCTATTTGATCTCTCCATTTTAGACAACTAGGGTAGATATGTTGCACTACCGAAATTGGTTCCTCTCCCTTCGGATTTCGTCCAAGAGAAAGCCAAGCTCAAGAGCTCTCTAGTTTTCGAAAATACAATAACAAGAATGGAGAGAATGAGCTCTCCTGTCATTTTTATAATTTTACTTTTTCCCTCTTGTGACTTTTCGACTTCCCTTGACACTTTCTCACTTTTAATATTATAAAATAACTTTAGTGAGAACATGACCCTTTTTTCATCTTTTATTTTCACCTTGACCCCTTTTGGGCCCTACTTTACCTTTTTCCACTCACTTTATTATTTAAGTGACTTTTATAAAGTCAGTTTATTAAATTAATTATTAATGTCATTTTGTAAAGTACTTTTGGCCCTAGGTGGTATTAGATAATTAACTAATTCCCTAACTCACCTACTATAGCCTACGGGAACTGGATAGGCTAGTAAGTCACCTCATGGTGGTCATCCAGAAAGGGACATGATAGTCCTCCCTTCCTGAGATTTCTTGTCCTCAAGCAACTATAAGTTGGGGGGTTGTATGATCTGCTCACTCTCCCAAGTGGCGTCCTCTACTGGCATATGCCTCCACTTGACCAGGTACTCCTAGATCACCCTATTTATCAGTATTCTCTCTCGTACATCTAGAATCTCCTATAGTTATAAAATCAAATGCCCCTCCCCATCCAAAGGGGGTATCTCTATAGAGGTTGTGACCTGTTATCCCAGTACCTTCTTAAGGAACGATACATGGAATACATTGTGCATCTTGCTCCCATCCGAAAGCTCCAACTCATAGGCCACCTCTACAAGCCTCCTAACTACTCTGTACAGTCCGTAGAATCAAGGCTTCAATTTATCTGCACCACTTTTCTTCAGTGAGGACTGACGATAAGGTTGTATTCTCAAAAACACCAAGTCTCCCACCTCAAAGTTGTGCTCTGTCTGGTTCCTATATGCATAAACCTTTTGTTGATTCTAAGCCACCTGTAAGTTTTCTTTAAGGATTCGAAGGATGTCCTAGCTCTCTTGAATCCATTCCTTCACCTTGGGTGCCTTGATATCCCCAAAGACCATATCAACAAATGACGGGGCATCATACCCATATAAAGTTGTGAATGGAGTCATCTTGATCGACATGTGGTAGGTGGTGTTGTATCACTGCTCACCCAAGTGTATCCACCTGATCCACGCCCTTTGTTTTTCAGACACATAGTTCTGTAGGTACCCCTCAATCCACTTATTCACAATATCGATTTGTCCGTCATTCTGGGGATGGTAACTAGTGCTAGGCGTCAACTCTGTACCAACCAACCTGAATATTTCCTGCCAAAAAGCCCCTAGAAATTGGTTGTCCCTGTCACTGACAATATTCCTTGGTAGCCCATGCAGATGAAATATCTCCCTCAAGAACACCTCTACTACCTTTTTTGTTGCGTAATTTGACTGTTGCTCCTGTAACCTAATCCCCAAAATTTTCTTAAAATTGGATGGCCCCTCCTTCTATTTTTTAGTAGTCTTAGATTTCAACTCGTCCTAGAAAATTTCACCTTTGACACTTAAAATTCCTGAAAATCAAGCAAAGAAGGCAATTTTTTGACTAAGTAAAACTCAGGGCTTTGCAACAACACGGTTGGAGAAACTCGGCGAGTTGAGCCGACACGGTAGGATCAAAGTTGGCTTTTTGGATGAGGTCCTTGTTTTGGAGCAACTCGGCAAGTGTCACCAAAACAGTCGGAGTGTTTTCGCAGTCATGCCGAAACACTTGAATTTTTTGAAAGTTGTGTTTGGTCAAAGTAGATGCGTGAGTCGCACAAACCGTTTCAGCGACAAAACCTCAATCATGCCGAAACGCATCGGTGAGGAAATGCCAGTTACGTCGATAAAGCCTTGGTGAAAAGAAGATCGACATAGAATGGTAAGTGCCGCAACCCGTTTCGCAGCAACTCGACGAGTGTCGTCGAAACAGTCGTCGACGAAATGTACCGATGAAGAAATTGTGGCGAGCGTCGATACAAACCACAAAGCGGAAAGAGGCTTTCGGAGAAACTCACAAAGTAACGCCAATGCTTCCAACGAAACTCCGGAAATAACTCCGAAAAAGTCACAATAAAGTGGCGAGACGTGCCGATCCGTTCCGGCGAAAAGTCACCAAATGAGCCCGACGTCGGTGCAAGATTGAAAACATCGCCGATGTGTTTCGTTGCAACTCGGATAATCGTGTTGAAATGGTCGGCGGTAAATTTTTTAATCTGGTAACGATGAGACAAAAGGAATTCCGCGCCGAAAAGGGGCCCAGTCATTAAATGACCCCTCCAACTCCCACCCCGTTCGCATTTATTGCTAGACGTTTTCAAAAATTTATATATAGGGAAAAATTCTTTTGATTAACATTTCCAAAATGTCGTTTTAGCAATTTTTATATCCACTAGTCCTCGGACGCCAAGCATCCCAATGCCATTGAGCTCAACTTCACAGCCACTCGACAACTGACAGGTAGGCCGCCTCGTACTCTCATGTTCTGTTTCAAGTTGACATTTGTTGTTTTCTATTGGGTATTTTTTGGCTTCTTATAAGATATTGGTCTTTTCTCATCGTTGGTTTATCCACGTCGCTCTAACTTGTTAGGGAAAACCATTTGTGGGGTTTAGAGTTGTTTTTGAAAGGGGGTTTTGACTTCACATATCTAGGGTTTCTCTTATCTAGATAGTCACCCTACCTCATTTTGAACACCCAGGTGAGCCCTTCGATGACCCTCGTTTCTATTTAGTTGACATAGATGCGTGTGGGGGGTGATTTTGGCCATGGATAGTATATTTTGTATGCAAACTATCGGCTTATCACAGTGGCCCCCTACCTCCATGAATCCAATGTAGAAACCCACTTAGAAAACCAAAACGATTTGCATTGAAAACATTTTTCTTTTCCCAGACATATAAATCAGGATGGTCGTGCAGATTTCTCAGGATTTTCATTGCTATGATCACGAAAGAACCGTCCCTGAATGTGTATCGAGGCCTTCACGTTTGCCAAAACCTCGTAAAATTTTCCTGCATAGTTTCTCTGTCGGTGATAAATTTGGTTGTTGTGTCTTACCTATCGCTGGCTCGGGCCCTAATTTGCCGTTCCCACCACAGAATGATGATATTTTGAGATCAGCTCGCATCAATAAACCCCAAAGCATGCATTTAATTCTTTATTCTTCATAAACTAAACCTGATAAATACACTTCATATAATCCCTTATGCAAAATTATTTAAATATCGGTTTAACCATGTCATGAACTTTTAACCAGAGGATTATAAGTTGAATACCTAGTAGCACCACCTGCAATTATGTTGTGAAAATATTTGGGAAGAATATTTTTGAAATAATTTTGCATACATTTTCAGTTGCATATTAATTTCCACAAACCTGCATACTATTGAAGCAAGCAAATACCTGACAGCATGGAAGTAATTGTTTTCTTAACTCAACTTATTATTAGTAATATGAAGGAAAAATGATTTACATAATTCTTGTTGAGTTTTGCTTACATATTGTTTCTACTATTTCATCAGTATTTGGAAATGCAAAGAAGGAGTGCCAAGAGGAAGTCCAAGATAACTGAGTCAGAGTCGGATGTAGAAATAGTCGCTGACACCATGATAGAAACCATTTTTGAAGATACTAGAGAAGTAACAGGAATTGTCCCAGAATATAATTGGGGAGAATTGTATCAGATGATCTGAGATCAGAATATTCCTGATGCAGCTCTCGAAGAGATGATCTTGTACCAAAACATTAAGAAATCGGGCATCACCAAAGCGGCCACATGCCCAGAACTTTTTCCCTGCTCAAAAGTCGTTGGATGAATCCTGCCGCATGTGGATGTCACATCAAGAATCATCTATGACACAAAAGGGGAAGGATCTTCCTATTTCCATATAGGTCACATAAAAATAGCATACAAACTGCCACCCGCCCAAGTTCATGTTAACCGAAGACTGGATCAAGAGTATAAACATGGACCACTTCGAATATGATAAGAAAATAGTAGTCTCAGGGAAGCAACTGAGGTAGAAAGCAAGTGGGGAGTATGAAAGTCAAAGCTTGAGAACCCCATTCAAAATTATAGCTCTGATGCTAAGAAGAATTTTCGGTAGAGCGAATGGAAGCATTTATAAGATAAATTGGGTACCCCTGATTTATCACATATCCTTCCATGACATTGTGTTTAACTGGGAAGACATCATCTTGGATTTCCTGGCATCGACAATAGCAGCAACATAGAGAGGATTAACTCAGAAGAAAGCATAGTTCTACATGTCTTCATATCTCATGGACTGCATACTGTTCAAGCACCCATTTCCTAAGCTGGGATGTATCTGGAATCAGGTTGAGTCTCTTATTTATGTGGCCTACTAGATCTTGTCGGCCCACAGATATGCCGACCAATACAAACTCATTTGTGAAGAGTTAATCATCCCTCTTTATTGGTTGATTTTCAATAAGGAACCAAACTGCCTATCTGAAAATGCAATGGCAATCATAAATGAGTATGGAGATTATTACTTTTCGCAAGAAGGCACCTATGTAAGAATGTTTGGAGCTTCCAGAGCTCCATCCCTTATGCCCAAATATGCGACCGATTTTGTGGTCCAGAAAAAGGCCGTGAGGAAAGTTTTGGCAGTTTCCTGCATGATCACAAGAAGTCCTCCTTCCCACCGTTACCCTTTTGTATAGGGGCATATAAATTCACCAAGGTTAAAGGTGTTGAAGCTTTCGTTAAAGATTTGGAAGCATTTCATTTGGGGGAGAAGAGTTTCGCAAGAAATGACAGCCACCAGAAGGTTGTCGATCATTGTGCGTCAATCAGAATACATTATGAATATACGGATCACTTCGAAAAAGATGAAGAAGTGTACAGAAGAGAAAGCAACATGAATGAGCTAAAAAAACGTTTTGTTCGTAAAGCAGTGCCGATCCTAGTCATGTTTCCACTACTGCAGCAGAAATAGAACGACAACGGAATCAAAGAGAAGAAGTCGTAAGGATACAAGTGGCATAAGCAGAACATAAGCTAAAGGAAGAAGAAGAAAGGAATCAGAGGGAAGAGGCCGAGAATTTTCTGAAGCATTCTGAGAGGTTGCAAAAGGAGGAAGAAGATAAAAGACAAGTGAAGGAAGAAAGAAGAGAAAGAGAGGAAAGGGAGGCATCTAAGGAACAAAAGAAGAGGGAAGAAGAAGCTAAGTCCAAGGAAGCTATGGAAGTTCAAAGAACCCAAGAAGAAGTTACAAGTATACAAGACATGGATATAGATTCACCAAGGGTATCGAGAGTCACACTCACGGGAGGACATCTACCATTCATAGAGCTCAGGTGCACCCCTTTCACCCAATCAAAACAACATACAGTGGCCAAATTGGACATGATAATCTTTGATTCGGGTAGGAAAACCATCATGAGGAGGTCCGAGAAGAGATTAAAAATGGGTTCTAAGCCTGATATAGTCACTATCCAGGAGAACGCCATCATGGAGGGTAGTCACAAGGACCCTAAGTTCACAGCCTCCGTAAGCATAGTAGCTGCATAGGAAAGTGCAGATAATGTCGACAAGTTGTTGAATGACATTGAGCGAAATAAAGAAAAAATGCTCAAATTAAAAGATAACTTGGTGAAGGCGCAAGGAGAAGGAATAGAACTAAAAATAAAACATGATGCCATAATATCCGAGAAGGACATATTACTGAATGGATATCATAATTTAGACTCAGAAAAGGAGGCATTGGTTGTACAGTTAATGATTATGGAAGGTGAAAGGAGCGACTTCGAAGCTCGAATCAGTGAATTAGAAACCAAAGAGATGGTTTCAAATCAGCAGGTCGAAGAATTGAAAGCTCAGATGGAAGATATGGCTAAAGACAGGGAGTCTATGACATAATAGATGGAGCTGGCGAATAGTAAGAAGCAAGACGTGACTCCTTTCCATGAACATGCATGCAAAATTCAGGAGAAAATATGTCACTCACAGGAATTGATCACTGAAGAGATATACAAGATGAAAATAATGATAGCAAGAATGAATGAGATTGCTGCAGAATCGATGAGGATCAGACAAAAAATGGTCAATAATAGAAATAAGATCAAGAAGCAGATGGCGTGGAGAGAAGGAAAAACAGAGTTTCCTAACCACTTGTCCAAGAAGATGACTGCGGACTCTAATTTAGACATGGCATTTCTTGAGTTCTACAGGAAAGGTGGCATGAGATTAAATAATGAAATCCCTGTTTCTATTGAGAAATGTAGGGGATTCTACAAAAGGATTCATCAGATCCACGAAAAATGTCAGCTCGTTATGCCCCCGAATATGGATGAGTTGCCTGCCAAAGATCAACACTTGATGGAGTTGCAAAATGCGTTGAGAGATGACCTGAATTACATTAGAAAACTGGATGTGTTGACAGAAGAAAATCTCCATCAGTACATTGAGAAAGCATCCATTAATGCTTTTTTCTGGAAGACAGCTATAGGGAAGCAACAGAAGGGGTGAAAAGTGTGGAAACAAAACTTTCATATCATGAAATATCTTTGAAAGTTTTAGTACCGGAACAATGTGGTATTATTTTTTAAGAGACTGACATGTGGGCCAATTAAATCTCTAGTCTGACAAGGCCAGCTGGAAGTTAATATTTTGTAATTTATTGTAATATTCTTTGTGCAAACACTAGAGGACGAATTTTTGGAGTCCAAAGGTTAGGGTAGGTGAAACGAACAACCATATGGAGACAAACTTTTTGTAATATAAATGGATGCTGCAAATACTTAGAAAGGACTTTTTTCTAGTGAATTATATGTTGGAGGCATTTTGTAAAAGAACTATTTCTTTGCTAATGAGAAAATACTGGTTCACTGGGGAAAAGCTTGCACTGGTGTTTGCCTGGAACGTGTGATTGCTGGAACATAATTACTTCTTTTTATGCTTATATCATGCCGTGAGATATTTCTGATTATGTCGAACTATTTCAATGATGATGAATGTTTCTTTATTTCATGCAAATATTTATGTGCAACAAAGTAATAAATTGTTTTAATTAAAATCAGAGCTATCTTTGATTATTTCTGCTGTAAATGTGAATGTTTATTTTAATGGCTATTTGTTGAATTTACCTGAACATTTCAGCATATTACTCTTACTTTAAATTTTCTCCCTGCAGGGATAGGTTAGATTAATATAGAATAGTTTTAGTGAATTGGTTAGGTAGAAGTGATGAGACGAAGGGAAGATCCTTCGCATCACTTGTTGAGGCTTCTGCCTGTCAGTTCTAGGTTTAATGCATTTAGTTAGAAAGCACTTGCATCTCATGTTTTAAAACTAAAATACATAAATGGTGGACCGGGACGAACCGGTAAAACAAAACACAAATTAATTACACTTATGGTAGCCGAACCGTTAACTGGACGAATTCCCCATACCAAATGATGAGTAGTCTAATTGGGATTATTTACCGGGGAGAATCCCTACTGTCGATGGTGAGATTTTCTGGGCATCAACACTAACGAAATTTCAAAGAAGTGTGCAAATTTTTTCAACTGATCTACTTCCACATAGATACAATCTCGGCCCTATACTCATGGAAACTCGGTGATGAATTCCATGGAGACACTCTCCCATTTATGCTCTAGAATAGGTAATGGTTGTAGAAGTACTGCTGGGTGGATTTGTTCGGTATTTTTCTATTGAAAGACCATGCATTCTCTCACATGTCACAACACGTCATCCTTGAGGCCCTTCCAAAAGAACCTCTCCCTAACCTATCTGTATTTTTTGAAGAACCCATGGTGTCTTGCTATAGGGGCATCGTGTGTATCCTGCAAAAAAGTTTCCTTCAATTTGGAATCTAGCACCAAATATATTTGTTCTTTATGGAAAATGACATCATCAACCACCTGGTATCTATCGTCTTGTATGAGGCCATCCATCATCTCGCAAGAAAAAATATTTTTGGAATACTCCACCAACAGGTGAGATTTCCAATCGACTGAAAAATCCATCAAACAACATGTAGCTGGTTTCTTGGAGAGTGCATCAACACCAACGTTTTTCTTCCCCTTAACATACTCTATATCAAATTCATATGCATGTATCATGTTGACCCACTTATGTTTCCTCTCATTCAAGTCTTAGGAAATATTTCAAACTGTTGCGGTTTGTCCTCACCATGAACCTGTTTCCCACCAAGTATTTTCTAAACTTTTCCAATGCATGCATGATGGCAAGCATCTCTTTGTCATATATAGAGTAGATCCTTTCTGGTCCCTAATTTTCCTACTTTCAAAAGCTATTGGATATATATTCTACATCAAAACTGCCCTAATGCCATGCCTAAAGCATCACATTACAACACGAAAGGCTGGTTGAACTCTAGCAGTGCTAAGACCAGGAAAGTTCTCATCAACTCATTGAGTTTTTCGAATTCCCTCTTAGAGTCCTCTGTCTAGATGAATTATCCCTTCTTTCTCATATCAGTGAGGGGTACAACCAACTGTGAAAACCCATTCCTGAGCCATCTATAATATTGGCATAGTACAAAGAATCCTCATAGCTAGGTGAGGGACCTCGATGTAGGCCAATCCCAAATAGCCTAGATCTTCTCCTTATGAACTTGTACACCTTGTTCACAAATCACATGGCCCAAATATAAGATCTCCGTGAGCCCAAAATCGCACTTGGATGCCTTGGAATAGAAGGACTACTCTCCCATAATGCCTAGTATCTCATATAGATGACTCGTTCTCTTCTCATGTCCAACTATATATGTGGAGATCATCAAAGAACACTAGCAAAAATTTCCTCAGTTGTTTTTGGAAAAATATGGTTCATACAGGACTGGAATGTGGTAGGTGTGTTGGTTATCCCAAACGGCATAACCAAAAAATCGTAATGGCCATCATGGCACCTGAAAAATGTTTTGAGTACATCCTGCTAACGAAACCTGATTTGGCCGTATCCTGACCCGAGATAAATCTTAGAAAAATATACAGCTCCATGTAGCTCATCCAACAACTCATCAATCTTGGGATACATGTTTTTTATAGTCTTCTTGTTCAACGTCATGTAATCGAAGGACATCCACATTGTCCCATCTTTCTTTTTTGCCAACACAACCAAAGATGCGAATGGACTAGAGTTGGGTCTGATATATCCCATAGAAAGCATCTCCTTGATCGTTTTCTCGATCTCATCTTTGAATTTATTCGGGTGCCGATAAGGGGTGGTGATCAGTGGCTTCACCCCCTCCTCCAACTCTATGGTGTATTCAAAGCCCCTGTCTAGTGGTCTACCTGGTGGAATCTCTCCAAACACCTTGTCATGCTTCCCCAATAAAGCATATATGTCAATATGGTATTGTTGATTGTCATGAGATGTCTTTGAGGTGGTCATCAGGAACTCCACTGCATAAGATACATCCCCATGTTTGAACAGTGCCTCCATTTGCTTGGCTAAGACAACTCTTGGACCCTCATTTGACATGCCCCACAGAACTACCCTAGTGCCATCTGGTGCGGTGAACACCATCTCCATGGTTTGGTAGTTCGCCATGATGGGTCCCAAAGTGTTAAGCCACTAAACTCCAAAGACCATATTGGTCTCTGCCAATGTAACATCCCAAAAATTCGTAAAATTTTTAAAAAAATCCTAGACACTAAAGTTAACATTAACTGCTATGCGGAAGTAATAAATGTCTACTAATAATCGAACTTGATGATAATTTATGTAACAACAGGTATTTTTATTTAAGGAAATTTTGAATTGTCTTATCGACAATTATAGTGCATTCATCGATCCTATAACAGCTGTAATTATTACATCTATTAATTAATGTCGTCACTTTGTCTATCTACTTATCCTGTACAGGATGGTACCTATCGATGTCGTACTATAACTAGAACTTGATGTTCCTTGGTAAGGTGCATAATAAATATATTGTAGTTCTATATGCAGTTGCGTTTATATCACTTATTTGATAGTATACGGTGTTTAAGTATGATGGTTGATATTTATGTTATTATTGACGTAACGGTAATTTGTTGTGTGAAACATACTTCTTGTTGGCAGTGGGATTCTGGGTAAAGATTCGATGGCTTACTTAGCTTTTAGCTAAAGCATTGTTCTCTCCAACTGTCCAGGTTACAGGTTGTACATTTCTGGTTTGATCAATGGTTACTATTCACCTTATGTGAGGGTAATAAAGGCCAAACTTTATTTAAAGTTATGCATAAGTGAATTCAATACCAAAGTTATGGAAACGTTATAAGTTTGATATATACATGCGATGTTAAAAGGAAGTGTACTACGTTCAAGGTAACCCAAGCAATTCTTCAAAGGACTAGTTTAAAAGAGAACTATCTCCCTAGATGAGAGTTTACCATCTTTGCAAGGTCAAGTGATACACTCCTAACTAAGGTTTATCACCCTCGGAATCTAATGCAAGGGTAAATAAAATACTAAGTATGAACTATATAAAAAGAGGGTTTCAATTTCACCCTTGGCGCTATATTAGCAAACATGCAAAGGATAAACTATAGTGGAGTGGGTCATTGTGTTCCAAATGCGCTTGTATTAAAATGTGAATCTGTAAACCAAGATGTGAACCATAGTGTAATGGTCCTCTTTGTATACCACGTAGGGTGGTAGCTGGCTCATTGAATGAGGCCATGTGATAGTAGTAAATGCACATTGGTAATGACAAAACTCCACTACGAGCTTTGTTGGGGTTTTTGGTCTTTGTGTTGTGCTATGTTAAGGAGAGGGCGACTAGCCCTTCATGGACGCCATGTCTGTTGGTGGTTAAATGCACCACTCCTTTCATTAGTTGGAAGTTTGTGGGTAGTTATGACCTTGGCGACATGTGTGTGGAGTCTCCAGCCTTTGGTTCTCTCCTCGGCTCTGAGATTGACTAAAGGTAAGTTGTAATTGCAGCCTTCAAACCCTTGATATTCAATTTAAAGTATTGATCTTCTCGTTCTTGTTTTAACTCGGTTTCTATTTTTGTGACAGGGTTCGACCATGGTGAAGTTTGTAAAGAAGGAAAGGGACAAACCAGGGGGATGTGATTCCGCCGGTAAGCCTCGGATTATCTCAGTTCTTCTGTCAGCAGAGTGTTAAGTTTTGGTTTCCCTTCGTCTATGCAACTCCTTCGGTCAAATGGTTTTTACACTTCGTTTTATGCAAACGTTGTTTTAATGGGTAAATGCCCAAGTTGTTTTTCTCGCCTATAGTGTTATTAGTGAAGGAGTCTGTATAGGATACTTGTTATCCTTCCAGCAGTTGGACTGCAATGTAAGCTTTACACTGTATAAATAAAAGTTACGTTTTGATGAATCTCGTCTCGGTGTATAATATTTTGGATGTTTTGTTTTTCATAGATGAAGGGATAACCCTAAATATGTAATGAAATCTTCAGGTCCTGAACTCCTGTGTAATTAAAAAATTTCACTTATAAATTGGACTGTCGTTTTAATACAATGGCACTTGGGTAAGTCGAGCCCGTGACCTGTACAGTGATGTTTGTTTTGGGTCTTTACAAATCCGGTTATAAATGAAAATGTTTATGATAGGTTTTTCCTTTATAATGTTTTGAAATGATTAGCCGTAAGGCTTCGCAACATGGGGAGCTCATAATGAGACTCGACCCTTCGTCTGTCGGTTAACTTGGGTAAACAGTTATGATACGTCAATTTGGTTTAAGTTTTTGTTTCAAGAAAGGTATCCTGGCTGCTCTACAAGGCCTAGGGTTTGGTTCAAACGTTTATGTTTGAGAAGCTTCATGCTTCGTGTAAGGTGCCTCATCTGACCTGAGACTCGACCTTCGTCGTTCAGTTAAGTGTTGTAAAAAATTTTAACATTGCACTTGAAGTTTTGTGGACAACCTTTGGATGAGCCTGTACAGGTCTCGATCCCGAAAGTTTGATGAAGGTAGACTTGTTCTATGTTAAAGATTACGGGGCTTTCCCCTTACTGTACGTTTTTACATATAAATACAGTGATGTGTTGAAAATCTTATGATACTTACGTGTATTGTTTTTTATCAATACTATAATGTATATAAAGTTTAAAGAAATGTTTGTATTACGGTGTACAGAAGTTAATGTCTGTACTATGTTTTAAGATAATTTGTTTAGAGTATAGGGTTAAGCTCTGTATAGAGCTCGATCCGAAAATTGTTAAGTTTGGTCTGTGTTACAAGATATTTTGGGTTAATAGATAAAGTAATAAGAAGAATTCTATTTCTTGTACTTGGGGTTTGAACCATTATAAGAATGTTTGTTTCCTTCTTTTTTTTCCTTGGAAAAAGTCCGTAATTTTATTTCAAAAAGTTGATTAAAATTACATACTGCACATGTAGTAGAATCAACAAGGATCCCTACATTTTCACATATTTCTGTCCCATATAAGCAGAAACAACAGCGTATAATGAGTTGGACCAAAAAAAGAAAGAGCCCAGAGAATGTTGCCACAAGATGAAGAACAGATATATCTTGAACAGTAGGTGAAATTAGGGCCACCGGTTTCAGATCAGGACCTGAAACCGCCGCCGGTTTCTCTCCATATTCAGAAAAATCCATCACTCTCCATCAATACCTGAAAGCAAAACGCAGGGGCTTCTTGACCAGGGTGCGCAAACAGGCCAGTCCAGTCGAGGCTCCATCCTCTCAAACAACGCCGAACCTTGAACTCACATATTCTGAATTCATCAAGAAATACACGTCCACGGCAGGCAAAGCTCTTCGTCTTCATTGGACGGAAGATACTTCTGCAGTGCACAGATCACATCCTATGCCGAAGAAGGAGATCCCACAAATGAGTTAACACCTACGCCCATCTTTTTGTAAAAAAGACGAGCCATCCCCATTACTCTGAACAGAATCATACCTCGCCACCGCCGCCACAGGATGCCCGCTAGATCCCTCTCTGCAAGATGGGCGCAATTTTTCCTGCTCCACAGGTGCACAAGAATCTTGAACAGCATATGTAAAGGGCCACCGGTTTAGTCTGGATCAACCCAAAACGATGTCACAAGACTCTTGAAACAGCAGGTGTAGAGGGCCACCGGTTTAGATCTGGAAAGATCGCCGCCGCCGCGAGGAATAGCAACCCAAACGATGCCACAAGAAACAGCAGGTGAATAGGGTCACCGGGTTTGAGCGAAACCAAGATCGCCGCCGCCGTTTTCCTTCCAAATCAGCGTTCCAGGTTGAAGCCCTTGGAATCATCAGGTGCCCGATCTCGCCACCGTTTCAATATACCCTCGCCGGCCACCAAGTAAGCAAGACATCTCAAACAATCCTGAAGAGTCCATGGGACGCCATCACCGTAAGATAAGTTCCAAAACCTGCAACAAAAACACGAAAGGGCGGCTGGGCCAAGCCCTGGCCGCCCAGGCTAAACGCAGAGAACAGCTAGGGCTCCAAGAATTCAATCCAAGAATGTTTGTTTCCTATGGATGTTTATACTATACTTCTTTCCTATACTTTGGTTTGTAAAAGTATTGTATCATATCAATAATATGCTATGTTTTAAATCAAAAGATTTGTAATGTGTAGAAGCTATGTAAAAGAATACTGTAATATTAAGATGGACATGATAAGTTTTATAGCTTAGTGTTTTATTGATAAATTTATAGTATGTTTTTACTGAGTTAATTAATAGACAGTAAGTACTTAGAATAAATACCTTTAGCATTCATATTTTAAACAATATAGACTCTGTTTAAATATTATTTTTTGTCTTAAGGGATGACTAGAAAAGTATGATTAGAAGTTTTCAAATTGCAAAAGATGTATAAGTACAACTTTCGAATTGTTTTCTGAAATGAAAATCCTATATGTTTTCTACTATATGTTTTTACAGAAACTAGCATAGATGCATGGATATTGATAACAAAACTTGGAACTACTATAGTACAAAGTATAAATTTACTATGTTGTAAAAGTAGGAAAATAAACAGATTTCATTTGAATTGAAATATAAACTTATATTGCTAATCAACTCATCTTCAAGGTTAATTATACACTTCCTGTACTAGAGTACATCGTCTTATGACGAAAGGAAAAATACAGGAATATATTTTATTCAATCACTTACATCATCTCATTCATTTAATAGAAGTGTAGAACTAATTTATCTTGATCAAAATATCATTCAATAGTTATACATAACAAAATTCAAATAGTTTCAGAACTAGATAAACAGATATAGAAATGAAAATAAATAACAAGTAGAACCTGATAATTTTGCTAGGGTGGACAAACACCCAAAGAGGCTTGTTCCTCCCAACCTTCTCCAGAAGAAGCATCCAAATCACTTGCTTCCTTTGGACCCCCGAGCCTGTTTACTGAACCACTAGGTAGAAGACTCTGTGTAGAAGCAAGGCACTCAGGTTGTACTTCAGCAATCAATGGAGACTTGCATACACCTCAAACCTTTGCACTCAGCAGTAACACTCTGCACTCAACAATAAAACTATGCACTCAGCATAAACAAGACAGACTCACACTCCAACTCAAAACATAGCTTCCCCTCATAGAATCTCTTGTGTGCATACAGCAAAACCACAAGGTAAATTTTCTCGTTAGAAAAAGTGTGAGCCTCGGCTCAAATTCTATGTCTTATCAAAGATGCCTAGGTCTTTTAGTGGTCAGTTTTCAATAAATGAGCCTCAATCTCCAGTTCCACATTCCAAGGAACTTGACCACAATTCAAGGGAGTTGTCCCATAACAACAGCTAGTTACTGAGTTCATGATGATGCCACTTGTCCATTGCCTTCTACCCCAGATTCCATTCCACCTAGTGGGTCAGTAAACACTCTTTCAACAGTCTCTTGGGTGAGTGTCTCCTATTTTATTTTATTAAATAATAATATTATGCAATTAGAGTCATCCTTGGCCACTTGGCCAAATATAAAACTTTACAATCAAAGTTAAGACAATTTTTTTCTTTCAACATAAAATGTCTCAAGTATTGGGTATGTTACATCCAAATTGACAATATAGAAATCATATGTTAAGCTATAGTTCCCCATCGTCATCGTCAACTGGGGGGGCCTTGAATAAACAAGGCATCACTTGCCCTCCAGCCACCTCCACACCAAATCCCTCAAACTGCTCGGCATGGATTCCCCTCCTAGCTAACAGGGAAGAATCTATGAAGTTGTGGGTTGCCCAACTATCTATCAGGATTGTGACTCTCTAGCCCCATACAACACCCCTGACCCGGAAGGTGTTAAACCTAGGAGTAGATGATAGTGTGGTAATAGTTCCATGCTGTCGCTGTATTGGTGGTTGTTGTTACTGTGACTCCTAAATCTGTGGCTGTGATGGTTGTGTCCTTTGTACCTGCGGTTGCTGCCCTACCCCATTGTCCTACTCATCCCCCTGAACCTGCTCCTTTCAATCATCATACTCCTCATCACTATCTGACACTACCTCTATATAATGAACCTTACTTTTACCCATGCATCGATGTCCCAATTCCCAAGGTTCTTTGCAGCTGAAGCATAGTTTCTTCCTTCTGAGTTCATTCCAGGTTTCTTCATCCAACTGGTTTTTCCCAATTCCTCCCTTTTGGAAGGGCTTCTTGTCCTTTCCTTTCTAGGGAACGAAAGGTTTGGACTAAGGTTTGCTCTTTGAGGCATCCCCTTCCATGTCCTGTACTCGGGAAATCCCATCATGTAAGGTAGCAGGCTTGAAAGCCTTGACCCAACCATGTAGAGGCTCAAATAAACCCTTTGTGAATAGCATAATAAGTCGGGTCTCTGAGATATCTGTCACCATCATGCCAATCTCTGGAATTTTGTAATATATGCATCTACAGTACCTGTCTGTCTAACTTGTTCCAACTCTCGGAAATGCGGCTTTAGGTCCTTCCTGTCAAATATGTCCATCAATCTCTGCATGAATTCCAGGTATGATGTGATGTTGGCATGCCCTAATCACGACAGTACATATATAATCCTCAATGAGAATGCAATACATATATCATCCTCAATGGGAATGCTCTCTTTCACAATCAACAGAAAGGTGTGATCAGTAGCAGCATTAATAACATCTTCTCCACAGTGGCACGACTTCCCGGGAAACCCACAGTGACCACTTTTCAGCTGATGGAAATGATGAAGTTCTACGTCCTTCATAACTGCTCAAAGTCTTTTAACTAGTGTGCCCTTCCTGTAGGTGAATGCAGGCTTAACCCAATGTGCCCTTCTCATTAGCGACAACTTCTTTATTCTTAGTGCACCCCCCTTCAATGGTGAGATTGACTGGAACAGTGAGTGCGCCCTCTCTAAACAAAAAAGACACTAACAACCAATGTGCCCTCTATGTTCATGGAAATCCTTGCAAACTGAATATTTCTCCATATCTGAAATAAAAAGAAATAAAAACTTGATGTGCAAAATGGCAATGAATCTCAGTGAGATTATCCGTCTGATCTCTCCATTTTCGACAGCTACGATAGATATGTTGCACTACTGAAACCGGTTCCTCTCCCTTAGGATTTTTTCCAAGAGAAAGCCAATCTCAAGAGCTCTCTAGTTTTTGAAAAGACAATGACAAAAATAGAAAGATTGAGCTCTCATATCCTTTTTATAATTTTACTTTTGCCCTCTTGTGACTTTTTGACTTCCCTTGACACTTTCTCACTTTTTAATATTATAAAATGACTTTAGTGAGAACATGACCCTTTATCTTTTAATTTCACATTGACCCCTTTTGGGCCCTAATTTACCTTTTCCACTCACTTTATCATTTAAGTGGCTTTTATACAGTCACTTTATGAAATTAATTATTAATGTCACTTTATAAAGTACTTTTGGCCCTAGGTGACATTAGATAAATAATTAATTCCCTAACTCGTTGACTATAACCTACGAGAACTGGATAGGCTAGCAAGTCGCCTCATGGTGGTCATCTGAAAAGGGACATGAAAATGTAGCATATGAATTAGGGTTTTGACCCATTGAATCAAATCCACAAAAAAAGTGATGAATAATCCTTCAACAAGTGTGCCCTTAAAGAGAGATAATCTGCATGTGTGGGTGTAACCAAATTCATAACATGATTTACCGAGTGAACTTCTCATGTGTGAACCAAGGCATAGTGAGTCAGCAAGCCTTTGAATAAACATTGAATCTTGTGCATGAGTAACAATATTGACCAAGCCAACAATAAATTAATCTTTGGGTAGGACATGTGTCTTTGATAAATGTGCAATGTTAACTTTCTTGATCAAGCCAATAACCTTCAAGTAGAGTGGGCCCTAGGAAAAAGTGCTAAGGAGGTTAAATCCATGTGCAAGACAACTAGCTCATCATAGGACATGTATTGAGATGATACCATAAATTTTAGATTCCAAACCACATCTTTTTTTTCTCCAAAACATGGACATAAGGAGGTGCACCATAGGGATATGCACCAAGGTAGCTACACTTCTCATATGCAATGTTCCTTCCACGTGTGTTGGGATTTGTGTCATAGAAGAGCACTACATAAAATAGGCATGCATGTCCATAAAATAGCATTTCCCACATGTGAAAGAAATCCAATGAAGGAGGGTGTTCAAGTAATTAGCCTTCAAAGGATTAAAATAACCATGAAATGGTCAATTCGACCTCAACATGTGTGCACTAAGGCTAATATTTTAATTAAATCATAGTCCAACCTCCATTTGGTCACCAATTGATTTAACTTACAATGAACATGTGTGACAATGAAGGAGAGGGCACTCCATCAAATGTTGTACCATGTATATAAGTTGGTCGCCCTAGTGAAACCCCACCATGATAACATAATAACAAATTATAATATCCTCCTTGAAACTAGGGTGCACCACCAAAGGACTAATTATATTATTAATACTCCATCAAACCTTCAGAAAATGCGTGATCATCAATAATATGTGCAATACCCCTACTTTTTAACGCAAAATTAAGATATACCACATCACAAAGGTACTAACATTATTCATTACACATCTACCCTAGGCAATGTCTACACCAAATGTTACAACATCAAGTCATGTCACCTAAGGAAATCCCAAGGAAACGTGCACTACCACAACACATCCACACCAAAGGAAAAATTTACATGAGAAAAGTGTTAATTCTTGTTGGTGTTATAGCTGTGTGAGCCATCCTCACACTAAGTCGGCTCTAGAAGAAAACATAAAACAATAATTATGATGTCACAAAAGAGAAATCAGCCCAGACAAGAAGGACAAGTTAGCCCCACCAAACTGAAATGTCAAACAATGAAAAAGTAGAATGTTATGCAACCAAGTCCTAGATATAGCATAAAAATAGCAGAAATAGAACATAAGAAAGTAATCCACACCTTAATAATAAAGAACTGAGATGAATAACAATCCTCTTCGAGGGGGGAACCTCCTTACACAATGTACTAAGTACATAAGACAAGACAAGATACAATGATGTCTAAAATGAAAATGTCTCCTTCCTATATATAGGAGACAACGGGGCACAATAACAATTGATAGACCCAAGCCGACATCAATAATATGTAATGAACCATAATAAAAGGGGTAATGTGACACTACATATGGGGTAATGTGCCAATATTTAGGGCTTAACATGCCCCTCCCCTTTAGACAAGTGTTCCCCTTAATGCTTGATTAGTTGTGGATTCTCTTGTATGAAGGACTCATCTTCCTGTTATCACACCATAGTAGTTGGGCTACTATATTTGTTGAGCATATATCTACACTTTTCAGAGCTTTACCTTTACACAATTTCAATGAGATCAGTTATGATGAGCAACATTATTTATGATCACTTACACATCAAAGCAGCTTATATCAGACAGTGTGTAGACCTTGTGCCAAGGTTGAGCCTTGAGAGCTTAGATTTGATGACCGATATGACCTTTTGTTCCATAGAGATTCAATTCAGTGCCCAGAGTTCCAGATGTTATTATTGCAGCAGTGTTTCATTGGTTCTAGATGATGTTTGTTGAGATATGCAGTAATATGACCATTAGACTTGTGATTGTTAGCATTCGATTATTATCTTATTGTTTTAGCCATCTTGATAGCATTAACTTGGTATGTAATTCATGATGTGGCAGTGTTATTTAAATAAATGAAATAAACTATCTTAGTTGGATTTAAATAATAAAATGGATGCATTACTTGCACTTTAAGGTTTACTAACTATACTCATTGGTTTTTACCCTCCTATGAGCATGGACATGGTCTTTCCTGACATTTATGTTTGCTAGCTTAGGCACCACATTCACTTGACTCCATCCATCCATGACCTTCCATGTTTTGGCTTTCACCTTGACTTGCCTTCTTGACTTTTGATATGGAGGATTTCCTCGCTCTTGCCTCTATGTTGGATAGCATCTATGTTTGTTTTGTGTCTCGGCTCTGATTTAGTGACAGAACTTGCCTTTGATGATTTAGATTTTATTCCTTGATCACTCTAGCCGGTTGCCCCGATGTGTGGTTTAGATTGCGGAATTCCCCCTAGTCACATGAGATGTTGTTGGCTAAAACCTAAAGCACATATACTACTTGTATGGAAATTATTGGAAATATCTTTTGAAATGAAATTAAAGTCCATGGAAATAAATGAAATGTAAAACTGTGATTATCATCACAATGGAAAAGGGTTAAAGCAATGAAATGCTAAAGTACCCCAATGAAGGGTCCAAAAAGGTCTAAAGAGCAATGGATAAATGAATGTGAAATCTAAAGATTGTTGACCTCAAAATTTTATAAATGAAAGGCCAAATAAAAGGTAGTGTTTAAATGTATGACAAATCTAAATATTGTTGGCCATGGAAATGAAATGAATGATCCTAATGAACTTGGATCAACTTGATGTAGACATGATGCCAAGGTCGAATAAGCACTCTCTAAACAACTTACCCATTTGTGAGGCACTACCATTCCCTTTGTTTATCCTATCCAGCACATGCTTGAGTGTGTAACACCTTTTCCCCTATCCAAAGTATCACTTAGTTAAGTTAGTCAAGTCATCCCTTCTACCTAGCCTTGTCCTTAGCCTTCACCCTATGCTAGTAGTTAGGCCATGTCCATCAGATGATGTATTCCTTTGAAGATTTGGTGCAAGTAAAATATTAAATAACATTGAATATGTATGTATTAACTGCCATTTGATTGATGTTTATACTTTGAGTGAAGCTATCAATATGGTTAAAGGAACATGTCTTAGTCATTTGTTATAATCTAGTCTTTGGTTGTATTTTGACCTAGTCAAACATAGTTTGACCATGGTCATCCTTGGGATCCGTGATGAGATGGACCACTTATGTTATATGATGTTGATCTATGGTCCTACATATACCTATTGATGATTCCATGTGTCGGGCACATGCTTCAGATGATGATTGATGTAGTTTTCATGGATTATTATTGTTTACATATCATCATATTTTTACTTGTCCAAGTATGGTGGACCCTACAAAAGATCCTACAGGTTATCATGAGGTGTATGAATACTCATCTCTAGTGTATTTGGGTCTTTTGGATCCATTGAGACACATATCTTTCAGTTTCGAGCACTCCCTGGCATGATATTAGTAGTTTTCCACCTGTTGACCAGTTTGGGCATGCTGATGTGGCATGTCCAGCAAGAGCATTGGAGGCAAGTCGTTTCCTAGGGTGCTACAGAGGAATAGGGTGGTCCAGCCACTTGTTTTTACCATATTACCCCCCTTCCGGACATGATGGTACACTTAGTTTGACAACGCAGGCACATGAGAGGCATTTTTGGGGAAGTTTCCGGGTTTTTCAGGAGGATAAAAAATGGAATACAAGGGTCATTGAGGAATTTGATTTGGGCAATTGAGGCAAGGTTTTGGCACTTGGTCTGCTCAGAGGTCATCCATGGTGTATCCTCCCTCTTCCATATCAGTTTTCACCAGTCAGTGGGGTCCACATGGGCTACATGATGTCTTTTATTACATATCTCTCTCTGATGATGGGGACAATATTTGATCATTTGTATACTTGGACATGTCATTGAGTCATATTTTATATTATTATGCCATGGGGTCATGCTAGTGAAGGGGGATAATACCTCCTAGCCCCACCATGTGCTCATAGTCACTTGTCCTTGTCTTTATGTTGTGGCTCCCATGTTATTAGCCACCCCCATGTATGACGTCATCCCCCATAGGGTTCTTCTAGCCATGACATCATCACTTATTTGAGTGATCCATGTCTTATGTTATGTCGGCTCATCTTAGCCGTTGATTATATTTTTATATGTTTTGATCTCAACCACTAGTTTTCAAAAATGGTTTATGGTTTTGGTCTTCCTCGTCATATTTAAGGAGGAGACCCCCCTATTGTAAAGACACCTTTGGGCTCTAGAAAACTTGGAATAAAATACTACTTTTGGAGATATTCTTCTTGGATTTGATTGGTTGCTCTTGTACATGGTTATGCATCTTTTGACTTCAGACATCTTTACTTTTACAGGTGATTTCAACATCAACTAAGGGAGGTCGAATTGGTCGAAGCAAGGAGTGCGATTTGCTTGAAGGGAAGATTTTTGGGGTTTCTCACATCCCCCTTGGGAAAAGCATCTTCCTCTTGAGGGATATTTTCAATTGTGCTTTGTCCATTGATTGCTTCTTTGATATGACATGCTTATATCTCATTGATTTGTGGATCAAATCTAACATTTTGTAGTTTGATTTACAGGTTTGATGGGGCATCTCTCCTCCTAGGGCTTGAACGTTTATGCTTCAAATCACTTGGATCTAGCTTCGAATTGTAACTAAATGCAAGGATCATCTATGTGCAAGGTAGCCACAAGCTTTTGAGGTAAGATCTACAAGGTATGTATCCATTTCTCTTGTTTTCTATCCTATCGGTCATATAAACCCTCATAATTAAAACCCTCATTTTACATTTTTTTAGATCTACTTGGATCTAGCATGCTTTTGGGTATAAAATTCAAAATTCACCTTAATAATATTCATGGCAATCCCGATCTATAGTTTGGTGGTTATTGGACTCCATTTAGCCCATTTCCCAAGGCACTTGGTCTCTCCAAAGGAAGTCGCACTCCTTGAGGAATGCTCTTTTGCTAGTTCCAAGACGTGGGTAGGTGATATTTTTGCTTCATTGAATAGATCAACCCGTAAAATCTACCCCTAGTGCTTCACCTTGTTGGTTTTCACCTTGTGGGCCCCATTCCTCATTTTGAGGGTTGAGCCCCACTTGGGTCATTTGGTGATGGATTAGCTCTTCCTTTGATCTCCTTGCATAACTTCACACATTTCCCTAGGAGTATTTGGGTTAGATAGTATTCATAGATTGGCTAGGGTACCCCCCTTGATTTTGATTCATCTTGATCTAAAGTGAAGGTTGCCTCGGTTGACGTGACACCCACTTGCATTGGGAACCGTGGAAAGCCTTGGGTCACCTCTTTAGTTGTCCAACACCTCTACCATCCTGGATAGGATAATGTTAGGGACAAATACAAGTTGTGTGAAACACTTCCCATGTTGAATTTTCCACTAGCAGGTTCTTCCATTTGATGGGGTATTCCATAATAGCCTGATTTCGTAGTTGTTTAGTCCTTGTTTGAGTGATTTGTTCAGGTTCCAATATGTCTTTTCCTTCTTCACCAAGCTTGGGAAAGATTGTTTGAATTGGGATCTTGTCTCCTATTACCTTCTTTAACCAAGAAACATGGAAAACTGGATGTACTCTTGAAGATGAAGGAAGCTCCAATTTGAAAGCCATACTAGCAATCTTCTGCAACACTTTATCAGGACCAGAATACTTGGGTGCTAATTTATTGTCCTTATTTAGTTGCTTGAGGGACATCTTCTTGTATGTTAAAAAGTTAACCAAGGAAGTTATTCTCTGGAGTGCATGAAAATTTTTGCATGCATAGATGCATGCAAAAGTGAGTTTTGCATGCACCTGATTTTAGGTTTCTCTCAGGACCTGAAACCGCCGCCGGTTTCTCTCCATATTCAGAAAAATCCATCACTCTCCATCAATACCTGAAAGCAAAACGCAGGGGCTTCTTTACCAGGGTGCGCAAACAGGCCAGTCCAGTCGAGGCTCCATCCTCTCAAACAACGCCGAACCTTGAACTCACATATTCTGAATTCATCAAGAAATACACGTCCACGGCAGGCAAAGCTCTTCGTCTTCATTGGACGGAAGATACTTCTGCAGTGCACAGATCACATCCTATGCCGAAGAAGGAGATCCCACAAATGAGTTAACACCTACGCCCATCTTTTTGTAAAAAAGACGAGCCATCCCCATTATTCTGAACAGAATCATACCTCGCCACCGCCGCCACAGGATGCCCGCTAGATCCCTCTCTGCAAGATGGGCGCAATTTTTCCTGCTCCACAGGTGCACAAGAATCTTGAACAGCATATGTAAAGGGCCACCGGTTTAGTCTGGATCAACCCAAAACGATGTCACAAGACTCTTGAAACAGCAGGTGTAGAGGGCCACCGGTTTAGATCTGGAAAGATCGCCGCCGCCGCGAGGAATAGCAACCCAAACGATGCCACAAGAAACAGCAGGTGAATAGGGTCACCGGGTTTGAGCGAAACCAAGATCGCCGCCGCCGTTTTCCTTCCAAATCAGCGTTCCAGGTTGAAGCCCTTGGAATCATCAGGTGCCCGATCTCGCCACCGTTTCAATATACCCTCGCCGGCCACCAAGTAAGCAAGACATCTCAAACAATCCTGAAGAGTCCATGGGACGCCATCACCGTAAGATAAGTTCCAAAACCTGCAACAAAAACACGAAAGGGCGGCTGGGCCAAGCCCTGGCCACCCAGGCTAAACGCAGAGAACAGCTAGGGCTCCAAGAATTCAATCCAAGAATGTTTGTTTCCTATGGATGTTTATACTATACTTCTTTCCTATACTTTGGTTTGTAAAAGTATTGTATCATATCAATAATATGCTATGTTTTAAATCAAAAGATTTGTAATGTGTAGAAGCTATGTAAAAGAATACTGTAATATTAAGATGGACATGATAAGTTTTATAGCTTAGTGTTTTATTGATAAATTTATAGTATGTTTTTACTGAGTTAATTAATAGACAGTAAGTACTTAGAATAAATACCTTTAGCATTCATATTTTAAACAATATAGACTCTGTTTAAATATTATTTTTTGTCTTAAGGGATGACTAGAAAAGTATGATTAGAAGTTTTCAAATTGCAAAAGATGTATAAGTACAACTTTCGAATTGTTTTCTGAAATGAAAATCCTATATGTTTTCTACTATATGTTTTTACAGAAACTAGCATAGATGCATGGATATTGATAACAAAACTTGGAACTACTATAGTACAAAGTATAAATTTACTATGTTGTAAAAGTAGGAAAATAAACAGATTTCATTTGAATTGAAATATAAACTTATATTGCTAATCAACTCATCTTCAAGGTTAATTATACACTTCCTGTACTAGAGTACATCGTCTTATGACGAAAGGAAAAATACAGGAATATATTTTATTCAATCACTTACATCATCTCATTCATTTAATAGAAGTGTAGAACTAATTTATCTTGATCAAAATATCATTCAATAGTTATACATAACAAAATTCAAATAGTTTCAGAACTAGATAAACAGATATAGAAATGAAAATAAATAACAAGTAGAACCTGATAATTTTGCTAGGGTGGACAAACACCCAAAGAGGCTTGTTCCTCCCAACCTTCTCCAGAAGAAGCATCCAAATCACTTGCTTCCTTTGGACCCCCGAGCCTGTTTACTGAACCACTAGGTAGAAGACTCTGTGTAGAAGCAAGGCACTCAGGTTGTACTTCAGCAATCAATGGAGACTTGCATACACCTCAAACCTTTGCACTCAGCAGTAACACTCTGCACTCAACAATAAAACTATGCACTCAGCATAAACAAGACAGACTCACACTCCAACTCAAAACATAGCTTCCCCTCATAGAATCTCTTGTGTGCATACAGCAAAACCACAAGGTAAATTTTCTCGTTAGAAAAAGTGTGAGCCTCGGCTCAAATTCTATGTCTTATCAAAGATGCCTAGGTCTTTTAGTGGTCAGTTTTCAATAAATGAGCCTCAATCTCCAGTTCCACATTCCAAGGAACTTGACCACAATTCAAGGGAGTTGTCCCATAACAACAGCTAGTTACTGAGTTCATGATGATGCCACTTGTCCATTGCCTTCTACCCCAGATTCCATTCCACCTAGTGGGTCAGTAAACACTCTTTCAACAGTCTCTTGGGTGAGTGTCTCCTATTTTATTTTATTAAATAATAATATTATGCAATTAGAGTCATCCTTGGCCACTTGGCCAAATATAAAACTTTACAATCAAAGTTAAGACAATTTTTTTCTTTCAACATAAAATGTCTCAAGTATTGGGTATGTTACATCCAAATTGACAATATAGAAATCATATGTTAAGCTATAGTTCCCCATCGTCATCGTCAACTGGGGGGGCCTTGAATAAACAAGGCATCACTTGCCCTCCAGCCACCTCCACACCAAATCCCTCAAACTGCTCGGCATGGATTCCCCTCCTAGCTAACAGGGAAGAATCTATGAAGTTGTGGGTTGCCCAACTATCTATCAGGATTGTGACTCTCTAGCCCCATACAACACCCCTGACCCGGAAGGTGTTAAACCTAGGAGTAGATGATAGTGTGGTAATAGTTCCATGCTGTCGCTGTATTGGTGGTTGTTGTTACTGTGACTCCTAAATCTGTGGCTGTGATGGTTGTGTCCTTTGTACCTGCGGTTGCTGCCCTACCCCATTGTCCTACTCATCCCCCTGAACCTGCTCCTTTCAATCATCATACTCCTCATCACTATCTGACACTACCTCTATATAATGAACCTTACTTTTACCCATGCATCGATGTCCCAATTCCCAAGGTTCTTTGCAGCTGAAGCATAGTTTCTTCCTTCTGAGTTCATTCCAGGTTTCTTCATCCAACTGGTTTTTCCCAATTCCTCCCTTTTGGAAGGGCTTCTTGTCCTTTCCTTTCTAGGGAACGAAAGGTTTGGACTAAGGTTTGCTCTTTGAGGCATCCCCTTCCATGTCCTGTACTCGGGAAATCCCATCATGTAAGGTAGCAGGCTTGAAAGCCTTGACCCAACCATGTAGAGGCTCAAATAAACCCTTTGTGAATAGCATAATAAGTCGGGTCTCTGAGATATCTGTCACCATCATGCCAATCTCTGGAATTTTGTAATATATGCATCTACAGTACCTGTCTGTCTAACTTGTTCCAACTCTCGGAAATGCGGCTTTAGGTCCTTCCTGTCAAATATGTCCATCAATCTCTGCATGAATTCCAGGTATGATGTGATGTTGGCATGCCCTAATCACGACAGTACATATATAATCCTCAATGAGAATGCAATACATATATCATCCTCAATGGGAATGCTCTCTTTCACAATCAACAGAAAGGTGTGATCAGTAGCAGCATTAATAACATCTTCTCCACAGTGGCACGACTTCCCGGGAAACCCACAGTGACCACTTTTCAGCTGATGGAAATGATGAAGTTCTACGTCCTTCATAACTGCTCAAAGTCTTTTAACTAGTGTGCCCTTCCTGTAGGTGAATGCAGGCTTAACCCAATGTGCCCTTCTCATTAGCGACAACTTCTTTATTCTTAGTGCACCCCCCTTCAATGGTGAGATTGACTGGAACAGTGAGTGCGCCCTCTCTAAACAAAAAAGACACTAACAACCAATGTGCCCTCTATGTTCATGGAAATCCTTGCAAACTGAATATTTCTCCATATCTGAAATAAAAAGAAATAAAAACTTGATGTGCAAAATGGCAATGAATCTCAGTGAGATTATCCGTCTGATCTCTCCATTTTCGACAGCTACGATAGATATGTTGCACTACTGAAACCGGTTCCTCTCCCTTAGGATTTTTTCCAAGAGAAAGCCAATCTCAAGAGCTCTCTAGTTTTTGAAAAGACAATGACAAAAATAGAAAGATTGAGCTCTCATATCCTTTTTATAATTTTACTTTTGCCCTCTTGTGACTTTTTGACTTCCCTTGACACTTTCTCACTTTTTAATATTATAAAATGACTTTAGTGAGAACATGACCCTTTATCTTTTAATTTCACATTGACCCCTTTTGGGCCCTAATTTACCTTTTCCACTCACTTTATCATTTAAGTGGCTTTTATACAGTCACTTTATGAAATTAATTATTAATGTCACTTTATAAAGTACTTTTGGCCCTAGGTGACATTAGATAAATAATTAATTCCCTAACTCGTTGACTATAACCTACGAGAACTGGATAGGCTAGCAAGTCGCCTCATGGTGGTCATCTGAAAAGGGACATGAAAATGTAGCATATGAATTAGGGTTTTGACCCATTGAATCAAATCCACAAAAAAAGTGATGAATAATCCTTCAACAAGTGTGCCCTTAAAGAGAGATAATCTGCATGTGTGGGTGTAACCAAATTCATAACATGATTTACCGAGTGAACTTCTCATGTGTGAACCAAGGCATAGTGAGTCAGCAAGCCTTTGAATAAACATTGAATCTTGTGCATGAGTAACAATATTGACCAAGCCAACAATAAATTAATCTTTGGGTAGGACATGTGTCTTTGATAAATGTGCAATGTTAACTTTCTTGATCAAGCCAATAACCTTCAAGTAGAGTGGGCCCTAGGAAAAAGTGCTAAGGAGGTTAAATCCATGTGCAAGACAACTAGCTCATCATAGGACATGTATTGAGATGATACCATAAATTTTAGATTCCAAACCACATCTTTTTTTTCTCCAAAACATGGACATAAGGAGGTGCACCATAGGGATATGCACCAAGGTAGCTACACTTCTCATATGCAATGTTCCTTCCACGTGTGTTGGGATTTGTGTCATAGAAGAGCACTACATAAAATAGGCATGCATGTCCATAAAATAGCATTTCCCACATGTGAAAGAAATCCAATGAAGGAGGGTGTTCAAGTAATTAGCCTTCAAAGGATTAAAATAACCATGAAATGGTCAATTCGACCTCAACATGTGTGCACTAAGGCTAATATTTTAATTAAATCATAGTCCAACCTCCATTTGGTCACCAATTGATTTAACTTACAATGAACATGTGTGACAATGAAGGAGAGGGCACTCCATCAAATGTTGTACCATGTATATAAGTTGGTCGCCCTAGTGAAACCCCACCATGATAACATAATAACAAATTATAATATCCTCCTTGAAACTAGGGTGCACCACCAAAGGACTAATTATATTATTAATACTCCATCAAACCTTCAGAAAATGCGTGATCATCAATAATATGTGCAATACCCCTACTTTTTAACGCAAAATTAAGATATACCACATCACAAAGGTACTAACATTATTCATTACACATCTACCCTAGGCAATGTCTACACCAAATGTTACAACATCAAGTCATGTCACCTAAGGAAATCCCAAGGAAACGTGCACTACCACAACACATCCACACCAAAGGAAAAATTTACATGAGAAAAGTGTTAATTCTTGTTGGTGTTATAGCTGTGTGAGCCATCCTCACACTAAGTCGGCTCTAGAAGAAAACATAAAACAATAATTATGATGTCACAAAAGAGAAATCAGCCCAGACAAGAAGGACAAGTTAGCCCCACCAAACTGAAATGTCAAACAATGAAAAAGTAGAATGTTATGCAACCAAGTCCTAGATATAGCATAAAAATAGCAGAAATAGAACATAAGAAAGTAATCCACACCTTAATAATAAAGAACTGAGATGAATAACAATCCTCTTCGAGGGGGGAACCTCCTTACACAATGTACTAAGTACATAAGACAAGACAAGATACAATGATGTCTAAAATGAAAATGTCTCCTTCCTATATATAGGAGACAACGGGGCACAATAACAATTGATAGACCCAAGCCGACATCAATAATATGTAATGAACCATAATAAAAGGGGTAATGTGACACTACATATGGGGTAATGTGCCAATATTTAGGGCTTAACATGCCCCTCCCCTTTAGACAAGTGTTCCCCTTAATGCTTGATTAGTTGTGGATTCTCTTGTATGAAGGACTCATCTTCCTGTTATCACACCATAGTAGTTGGGCTACTATATTTGTTGAGCATATATCTACACTTTTCAGAGCTTTACCTTTACACAATTTCAATGAGATCAGTTATGATGAGCAACATTATTTATGATCACTTACACATCAAAGCAGCTTATATCAGACAGTGTGTAGACCTTGTGCCAAGGTTGAGCCTTGAGAGCTTAGATTTGATGACCGATATGACCTTTTGTTCCATAGAGATTCAATTCAGTGCCCAGAGTTCCAGATGTTATTATTGCAGCAGTGTTTCATTGGTTCTAGATGATGTTTGTTGAGATATGCAGTAATATGACCATTAGACTTGTGATTGTTAGCATTCGATTATTATCTTATTGTTTTAGCCATCTTGATAGCATTAACTTGGTATGTAATTCATGATGTGGCAGTGTTATTTAAATAAATGAAATAAACTATCTTAGTTGGATTTAAATAATAAAATGGATGCATTACTTGCACTTTAAGGTTTACTAACTATACTCATTGGTTTTTACCCTCCTATGAGCATGGACATGGTCTTTCCTGACATTTATGTTTGCTAGCTTAGGCACCACATTCACTTGACTCCATCCATCCATGACCTTCCATGTTTTGGCTTTCACCTTGACTTGCCTTCTTGACTTTTGATATGGAGGATTTCCTCGCTCTTGCCTCTATGTTGGATAGCATCTATGTTTGTTTTGTGTCTCGGCTCTGATTTAGTGACAGAACTTGCCTTTGATGATTTAGATTTTATTCCTTGATCACTCTAGCCGGTTGCCCCGATGTGTGGTTTAGATTGCGGAATTCCCCCTAGTCACATGAGATGTTGTTGGCTAAAACCTGAAGCACATATACTACTTGTATGGAAATTATTGGAAATATCTTTTGAAATGAAATTAAAGTCCATGGAAATAAATGAAATGTAAAACTGTGATTATCATCACAATGGAAAAGGGTTAAAGCAATGAAATGCTAAAGTACCCCAATGAAGGGTCCAAAAAGGTCTAAAGAGCAATGGATAAATGAATGTGAAATCTAAAGATTGTTGACCTCAAAATTTTATAAATGAAAGGCCAAATAAAAGGTAGTGTTTAAATGTATGACAAATCTAAATATTGTTGGCCATGGAAATGAAATGAATGATCCTAATGAACTTGGATCAACTTGATGTAGACATGATGCCAAGGTCGAATAAGCACTCTCTAAACAACTTACCCATTTGTGAGGCACTACCATTCCCTTTGTTTATCCTATCCAGCACATGCTTGAGTGTGTAACACCTTTTCCCCTATCCAAAGTATCACTTAGTTAAGTTGGTCAAGTCATCCCTTCTACCTAGCCTTGTCCTTAGCCTTCACCCTATGCTAGTAGTTAGGCCATGTCCATCAGATGATGTATTCCTTTGAAGATTTGGTGCAAGTAAAATATTAAATAACATTGAATATGTATGTATTAACTGCCATTTGATTGATGTTTATACTTTGAGTGAAGCTATCAATATGGTTAAAGGAACATGTCTTAGTCATTTGTTATAATCTAGTCTTTGGTTGTATTTTGACCTAGTCAAACATAGTTTGACCATGGTCATCCTTGGGATCCGTGATGAGATGGACCACTTATGTTATATGATGTTGATCTATGGTCCTACATATACCTATTGATGATTCCATGTGTCGGGCACATGCTTCAGATGATGATTGATGTAGTTTTCATGGATTATTATTGTTTACATATCATCATATTTTTACTTGTCCAAGTATGGTGGACCCTACAAAAGATCCTACAGGTTATCATGAGGTGTATGAATACTCATCTCTAGTGTATTTGGGTCTTTTGGATCCATTGAGACACATATCTTTCAGTTTCGAGCACTCCCTGGCATGATATTAGTAGTTTTCCACCTGTTGACCAGTTTGGGCATGCTGATGTGGCATGTCCAGCAAGAGCATTGGAGGCAAGTCGTTTCCTAGGGTGCTACAGAGGAATAGGGTGGTCCAGCCACTTGTTTTTACCATATTACCCCCCTTCCGGACATGATGGTACACTTAGTTTGACAACGCAGGCACATGAGAGGCATTTTTGGGGAAGTTTCCGGGTTTTTCAGGAGGATAAAAAATGGAATACAAGGGTCATTGAGGAATTTGATTTGGGCAATTGAGGCAAGGTTTTGGCACTTGGTCTGCTCAGAGGTCATCCATGGTGTATCCTCCCTCTTCCATATCAGTTTTCACCAGTCAGTGGGGTCCACATGGGCTACATGATGTCTTTTATTACATATCTCTCTCTGATGATGGGGACAATATTTGATCATTTGTATACTTGGACATGTCATTGAGTCATATTTTATATTATTATGCCATGGGGTCATGCTAGTGAAGGGGGATAATACCTCCTAGCCCCACCATGTGCTCATAGTCACTTGTCCTTGTCTTTATGTTGTGGCTCCCATGTTATTAGCCACCCCCATGTATGACGTCATCCCCCATAGGGTTCTTCTAGCCATGACATCATCACTTATTTGAGTGATCCATGTCTTATGTTATGTCGGCTCATCTTAGCCGTTGATTATATTTTTATATGTTTTGATCTCAACCACTAGTTTTCAAAAATGGTTTATGGTTTTGGTCTTCCTCGTCATATTTAAGGAGGAGACCCCCCTATTGTAAAGACACCTTTGGGCTCTAGAAAACTTGGAATAAAATACTACTTTTGGAGATATTCTTCTTGGATTTGATTGGTTGCTCTTGTACATGGTTATGCATCTTTTGACTTCAGACATCTTTACTTTTACAGGTGATTTCAACATCAACTAAGGGAGGTCGAATTGGTCGAAGCAAGGAGTGCGATTTGCTTGAAGGGAAGATTTTTGGGGTTTCTCACATCCCCCTTGGGAAAAGCATCTTCCTCTTGAGGGATATTTTCAATTGTGCTTTGTCCATTGATTGCTTCTTTGATATGACATGCTTATATCTCATTGATTTGTGGATCAAATCTAACATTTTGTAGTTTGATTTACAGGTTTGATGGGGCATCTCTCCTCCTAGGGCTTGAACGTTTATGCTTCAAATCACTTGGATCTAGCTTCGAATTGTAACTAAATGCAAGGATCATCTATGTGCAAGGTAGCCACAAGCTTTTGAGGTAAGATCTACAAGGTATGTATCCATTTCTCTTGTTTTCTATCCTATCGGTCATATAAACCCTCATAATTAAAACCCTCATTTTACATTTTTTTAGATCTACTTGGATCTAGCATGCTTTTGGGTATAAAATTCAAAATTCACCTTAATAATATTCATGGCAATCCCGATCTATAGTTTGGTGGTTATTGGACTCCATTTAGCCCATTTCCCAAGGCACTTGGTCTCTCCAAAGGAAGTCGCACTCCTTGAGGAATGCTCTTTTGCTAGTTCCAAGACGTGGGTAGGTGATATTTTTGCTTCATTGAATAGATCAACCCGTAAAATCTACCCCTAGTGCTTCACCTTGTTGGTTTTCACCTTGTGGGCCCCATTCCTCATTTTGAGGGTTGAGCCCCACTTGGGTCATTTGGTGATGGATTAGCTCTTCCTTTGATCTCCTTGCATAACTTCACACATTTCCCTAGGAGTATTTGGGTTAGATAGTATTCATAGATTGGCTAGGGTACCCCCCTTGATTTTGATTCATCTTGATCTAAAGTGAAGGTTGCCTCGGTTGACGTGACACCCACTTGCATTGGGAACCGTGGAAAGCCTTGGGTCACCTCTTTAGTTGTCCAACACCTCTACCATCCTGGATAGGATAATGTTAGGGACAAATACAAGTTGTGTGAAACACTTCCCATGTTGAATTTTCCACTAGCAGGTTCTTCCATTTGATGGGGTATTCCATAATAGCCTGATTTCGTAGTTGTTTAGTCCTTGTTTGAGTGATTTGTTCAGGTTCCAATATGTCTTTTCCTTCTTCACCAAGCTTGGGAAAGATTGTTTGAATTGGGATCTTGTCTCCTATTACCTTCTTTAACCAAGAAACATGGAAAACTGGATGTACTCTTGAAGATGAAGGAAGCTCCAATTTGAAAGCCATACTAGCAATCTTCTGCAACACTTTATCAGGACCAGAATACTTGGGTGCTAATTTATTGTCCTTATTTAGTTGCTTGAGGGACATCTTCTTGTATGTTAAAAAGTTAACCAAGGAAGTTATTCTCTGGAGTGCATGAAAATTTTTGCATGCATAGATGCATGCAAAAGTGAGTTTTGCATGCACCTGATTTTAGGTTTTTTGTAAACCTAATTTTTCTGTGAGTAGATATAAGAAGACAAAAGGTGCCTATCATGATCACCGATCCAACTGATCTAAGATAGATCCAGTTGTGAGGTGGGAGACTTTCCTTGAGAAGGAAGGCACATTCTTTGAGGAGTGAGAAGCTCGTACCACATCTAGTTAAACGATTGAGTGTCTGAGACTTTCAGAGTAGCCTTTCCTCAGCATTTGAGGAAGGTCTGTGACAATTAGAGCTCAGATCTGCTGAGATCTGATTCAGTACAAGCATTTGTTACCTTGAGGGAGGGTGCATGTATCCATGCAAAGGAGGACGCATTCAACAGTTAGATTGTTCTGGATCATAGCAGATCAGAGCAAAGGGTTGGGAGAGGCAGTACAGTCAGAGCTACTATCAGGGTGACTCAGATCCATACTGACAGTTAGGGCACATTCTCCCAGTGCATGCATCAGCTCATGGATGCATATCTAGAGTTTGACCCATTCAGGGATTGAGTGTTACATCTGAGGTAACACTGTATTGTATTTCTTTCTTTCATATATTGCTCTGGGCTCGAGACTAAAGATAGCCCCATAGGATTGTTGGTTTTCCCCATTTGGGGTTTCTAGGGTATATGCAATGTCTTATGTGTGAATGATTGTCTTTATGTTGTAAAGAGATCTAGTTGTTGAGTTTTATGTCTTTATGAGTTTATTGATATACGAGACTCAAACCGCTTGAGATCTCAGGGCTATCTAGAGGGAGTAGTGAACTCTGGATTATTAAAATTTACATGGTATCAGAGCCCTGGTAAGGGTCAGGGAGAGCATTCACACTCAGATCTGCAAGTTGTATACCAAATTTGTGCGGTGATCTCTGTTGGTTCTCAGATCTATAGTTGCAGGAGTCAAATCTGTGCCTTCATATCACCATGACCACAAGTATGAGGGATGATCAAATTGTCTGCACTTCTTGCTCCTCCATGGACATAGATGAGTATTCTATGGATGATATTGACAGAGAGATGGCTCTCAACATGGGTCAATCTTTGAGTGTTTCCAATTCTAGTATATGGTACATAGACAACGGAGCTTCCAACCATATGAGAGGTGTTCGTGGATACTTTACAAATCTAGCCGAGGATGGGCTAGACATTGAGATTGTACTGGGAGATAACTCTATTGTGAAAGCAGTAGGACGTGGAACCGTGTCCTTTCTGAAGGAATCAGGAGAGCATATGAGAGTTCGAGATGTTCTATATGTCCCAAGTCTTAAAAAGAACTTGATCTCTGTGTCTACCATTGAAGATCGGGGATTATGGGTGATGTTCCGAGATGGAAATGTTCTATTTCATCCTAAGGCATCCAGTGATGCCTCAGCTGTGAGGATTGGAGTCTACAACGGAAAACTGTACAAACTAAATTTTCATCTTCATCATGCCCTGAGTCATAGTAGCCGAGATGGTTATTATGACACCTGTGAGCTTTGGCACAAGAGGATGGCTCATCTACACCATCCTGCCCTGAAGATTCTGAGGGATATTGTGACAGGAGTACCTGATTTTAGCACAGAGCACAATGATGTGTGCAAAAGGTGTACTCTCGGGAAATACATCAAGACAGCTTTTCCAAAGAGTGACAACAGAGCTACAGGAGCTCTTGATTTGATTCATTCTGACCTCTGTGGTTCGATTTTCACTACATCCTTGAAAGGATACAAGTAAAATGTATCTTTCATTGATGACTACTCTAGGAAAACTTGGATCTATTTCTTAAAGAGTAAGGAATCAAAAGAAGTTTTGCAGAAGTTTCAAGAGTTCAAATCTCTTGTGGAAAAACAGACAGAAAGGAATATCAAGATCTTCAGATCTGATAATGGAGGTGAGTATACCTTAAAAGATTTCAATGAGTTTTGCATTCAGGAGGGCATCAAGAGGAATTTTACTGTGCCCTATACACCTCAACAGAATGGGGTGGCTGAGAGGAAAAACAAGGCTCTTGTTGGGGCTATCAGGTCTATGTTGCATGACCAGGGTTTGTCATTTTTTCTTTGGGTTGAGGCATGTAACACTACATCCTATATACAGAACAGGAGTCCTCATAAAGTTTTGGGGGACAAAACTCCAGAAGAGGCTTTCTTTGGAAGGAAACCCGAAGTTGGGCATTTCAATATTTTTGGATGCCTTACCTACTCGCATGTTCCTTCATAGAAAAGGACTAAGTTGGAACCTACAACCGAGAGGGGAATTCTTGTTGGATATGATGAGACTTCAAAAACCCATCACATTTACATTCCTTCTCTCAAGAATATTGTTGTGAGGCAGGATGTAAAATTCGAGGAGGATCGAGCGTTCCAAAAGTCACGTGAGTCAGAGAAGGGAAAACAACAGATAGCTATTGTTAGTTTTTCATCATTTAATTCAATATGAGCTAGGATCTTAACTGAGATAACAACATGTATAGCATATCAAAACACAAGAGACAAGAGACACAAAGCATTTCACTAAGGAAAACCAAAAAGGTGAAAAACCCCGCAACTTCCTCAAAGATAGAATGAGCACCAATACAAAGATCACAAAGTTCAAACCCCAAAACAAGAGATAGTCTCCTAACAACTTCTCCTCCTCCACTTGTGCGCACTCCTCCTCTGTCTCACTAATGTGAAGTGAGTGAGTGAATGAAATGGATAAATAGAGAGGTGCTCCTCTCTATTTATACTTTACCTTTACTTTCCTTTTACTCTAACTGGGCCGACCTCCCTTAGGAGAGTCTAATAACCCATTACCACTTGTCACTGGGCCGACCCCACTAGGGTGGTCTAATAACCCTTTAACCCATACTGGGACAACCCCTCTAAGGTGGTCTAATAACCCATCAAATATAAGTTACGACACTTACAATATAACTTGCGACACTTGCAAATACAAATGACGACACTTCTGATTGGAGGAATAATACATCTCCATCAGGAATACAATAAAGTACAAATGTAATACATAGGAGCATATCTTTTGAAGCTACAAATACATCAACACTCCCTCTTAACTAGGAAGGTATTCTCTTGATACAGGTCATCAATACATATAGGCACAAGTCTTCAATTATGGAGCTTGATCATCGTCATTGGATCACAGAGCATCATCGTCATTGCTGCTGTACTCGTCATCTTGATCACTAGTGCTATCTCTCAATTATTCTCGTCATAGGAAGTTCTACAGAGCCAACCCTTTTTCATGTTGGATGTAGGCCTACCCTCTTGTAGGTCTTCATCATCTCTGCGAGCGGCCTGATAGAGGTGGAATCTCAGGACTGATTATGTGCCTCTACAAAACCTGACAAGAGCATCCCAGGATCCTTTATGTGCCTTAGCACGACCGGCAAGATCTCTCAAGACTGATTACATGCAGCCTTCACAAAACCTGTAACAAACATAAATATTGCGTAATTAATAATTAAACATAGGATATTATTATTATTATGAAAAGGTGCCTATGTTGAGACACAACCTATTACGAAAGGTCACCTCAATAGCCTATAAAGGCTAAAGCCATTTTCTCATTGTAATCATCATTTATCTTTTATTCAATATCATATTATATATAAATTTATATACTCTTGTATATTTAAGCACTCAGCTATAAGTTTCCGCCTTTGGAATTCCTATGGACAAACTCCGAGAGTTAATCATACAATTAAAATCAAATTTCGATCATGCATCCAAAAGGGAACGTCAAGCAAGAGCAAGGGAAGAAAAGGAATTTGGCGAAGTTCATAAATTAATAACTGAAATGAAAAGGGATTTCAAAAGCGTGCAAAATATTTGTCAAAATATGAAGGCATGAGAATTGGAAAATTTATGAAGATTGTTTCCACGAGATGGCCACTTCAAATGAATATGCTTATTATAATCAAATAAAATCCCTAGAATCTGTTCCGGAAAAAGAAACTAGCATCGAAGAAGATACGGGTACAAAAATCGAACCTGATGAGGATCTGGTTGCAGCAACTACAGTTTCTCCATGCAGCGACCAAACTCAAGTGGATCCATCAGACTATAGGAGAGACATCGATGACAAGGTTGATATTGCCACACCAGCTCGGAAAGAAGAAATTGAAAAGAATACGGGGATTCAAGTAACGTCCTTGATGACCCACACAAACAATTGTATTCAACGAAACTATGTTGACGACGAAAAATATGACGACAAATCGGAATCTTCGTCTGAAGAGATTCTTGAAAGCGTGGCTTCTGTCCCAATGGCATCAACATTATTATTTCATGCAGACGTTATCATGGCAAGGAATCCGCTACATCAATTAGATGTTCTTTACAAATCATATGTCGTGGCACCTCCATATGGAACACCAAAATTCCTCCCGAGATCCATTCAGTATGGTATCACCATCGAAATCCCTGCCACTGCTTTTCAGACAAGTGACATTCACTCTATCACACCCTCAAAGCAAAGACAAAATAGTGATATTGACCTTAAACGTAGTTTTGAAATAATTTCTAAATCGTCATTGGCAAACTGGTTTGCCACAACTGTTGGAAGTAGAAACAGGCCCATACCGAACAATTCTAGCATGAAAAATGGGAATGGTATCTTGGATGTTAGGGTTAGAGAGTGAGTGATTCCATTCTTCGCAATCGATCCTCAGCACAACCAGAAGCTTACCGATAAATTTTTGAAGAAACTGGCAGAGGAGGGCGATGTTCAGAATCTCGAGAACAAACTTATGATCATTACATTCCTTCTAAACTGTTTTTGAAAAAAACCGGGATATATGTCGATAACGAGAAATAATAATACCAAAGGCGAAAAGAAAAGGGTCGCCAAGGTCGTGCTTCTCACAAACATGCGACTGGCAAATCAATTCTTTACCAATTCATGCATGTCCGAAATAATTTAATTACAGTCGTAAAGCATGAGCTGAGGATGCCAGTGCAGAGAAGCTACAAGATAGACGACTATGGTTTTGTTTGGGCATTTTCAGAAGAAATGATGACCAGGCCATACCAATATGTGGAGATTTTTTGTTTGAAATTTAGGAATGAAAGATATTGTTACATGTCAGCTATAGACATTTGGGTTATAGATTACATTTTTAATAAAAAAATAGGTATATGCTTTAATTATGAAACGCCACATCTAGAGGTCGTGACTAGTCAATGCAGCATCGTAATCATCGTTTACATTAATTTAATGCTGAAATTATGGACTATGGCTGAAATTCTAAATAAGATGGTAATACAAGGAATATATTCAGAATGTGTGTCGTTTTTAGAACAATATGTATTTCAATCTGGAATAATGGTGAAGAAGCAACTTCAGATATTGGATCATCATTTTGAGAGCAGGGGATCGTTCCATCGATGTATGAATGCAGGTAGTTTCTCACTGTTTTCTCCGTCAACTTGCCATTTCCATTAATTGTTTGGGTCTGGGATGCTTTCTTTTTTTCTTTTTCTTTTGGGGATGCTTTCATTTTTTTCCAGCGAAAAAAATCTACTATTGATATTCAAAGGTTGAATCAAATAGTACAATATGGTTCCAGATTCGTCAAATGAATCGGATATGCCACTTAGGTCAGCAGATAGATCAAAACCCTGAAATGTTTCATATGCCATCTATAACATCATGTATCAATACATACATTTCTTACACAAATTCAAAAGTTCAAAAAATAGGTAGACACAGCCTATCAAAAGATGTTCAGTGCCATAAGTCATCAAAAATCAGTCAAAAAAGTAGATAGAGCCTTCATCCTGGAGATTGTTCTCTACCCATTCCTCCCAAATCAGCTGACCTTCAAAGCCTGATAAAGCTTGCTTGGAGAGTTTATCCGCAAGAGAATTCTGCTCACGATAGATGTGTTCCAGTTGTACTCCCTGAAGTTTAGCCAATTCAGATTGTGCCCGAAGTGCCCAGTGCCTTAAATTAAGTACATTGAGTTGGAAATCACCAGCAGCCCATTTAATTGTGACTCTAGAATCTCCAAACACCTTGATATTTACCAATCCGAATATATTAGCCACTTTGAGCATGCACCAAAGGGCAATAAGTTCCGCTTTCATGTTTGTGCCCGTGCCACAATTGAGTTTAAAAGTAAAATGATGTGACTCATTCAAATATATCACACCCCCAACAGCACAAAGCCCCGATTGTGATGCGCCATCAAAGAAGATAATGGGTTGTTCAACCTTGAAACTGAAAGTGCTAATCCTGTCAGTCTTTAACTTAGAAACATCATCTTTACAAGAGGCAAACATATTCAATGCAATCATGCTACACTGAGTGGGATTGATAGTGACATTTTGAAAAATCTCACAATTTCGAGAATACCATATAGCCCAGGAAATGCAAATAGCAATGTAGAAATGTTGTTTACAGGTCCTGTACCAATTGAGAAGACACTGGTTAAAATCACCAACATCCCAGCATTGATAAACTGATAAATGAGTCATAATCACATCCCAGATCTTCAAAGTGAATCTGCATTTAACAAAAAGATGCTGTTTATTTTCTTCATCCTCCTTACAGAGTATGCAGATGCCAGGTCCATTCCAACCACGAGCACGTAGATTGTCCCAAGTCTTTAGTTTATTTTGCAATAAAAGCCAGCAGAAGCATTTGAGTTTGAGGGGGATGGACCAATGCCAAAGTCGTTTGTACCACCAATCTTGTGGATATATGAGCCTATCCTGTACAATTCTATAATAGGCAGTACAAGCCGTAACCAAGCCATTTGCAGGGTTGCCTTTCCAAAATAGCTGGTCCGAATCTTGGTTTAGCCTGATACCTGAAGCATTTAGGTTCATTAAATAATCATCCCATATACGAGCAAGATGTCCCGAAAGGCCAATATCCCTTGCAGACAACCAACTAGATATAACTGCAGAACCATGCTGCTGTAGGTGTATTTTGTCCAGCGTATTCAAACCCAAAATCTGAAGGTATTGGATAATAGACTGTGGCAGAGCATAATTTTCTTCCATACCTATGATAGGATCGACCCCAACTCGTATCCTTTCTCCATTCCCAACCTGCCAGATAAGATCATCTTTAATCCAGTGTAAGATCTTCATGAACCCTCGCCAAATAGGAGAAAAATTCCAGCTAACAATTTTTGGATTTCTTATCCAGCAGAAAAATTCATGTTTTAAATACTTGCAAGATATAAGAGTAGACCAAAGATTATTTCCAGTCAGACAGCGCCAGAGACTTTTGAGTCTGAGCGCGATATTGAAGGAGCCCAACTCTAATATACCCCATCCTCCAAATTTGTGAGGTCTAGAAATACTATCTGCAGCAACCATAGGGATCTTATCACAGTGAGCAGAACCAAACCATAAAAAATTGAAGAACAGACTTTTAATATGCCTGGGAATGGAGACTGGTACTTCAAGTAGAGTAAACCAGTAAACCGGTATACTAGAGAGCACCGATTTTAAAAGGATGAGCTTCCCACCAATGGACAAAAACCTGTAAGACCAGTGATTAATTCTTTTTTCAATCTTTCTGGGTAAAAAAATAAAAATAAATAAAAATTATTTGCAAGTCCGTCTGGTCAAAGCCCACGAAGAAGAGTCGCGACAGGTCGTGAGAGCCATAGATTTGGACTTAGTGCTAAAGAATTAAATGAATCGCGATTGCCAAGTGGAATTACACACTCTTAGTTTTAAAGAAATAAAATTGAAGAATATAAAAATCCATATACTTAATATATTTAAGTGAAGACATTAAGGGGAGGAGCAAAAGTTAAGATTATATGCAAAAAGGTTAAAAGGGGTTAACTTTTAATCTAAGTCATAAAAGTATTAATATTATAATGTGTGAGGTATAAAATAATCATATATTGAAGGTCGAAAAAGAGAAAAGAAGGACATTAAGTTGTTTAAAGGGAAAATGTTATATATATATATATATATTAGTAGGTTAATCATGTGAGAGCTCTTAAACCAATCGAGGGGAGTAGTAAATTAATAAAAGATTATTTAAAAAGTCCAATCGAGGGGAGTAGTAAATTAATAAAAGATTATTTAAAAAGTCCTTTAGATAACTAAGGTTAGGGGAAGAGACTAAACAAGTAAAGGTTATTTAATGTATTGAGCGAAAGTAGTTTTTATAATAATTCGTGGAAGATGGGCAACAAATCAAAATACATACACATATTAGTGGAAGTTTAAGGACAAGTGGAATTTAGCTTCCAAGACCGAAGGAGTATAATGATAGAGCCAAGTTTAAGAGAATATATATATATATATATATATATATATATTATTTGAGCGACCACTCCATTGTTATTATAACAATTATTTAAGGGATAAAGCAATTTGTTTATAATTATTTAAGGGATAAAGCAATTCGTTTATAGTGAGTAACACTGCGTATGAGTATAAAAGTGAAAAGAAAAGATAAGAAAAGAAAAAGAGTTCTATTAAAGAAGAAAGAAGTAGTACATTTCAATAGAGGAAGAAAAGAAAAAGAGTTATATTAAAGAAGAAAGAAGTAGAGGAAGAGAACTTCTATAGTACATTCCAATAGAGGAAGAAAAGAAAAAGAGTTTTATTAAAGAAGAAAGAAGTAGAGGAAGAGAAGTGTTATTAACAGTTTAATTGTTTTCGAGGAATAAAATAAATTTAAAAGATATATTTATCAAATTATGACATTTTGAGGACGAAATGTTCTTAAGAGTGCGGCAATGTAACAAACATAAATATTGTGTAATTAATAATTAAACATAGGATATTATTATTATTATTATGAAAAGGTGCCTATGTTGAGACACAACCTATTACGAAAGGTCACCTTAATAGCCTATAAAGGCGAAAGCCATTTTCTCATTGTAATCATCATTTATCTTTTATTCAATATCATATTATATATAAATTTATATACTCTTGTATATTTAAGCACTCAGCTATAAGTTTCCGCTTGTACGCGCAACAAAACCTTTAAAGAGCATCTCAAGATCCTTTATGTGCCTAGCACGATCGGCAAGATCTCTAAAGAGCATCCCAGGACTGATTACGAGCTTATTGCTCAACCTATCGGATCTCCAGGACTGATTACATGTGAACTTCACAAAACCTTAAAAGAGCATCTTGCGACCTGCAAGATCTCTAAAGAGCATCTCGGGACTTTTACGTGACTAGCACAACCTATCGGATCTCTAGGACTGATTACATGTGAACAGGCAAAACCTTAAAAGAGCATCTTGCGACTTGCAAGATCTCTAAAGAGCATCCCAGGAATTTTACGTGCCTACCACAACCTATCGGATCTCCAGGATTGATTACATGCCTACCTCGCAAAACCTCGAAAGAGCATCCCAGGACTGATTACGAGCTAACTGCTCAACCTATCGGATCTCCCGGGGAGCTATTATATGCTACTGCATAACCTGCCACATATCCACGGCCTCAGAGTATCATCCTGATACTCATGATCAACCTCATCATCCTCGCACGGAGCATCATCCTGATGCTCATGATCATACTGATCATCATCATATAGTGCATCATCATGATGCACATGATCATCCTGGTCATCATCATATATAGCATCATCCTTATGCATATCATCATCGTATGATCATCCTGATCATCATCATTTGGAGCATCTTCCTGATGCTCATCACATAGAACTTACATACACAGCCATGGGAAGGATCCTCCTACCACCATGCTTGGAATGGCTCCTGCAAATGTGTCCCATCACTTCCTCCTCGAAGTATCTTCTATCTAAAGAACACTAAGCCCCTCTCTGAAGTACTCGAACTTCACTCTAGCTAGTGGTTTGGTCAACACATCTGCAATCTGCTTGTCCGTCACAACATACATGAGCTTCACTACTCCTCTCTACACCATATCCCCGATATAGTGATACTTGATCTCAATGTGCTTCGACTTGTCATGGAACACCGGGTTCTTAGACAACTTCACACAGCTTTGGTTGTCACATAAGATACAAGTAGCATCCAACTAGATATCAAACAAATCAGACAGTAGCTTCCTTATCCATACTACCTCACAACTAGCCGAACAAGCTGCAACATACTCTGCTTCGGCTGTACTCAATGCTACGCAGGATTGCTTCCTGCTAAACAAAGAGATCACACCTGATCCCATACTGAAGCAGCACCTCGAAGTGCTCTTCCTATCTTCAGCACTGCCTGCCCAATCTGAATCAACATAACCCTCCAGGTTAAGATTTTGATTCGCATCATACTTGAGCCCATAATCAATCGTACCCTTCAGGTACCTCAGAATATGCTTTACAACATTCAAGTGAACATGTCTAAGATTCGTCGGGAACTGGCTCAAAGTGTTCACAGCAAAGCAAATATTTGGTCTCGTGTTCATCAAGTACATCAAGGACCCAATCATCTGACGATACATCGTGGCATCAACCGACTCTGATGAAGCATCACTCAATAGCTTCAGGTTCGATGCCATAGGTGTGGCCATGGCCTTGCAATCCATCATCCCGAACCGCTTCAGGATCTCTACTGCATACTTCCCTTGTCCAAGGAATATTCCATCTGCACTTTGCCACACCTCCATACCTAAAAAGTAATGCATCATACCCAAGTCCTTCATCTCGAACTCAGCAGCAAGCTTCCTCTTCGTGTTGGCAATCAACCTATCCTCACCTGTCACAAACAGGTCATCCACATATAGTAGGAGTATCACTGGATTGTCTTCCTCAACCTTGTAGTAAAGGTTGGAATCCGCTTTACTCTTGGTAAAGCCCAAACTGGTCAGGAAGTTGTCTATCCTGCCGTACCATGTCCTGGGTGCTTGTTTCAAACCATACAAGGCTTTCTTCAATTTGCATACATATGACTCCTTGTCATGTGTCTCAAAACCGAGTGGTTGCTCCACATACACTTCCTCTTCAACTACACCATTCAAGAAAGCTGTCTTGACATCCATGTAGTGTATCTTCCACTTCATCACTGCAACCAGAGCAAGTATTGTTTTGATGGAAGTGTATCTGGCTACAGGTGCAAAATTTTCTTCATAATCTATCCCTTCTTTCTGGGAGAAGCCACAAGCCACAAACCTTGCCTTGTATTTCTCTATGCTACCATCTGCAACATGCTTGATCTTGTAGATCCATTTGGAAGTCACAGCAGACTTTCCTACTGGTCTCGGGACCACATCCCATACATCATTCTTCATGATCGACTGGTACTCCTCGATCATGGCATCCTTCCATTACTACATCCCGAATCCTGGGAACTTCAGATTCTTCAATATATTCAATAGGCAGTTTTCTTGAACTTCGTCGCTTGTTCTTCGGAACAAATGTCATTGTCCTTCTTCTGTAGGTGATTGTACACGATCTTTCCTACAAGTCAAATTCAATTGCATGATTAGAAACTTCTCATAGTTTTCAGAACAAAATTTTACACATAAGGACATATGTCATACAATCATCCAATTATCTTAGCCAATGCTTCAATACAACATTTATCCATATCCCGTAACTTTCTAGATGCCTTCCATCTCTACAAGAACATTGTTAAAAGTGTGCACAACTCCCAATATGTCAGCAAATAGGTTTCATTCTAGATAAGTAGCAATAGAATGTTGTATAGTACCATAGGCCACTTACCCATTACTTGCATATTAGTAGTATCTTGTTCATTAATGCAACTTTCCTAATATGCATAATATACATCATAAATCTAGGAACATAAGTATGGACATGATTGAACAACATCATTTAAGTAATAAGAAATGAAAATTCAAATACTTATCTTTGTTTGGTTGTTGGGTGGACTCCTTCTCAATCTTTGATTCCTTGCATGAACTACTGGAGTGTGCTCCCTCTTGATCTTTGCTTCCTAGATTATCTGTCCTTGAACTTATATCTATCCTGGACCACTATGCATGCTTAAGTGTGCACTAGTGTCATCATTATGTCATCCTCAAGATCTCATATAGAATCATACATTCATTAGTATAATCTCAACACTATCAAAATATTATGATTCTAAATAGTCTTAAACATGTATGGTCATGGTCATTTCATACACAGTTAATTTATCACAAGCGTTAATATTCAAGGTTTCAGGGAGGACTTCTTTTACTCATGCACATTCTTATTTGACCATAGGACTCTTCTGGTTTGTCATATCATTATTCAAAGTAAGAAGCATAATATGCATAAGCCCATGATTAGTCAAACTTATAACTTCATGAATAATCATTATCAATCATATAACAATATACTTATATGAGATCCTAACACAAGGTAGAATTCTAACTTGATATAGGAAAAACATACCTGTATTATCATGTTTGCGAGTTATGTCTTTCATGTTAACGGACAACATCATCTTCATACAACACCTCAGTGCATTAGTACAATCATAAGTGTCATAAACCTAATCAATGAATGTCTTCTATCATTCACATGCATTCATACTTTTACTAAGGTTATAAGACAAGTCTAAAATTAATCAAGACTGTACTAACCTCAATAATATGAAGACAAACTTAATCATGAACAGATTTCAAAACATACATGTATCTCCTCAAGTCATACCTGTCGGGATTGCTTGTAGTCTTCTTATGTAAGGCCTTAGCCTCATCTCCCTCTGGAATTGGAACTTCTTCACTTATGTAGGTGTTCAATTCATTATCTTCTAGGATTAACCCAATCCACTTGATTTGTTGAAACTGGATCTGGAGCTCGCTAGGGTTTTACAGAGAAACCCTAAAAATCCAAACTTGGAATTTCAAACATCTGTCTGGACAGGGAGATGCATTTGACTGAGGCGAGCAAGTTGGTGTGCTCAGATTTTGAAAACTCCAAAAATTGACCCTCCAAAAATGGCCTACGAGTTTCGGATCTGCAGCTTCTGTCAAATTCTGGTTTTCTGGTTTTTCTGGTTTTCTGGTCAAAATCTCGAACTAGGGTTTGATAGAGCCCGGGGTTCTGCCCAACCAAAAAAATCGATCTTGGGCTCTAAATTTCGATTTTTCTGAGGAGCATCCATTCGTGGTCTCATATTCCAATAATTCCAACTTTTTAAGAAACCCTAATTTCCCGCAACAATGACAATCCAAAAATGAAAGTGCTCAGAATCCAATTCTGTTTTGACAGAAATATATTCCATATTGTTTCTGATGTATCTCTGAAATTTCGGATCCTCAGGGTCTGAAACTTCGGCCTGTGATAGACTGACCTGTCATCTTTCCAACCCCATATATCTGAGCTTCAATGGATTCTCCATGAGAGAGATATTCCAAGTGTTGCAACATGACCTATTTATGGGATGAAACAGCATAGCGAATTTGTACGGAGTGCCACGTGTGATTGTTTCAACTTCGGCCTCTGAAACTCAGATCTGTGAAACTATAGTTTGTGCCCTAACTGCCACTTTTTACAGAATTCCATTTGGAGCTTCCTAGCCCGATATATGCAGACCTATGTGCCTAGGTCACTTGTTTAGGGTTGCATTCTGGAAGAGGCAGAAACCCTAACTTGTACGGATCATATCTCACAAATTACAACGAATATGAGGTTGATCTTTTGACACAATGTACATGAACATTTTATCTTCAGCCTGTAAAAATTTTAGATCCTGAACCTTCACCAAAACTAATTTATAGCGAAAGTGCCACGATGACTATTTTTTACTATATGAAGCCCTAGCTTCCAAATTGTCGCATGTGCAACAAGTGTTGTAAATGCCATACAATGCCTTCCTTTAGGCTAGCTCTAATACCAAGTTAGTTTTTCATCATTTAATTCAATATGATCTAGGATCTTAACTGAGATAACAACATGTACAACATATCAAAACACAAGAAACAAGAGACACAAAGCATTTCACCGGGGAAAACCAAGAAGGTGAAAAACCCCCCAACTTCCTCAGAGGTAGAATGAGCACCAATACAAAGATCACAAAGATAAAACACCAAAACAAGAGATAGTCTCCTAGCAGCTTCTTCTCCTCCACTTATGCGCACTCCTCCTCTCTCTCACTAATGTGAAGTGAGTGAGTGAATGAAATGGATAAATAGAGAGGTGCTCCTCTCTATTTATACTTTACCTTTACTTACCTTTTACTCTAACTGGACCGACCTCCCTTAGGAGAGTCTAATAACCCATTACCACTTGTCACTGGGATGACTCCACTAGGGTGGTCTAATAACCCTTTAACCCATACTGGTCCAACCCCTCTAAGGTGGTCTAATAACCCATCAAATATAAGTTACGACACTTACAATATAACTTGCGACACTTGCAAATACAAATGACGACACTTCTAATTGGAGGAATAATACATCTCCATTGGGAATACAACAAAGTAAAAATGTAATACATAGGATAATATCTTCCGAAGTTACAAATACATCAACAACTACTTCCCTGCATGACACAGGTCAGAGTACCATTCCATAGCCAACAGGGTCCCAAGTGTCTGGAGTGACAGATGCCTAAGTTACAGGTTCCACAGGCACAGGAGCAGGAAACGGAGCAGGATCTCAGGTTGATGATCAACCTGGATCAGGGTCCCAGATTATAGGTTCTCGAGCTATAGGATCGATGATTGCAGGCACCTCTACTGGAGGTACCCATTCTCATACAGGTTATTGGGACGAGGATGAGGATTTCTCCTCACAGGATGTCACTTCAGGGAAGAGGAATCTGTTAGAAAAACAAGATCGCATAGCAATAACAATAAACAGAAATGCAAATATAATCACACATACACATTACAAGAGAGACACAGATATATCGTGGTTCACCCAACTTGGGCTACGTCCACACTGAATTTGTCAGTCCTTATTATTATTACCGTCCAGCAAGGTGAAGGGATGCAACCTGCAGCACAACCGTTGCACTTCCTCTTCTCTGTTTCACAGTCTCTCTCCTGATCTCAGAGATCTTTACAATGCATAAAACCTAATACATCATCATTCCCTAGCCGTATTACAATGTCTTTATTTTATAAGGGAAATACAATGGGAAAATACCACGGGATACCCAAAACCATGGGCCCGCAAAACAGCTGGCGAAAACAGCCCCAAAATTTTTCTTCGGGGGCGTTTCCCTCAGACCCCCCAGCCACGGGGGATGGTCCCCCATGGAACCCCGTGGGGGGGCGATTCCCCCCCACTGGGGTGACTGTACAGTCCACCTACATATCATATAAAACTGGGGTACAAACACGGCTGATACAATATCATCTATGAGACTAGAAGATCTGGCTCCACAACCAACAGAATCCCAAGTGGCTTCAAGATACCTTGAAGAAAGCTCAGGAAGTAGGAAATCCTAAGAAAGATGTAAGAGAAAGGAAGGCTCCACAAATATTTTGTAGTTACTTAGCTCTAGTAAGAAATATCAGTGAGTCTGAGCCAACCTCTTATGAGCAAGCAGTAGGTGAGAAAGCCTGTAGAGATGCCATGTTGGAAGAGTATGCTTCCATCATGAAGAATGATGTCTGGGAAGTCGTACCCAGACCAGAGGGAAAGTCAGTAGTCACCTCCAGATGGCTCTATAAGATTAAGTATGCTGTAGATGGAAGCATTGAGAAATACAAAGCCAGGTTTGTGGCTAGAGAGTTCTCACAGATAAAGGGAGTTGACTATGAGGAGAATTTTTCTCCAGTGGCCAGGTATTCTTCCATCATGACTGTGATATATGTAGCAGCAGAGATGGGATGGAAGATTCACCAGATGGATGTCAAGATGGATTTTCTCAATGGACTAATAAAGGAGGAGGTGTACATTGAGCATCCAGAGGTATTCGAGGTACTTGAGAGAGAGTCTCATGTATGCATACTAAAGAAAGCTCTATACGGATTAAAGCAAGCACCTAGAGCTTGGTATTCTAGGATAGATACCTACTTGCAACAGTTATGTTTTCAGAAGAGAGAAGTTGATCCAAATCTCTACTTCATCATAGTGAAAGGAGATCCGCTTATCCTAATACTATATGTAGATGACCTATTCATTACAAGGGCAGAAAAACTCATCAGTGATTGCAAAAAGGACCTTACTTCTGAGTTTGAAATGAAGGATATAGGATTGATGCATTACTTCCTAGGCATGGAAGTCTGGCAGGAAGATGGGCATATCTTTCTCAGTCAGGGCAAGTATGCAATGGACATACTGAATATATTTCAGATGCAAGATTGCAAGCCCATGACTACTCCTATGACAACCAACTGGAAGAAGCAAGTGGCTTCTGAGAGTAAGTTGGTTGATCCCACCAGGTACCAACAACTCATTAGTTCCTTGATGTACTTGGTCAATACCAGGCCATATTTGAGTTTTGCAGTCAACACCTTGAGTTAGTACATGGTAGAACCTATAGATGTACACTAGGTGGACGCAAAACATGTTCTGAGGTACATCAATGGAACAATAGAGTATGGGTTGAATTATGTGAGACAGGGTGGAGTTCAGCTTGTTGACTTCACATATTCAGATTGGGAAAGTAGTGCAAGTGACAGGAAAACCACCTCCGGGTGTTGCTTCAGCTTAGGTTCGGCAGTCGTGTCGTGGTTTAGCAGGAAGCAGAAGTCTGTAGCATTGAGTTCTGCAAAGGAAGAATATATGGCGGCTAGTTTAGCCAGTTGTGAGGCCATTTCACTTCGCAAAATGTTGGTAAGTCTATTTGATCAACAGTTGGAGCCTACGATGATTCACTGTGATAATCAGAGTTGCATCAAACTCTCTGTGAATCTAGTTTTTCATGATCGGTCCAAACACATTGAGATCAGGTATCACTTCATTCGAGATCATGTTCAGAGAGGAACAGTTGAGCTCTAGTACATATCCACGGATGAGCAGGTTGCAAATATTCTTACAAATTCCTTGATGAGAAATAAGTTTGAGTACTTTAGGGAGAAGATGGGAGTGGTTCATAATCCTTTCCTGGTTAAGAGGGAGTGTTAAAAAGTTAACCAGGGAAGTTACTATCAAGAGTACATGAAAAGTTTTTCATGCACCTGATTTTAAGTTTTTGGTAAACCTAATTTTTCTATGAGTTGATATAAGAAGACAAAAGGTGTATGTCATGATCACCGATCCAACTGATCTGAGATAGATCTAGTTGTGAGGTGGGCGACTTTCCTTGAGAAGGAGGGCGCATTCTTTGAGGAGTGAGAAGCTCGTACCGCATCTGTTTGAGCGATTGAGTGTCTAATACTTTCAGAGTAGCCTTACCTCAGCATTTGAGGAAGGTTTGTGACAATTGGAGCTCAGATCTACTGAGATATGATTCAGTACAATCATTTGTTACCTTGAGGGAGGGCGCATTTATCCATGCAAAGGAGGACGCATTTAGCAGTTAGCTTTCTTCTGGAGAAGATCATATCAAAGCAAAGGGTTGAGAGAGGTAGTACAGTCATAGCTAGTAGCAGGGTGACTTAGATCCAGACTGACAGTTAGGGCACATTCTCCCAGTGCATGCATCAGCTGATGCATGCAGATCTATAGTTTGACCCGTTCAGGGATTGAGTGTTACATATGAGGTAACACTGTATTATATTTCTTTCTTTCATATATTGCTCTGGGCTTGAGACTGAAGATAGCCCCACAGGATTTCTAGTTTTCCCCATTTGGGGTTTCCAAGGTATATGCAGTGTCTTATGTGTGAATGATTTCCTTTATGTTGTAAAGAGATCTAGTTGTTGAGTTTTATGTCTTTATGAGTTTATTGATATACGAGACTCAAACCACTTGAGATCTCAGGGCTATCCAAAGGGAGTATTGAACTCTGGATTAATTAAAATTTACATTATAAGGTTATAGCCTCAAAAATACCCAATCCCCTTCTTCAAAACTCCTTTCACTCCGATGTTGATCAACTTGTTGTTTCATCCTATTTTGTGACATAGCTAGGTTGTCCTTAAGTATCTGGAGAACTTCTTGTTGGTGCTCTATGTGATATTCCATGGCTTGAACTTTAGATTTTCCCTTTAAGGGAGATGTGATAGATGGAGGCTGGTACCCATAAAGTGCCATAAATAGAGACATTTTTGATGATGTATGGAACGAAATATTGTACCACCATTCTACCAGAGATAAACATTTCACCCAATGTGTTTGTTTATCAAATGCAAAGAAACGAAGATATCCTTCCAAACATTTGTTCACTATCTCAGTTTTTCCATCAGATTGAGGATGATAAGATGAACAGTGAGCCAATTGAGTACCCAAACAAGAAAATAATTCAGTCCAAAATTTTCCAGTGAAAATTGGATCTCTGTATCTTACAATAATCTTTGGATTTCCATGTAACTTCTGATTTTTTCCAGAAAATATGCAGCTATTGTACTTGCATTAAAAGGATGAGAGAGTGCACAAAAATATGCATATTTTGTGAGTCTATCAACAACCACCATAATAAAATTATTTCCTTCCGACTTGGGTAGACCTGTGATAAAATCCATTGAGACTTCTTCCCAACACTGGCAAGGTATGTTTAATGGTTGTAGAAGTCTCGGGGTCTTAATTGTTTCCACCTTATTCTGTTGGAAAACCAAGCATTTGGCCACAAACCTTTGAACATCAGATTTAAGACCTTCCCAAAAATATTTCTTCTTGACCCTGTAGTAAGTTTTCAGGAATCCAGAGTGCCCACCTATAGGAGAGGTGTATAATTCCGGGAGAACCTTTTGTTTGAGTTGGGAGTCTTTGCATAAATATAAGCGATTCGTATACCATAATGAATCATTTTCCCACATAAAAGTATATGATACACTGGGATCGTCCTATGGCTTTTGAATGAGCGTCCACACAATAGCTCATTTTTCCATTCTTCCCTTGTTACTACTACCCAATCGGGTTGTAGAATGGAAATTGCACAAAGTAATTCCCCGACATCTTCATCTTTTCTGGAAAGCGCATCTGCCACCACATTATGTTTCCCTTTTCGATAGATGATTTCAAAGTCATATACCAACATCTTGGTTACCCATTTTTGTTTCTCTTCCGAAGATAATCTTTGTTCCAAGAAGTATTTAAGACTATCATGATATGTTTTGACCTTGAAGTGTCTACCTATTAGGTAAGGACGCCATTTCTTAAGAGCATGTAGAATTGCCAACATTTCATTCTCATAAATGGGCTTATGTAAGTGCTTTACCTTGATTGAATGACTTGTGAAAGAAAGCGGTTGTCCTTCTTTCTTTAGAACAACACCAATCCCATTTCCTGAAGCATCACATTCCCCAGTAAATGTTTTTGTGAAGTCTGGTGTGTCCAAAACAGGAGCTTTGTACATTGCCTCCTTAAGATGTTCAAAACCTTGAGTTGCCTCTGGAGTCCAAGAAAATGCATCTTTCTTCAATAATGTTGTTAAAGGTGTTGCTATTCTTCCATAGTTCCAAACAAACTTGCGGTAGTACCTTGTCAGACATAAGAATCCTTGAAGATTCTTCAGGTTTTTGGGAATTGGCCAGTCCATCATGGCTTTAATTTTGTTGGGGTCTACCTTGAAAACTTCCTGAGATACAATCTGACCCAAATATTATATCTCCTTTACCCCAAAGAAACATTTGGAAGGTTTTGCATATAGTTGTTGCTCCTTGAGTAGTTGTAGTACCCTGTCAACATGCTGAACATGTTCTTCCCAAGACTTGCTATAGATTAGTATTGTTATCACATCCATAGTAGCCGGGCTACCATGATTGCAAAGCAGTTCATTATATATTTTTGAGCTTGGCCTTTATGTGATAATCTACAGGGAGATCTCACAACTACAACAGATCTCATTAATCTCACTAATGAATTGTAGAGAAGAAAGAAGAATCAATAATCACTCCTGAACACAGAAAATGGACAATAGCAGTATAATCATACATCAGCTATAAGTTGGCACTCTCAATAATTGAATACAATACAATAACTGTCAAGAGAATTCGAATAAGTCAAAGGTCATACGAATTATCCTCAATTTGTAGCTTGGACAACATTGGAGACATCATCCAATCAGTCGCAGTAGTCACAAATAGTCAAAAGTCAGTCAAATGAGTCTAACTGAGTCTAACTGAGCCATGTGAGCACAAATCAAGGGATGGAGACTCCAAGGAGGGCGCATGAGGCTGTCAGAAGGTCAAGTGGCACTCCAAAATAGACAACTGGGAGCTATAGGCAGTTAAAATGAGCAATAAATGCAAGAATTGGTCAATCGATGCTCTGACTGACTGTTAAAATCCTAGTAGGTGAGATAAGGTGCATATGTCATCCAAGTGAGGAAAACAAGGCACATCAAGTAGGTAGGAGGGATATTGAGGGTTGAAGACAGGCTCTAGGGAGCTGAAAATAAACTCTAGGTGATGGGGAGACCACCATACTGATGACTGGATGCATGTAGATGCATGCATGATGACTGGATGCATGCAGAATGCATGCAAGCATGCAAATATAAAAAATGATGGTGATAATATTCCAACACCCCCTCTCAAGCTATACTATGAGGTAGTAACTGAAAACTGAAAAAGTAGGGCCCTGGTGACTGAGACCAAAGGTCACCCCATACAACAATCTAAATAATAAATGAGGAAAGAGGGAAAACCCAGTGGGAAGAAATCCCTCCCTCAAAATAGACTGGAGGATGCTAATGTAGCATGGAATCACTCACCCCAGAAGGAGGCAAGTGACCCTCTTTACCGAAGAATGATCGATCGGCAAGAAATGGATCAGTAATGTGAGAAGGATGAAACCTTCCATTCTGAAAATCAAATATGGTTCTCCTTTGATCAAGTGGATCTCCCACAATATCTCCAGTAGATATAAGAGTAGTGGTTGCCCATCTCGGAAGAGGAGGATCATCAGGTGAAAGATCATCAGGTTCTTATGGATCTGGATCTCCCATTCACTCATATTCACTATCAGTTGTTATATCTTCAGGTTCTTGTGGATATGGATCTAGCATTCGCTCTTCATCATCTTCACTGTCATACTCTAAATCTGAACTGTCATGTGATGAAGGTTCGATCTCTTGGAGCTCATCAAGCAATGGAGGTGTTGTAGGCAAGTTATCATGATCAACAGGATGAGCATCGTGAAGAGGCCATTCCTCAAACTGTACACTCCTCTCAAGAAATGTAGACATAGTAGTAGGATCAAGAAGCTTGTATGCATTTTCACTCAATGCATAGCCCACCAGTATACACTCTTTGCTTTGTGGATCTAGGGCTCTCCTTTTCTCATTTGGAATCCTTTCCCATGAACTGGATCCAAACACTCTACGATGGGATACATCAGGTTTGTAGCCCATCCATGCTTCAAAAGGAGTCATATTTTTCGGTCCTTTATGAGGGACTCTGTTCTAAAGGTAAGCAGCACAATTGATGGCTTCTTCCCAAAGACTAGGGTGCAACCCTTTCGACTTGAGCATGCAAGTTTCCATCTCCTTCAATGTTATGTTCTTCCTTTCTGCAACACCATTCTGTTGTGGTGTATAGGGAACAGTATGCTGCATCGCAATGCCTTCATCATCACAAAAAGATTGAAAATCACCTTTGACATACTCACCCCCATTGTTAGTGCGATTGGCCTTGATCTTTCTATCTGGAAACTTTTATGGAGAAGACTTGAAAAACTTAAAGTATCCAAATACTTCTGATTTTAATTTGAGAAAGTATACCCACGTAAATCTTGAATAATCATCAATAAAAGTAAGAATATACCTTGCCTTGTTCAAAGATAGATATGGAAATGGCCCAGCAACATCACTATGGATCAAATCTAGGGGTTGAGAGGCTCTCCTTTCCTTTCCTTTCTCAAACCTCTTCTCAGGATGTTTTCCCATCAAGCCACCCTTACAGTTTCCCTTGGAAAACTTGACTTTGGGAAGTCCTTCAACCATCTCTTGTGTATGCATGTCTTGCAGGTACTTATAGTTGAGATGCCCAAATATTTCATGCCACAATCTACTCTCTTCATTTGCATGAGTGTGAAGAGCAGATTGCTTGGAGAGAGGAAGAAAATGAGAGAAATCATACAGTTTCGAATTGTGATTTGTAAATCCTTTTGCAATGATATTTCCTGAAATCATGTCTTGTATTTTGACCTCATTAGGAGAGAAGGTCACCCTCGTGGGCTCTCCAGTATGGGTCAGCTGATATACTGAAAATAGATTTGCAGTGAGAGTGGGGACATAGAGCACATATGAGAAGTACCCATGATCAAGTTTGATTCTTCCTATCCCTTAAGAAGAGACCTCAGAATCATTCCCCAACATGATGGATGGTCCAACAGTAGATTCGAAACCAGTGAAGAGATCCTTGGAGGAAGACATGTGTCTTGATGCTTCAGAATCTATGATGAAGGAGTATGGTGCTGATGCACTTGCCATGAGGGCATGACATATCTCTTTGTCCTCAGATCCAGATGGTTCACTCTCTCTCTCTTTCTAGCACATGCAGGTGCTAAAAGATTTTTTTTCAATAAGTGAAGCCATGAGATCTATGGTCTTCTTCATACATGAGCTCTCAGGGTGATATCCTCGGTTACAGTATGTGCACTTGGATTTTCCCTTTTGAGATGTCTTGTCCTTCTTAGGATTCGAAACTCCATCTGACTATTTTGGAGCCTCCTTCTTCTTTTGGTCATTCGACCTCTTTTTGGAAACTTTTTGTTTCCCTTTACCATTCGCTCTTCTCATCTCAGTGGTTGCAAGAGATGAATCCAACTTGGTTTTTATCACTCCCATGTGTACTAGCTTCTCCTCCTCAAGTGTGATGGATTGGATGAAGTATTTAAGTGAAGGGAACTTCCATTCTGGAATGGACAACTTTGTTGACTGGAAGGTCGAAACAAACACTGAATAATCAGGGCCTAGCTTCAACAGAATGGAAAGGATGAGTTTTTTTTCTTCCTTCTCAATCCCATACCTCTTCAATTGTGAAATCAAGCTCTTGAATTTGTTGAGAAACTCAGTGATAGTTTTGAAACTGCTTGGGCTCATGAAGATGAGCTCATTTTCTAACTTATGACCCTTCAAGTCATCTTTCTGGCCAAGAAGAGATTCGAGCTTATCCCAAACCTCCTTTGGAGTCTTTAGATCAATAACATGAAAGTGTAGGTCTTCAGAAATGCTAAGTCGCAGCAGTCCTACTGCTTCATCAAGCTTGTCTAAGTAATTGGATTTCTCTACTGCACCAGTGGGCTCAATTGCAAATCCATGCACCACTCCGGAAAGGCTCTTTGACTTCAAGAAGATGTCCATCTTTTCCTTCCATTCGAAGTAGTTGAATGAATTCAACTTCAGATCCATGATACTGTAGAATTCGAAGTTCAAGAGAGGATAGTCCTGCAAAAAAAATGAGAATTGTGAAATGGAGATCTACTGCAATTCGAATTGAACACTGCCTTAGGACACTGCACACATGTGACTAAGTCCTTCACACCTGGCTAGACCTCACTAGATTGCTCCAGTGAATTCAATGAAATAGCACCAGGATTTGTTGTGGAAACTCAGAGGCTTCTGGTGCTCAATGAAAGACAGCTGCTCAAAGAATTGTTGTAACTACTGCAATTCGAATAGCTGTTGCCCGCTCTGATACCATGTGATAATCTATAGGGATATCTCACAACTACAACAGATCTCACTAATATCACTAATGAATTGCAGAGAAGAAAGAAGAATCAATAATCACTCATGAACACAGAAAATGGAGAATAGTCGTATAATCATACATCAGTTGTAAGATGGCACTTTGAATAACTGAATACAATACAATAACTATCAAGAGAATTTGAATTATCCTCAGTTTGTAGCTTGGAAAACATTGGAGACATCATCCAATCAGTGGCAGTAGTCACAAATAGTCAAAATTCAGTCAAATGAGTCTAACTGAGTTTAGCTGAGCCATGTGAGCACAAATTAGGGGATGGAGACTCCAAGGAGGGTGCATGAGGATGTCAGAAGGTCAAGTGGCACTCCAAAATAGACAACTGGGAGCTACAGGCAGCTAAACTGAGCAATAAATGCAAGAACTAGTCAATCAATTCTCTAACTAACTGTTAAATTCCTGGTAGGTGAGATAAGGAGCATATGTCATCCAGGTGAGGAAAACAAGGCGCATCAAGTAGGTAGGAGGGCTACCGAGGGATGAAGACAGTCTCTAGGGAGCTGAAAATAGACTCTAGGTGCTGGGGAGACCACCATACTAATGACTGGATGCATGTAGATTCATGCATGATGACTGGATGCATGCATGCATGCAAATATAAAAAATGATGGTGATAATATTCCAACACTTTACAAATTTTTGGTGAGATCAACTTATGATGAGCAGTATTGTTGATGATCACTCACACATCAGAGCAGCCCCATATCAGACATGCAGTGAAACTTATGCCAAGGTTGAGCCTCTTGACCTCAAATTTGATGACCGAGATGACCTTTTATCCCATACAGAACAATGCAGTGCCCAGAGTTTCAGCGGTAGTATTTCAGTGGTTACAGATGTTCCAGATAGCAGGTACATGTATATGGCTCAGCAGATATATGGTGTGCATTGGTTTTTATTATCTTGCTCCTTTGGTCATTTTGGTAGCTTCACTTAGTATCTAGTGATCATGATCTGGTAGTATATATATGTATGAAATGAATATGGTTATTATTGATTATCTAAATGGTGTTATTACTCATATTTAGAAGCTCTTGTTTTATACTCATTGGTTTTACCCTCTTAGGAGTGTGGACATGATCATTCCCACCTTTATGGCTTGCTAGCTTAGGCATCACTTCCACTTTCCGCATCCATCCATTATCTCTCCCTTGATTGGTTTTTACCCTAACTTACACCTCATCCTGGGATATGGAGGACCTCCCCACTTTTTCCTCTGTGTTGGATAACATCACTGTTAGTTTGTGTCTCGGCTTTGAGTTAGCAACAGAACTTAACAAAGCCTTGATCCTTTTGGACCAGGAATACCCGTTGGTTTTGGTTCCTGAGCTTAGGTGTGTTGGATTTGATACCTTGATCACTCTAGTCGGTTGCCCTGATGTTTGGTCTTGATTTTAGAGAGTCCTCCTAGTTGCTTGAGTTGTTTTGGCTAAAACCTGAAGCAAATTGTACTACCATCATTGCATGCATATGGAAACTATTATATTATCTGTTATGCAATCCCATGGAAACAAATAAAACTGTGCTTCTTAGCACAATGAAAGAGGGCTATGGAAATTGGAATGAAAAGTACCATGGATGTGAGCTGTGATTAGTTGTGCTTCTAAGCACATGCAAAATCCAAAAATGGTCATAAAGGCCTAAAAAAAGCAGTGGTTAAATATATGCTAAATCCAAATACTATTTGACAGAAATTAAATGTAATGATTAATTCCTAACGGAGCCTATGGGTTGTGATGTGATATGGAGTAAGGGACAATTAATTCTAAGTGTCCCCTAGAATCTCAAGTTACGGTTAGCCGGGAACCCAGCCATGGCGGTTCTAGAAAAGATCATCACAGAGTTGTTTCAACTTGGATGTGAGTTGTAGACATTTTCCAAGGTTGAACAAACACTCCCCTGAACAACTTATTCCATTTGTGAGACAATGCCATTCCCTGCATGTTTATTATCCGACATATGCTTAAGGGTGTATTTCCCTTTTCCCTTGTCCAAAGTATCACAGTGTTGATTCAGTCAAGTCATCCCCTTATCCTAGCCTTGCATTCTTCACCCTCACCCTTTGCTAGCAAAATGTTCATGTCTACAGAATGAGTATATTCCCGAAATTCTTTTGTAAGTAAATTATTATTTAAACTTGTATTTGGTATAATTATCTATTAACTGACAATGAAATGATGCTTAATACTTTAAGTCTTGTTATGAGAATTATTAACACAACATGCTTTAACCATTTTCACTTGCAACATCGGGCTTTTCTAGACTGGGTCATATTTTGATAAGCCTTAACTTGGTCAAACCTAGTTTGACCAAGTCAACCTTGGGATCCATGATGAGTTGGACCAGTGATGTTATATGATGATGATTTAAGGTTCTATGATGCACCTTTGATGACTCCATACAATGGAAACAGGTTTCAGATGATGTTTGATGTGTTTTTTTTATGTGTAAATGTGAATCTATTGATTATGAGAGAGTGTTCTCTTATGTTGATGGTTTGCATTTAATCTTGTAGCTTACCATTTACTTGGAGATTACATGTACATACAACATTGACATAATTCCTAGCAGACAATTCTTTGCTTCATCGGGCAACTTGGGAGCTGGTATTTTAAAGATCAGGATGTATAAGGGAACAAAAAATAAATCACAAATATTGAAGAAGTGGAACCTATAGTTTCACTCCCATAACTCCTAAGAATACACATGTACATGTAAGGAATATGGTTTCCAATTCCACATCATTAACATAAACGGATTTGCGGATAGACAACATCAATGAGATATGCAAACATATAAAAATTTTGGGGTTTTGGTCCTAGGTACCTCTTTTGCTATTCGTAGGAAGCCCAAGAGATTGGTTGAAAAAATGTTGGTCCGGTTGAAGACTTGCCTTGTTTCCGCAACATGATGGACAAGGGGCATGTTATGGAAAAAATCTCACAAGTGCACTCTTCCACTTGGTGAGGGGCTAAGCCTTGTAGGTTTCTTCAAGGCCTCAGTCCTTTTAGCCCCCTTTGGATGGTTGGTATTCCTCCAAGTGATCCTGCAAGAGATTGTTAGTGTAGTTCACATTCAAACATGAAAATATTGATGAAAATAAAATAAAAGAGATGGAATAAAGATTCAAACTCCAACAACAACCCAAAGGTATGCTAAACCACTCTTGTATTTCCCAATTGAATAGTTGTACAACACCTAGGAGGTGAAGGCTTCAAGGGAATCCAACAATCTCCCTTAGGGAGGCCTTTCTTGTCCAAACTAAATGCTAAGTAGGTGGAAGAACAATGGAGAGAAACACTTTCCCTTTGATGGTAGGTCGCAAGCAAGCTTGGAAATGCATACAATGGTAGGAAATGGTGGGCTATGAGGAAGCTCCAACTCAAATCTAGTAGCATAACCTTGCTCTAATTTTTCTCTACAAAATGCATGCCAATGGATTCCTTTTATAGGCCAAGAGGTGGCCATCAAACAACTAGATCCAAATGTGGACTCTCCTCCTTCATGAGTTAGTTCCAAGGTACACAAGGGGGACTGATTAATGCCCCCAAGTGTGTGAGGAGCCGAATTCTGATCCTTGGGGAAGATTGAACCTTTAATGTGTCGTTGGGCGTGAGTGGTCCCGTTGTTTTGACAGTAGCGTGGCTATCGAAGGAAAAGTCGCGCGGGTGTAGCGCAGGCATTGTTCAGGTAACTTGCGCTATAGTGCAGGTCAACTGTGTAATACCCGCACTACCCTTTGTTTTGACTGATTCTTGGCACTTGTGGACTCGAGATGTGTTTTAGATCTATTGATGATGCCTGTGGTGAGATGCATTCTTTATGTTGATGACGCTTTACTGGATGAATCATCGAAATGTCACATGTGTGCGACTTTTAGGCGTTAATAGGGCACCGAGTCTAGTTTGAAATGTGTTGCATGGTTCTCACCATAGAGATGACAAATCATGGCCACCAATAGTCTGTAAATCCTTTTGAAGTATTGTATAGGGTATTTTTGGTATGCCTTCTCAATGAAACTTCATCCTTCAACCCACCAAATCTTTACGAGCACCACCAGGTTGGGATTTTCTTTGACAAATTGTCCCAGGAAGGCGTCATTAAGTTGTACCTCTGGACTCTTCATTTTATACATTTGTGCATATGCTTTGGGCTTGAGTGAAGCTATAACAATTCCTTCGTCGACCATAGTTCCAGTCTTTTTGTCGACGTGGTCATAAATCCACCTTATTGAATCGATATAAGTCATGATTGTTGGTCTAGCTATGACGGTGAATATATTTATTTTCTTAGTGCTCTTGTAAACATCTAGGTCCTCATCATCATGAGGCAAATCCCCCATGGCATAAATTTGACCACACAGGATCACCCTCAAACCAGGTCAAACGAACAGTATCATAAAGTGTCATTCCTTTAGCAACCATAGGCACGATATCTCTTCAACTTCATTTAGAGTGACCCCTTTGCATCCTATCATTCTCGACATCTCACAATTGACACACAAAAACAAAATTACAGAGTGAGGAGATAAAGAAACAAGCCAAATCACAAGAAGAATAGTTGTAGAGTAACAAAACATACAAATGAACTCTATACATTAAATTCCTTCACTTAAACTCTTTTTGAATTCGAAAACATTAAAGGTATAATGATTCCTTCTCTTTTATTACATGTCTCACCAATCACGTGATTTAGTGATTGCATTAATTTTAAAAGCATCAAAGATCTCTGGTTAGATTCGCCAGAATTTTCCAAATTCGTTTCAAATGAGTATGTCATACATCTTTAATGGCCTAATTAATGAAAGATCCTTACGCTCTCACTACAATTGTATCGAAGATCATTGAGGTGTTTTGCAGCACCAAAACCATTTAGACCGTACCCCCGTTGGCAATGCATTTTCAGAGTGTATCTCGTTAGTTCAGTACAAAGATAATTCGGAGTTGCTTTTACGGGGTTGTCAATTGGGTGCATCAGATATTACCCAGATAAATTAGGTCCGATAAGAATATATCAGAGTAAGTTTTTCAGAGTTATACACATGGTAAATCAGGAATGAGCCCCAACATTACATCTATGATTAAAGTTTCAAAGTGTGTCTATCGATGGTATATAACAAGTGCATCAGATATTACCTTGATATGGTAAGTCCGATAACCTTCGGTCGGGGTTGATTTACGAGGGTAAAACAATTTCTCATTCAGGAAAAACCTCGATGTGTAGGTGTTATCATCAGGGAAGTCCTATCAGAGATGAAAATTAAGGCATCGGAGGACACCTCGATATGAAGGCTCCAATATTGCATCTCCAATTAAAACTTCAGAGTATATTTATTGGTTCTTATAAAAAGATATCTTAGGAAGGCTGACAAATCCACTACAACAGTTGGAGTCTACTTGTCGAGGAATAGGTCCGAAAACCATTTGAAAGTTTCGATCCTTGAATCTTATTAACCCATACTGAGTCAAAATTTTAAGAAAGGGGACCCAACAATTTTGTCTTTAGGGTTAAAATTGTGTGGGTGTTGTTGTGGTAACGACAAACGGTGACATTTTGGGAGAACCAGCGATCTTTGTTCAATCAAGGGGTACCAATGGAAAGAACATCAAGGTACTCACAAGTGATCTTAAGGTAGTAAGATCTTTCCTCTTACACAATGGGCCCCACTTCATAAGATTCTTTGGTAAGATATATGAACGAAAAATGTCATTCTAAAAGGTAATATTTTGTAAGTCGATGTATGAGGCTCATTAGTTCTTGGCCTTCTTCTACATACCTTTTACTTGGCTACAACCACATGTGACAACTTGCACTATAAAAAATGTTGATGTGTGTCCCTCAGTTCTAACACCATAGGCGTTGCTTTGTTGGCAGCAGACATCCATAACCTTGAAAGAGTTCCCTTTTTCAACCCTTTTTACCTGAATTCTCGTGTCTCAAAAGAATACAAGTTTCCACAAGCATGGATTTGCTACCAACAAACGTCTATAGCCTCGCCAGAGTTTCCTCTTGCACCCATTTACCTGAGTACTCTTGTCCCAACCAATCTTGTTTTTATGTTGTGGATGGGGAAGTTGCTTAGAAGCCCCTCAAAGGCATGAGATGACAATTAGAGTTTTCCTTTATTTTTGTATCCCTAGGGTAGAATACTATTTTGTCAGCAATATATTTGATAGATTAGTGGCAAATCTATTCAATTCTTGGTTGTCCTCGTTGTGGTCTATCAATTTGTGGAAAAAATGAATCATGTATGAACAAATATGTCTATCTAGGGGAAGACAAATGAATCTTCCATGTTTTAAGAGGCCCATACTTTGAAGATAGGAATGGGATCAATTAAAAGCTTCTGAACTGAATGGTTTCCTAGAGAGTTAAGTAGTTGTGGATCTAGGGAAAGATCCCTCATTGGTTGAGACATGCATGTGGATTGCAGTCTACTAGTGAGGTTATGCGACATGCATGTGGACTGATGTCCAGTAATTTACTTCGGGGCATCCATGATTTAGGAGTTCGGGGAAGTGGAATTTGGGAACTCAGGAATTCAACTCAAGAACTACACCTTTACAAGGTTTATGAGGCAGCTTGATGGAGCTCAACTTGATCTAGGAACAATGATCAAAGAAGAAGCTTCCAACATATGTTTTCTGATGTTTAGCTTTAACTTTCACTTTATGTGTTTTCATTCAAGTATATGTATTTGATTTCAGTTTGTTATCTTTCAGTAATGTACACCTTACAGGGTGTGTTAAAATATAAGGCTACACATGTAATAAAGTCAAAGTGACTTAGGTTAAAATTGAGGGTTTTAGGCGTCTTAGGGTTTTAGTCATATTAGGGTTAGGGTTTTGGTCACTCAGATTCTTTATAAAAGCAAGGACCCTCAATGTAATGTTGTACCATCTCATAATACTATCATTGTTCATTGTGTTGTGTGATATTGATCTCTCATGGATTTGGGCGTAACCCTATCTAGGTTTTCTCATTTATTGGTTTTCATAATATAATCAATTGCCATTTTTAATATTTATTAAAATTTGAAATTTGTTTGTTTTGCAAAAAAATTGTGCAAAACACATTAGTGCACCTTAAAATTAGAGACATTATTTGTAGTGCAAAGTAACCATCGTCGCACCATAAGCAGTGATCATAATTAAAATATGTTGCACTAAGAATGTGGATAAGGTTTTTATTATTATTTATGGTAATTGATGTGCCACTTTTGTAGGTCACCGACATCACTACGGTGCACAACACATCACCAAGGGCAGGTATGTACATTTTAAAAATGCATTTACCAAATTGAGAAAATTTTATTTAATGCCCATAATTAATAATTCTCCTATGATGTCAAATATCACTATAACAATGCTTCCTTATATTCACAAAATCATCGACAAAAGGGGCATATTTATAAATTTAAAATTATGTTCACCTGTGTGCGTACAACAAATTGGGGCACCTCCAATAGTGCCTCATAGTTTCATATTGCACCAACCGAGTGCAATAATGATTTTTTTAAGTTTGCTTCAACAGTATGCTTTTGATGTACCAAAGCCATGGTGTTAGTGCCATTGTACATTCACAAATGCATTGATAAGCATGGAAAAATGTTTAGTTTAAAGTTTTTTTCGATGTGCTTGGTATGTATGGAAGAATCACCAATGGTCTTTCCTTACATTTCCTAGAGATACTACGAGCCACACACACACACACACACAGAGATATATATATATATATATATATATATATATATATATATATATATATATATATATATATATATATATAAGCTCTAAGTGGTGTGCTTATAATACGAAGAAGCATTTCTTACAATGCTTCCTAGTATTATAAAGAGCACGAAAGAAAACATGATAGGTAAATGAGGGGGGGGGGGAATAATTCACCTGGTCTCTTCCTTGCTAAGGAGGCATGGTTGTCGCATAGATAAAGAATGAAAATATGGTATTGTTTTGTACAATTTGAAACAAACCAAAGTCACTGGTAAAACAAAGAACGCAAGGAATCCAACAACACAGTAGCACCGAGAATGGGGTGGTCATACAAGTATGGTGAGCACCAATACTTGTATGGTTGGAAGCATTGAATGAAATGTAAAATCAAAATGATGTTTTGGTATAAAAAAAACCCTACCCCAATGCGCTTAAGCAAGACACACTGGTGCACTCATAGGTTAGTGGTGCGCTGCTCCATTTGAAAATATATATATAAGGCAGTGCCCCTACTTCATGGGCGCACCAGTGGATGTCTGAGTTATGAACCACACTAGTTAGTTTTTATTTATTTTTTAAATAAAAACCTATATTTTATAACAAAATGTCTAACCTCACTTCAATGTTTCTTACATATCGACACACGAATGTGATTTTAGTCTCACGACACACCATTATGCATTTTATCATAAAATAATGATGTCACGTCCCCTCCCGTCCTCCCGACCCACAGAGGGAACATGAACGCAATATGGGGTGTCTAATTCTCCCCCAAAGCCATACGAAGGAATTTACAATTTAATAAAATGCATAATTAAAACATAATAACACACACAGAGAATGGAATGCATCAGCATATTTATTCCATGCAGAATGATGAAACATCATACAGAGAATTAATCCCCTTCTCTTGCTATGCACAGGATTTATGTTGATAATTAAGATAATCACTTCATTCAATTAACAAAACAGTCAATAATTAAAACATTGCAGATCACAAAATTGACATAATTTAAACCACAGAGAATACTTATCTTTAAGATGAAGTTGTCCAAGAAACTGGCTATGTGAGAGAAACGTTCCACCCAACCATAGGTCTTTGTTCAGCCTATATTCTTTCAGCTGAGAGACCACCCCTGAGTTGGGATGTATATCCACTAAGGAGGAACTAAACTGGCTCATTCATAGCCATGGTTTCACACAAACAGTCATGCTAAGCCAACACACAATTGGGTTTATCAAACATGCAAGAGACAAAGGAGGAGGATGCTAAACTAGTGAGCTCAACCACAAAGCTACAGGCATCTCAAGCTAAACTCAACAACCTTGACACCCACGATACCTACCACACCCAACACAAGGAAGGTCCCATTCTCTGCTACACAGTCCCTCAAGTGCCCCTTCCCTCCAGTGCTCTTCAGGGTTGGCATATAAAGGTCCAAGCTTCTAAATCCTTGAGATTCTATCATTCACTGGGTTTGTCAAGGAATTCCAACCTCTGTTCTATCTCCTTCTCTTTCATTCACGCTTGGATTTTCTCAATTCTATGGCCAAATGACTCTGTCTCGTAATTGGATTTTCGGGCTATCAAATCTGGGTTTTCCTATGGATTTTGGGCATCTAACACTCTCAAATTCGGCCCAAGGTTCAGGTCTATGGATCCCCCATTGGATTTCATTGTCCACACAATTTTCTGGGCATTTTTGGCACTTCAAAACATGGTTTTATTCAGAGTTGCGATTTCTGGTTTTTCTCACTACTGGGCATGTGTAATGGATGGAAAATGATGCTTCGATGTTCAACAATGGAATGGGAATGAGGAAAAACGAATTCCCATGAGTTAGAGTGACTTTTGGGTCAAGGAAACAAAGCCCATACCCTGCCATACGAATTTTTGGGATGCCCATGCTCCATTGAAGCCATGGACTGTTTTCTTCAACCACTTCCTTAAAACAGAATTAAATGTCAACAAGGAAAGTCAAATGGGTTCTCAAGATGACATTTGACAGCATATGGTTCAACCCCACAACCCCCTCACCACTCCCGAGTGGATACACATGGCCCCCTCTTATTAGTTGCTTCCATAAACATTTTTTGGTATTTTATTGCAATATTAATGTTTACATCATTTTACAATGTTCCATGGCTTAATAGCACATGGATAACGTAATATCAAATACTTTCCTTTTTAAATAAAATCCGAGCATCCACTAGCGGGGCCTTGGCCTTGAGATCCAGGCTAGGGAAACATACATCGCATGTATACAATATTTACATTAAAAGCCAATATATCCTAAGGGTCAAAATGGGGGTATTACATTCCCCTCCCCCTTAGAACAACACTGTCCTCAGTGTTTTCAAAACTGAACAAAAATGGGAATGCCTCTCTCATAGCATCCTCCAGCTCCCATGTAGCCTCATCGGGACTAAGGTGCTCCCATTGCACCTTTACATGTCCAATGGCTCGGTTCCGGAGCATTGTGACCTTCTTGTTGAGGATGTGCATAGGCTCCACTTGGAACTCTCCCTCGGGTTCCACCTATATCAAATTCCAATCAATCATATGATTAGGATCATGTACATACTTCTTAAGCAAAGAAACATGGAAAACAGTATGAGCTCTTATGTTAGCAGGAAATGCAATTCTATATGCAACTAGTCCTATCCTATCAAGGACTTCAAATGGCCCACAATATCTTAGTGCCATCTTGACACAACTCCCCAACTTCGAGGAACTTTTCCTTGGTTTCACCCTCAAATAAATATGATCCCCAATCTTAAATTCCTTATGCACTCTTTTCAAATCTGCATAACTCTTTTTCCTGTCCTAAGATGCCTTTAAATTCTGCCTGATATTAACAACCTCTTGTTCCATTTCCTTGATCATCTCTAGCCCAATCACTACCATGTTCACCGGACTATCCCAATTCACTAGAGTCCTGCAGTCTTTGTCATACAATGCCTCAAATGGACTCATTCCCAATGATGTGTGATGCCCATTATTGTATGCAAATTCTACCAAGTGTAGGTAATCCTCCCACTTGGATGGTTATCCATCACATACATTCTCAGCATGTCTTCAAGAACCCGATTCACCCTATCAGTTTGGCCATCTATTTGAGGATGATATGTTGTACTGAAATTTAATCTAGTTCCCAATTCCTGAAACAATCCTTTCCAGAAATTGGAAGTGAACTTTGTATCATGATCAGAAATTATTGCCTTGGGCAATCCATGTAATCTGAATATCTCTCTCATGAAGATATTTGCAACGTCATTAGCCTTGTGAGTGGACTTGACTAGAATGAAATGATCTACCTTTGATAGCTTGTCCACCATTACCATGATTGAATCATGCTTCTTCATTGTCATGGGAAGACCTGTTATAAAATCCATAGAGATCACTTCCCACTTCCACTCTGGAATGGGTAAGGGCTACAACAATCCTGCTGGATGTTGATGCTCTGCCTTGACCTATTGTCACTTTTGACACCTAGCAATGTACTCAACTATGTCTTTCTTCATACCATGCCAAAAATATTGCCTTGTTGTTGTTGTTATAGTTTTCTGATATCCTGGGTGTCTAGAATATGGCATTTGATGTATTTCATCCATCACAAGCTTCTTCAAATCTGCCCTATTTGGAATGTACAGTCTGGTACCCTGATAAATGAGAACATCATCATCACCCAGCTGATATCTTGCACATGCTTCATCCACATTACCCTGCTGCAACCACTCTTTGACTTGAAGGTAAACTTCATCACTGGTTTGAGCTTCTAGAATCCTTGCCTTCAAATTTGATTTACACACACTTACTACTGCAATATGGAATTTTCTGCCGAGAGCATCTGCAACCTTATTCTCTTTCCCTTTTACATGCTTAATTTCAAAATCAAATTCACAAAGAAATTCCATCCACCTAACTTGCCTAGAATTCAAGTTTGGTTGATCAAAAAATACTTCAAGCTCATGTGGTATGTCCTAAGTTCGAATCTTCTTCCCAACAAATAATGTCTCCGCATCTTGAGAGCATGTACTATGGATGCTAATTCTAAATCATGCGTGGCATAATTCTTTTCATGCTCTTTTAATTTCCTTGACTCATATCAAATCACAAATCCTTCTTGCATGAGCACTCCACCTAACCCTTCAATGCAAGCATCTGTGCACACTACAAAATCCTTCATTGGATCTGCAATCTTCAAAATAGGAGCGCTAGTAAGTAACTCCTTTAGCTGCTGAAATATTTTCTCACATTTTTCAGACCGTACAAACTTGACATTCTTCCTCTGCAATGAAGTGATTGGATGAGCTATCTTGGAGAATCCTTAAATGAATATTCTGTAGTAGCCTGCAAGACCCGTGAAAGATCTAACATCTGTAACATTCTTTGGAGTAGTCCAATCCATGATGGTATTAATCTTCTTTGGATCAAATGCAATACCCTCTTCTGAAATGACATGACCCAAGTACTGCACCTTCCTTTGATAGAATTCACATTTGCTTAACTTGGCTTACAGCTGGTGTTCTCTAAGGACTTGCAACACCATTCTTAAATGCTCATTATGTTCTTCTTCATTCCTTGAGTAGACAAGGATGTCATCCAAGAACACAATCACAAACTTATCTAAATATTTGTTGAATACGCTATTCATGATACACATGAATGTAGCAGGTGCATTGGTAAGACCAAATGGCAGCACTGTGAACTCATAATGGCCATATCTTGTCCAAAAAGATGTCTTGTGAATGTCTACTTCTTTTATCCTCACTTGATGATAGTCAGACCTCAAGTCAATCTTTGAAAACACTTTAGCTTCCTTCATTTGATCAAACAAATCATCAATTCTTGGCAAAGGGTACTCATTCTTCACTGTCACTTTATTTAGCTTCCTATAATCAATACACGGCCTTAAATTCCCATCATTTTTCTTGACAAATAACACCGGTGCTCCCCAAGGAGATACACTTGGCCTGGTATACTTATTGTCCATTAATTCTTGTAGTTTCATCTTTAACTCAATCAATTCTGGCGTGCTCATTCTGTAAGGAGATTTGGAAATTGGCACTGCCCCTGGAACAAGATTGATGGTAAAATCAATATCTCTCTTTGGTGGCAGTCCCGACACTTCATCCAGAAACACATCTTTGAACTCTTGCAACAACGGGAAGTCTTCTATCCTTGGTCCTTTGTCCTCTGGTGAATCTGATATATGAGCTGCATATAATTGGCAATCCTTTTTATAAAAAAAATTCAACTGTAAGGATGAAATTTGTATTACTAAAACTTGCTTGGGAATTCCTCTTACCAATCTTGGTCTTCCCTCTTCATCAATGCATTCAAGTACATTTTCATAGCAATCTATCTTGGCTCTATTCCTTTCCCACCAATCCATACCGATTAGAGCATCATAAGATCCTAATGGTAGGACATTCAAATTTACTTTTGTAAGGAATCCACTCAACTCCATGGGGCTCTCCTTCACTACTTCACTCACTTTTCTCTTGGTCCCTATGGCTAATTGAACTAGCCAATACTTATTATGCTTCACTTTTGTAAGAGAACAACCTTCAACCAGTTTTGGAGAAACATAACTATGAGTAGATCTTGGATCAATCAAAACATAAATATATTGCTTAGCAATCTTACCTTCAACCTCCAACACTACTGATTGATGGTATGCCTGATGATTATCCAACGCTGCATAAATTCGAGGCATTGCCCTTGCCATATCCTCCACTGTAGTTGCTCCTTTTAGATTGTGCAAGCTCCTAGGATTCTCCCTCCGATGTGGACAATCCTTAAGCATGTGGTTTCCTCCACATCCCCAACAGTGAAGTGGCCCTTTTGATGCCTTTTCTACTACTACTGCTGGCTTGTTCCCACTTCGTGCTTGTTGGCCCTGTGGAAACTTTCTTTGCTGATTTTTGAATGGTGGTTTGAATCCATTTTTCCTTTGATCAAACCTCCCTCTTGGCTTTCCCTTCCATGCTAAGTGAACCTATGATTTTCCTTTACTCTGCTCATAGCAATGCATTGCCATCCCAATGACTTCATCAAGACTTGGTGGATTAACAAACTCAATCCTATATTTGAAATTTTGAGTTAGACTCCCAAGGAAGCATTGGATCTTTACCCTCTCATCATTGATATAGTCCACATACCTCAGCAATTCCAAAAATTTATGGACATGTTCTTTCATAGATTTATGTCCCAACTTGAGTTCATTGAATTATTTCCTCTTACTGTCATAATACCTAGCAGAAAGGTATTTTTCCTTGAAATACTTCTTAAATCGCTCCCAGTTGATCCTCCTTTCATTGATCCCTTTTAATTGCAAGAGGTTCCCACCAAATTGAATCTCTTCCATTTAGATTGTAAATGGAAATTACGACGTTTTCATTCCCTGAGTAATCATGAATCCTGAAATATTTCTTCATCCCAAGAAGCCATGCCTTTGCCTCTTGGCCAGTTTTATCTTCTCCATCAAATGTGGGAGGCCTTGTCTTCCTGAATTCTCCCTGTGGAATTCCTTTGAATTTATTTCTTCCTTCAAATCTATTAGAAGTATGCCTTGGACTTCTTCTAGAACCTCTGGAGTCACATGACCTGTTGGAAGAAGATCTTGAGGAGGGTGTTCTATGTTTTTTGCTCACAAAACTCTTTCTTGGGCTTGGATTCCTCCTCCTAGAACGACCTCTAGAGTGATTCTCTGCATCTCTTTCCTCTTTACCTACATTGCTTGGATTGGACCCAAGGTTTATTCTCTGATGCATATCAGTGAGGCTTTGCAAAATAACATCATTGAGATGGTTCTGTTCCTCCTGAGCCTTCATCAATCTTTCATTAAATCTTACCGTGGTTTCAACCAAATTCTGAGGAGTTATTTGCTCCCTTCTCCCATTGGATTCAGTCTCAGCATTTTCTTCTTGCACATTTTCTCCTAGCACGTCTTCATCATGCTCATAAGGATCCTGAGCATCATTCATGGTCACCGTTTTCCTTTGGAAACCCCTTTCTTGTATGATGCCTTTGCTACAACTATTCAAAGTTTTATCAACTGCAACCACTGTGCATTATAAAGGTATTTATTAGACATCTTACGAATGTATATAGAGACATCAAACATCAACATTTAACCGAATTAAACTCATGAAATAATTCACAGAGCTATTATGCCTTCTTTTCTTTTGCCCCATTCATGTAATTATGGAAATTGCCCATATTGACAACACTTTTTGTCAAAACAGTCACAGGCACTTTTATGCTCTAAATATCTATGATGTATGAAAACCTCATTCAAATTCTGGTTATGCACTATTGTTCCCTGCTAGATAAGTTGTCCAATTCCTATCTACATGCTTCATTCGGACTTCGGGTGTGGAAATTACATTACTCCAAAAATGGCAATTTTTACTAAAATTATGCACTTTTACACAACGACAAATTTATTCTGAAAAGCCAACTTCAGTCGTTGTAGAAGCAAATATAGAAAGAATCATGAAAAATTTTCTACCAGGATAAGTTAGTCCATATAACAAGGAACACTCAGCAACATTCAGATCCTCATTTTGATGCACCTGTCCACTTTTATAAAATTCTAGGTTTGACTATTTTTAACTTTTAACTTTTTCCAAAATTTCAAAAGTTTGGGCCAAAAATGGTTATCTTCCAAACTGAGCATTTCTGGAAAATATTGTCTAGCGGAAAATGTCTGTATTAATGATAATATAAAATGTGGATTTCAGTAGATTCCTTGAATCCTACATCTAGGGCCACTTTCATCCACTGCAAGCATTTCAAAATACTCAAAAAGTGGCCTGGAATAGTGTTTTTTGGCCTTCTCGCTCACCCCATCTCCACGTCCTTTGTATTTTGGCTCCAATATTCCAAACTTAATATTGTGCCTGCTCCATGGATGCTCCATTGCAATTTCAAATCAATCTGGCCTTCTTCCAAGCTTCGGGACACCGATTTATAAAAGTCATTAATTCCAATTTTATACCAAATTGGAGCATAATGGGCTTGGGACCCTCACTGGTTCTTCATGGCATTCATTAATGGCCTCAGAACATCACAGGACTCATCCAATTCCGAGTCTGAATGCTCTTGCTATCCAAAAATCAAGTTTCGGTCTCTATACTTTTGTTTTTGAACACGGAATCCACAATGCGGTACTCGGAAATGCAGAACCCCAATTTTCCAACTTCGGGAAAATACCACTTCCGCAATCCGCAATACACAATGCGGAAGTCGAAAATGCAGAATGCCAATTTTCCAACTTTGGGAAAATACCACTTCCGCAATACGCAAGTCGTAATGCGGAAGTCGGAAATACAGAACGTCAATTTTCAACTTCGGGAAAATACCACTTCCGCAACCCGCAATCCGCAATGCGGAATGCCATTTCATAACTTTGAAAATTTGACAGCTCCACAATCCGCAATCCACAATGCGAGTTCAGAAATGCGGAATTCCAAAACGAACTTTGAAAATTTTACACCTCCGAAATCCACAATGCGGAATTGCGGAAGCACCTTCTCTGCTCCTACAACTTTCAGAGCTTATATCTCCCTCATCCTTTAACCAAATAAGGAAAGTCCGGTACCGTTGGAAAGCTCTTGGAGAGATCTATGCAATGGTTTGATCCTCTTCTACACTTGAGAACTCTGATTTTGTCATTCTTTCAATCAAAATGTTGCCCAAACTTCATCAATACCTCTTTTAAACATTTTGATATTTGTCTATAAACTCACAGTTTGGCCCAAGCAGCCCCAGTGCTGCAACATGGGCTCTGATACCACTCTATCACGTCCCCTCCTGACCCATAGAGGGAACATGAATGCAATATGGGGTGTCTAATTCTCCCCCAAATCCATACGAAGGAATTTACAATTTAATAAAATGCATAGTTAAAATATACACAACGAAATTAAAACATAATAACACACACAAAGAATGGAATGCATCAGCATATTTCTTCCAGGAAGGATGATGAAACATCATACAGAGAATTAATCCCCTTCTCTTGCTATGCGTAGGATTTATGCTGATAAAATTAAGATAATCACTTCATTAAATTAACAAAACAGTCAATAATTAAAACATTGCAAATCACAAATTTAACATAATTTAAACCACGAAGAATACTTATCTTTAAGATGAAGTTGTCCAAGCAACTGGATATGTGAGAGAAACGTTCAACCCAACCATAGGTCTCTGTTCAGCCTATATTCTTTCAGCTTAGAGACCACCCCCGAGCTGGGTTGTGTATCCATTGAGGAGGAACTTAACATGCTCACTCACAGCCATGGTTTCACACAAATAGTCATGCTAAGCCAACACACAGTTGGGTTTATCAAGCATGAAAGATAAAGGAGGAGGATGCTAAGCCAGTGAGCTCAACCACAAAGCTACAAACATCTCAAGTTAAACTCAACAACCTTGGCACCCACAATACCTACCACACCCAACACAAGGACGGTCCCCTTCCCTGCTGCACAGTCCCTTAGGTGCCCCTTCCTTCCAGTGCTCTTCAAGGTGGGCATCGAAAGGTCTAAGCTGCTAAATCCTTGAGATTATATCCTTCATTGGGTTTGTCAAGCAATTCCAACCTCTGTTCTATCTTCTTCTCTGTCATTCACGCTTGGATTTTCTCAATTCTATGGCCAAATGATTTTGTCCCTTAATTGGATTTTCGTGCTATCAAATATGGTTTTTCCTATGGATTTATGGGAATCTAACACTCTCAAATTCGCCCCAAGGTTCGGGTCTATGGATCCGCCATTGGATTTCACTGTGCACACAATTTTTTGGGCTTTTTTGGCACTTCAAAACGTGGTTTTATTCAGAGTTGCGATTTCTTGTTTTTCTCATTGTTGGGCATGTGTAATGGATGAAACTAATGCTTAGATGTTCAACAATGGAATGGGAATGAGGAAAAACGAATTCCCATGAGGTAGAGTGACTTGTGGGTCAAGGAAACAGAGCCCATACCCTGCCATACGAATTTCAGGGATGCCCATGCTCCATTGAAGCCATGGACTGTTTTCTTCAACCACTTCCTTACAACAGAATTAAATGTCAGTGAGGAAAGTCAGATGGGTTCTCAATATGACATTTGGCAGCATATGGTTCAACCCCACAACCCCCTCACCACTCCCGAGTGGATACACATGGCCCCCTCTTATTAGTTGCTTCGATAGCCAGTTTTTGGTATTTTATTGCAATATTAATATTTACATCATTTTACAGTGTTACATGGCTTAATAGCACATGGATAACGTAATATCAAATACTTGCCTTTTTAAATAAAATCCGAGCATCCACTAGCGAGGCCTTGGCCTTGAGCTCCACGCTAGGGAAACATACATCGCATGTATACAATATTTACATTAAAAACCAATTTATCCTAAGGGTCAAAATGGGGGTATTACAAATGAAACGTTCTCTAGTGTGCCTAAATAAGGAACGCACTGATGCTCCTTCTATGGGACTGCATCGATATGTTTTTGTAATTTTTAAAATAAAAACCAATATTGCATAACAAAATGTCTAAACCTTATTTGATGCATTTTAGATATCAACACACCGATGCGATCAAATGTTAGTGGTGTACTATTCAATTTGAAAAACAATTATATACTGACGTGCCATTTCTTGGGGCACACTGGTGTGCGTTAAAGCTATTAATATCATTGATTAGTTTTTTATTTTTTTTAAATAAAAACTTATACTTTATAACAAAATGTCTAAACCTAATTCAGTGCTACTTACATATAGATACACATGCACGCTTCTAATCTAACAATGCAACATAGTGTGTGTATGAAATGTTCTCTACCGGTCCTATATAAGAAACACATTGATGCTTCTTCTATGGGAGCACAATAATACAATTTTGTCATTTTTAAATACAAACCATTATTGTATAATGAAATGTCCAAACCTGATTTGGTGCATTGTAGATATTAATGCATCATTGTGCTCTTAAGTTTTAGACACATATATTAGAATATGTCTGAAAAAAATTGATATTTCATCACGAATTAATTCTAATGATATTTAGTGCACTTAGTTATTTAATGCAATGGTGCACCATAGCTATGAGTGCACTTAGTTATTTAATGCAATGGTGCACCATAGCTATGAGTGCACCAGTGCATTTCATATGATTTAAATGCACCGACAAAACACTCCACTAAATGTTCTAGCCACCTGCCTTCATTTACAACCTTTGTTGGCAAGGGTTTTCTTTGTAGTGGTATTTCTCCCTTTTGTTCTAGAATAGATCATTCCATTAGATGGTTTTTTGCCATGTTTGTTTTGAATATATATGGCCTTGTTACATCCTCATAAAGAATCTTAACTTTGAAAATAATTACCTCCTTTTTTATGTAGTTGAACAACTCGTTGATGTACTTCATCACCACCTTCCTATTATACTAGTTGATACACGATTGGATGCACTTCCTTCTAAACTTGGTCAATCTCTTGGTCTCCTTTCATCAACATGTCTCCAAATTCCTAATTCCCAACTCGGTCAACCTCTTGGTCTCCTTTCATCTTAGTTTGACTTGAAGCATGACTATGGGTAACTCTAAGTAATAATGTCTCTTCACCTTGTAAATATCAAAGTTTTTTTCTTTGTAAAATACATATCCCAAAGAAACCCGCTGGGTACTTTCCCTCATTTCAAGGATGGCACCTAAGGTAAAACAAATTCTACAAAAGCTCGAGGCTTTGTCAACATAGGGCTCAAGACCATTACAACAATGTACTCATTAAGAGCTCAACATGTCAGTTGTGGGAATTGAACTTGGGTATGGAGGATAGCAATCTTTGCTCCCAACCACCTAAGTTAGATCCTATTGACAAAAAAATTGGTTTTCTCCGTACACTCAGGAAAAAAAGAACTTCACTATGATATCACATTGATCTATTTTTAATGGGTAAGTCAAAATCACCCAATTCATCTACACCATAGATATCATTAAAACAAAAACGATTTCTTCCGATGAGAATCACGACCTAAATTTATTTTCTTATCAAGCATTTACCAAATTAAGGAAAAAGATCAATCTCATAAACATTCATTGTATAGTACACACATTTTTTAAATGAGAACCCTCACGAGGAAGAAACTCTATTTATTATCAATATTAGAGAAAGGTTGACCATTTAATATTTACAATTGCAATCATGCACGATCTCTAGGATTCCACATATGTAGGGTTGTGTTATGATGACTAATATTCTTGGTAACAAAGTAGTGGATTATCCTTTCCAATAGAACTTCCTTCTTTGTTTTGTGGTGATCTCCAAGTTGGTTGTGATCCATCAATATTCTTCCATAATTAGATTGTCCAATCGCCAACCTATGTCTAAACCTTTCTTCATCGTGTATTCTACTTTCTTATGGCATCTCCAAAGTTGGTTAAGGCGATTCATCTTCACTTGCATCTATCTGGTTATCCAAGGACTTGAATCACTTTGATAATTGGTGTTATCCATCTAGTGGACTCATTTTGGTCATTGAATGCAATGTAGACATGCCCTTCTCACCCACATTTGTCTAACTAAACATGATATTGCCAATGACAAGGCCCCTACTATTCCTTTAATCTATGTTGTTAATCTTATCCAAATAATCTCCCATCTTGGTCACCATAATATGTGGACTAGTTGACCTAGCCCAGTCAGTAGACAATTTTGTTGTCAATCTTCTTTCAATGAGTTCTTGACCAATTAGTTAGCTTGGTCCAGTGAACTTCCTCAAGCATTCCTACATATAGTTTCTAGTCATCTTCTAGTCGATCCAATTTTGGATTAATATTAGTGTGTTTGAACTTGAATTATGTGACTAGGTCACAATGTTAGAAGTGCATGACCAAGAATATTAACATGTCTATGAGGAAATGCAAAATTTGTCACTTTGATCTTCATCAAAGTTGTCCACTACAATGTGAATTATGCACTGATGATTTTACACCGTAATATAATGACCAGACCTACATGCCCGTACTTAATAATATTTCTTTGTTTAACTTCTTGATATCTTTAGTCCTCCAATCATGGGATTAGTGATCTTTAACATGACTCTTTCAATCATGAGCCTCGTTGATATCTGACTCCTTCAGTTAATGCTACAAAAACCCTATGATTAACACCAAACAGATGTATAATGATAAACAACCTGCTAAAAATGAACTAAAATATCTCAATACAAACATAATTCTAACAAAACATACAACATGTAATAAAATTTACATCAACACTTACAACAAAATACTTAAATGAAGCTAGTAGACAATAACAAAATAAACTCTCTAGTCCCAAACCTTGCTTTAATAATATGGGTGGGAGAATTGGCAACGTGAGGATATATGAACAAACACCCTAAGAATCAACTTACAAATATAAGAGCATGCTTAAAAAAACAAACATATAATTCTTAGAGTTTAGGCTTTAGGCTTGGGTGTACAATTGAAATATGTGTAATTGTAATATATATATATATGGGACACATCCCTTCAATGAATAGTTGATATAAGTGTTTTTAGGATTTATATTTATACGACTCTTTCATTATATCTCAAATCATCTCTTATTCATTATTCAAATATATTTCTATATGGATTTCTATAATTTATCATATCTATTTTGGATATTTATTTAGTGAACTAGATCGATAATACTCTAGATTGGAAGGTAAATATATAAACATGTCAAATAGTTAGTGTAGTAAGGTCATGAACATGTAACTGTTACATATTGGGTAGGATAACCTAACCATAACGTCATTGGCTGAATAAGATTCAAGATTAACTCTTCCGACTCTTTATGTAAGACATTATGACCTTCCCAAAATCAGCCAGATATACTATTTTAATAGTCAAATACACTTCCCACCATAGTGAAAAGTATACTGAAAGAAGGGCAGAAAAGTAAATATAAAGGTGATGGTAATGAATATAGACAAAACATTTTTGTCCTGGTTATTACATTTCATAAATACAAGCTACTGCCATGTAAGAAATGACACAGTTAACCATAAATGCTAATGTCTAAAATTTTATAATATCCCCAAATGATCAAAATTGGTTTATGGAACTAAAAAATATAACTTGTATACATGTAAGTATAAAATACATCTCCCAACTATAAGCATAATTAAAAATAATTTAATTATAATATGTTATTTAATAAGTAATAATAAAATATAACTAACAACAAAAAGTAAGTAAAGCATAAAAAACTAATCTTTCTCATTATATGTCAAAACCCAGAAATATGATTGTTGTAATATACTTAAGTAAGTTTTTTAGGTTAATGTATCGAAGAGGTTGCTTAATTTAAATTTAAATTTATTTAGTAAGAGGAAAGCATTCTTAGTAAATGGGATATGTTAAATCAAAGAAATTCCGAAAGTTAAAAAGTTAATTATTTTTATTATTAGTCTCTGTTGTAGGTAGGCAGAGACTATATCTTCCGTTTTTCTCCATTAATTTGTGTAAATACTTTGAACACATTTGAAATCTATAATGTTAATTTAATTATTTTATTTAATTGTAATTATTTAATAAAATATATTAATACTTGTTAAAGTTTTATTGGAGCAAAGTCATTGATTAGACTAATATTATCATTGGCAAAGATTAACAAATTAAAAAATAAATAAAAATACAACGTACTTTAGCTATACTTTTACATATACAAATATTTTTTCTTTAGTGGACTGTCAACTTTACCTAACTTGTACACACTGACACACTAACAGGGCTGCAATTTGAAATTGAAAAGACATATTTTTCACTACTCCTCACATCACTTTGACACGACTCCTAACCAAGTGGCAGACATGCTCAATATCACTTGACGGCTATGCAGCAACTCTGGACACGCAACAACCTTAGAAGGCACTGAAGTCTGGAGCATTGAGATTGAAGCTCAATATGCAAGCTCCCTTGCTACTCCAAATGCACAACCTGTCAACACACTATCATCCTTGTATACTTGGTTGCAGTTGCAAAGGTAGCAAGCTCTCTCCGGATGTTTTGTAAGATCATTTCCGTGCATATGTTATTTGTAGCCTTGCACAAATCATAAAATATTTTGCATTTTTGTTTATTTATTTTGATTTTGAGCACGTCCTGGTATTGGACAAGTTGTTTCCAATATGATATTCAATGTTGGAGTTGTGTTGATATGTCTGTTTTGTTTGCAACATGAATTACAATGGACGGGGCATGGCTCATGAAGCCTTGGTCCAAATGAACTTAACCAATAAGCTCATGGAACCAATGGCCACGGTCCTCTCTCGAGGCTGGCTTTCCCATTGAAAACTCAAGGGCTACGTTTCCCAGAACGTTATAGCCCAATTGTTATTTGATTTTAATGGTTAATGTTGTAATTTTCCCAAGTCTGTGAGGGTGTTCGGCCTATGTTGAACAAGAATAGTGATTTGTGTTTTTACAATGTTATTTCAAACTCTGTGTTTCGACCCTGGGTCGATTTACCTTTTGTGGCTTAACTTTGTATTCACTAGAGATTAGCCCAGTTACAGTGTTTCAATGGCATCTTGGTCTTTTGTGTTTTCATAGTCCTTGGTTTATAAATGGTTTTCTCCTACAGGGCATAGGGTTTTATTGAAAACATTAAACGTCCCATTTATAATTTTTTTGGGCATGTCGTTTTACAATTTCTGAGTTAAATATCTAATGAAGAGTTTGTAATTGTTAATATAAATTTTATAGCCTATGGGACTCAATCCCAGTTCATTATTTTCTTACATATGCCCTGATTGTGTAGAACAGTCCATGCCTCCCTCATGGGAAAGGCCGTGTGTTTATTCCCACTTGGACACCTTGAGGTTCGACCTCAATCTCTTGGGATGCTCCTCGATTTGATAGGGAGAGTACAGGGTCTTCAACTCTTTCTTTAAGTACTTGATTGCAAGCCAATTCGGCTTCTGTTTATATGATTTCAATTTAATTTTAAATGTGATGTATTCAAACTCTCATTTTGCCTGAGATAATTGTTAAAGAATCTGACTATTATTATTCTAGCATTGATTATTTAAACCTTGTTTTGATTATATGAATTCCTTAAGTAATTATGATGACTGTGTAATTAAATTCTTACAGCCATGATGAGGCTAAGAGGCCATATCGTTGTGCCAAAACGTTGATGCTTACCTTAGAACAAAATCACCCTCTTACAGGATTCGATCTCCTGGCTCACTCTATGAGTTGAAATGTCTTCACTGTATCAGTCCTCTTGCATGCAGTTCAACCTCCTTCCAAAATCGTGTTAATGATTTGCTAAGGGTTTATATGCTTGATTTTTTTTTGGATAATTGCTTACGTAGGATTAAAGCTATGCTTTAAAACTTTATTTGTTTTATTTAAAAGTATCTTGGTTTACGTAATATGGTGTTGGATTTATGATAAAAGGACATGGGAGCTGTGTGCCTGGGTGCAATATAGAAGCTACTGCTGCGAGGATAAAATGTTTAAGCCAATACTGGTGTCAGCAATGGCATTGCAAAAGTTTAAGTTTGTCCTGAATGTTTCATGAGGCAATGGAATTCTTACCAAATCTTTGTTGAGATTCCAGTTAATGAGTACGTTGTTATTGTAAGGGAGGCTTTGAACCCTTTGAGTTTGCTTGGAAGGTAGAGTCCCACCTAAGTATGACACTATGACAAAGTGTTTTCTCCAGCTTTTTTTAAAACAGAGGGTAGTTCTCCTTTGGAGGTGGTTTTGCATGGTGGTTAAATGTTTTGCAATATTCGGGTGTTGTCTTGCTGAGCATTTGGTAACCTTATTTGCAGCATCATCATCTGACCCTCTAGAGGATGTAGGGGAGTGCCTGGCATCAGCTGCGCTATGGCTTCAAAAGATCAAATATAGACCTAAATACTACCAAACTTCAAATGCAGGAATGATCAATTCCCCCTTAATGTCTACGGGTTTCACTACTTCTAAAGGAATTCCTTTGGCCGTAGAGGTGACTGAAGAGGCTGAAAGTAGGGTCTCCCAGAATCATAGCAATTCTACACCAATGATGGCACCATAATCTGCTTCAAAAATTGGCAATATGGTTGTTCGTCCAGAAAGGATGCAGTGCACTAATTTTACTTGGGAGGATTTCAAAGATCAAAAAAATAATTATATACTTTCTTTAGTCAATGGAATGATGGCCAAGTTCCAAGAAGATTTTTATTTGGAGATTCTCTTGATCACATTGCATTTTCGTTTTACAATCCTAATGCTCTAAGATGTGCTTGTTTATTCTCTTTGTTCACAGCTTAATGCTCGAACCTATGTTGGTTTTTTTCTATATTCACAGCTTAATGCTCTATATTGGCCTAAGTTTGCAGATTTTCATTTCAATTTTTCTCTTGTTTACTATACATTTTCTTTCTATGGTTTTAAGGCTCTAAATTGTTCTATATTTTATCTTGTTCATATCTTTAAAGCTCTATATCATGCTATTTTTGTGGATTTTCATTCATATTGTTCAGAGTACATATTTTATTGACTTGCTTTTACTGTTTTAATACACTATTTTGTGCTAGATTTGTGGGTTTTCATTAAAAAAAATATGTTGATGAACATCTTCCGTATATAGTCTTAATACTCTATCCGATGCAAAAAAAATTGCATATTTTCATTGGAATATATTCCAGTTCGAAGCAAATTCTTCAATATTATTTGAAGACCTTGTTATAGATATCAATTCTTACAATGAATAGCCCATTTCTTGTAGATAGTTTGTAGTGTGGAGGATGAGATGAACAGGTTTTCACTTGGTCAACCTCTTGCAATAAGTAGGCATTTTATAGGGTTTACAACCATTTTCTTCAACTATTCTAATAACATGGTTCTACTGGTTATTTAATATTAGTGTTTACCTTGACTGCTATTTAATATTAGTGTTTACCTTGACTGGTAATGAAGACAATCTCCCCTAACAACAATTCTTAACTATATTGATCATTCTGCACCTTCGTGTACTAAATAGAATCAATGTACCATATCTAAAAAAGCACATCCCCTCGTAGTTTTTGCAGCGAAGAACACCGAGGAAAATTGGGACCTGTAGAGGTGTGGTAATATAAATATTATCGATTCGTAGTGTGCAATAGTTAAGATTACTAATGCTTACCAAGATTATTGACGGACTTTATGCAGAGTGCAGTAGTTAAGAATCAAGATTAATAATGTTTATGTAGTGTATAGTTGTTAAGATTACTATTTTGTACTAAAATGTGGGCAATGGACATTAAATGGATCCTCTGGTTTAGGTGAGCGTTGTGATAGGGAGAATTTCCATCCACAACCAGGAAGAATCTAATAAAGGTTCTCAGTGTCGCTCAATGTTTCTCCTAAATTTCATTAGCAGTGTAACAGAGAATGGCCTTAACAACCATCTCTTTTGTTTGATTTAATGATATATTTATATGTGGTTTAATGGCAGGTAATGATACATTTATATGTGGTTTAATGGCAGGTAATGATATATTTATATGTGGTTTAATGGCATGTGATGCCTTCTGAGCCTTGGGTTGTGGTTGTGATCCCTGTAACGTCCATAGTAATTACACGTTAATCTCCACGTTTCAGGATTTTCGCTTTGACCACTGGCCCCCAAAATCTTATGTAGTTTAGAGTTTTTTGGGTAACATTACATGAGACTTTACCACTGTCAATGAGTTGGTGTGGGAGTTAGCAGTGAAGATGTATGTTGTTGTATGTTTCTTGTTAGATTTAATCTCCTGCTACATTTTCTTGTTGAGATATGGAGACTCATTCCCATTGTAATCAATTTATAAATATTGAGGTATTTCAATTAACTTAGTAACATTGTTTTTTTAAATAAACAAAAATTCATTAATATTCATTATTTGTTTTTGTATTAATTCACTAGGGCGGGGACTAAGTTGCACGCAACTCTTGTTTGTTATGTAATAGAAGAAAAAAAATGAGAAGGATTAATATGGAATGAAATCTTAGAATGTTGATATATGAGATAACTTGTAACATTACATAGATAATAATTACAAGTAAAAAATGATTAACAAAATATGGCATCAAACATTTTAATAATGTTAGTGCAAGAGTGAGGGAGGATGTTATCCCATTAATCCTGTGTGATGTTAGTACTATAGTGAGAGATGATGCTACTGCATCAACTCGACAATTTGTACCCCAAAGTGAGTTTCCAAAATGGTAAATATTTTGGTTTGTGTAATGCTTTATAAACCATCCCCATTTGACAGTTGTATGTACATGGTATACTCACATTGCACACAACTAGCGACAATATTGACACACACAATTCAAAAGATAAGTATTAATGTGAATTGAAATCCCAACATATGGATATTGTACTATTTGATTCATCTATTTGAATACCAATGGTATGTTTTTCTCTGTTGGAAAAAAATGTCATTGTCGAGATAGCTTGCAACTTTACATAGAGAAAATTGCAAGCCAAAGAAGATTGACAAGAACAATATTAAAACTATTAACAATGTTAGTACCCAAGGAGATAGTATGCTTTCACATCACTATGGATATTTGCACCCAAAAACAAACACTTAGATTATTGAAGCTTTTGGTGTGGAGAATGAATTCTAAACCATTTCCATCTCACAATTGTTATGCATGTCAAATTATTCACAGTACACACACCCAATGACAATGTTAAAATGCACACACACTTGAGGATATACATATTAGTTTGACACAAAATACATATAGATATGCCATTGCAGAGATAGTATGTAACATCACAAATATAACACAACAATTCAAAGATAGCCCAAAAGGATTGACACATAAACCATCAACGATGTTAGTACTAGGTTGAAGGAGGATGTTATCATATCAACTCGAAAACTTTCACCCCAAACCTAACTTAAAGATTAAAAACACTTTGATGTAAATAATTCCTAATAAACAATATCCATATCACAATTGTTATGTATGTAGGATTATTCACAACACACCCAACAACGATGTTAATATTTACACACTATTAAAAATAATATTAATTTAAAATAAAATCTTAACATAAAGATATGTCATTCTAAAAATAACATATAATACCATATAGATATAAATAAGAACCACAAACCAAGGAAAATCTATAAGACATAACAATAAAAAATGACAAGAGCATATATCACTACAATGATATCATTACTCAAGTTAACAAAAAAATAATAATAATACATAATTCAAAATATATTTCACAGCCACAAAGAAGGGCACAAAAATATAACATCTAAACTAAGACAAATACATTCTTAACCTTTATAATCGAAAAACTTTATATTGTTAAATAAGCTAGTTATATAACTATGGAATAATAAGTGTAGTGATCTTATATTTCTTTTTTCACAATACCTTCCTTTATTTTCAATCAACTAGAGACACATGTCATGCCACTGGTAAGACATGTGATATGTTATTTTGAATAGCTCTTTTTTTGGATTATTAATAGTGGAGATATGCGACATGTCATTGTGAGCATTGTTTTTTTTTAACAAAAGCGGTTATAATTTGAATTAAAAATCGGTGAAGTAATTGTTGGAACAGTTATAATAGAATAAAAGAATCTTGTGCGGATTGTAGGAGGGACTTAAGCGAATAAAAAAATCAAACCAGAACCAATTTAATCCTGCTCCAAACACCACAGATAATGTCCCAGGACAACAATCTATTCTCCCAACTAAGATATAGGAATAAAATCCTTTAATCTTCTTCAACGCCGATCATTCTATCTGATTGAGTTCGCGATCAGATGCCTGCACGAAGTACGAGCAATTTGAAAGTCTGATCGAATGGGGATAGTGTTGGGATGAACCAAATAATTTGCAGACTTGAGAATTGTCTAGGCCTAAGACATTTTGTCCACCTACGGGTTAATTTTTCTCCTCCTGTCCACAAGTAAGACGTCATCTTCCAGTTTAAAACGAAATCTAGACTGATGGTTCCTTTTCAAAGTGTTGAAGTTCTTATGGGATGGTGAAGGGATTGGTAATCCCATTGATTTTCAGGATCCCTTTGCTCAGAGGGACTGCTTCATTAGCAACAAGATCTGCATCTCCATTGAGATTTCACAATATATGGAAAAACACATTTCTTTGAAAGAGTTTCATGAGAATCTTAATTTTCTCAAGGGTATGCCTGAGTCTCATATTGTTGGGTTGATTTTTGTTAATGAGTGCTTGGATCACCATCCTTGAGTCACCAAAGCCATTAATTTCTCTAATTTTCCTTTTCTTAGCTTGATATAGACCTTGCCATAGAGCTAAGGCTTCAACAATATTATTGGTGTCTTCACCAAGTCCCTAGGAGTAATGAAGTTCAAGAGCATCATTGGGGCCTAACAACACCCCTCCTCCTCCAGCCTTCCTTGGATTCCCTTTGGAAGCCCCATCAGAGAATAGGGTATGCCCCTTCAATGACTTCTGCCATAGTTTAAAGCTTAAAGCATCCATCCTAATTTCCCACTTTTCCATATTGATAGTAGCAGGGATAATGGAAAGGAGAGGGAAGGATTTTATTCATCCAAGCTTCTTCATCCCCATTCAACATACATTTATTCTCCTGGATTGGAAGAGAATTTAAACATTATCCCATCAAGGCTTGAGCTTTCGTAGCCACATGGGCTGCATGAGAAGATTTGCTTATGAAAATATGGGCATTTCTTTCCAACCATACTTCCCAGAGGATAAGTTTAGGGAGAATTAACCAACAAGCCTTGCTCCTTTCTTTTTTGTTTAGTGAATAGGGATACAAAGAGGCCCACTCACTTTGTAGTGAAGAAACCATCTCTGGAAGATTTAGTTGAGTCGACCAAGAGATCAGGGCATGTGTCTAGACCCCTACTGCAAAGGGACAATTAAGCAGTATGTGATCGGTTGTTTCTTCTGACAGTAGACAAAATGGGCATCTCGTCGGTCCTTCCCAACCCCTTTTTTTGAGGTTTTCTCCAGTTAGGATGCTATTGTGGGCCAACGTCCATATGAATATATCGACTTTTGGGAGGCTTTTGAATCTCCATATTTCTTTCCAGAGAGTTGGGTTAATGGGGGCATTTGGGGTTGCTTTGATATGCTTGTAACCTTTTGTAGCTATGTACAAACCTAAATTTGTTCCCCATCCACGCATGTCCTTCATCTTAGCTGCTACAGGGGTTTTCCCATGAAGATAGGAAATCAGAGTACGTTCTTCATCGATCATTGGATTTGGACATTCTGAAAGTTTCCATTCCTTCCATGACTTAGAGCTATCATCATTCCAGACGGAGATATCCCACAGGGAGGTGATATTGAGAGATTTGTAATGGATTTTTAGGTTGGAATTGTTTAAAATTGAGTCCAACGTAGTCCCTCCAAGAATTGAATCTTTGTTAGGAAACCATGTCTTTACTTTGTTAGTATATTGTTGTTGGACACATATGCTTTGTAAGTCGTCCCGTAGTATTTGTTGATCAATAGTTTGTGTTATTGTTGTTGGCGCATATGCTTTGTAAGTCGCCCGTAGTATTGTTGATCCATAGTTTGTAGTGGCCCATGGTTTTGACCCATAGTATTGGCGCCTAGACTTAGTATATAAGTGTGTGTTGAGACCTATGAAGACACCGTGAAGTTATTTGTATTGAGCTTGCTCAAAGGAGGTTGCCCCCTCGAAGTGGCCTGCGATCAATATAAAAGTGATTCTGAGTTCTGTCATTTCTGCTATTTCGCATATTCTTATTAATTAATTGTTGCAGGTGCTTCACATCTGGTATCAGAGCACTTTCTTGGGCTCGCTGGGTGAAATTTCTGCCAAATTTTTTTTTTCGCATCTGTTGCAGGTTCGGATTTGGGAATAATCCCTATCCGCTTAACTGTGGGAAGTACTTGGGCATAAGCCCTAAAACTCATTGTGAGGAGTACCACAGGAACCCCGAAGTAGTTGGCCCATTGAGAGGACCTGCCAGCAAAAAGGGCAACGACCCCTACCTGATTGACTAGTTTCCACCCGTGAGGTAAACCAAGAGCTGTCGTTTGTGGCAAAGCGGTTATCAGTTTTACCTGAGCCGTGGAGTGAGGGGTACTGCCCCAATACGCAAGCCGTCAGACAGCATTGGTGGCCGAGTGAAACCGCTGAACTATGAGGAAGCCGCACATACCTGGGGTCCATATCTATTTTCAGCTGAACTGTTGTCGATCACTGCTGTGCCGTTTCAGATCCAGCCGTTCAGATCCATTCTGAAAGTCGTTCCAGATCCAGCCGTTTTCAATCCATTCGGCGCCGTTTTAGATCCCTTTATTTCCGCTCACTTCTGGGCAGTTGCAGATCCCTTCCGGGCCGTAGCCGCTCCAGTCTAAAAAAAAAAGAAGAAGTATAAAATTCAATTTTTTCTCCATATCTCCCTTGTTTTCACTCTGTTTCCCTTGAAATTTTCGGGGAACCCCTGTCATCCCTATACAGCCTCCTCAGTCGCTCAAATTTTGCTAGATCAGATCTTTCGTCTTCATGGCATCCCTTCTTCCATTGTCTCGGATCGTGATGTGACTTTCACCAGTCATTTTTGGACAGAACTATTTCGCCACACTGGCACCAAATTGAAGATGAGTTCAGGGTATCACCCACAACCAGATGGTCAGACTGAAATTATCAATAAATGCTTGGAAACTTATCTTCGTTGCTTCACCTCTGAACAACAACATCAGTGGGCAAAGTGGCTCCCTCTCGCTGAATGGTGGTACAATACCTCTTACCACACTGCCTCTATAATGACCCCATATGAAGCAGTCTATGGTCATGCACCTCCAGTTCTTCTTCCATACACCCCCAACAGTTCACCAGTTCAGGAAGTTGACACGGTCCTTCAAAACCGCGATCAGATTCTTCGCATTTTGCGGGACAATCTTCACATGGCAAGAAATCGCATGAAGCAACAAGCTGATCAACACCGTTCTGAGCGCACTTTTCAAGTAGGTGATATGGTTTTTCTTCATCTCCAGTCGTACAAGCAATCCTCCATGAAACTCAAAGGGCGTCATAAGCTCGCTCTAAAGTTCTATGGGCCATATCGGATTCTTCAGAAGATTGCGTCCGTTGCTTATAAATTGGAACTTCCTCCTTCTTCCCGCATTCATCCAGTCTTTAATGTCTCTTGTCTGAAGAAAGTTCTTGGCACCAACATCAGTGGACAAACGATTTTACCCGAACTGGATAATGAAGGATCCATCCTTTTGGAGCCGAAGGCCATCCTCAATCGGCGCACTCGTCAGCTTTGCTCTCGCTCTATCACAGAGGTCTTAATTCAGTGGCACGGCATGCAACCAGAGGATGCTACATGGGAACCACTCCTTCGGATTCAACAACAATTTCCACATCTAAAGCTTTGAGGACAAAGCTTTTTTTAAGGGGGAGGGGATGTTAGGAACCCATGTCTTTACTTTGTTAGTATATTGTTGTTGGACGCATATGCTTTGTAAGTCGTCCCGTAGTATTTATTGATCAATAGTTTGGATGTTAGGAACCCATGTCTTTACTTTGTTAGTATATTGTTGTTGGATGCATATGCTTTGTAAGTCGTCCCGTAGTATTTGTTGATCAATAGTTTGTGTTATTGTTGTTGGCGCATATGCTTTGTAAGTCGCCCGTGGTATTGTTGATCCATAGTTTGTAGTGGCCCATGGTTTTGACCCATAGTATTGGCGCCTAAACTTAGTATATAAGTGTGTGTTGAGACCTATGAAGACATCGTGAAGTTATTTGTATTGAGCTTGCTCAAAGGAGGTTGCCCCCTCGAAGTGGCCTGCGATCAATATAAAAGTGATTATGAGTTCTGTCATTTCTGCTATTTCGCATATTCTTATTAATTAATTGTTGTAGGTGCTTCACAATCTTCCCATATAAGAATATTTTTTCCATTCCCCGGAATCTAGGTTAAGAGAGGCTGGAAGAACCCATAAGCTTTTTGACATATGTTAAAAATAAAGGATCCTTTCCTTACCTTTGGAGGATTATCAAGACAGGTTGTGCGTGGTCCAGTGTAATATTTCTTCCAAAGAGCATGCTTGCTCCAAGTTAAATTTCTTATTACCAAATTCCAAAGCAGCTTTGCCCCGAGAGCTAGATTTTGAGCTCTAATATCTTTGATTTGGAGGCCCCCTTCTAAAATCGGCTTGGTGACTTTTCCCTAGTTGACCAAAGGCAGCTTGTTTTCACTGTTTTTACCCCCTTTCCATAAGAATATTCTTAGGATTGCTTCCATTTTATTGATGAAAGACATAGGGGCCAATAGGATTGAGCTTTGAAATATTGGTATGCTGAGTATAACTAATTTTATCAGGACCAACTTCCCAGCTTTGTTGAGCCACTTTGCTCCCCAAGTGTTGATTTTGTTCTTTAGCTTGTCGAGAATAGGATTCCATTGATCGGATTTTATGTTAACTCTAGAAATGGGGATTCCTAGATATTTAAAGGAGTTCCATTGAGTCTTCCCCTCCATTTCCAGAATTCTGGTGACGTCCGTCATTTCTATATTGGTACAATTCCATCGATATATTTGGCTTTTCCTGTAATTTATCTGACTTCCCAAAGCTTCCTTGTAGAGATCGAGCTCCCTTTTGATTCTTCTAGCAGTAAGTTCACTGGCTCCTACCAGTAGGAGCGTGTCATCTAAGAACTGAGCATGGTTGATCTCTTTGACTCCATGAGCTATTTTGATCCCCAATAGCTCTTCTTGGGTTTGACAATGCTCTAATTGAAAGCTAAGGACTGAAGCTTGAATATCATACAGCAAAGGTGACATCGGGAAGCCTTGGCATAGCCCCCTGGTGGCTTGGAAGAAGCCAGCAACTCGCCCATTGATCAATGGGGCTATCCAAGGGGAGCCTATACAAGCCTTTACCCAATGGATGAAATCCGAGGCAAATCCGAATTGGAGCATTACCTGGAAAATAAAGTCATGTCGAACCCTGTCGAATGCGTTAGCTGAGTCTAATTTAACAATCATATCTTTTTCCCCTCGATGGTTGCTTGAGTTAATATCTTCTTGGACTAGGATGATGTTATCAGCAATGTTTCTTCCTTTGATGAACCCCCCTTGGTTCTCTGGAATGATGGCAAGGAGTATGTATTTGACTCGATTGGTGATTACTTTTGTAATGATTTTATATCCAATATTGCATAGTGAGACTGGTCGGTATCGATCAAAGGAGATGGCTCCTTTTTATTTAGGAATCAGAGCTAAGAATGTCGAGTTTGTGCTCCCTCCGATCTTTTGACAATTTTGAGATTTTAATACCATTCTATGTAAATATTTTTTGATGATTGGCAAACAAGATTTTATGAACCTGGCAGTAAAGCCATCCGAGCCAGGGGCTTTGTCCAGTTCCATATTTCCCAAGGTTGTCTTGATTTCTTTTCTGGTAACCAAGGCCGTAAGTTTATGGTTGATATCCTGTGTTACAAGGGTTGGGACCAGTTCAATAATATTCTTACTTCTTTCATCCTGAGCTTGAATATTTTATGAATACAACACTTTGAAGTGGAGGTGAGAAGCATGTTTGATTTCGCTGAAATCATTTATGATCTGGTCAAGGCTTTGAATTTCTTTGACTGAGTTTTACTGCTTCCTAGTTTCAGCTTGTTTGTGAAAGTAACTGGTATTCTTGTCACCAGCTTGAAGCCAAAGGCTTCTAGATTTTTGCCTCCAATAGTCTTCCTCCTCTCTACATGCAACATGAAACTTCCTTTGAAGTTCCAGTTCATGTTCCATATTCTCATTGGTGATCGGACTTTCTTCCAACATAATTTGATGATTTTCTAGCTGAATTTGGGCTTCCAACCTCTTGACCAGACTCTGAGGACAATTTCATGGAAGCCTTCCTTCTGGATCCAAGACGGGTTGAACCTAAAAGGAATTGGCCCCAAATGTTTTTCTTTGGAGACTACTAAAAGAATAGGCTTGTGATCAGATGCGTTGAAAGGCAGGATTTTAGAGTAGACATCCAATCCAAGAAGAAGAAATGAGCTGTGGACTAAAAATCTGTCCAATCTAGCGGCGATATGCCATGGGCCCATTCTCTTGTTCATCCAAGTAAATTTACCTTTGGAGGGCTTAATGTTTTCAAGCTCCCATTCATGAATGAGATCTTCCACCATTTCTCGAAATTGGTCTCTTACAATGGATCCCCCTCATTTTTCCTCTAGGGACAGAGTGACATTTAGATCTCCAGCTCAAACAATATTCTCCAATTGGTGAATTATGAGGTATTCTTGAATGAGATTCCAACAGTCTTTTTTTTCAGAGATAAGATTCATAACATAAATGTTAAAAAGAAAGATCTATAGATCTGACTCCTTGTGGATAAGTTTAGTGTAAATCCATTGAATGCAGATGTCAGAAGCCAATAGCTCAAATTTGTCCTTGTCCCACAAAGTGCCTAATCCACCGGAGGCTCCTCTTGCACTGACCGCTATTCCACGTCCATTTTTCCAAAAAAATCGCTAGTTTGGAGGAAGGCCAGTTCCTCCATTTTAGTCTCCTGGATAAGTAGAATGTCCGGGATTGATATGCGAAGGAGATCTTTCATCGACTCTTCCTTTATTCTACTTCCCAACCCCCCATAATTCCATGAGACTACCTTCATCGCTTACTTTTTTGGGATGGAAGAGGCCCCTTTGGAGGGATGCCCCTGATGTCTTGCACTACAAGTGTTTAACATTTTTTCCAAAGTGGGTTGGGAACCTTGGAGCTTCTCTTTGTAAGTGGTCCTTTCTCTTCTTTCCTTTGTCGATTTCCTTCCTCGAGTAACTTGCTGAATGGAGTTTTGAGACAATTCTATTTCTCCTTCCTCTTCCTCCATATCTTCTTCCTCTGTTTCTAGTTCATGTCTATCTATTTTTTCACCTTATTCTTGAGGAGACGATATTTCCTTGTTTGCTTGATTTTCCACCTCTGCGATCTTTTTTTTTTTGAGGAATCGTTTGGAGCATGGGCCTCAAGCTCTTGATTTCCTAACACTTCAAAGTTGTTTCCTATCAGAATTTTTTCCTTCGTAGATTCCTGTTCCTTTCCATATTTGGCTCTGGGCAGGTTAGGAGTGATGCCATCCTTTATGAGATAATTTTTAGGATTTGCCTTTGATATTTTTGCTAGTTGCCATCCTTCCCCTGCCTCTTTTTCTTGTTGATTTGATTGAGCCTTTGGACAATTCTTTTGAAAGTGACCATGTTCATGGCAACTTCTGCATTTAAATGGTAACTGTTCATAGTACAACTTATGATCATGATGCCATTCCCCTATGGTGAGTTTGACGGCTCTAGGGATACCAGCTTCTAAATCCACTTCCATGCAGATCCAAGAACAGGAGTACTGACCCTTGGGATCAACTTGATCTATGTATTTCCCTATCCCATTCCCTATTGATTGCAGAGACAGAGGATTCCAAAAGTGGATCGGTAAATTGGGTAAGCAAACCCATATAGGAATTGCTTTGGGTACATCTAGGGATGGATCAAAGTCTGGTGTCCACCGATTTAAATACAATCCTTGCGGTCCCATGAAGTAAGGACCGCTTCTAAAGATCAAATCCCTGTCATCTTTTGAAATAAATTCAAACATAAAGAAGCCTCTGCCTACTGCATAGCAGGTTACGCTGGCAGATATTAGAGGCCTCCATTTTTTTTGGATCCAGCTGTCCGTCGTGCGAGGAGAGGGCCAAATCCTTGATAACTGTCCCACCAATGCACAATCTTCCAAGGAAACAACTACTTTCATTGGTTGATCCTGAGGGAGGGAAATTGTCAGAACATCATCCGGTTTCTTTACAAACTTAGGAACCAGAAGGAGCACCAACTTTTTCCCGTGTGCGTTGGTCAATCTCTTGAATGCTTCGGCTTCTGCTGCAGGCGGAATTGACAGAGGTCTGCCTCCTTTGGACCCCATGGAAATGCACCTGCCCCTAATCCAATCTCAAACGCATCTGAGAATGGTAGGGAATAAGGTGGTTTTCGCTAGTGGGACACCGATCGACAGGATGCAATCTCTCCAATGGCCCGAGCCCAAGCCTCGATCGCTAGGGGGTCACCGATCGATCGATGCAGCGACCGGAACAGATAGCACCTATCGACAGAGGCAGCCCAGGTGGGCCGAGCCCAAACCACGATCGACCGGGATCAAGATAGATCTCGCCAGGGGCCTCTGATCAACCGTGCAGAGCTTCCTGATCCGCGATGATAACATATTGTGAGCATTGTTAAGTAAAGATTAAAAACACTATTCAATGTTTAATTTTTTTTCTTGTTCAGTGGAATATATATATATATATATATATATATATATATATATATAATTTTAAAAATAAATATATAATTAATGTATTTTTCATAAATTTTGTATCCATTTATATATACATAACATTTTTATGTCCCCGAAGGGGATCATACATGTTTCATCAAGGTGGTATAGTTCGCGTAGGTAAAAGTATATTTTCGCATTTCAAAAGTCAAGACTATAGTATGTAATTTTTGTATTAAAATTTTAGTATTTATTTAATTTTTTATTGGTTGTGGTTTTGGTGACGTTTTGCTCGATTTTCCCTTCCCAAGAGGGGGCGGCTGCAAACGTCATTCAACATTAATTCAATGTACAGTTTTTAGTTTTCGGTGAGGAAGTTTTTAGCTTTCGGTGAGAATGTCATGACTTGTCAATCAATTTTAATAATTCCGGCAGTTCATGATTACGATGCTTCAGTGCATTCGTACATCCCTCTTATGTCAATGAATACTACACTTTGCAATTCCATCCACCATGAAAATGCTTCATGGGGATGTACGAAGAGATTCATAGATGGCCAAAAGCTGGACAGTTGCCTACCTCTCTGGTATTTCCATACTAACTCTTGTTGAGGGAATGTACGAAGAGATTACACAGATCGAAAAAAGCTGGACAACTGCCCATATCTCTTGTATTGCTGTATATCTTCCATAGGAAAATATCTATCACTCTAAATAAAGAGTGATCATGAACTATCCTCAAAGGACTTACATTATCATATGTGGTATTTCAACATTGTATCAAAAATTTCCATACACTTGCCTTTCTGGCTTACAAGATTTACAAATATATATTCCTTAACTGCCATTGCAAAATCATGTCACAAAAAATAGCTTGCAATCATTCTCACTTCGCCTGTGATGCGCTCTCTGTCTATTTGGTCTTGCTATGTGCCCAATTCTTTAAACTTAGATCCCATGGCTTGCTAGACTGGGCTAGCTTTCCAACCTTCGCCTAAATTCTTCTTAGATTCCCGTCTTCAAAAAGAATCTGCCTTGGTATGTTAACGTTACAGAAAAACATTTCAGTCACGCGATTCTTCAACCATGGTCTGTCCAGGAGTTAACAGAAGGGCAGATTTGGAGAGCAAATCTACTTCAGTGTTTAACTCCCTATATACATGTGAGATTGAAAAAATAGGGAAGAGATTTCTTTGTCTTTGGATGGCTTTAAGGAGGTGTTGAAGATGTGGAGCTCTGATCTACAATTTCTTGTTGGCCTAATCCACAACCATTTTGGAGTCTCCAAAAAGTTGTAAGTAATTCACTTTCCTTGAGATGGCCAAATCCAAAATAGAGTGTAAGGCTTCCAGCTCTGCTTTATTATTGGAACAATGCCCAGGAGCGTATTTCAGTTGAAATTTGTGATTTTCTTCCAAATATAGAACTCCACCAGAGCCACCCAAAGGAGGATCTCCTTGACTAGCACCATCGAAGAAATCCCATGGTGTAGATTTGTCAATTGTAGGAGGTACAAGTAGCCTGGAATTTTTTTATTTTTCCAATACTTTGTGTTCTTTCATCCACTGCACAACCAAAGATGAAGTTACTTCAACTGGGATTGAGCGATTCTGGAAAAGTGCAAGGTTCCGGGCCCATCATACTCCATATATAAAAGAGGAGGAAAAGGCAATGTAAGGACGTACCGAGAAGTCAATCCACCATGTCTGAAATTAATGTTCAAGAGAGGTTCTGATCATGGTTGATTGAGCTTTTATTTCTATAGTTGCATCCTTCCAGACTGCTGCTGCATAGGGGCAAAACACAAACAAGTGAGAGACAAATTCTTCTTGTGATGAGCATAGAATACAGCGGTTGGGGCCTTGCCAACCTCTTTTTAAGAGGTTATCCCAGGTCAAGAGTTTATTGCTTAATGCTAGACATGGGATAAACTTGGATTTTAAAGGACCAGCTGACTTCCAAACTGGAATCCACCACCACTCTTTTGGACCCACATAAGATTTCATGGCCTATGTTTCATATCCTAATTTTGCATTGAAATATCCTGTAATCGATTTTTTCGACCAAACTAACCGATCCTCAGATGCCTCATCTAGGCTGATAAAGCAGGAGTCTAACATCAAAATATAGGAGTTCCATTCTTCTGCTTCAATTCCTTATAGATTGAGGTCTGATGCAGACTTCCAACAAGAGTTGTTTTCTCCTTCTGCAGATGGAATCTGGGCATCGGCTAAATTGTGAACTCTTTGGAGAGCAAGAGCCTCTATGGTGTTCGAAGAAAGTTTGAAATTATTACCTGCCCCGATCCAGGGGTCTTTACCAATTCGGACTTCCCCTCCATTTCCTATGCTCCATGATAACCATTCTCCTATCAATGGAAAGGAAAGAACAAAAGCTTTCTAGCATATGGATCCATTTTTAAAGGTTTTATTCGGGGATTTGATCCAATCAAGAATTGATGCATTTGGGAAATACTTTGACTGAAAAACTCCGCTCCATAATGAAGAAGGGTTTTTAATCATCCTCCATAGAGATTTAGCTGCAAGTGATTGACAAAATAAGAAAGGGTTTTTGATGCCCCATCCTCCAAGAGATTTCAAATTAGCCATAGTTTTCCAATTGACAAGAGGCATTCCTTCTTTTTGCTTGTTGGTTGACCAGAGAAAGGAGAAAAACTTCTTTTGAATCTTGTGGAGAATCCCTTTTTTAATATAGGCTACTGAGGCCCTGTACACTGGAATGCTTTGGATCACTGCTTTCAAAAGACCTAGTCTGCCTCCTCTAGAAAGGGTTTTGTTTGTCCAACAATCAATTCTTTTTTCCACTTTTTTGAACAACCAGAGCCAATATTTGAAAGAGTAGGAATTTGGTTTTAAGAAGAAGCCTAGATATTTGAACCCTTCTGATAAAGAGCTCATGGTGTAAGGGACTTTGGCTTCTAATCTTCTTTTGACTGCTGTTGGAAGAGAGTTTTCAGCTAGGACTGATTTTTCCACGTTTATATGCATCCCTGTGGCCTTCGTATACAGATTCATTTTTTTTTCATTTCATTGTAATTGTCTAAGGATCCTTCTCCTAGCAATAAAACATTATCAACAAAAGGAATGTGAGACAGTTCTTCACTCCCCATCACTTTAATACCTTTGAAGGATCCTGAATTTTTTGCTTGAAGAACTAGTCTGCTTAGGGCATCTGCTACTAGAAGGAAAAGGAAGGGAGATAGCAGACATCCTTGTCTGAGGCCTCTGGAGGCTCTAAAAAAGTTGGAAGGGGAACCATTAATGAGCACAACAAAGGAGGCTGATCAAATGCACCCCATAATCTAGTTTACTGATTCCACTGCAAATCCTAGTTTGACTAAAAGCAATCTTAAGAACGTCCAACTTACTCTATCATAAGCTTTTGAGAGGTCTAGCTTTAAAACTAGAGCTTGTCTTTTATTCTTATCAATCAAGTGTAAAGCCTCCTGATTTAGTGATACAAAATCATGTATCTGTCTGTTAAAGAGGAACCCAAACTGTTCCTGAGAGGCAATATTGCTTATGATTGGTTTTAGATGCTGAGCAATGATTTTGGAAATGATCTTATAGACTTCATTACAACATGAAATGGGTCTAAAATCATCAAAAGACGTTGTATTTTGTTTCTTTGGAATTAGAGTCAGGAAGGTGGAGTTTAATGCTCCAAGCACCTTCCCAGAGTTCTGACATTCCTTTACAACCTTCAGAAGATCTAATTTTAGCATTTCAAAAAATCCTTGGTAAAATTCGATTGTAAGACCATCCGGCCTCGGGCTTTTACCCTTACGGAAGGAGTAAACACCCTTTCCAGTTCTTCATCATTTATCTCTTATGCTAAGTCTTTGTTCATGGCCTCTGTGATCATAGAGGGGAACATATCGATAACTTGTAGAATCTCTTGAATAGGACATCCTTCCGGTTCTGAGGAGAGATTTTTGGAAAAATATTTCCCAGCTTCTGCCTTTTGTTTGAAGAATTCTAATGAATTTCCATTTTCATCCTTGAAATTTGGGATCATGTTTACATTTTTCCTGTGAGATGCATACATGTGAAAGAATTTTGTGTTATTATATCCCTCCTTTATCCAAATTGCTTTGCTTTTTAATCTCCAAAGTTGTTCTTCTTTTGCCAACAACTCTTCTCTTTGTAGTTCACAACCTTTTATTTCTTTCAGTTCTGCTTCTGAAAATGTTCCTGCATTATTTTGAACATAGAAATCCTTTAACCTTGCCTCCACTTTTTTTAACTGTGCCTGTTGTCTAGCATTGTATGCTTTTTCCCATATTTTTGACTCTTTTTTAGTTCTTAGGATATTGTCTGAGAATTGTTTCATGAGGAAACAGAGGAATTTTCTTGTAGAGGGATCCAGGTCTTTTCAACTAGGATTTTATAGTCCTCCTCTAGGAGCCAAGCCGGATTAAACTTGAAAGGAGAGGGTGGTTGTTCTTCTACTTTTTTAATGGAGAGTAAAATTGACCCAACACGCCCCCTACTTCAACCCATTATTTTACAGATAATGGTCCACATAAGACATCCTTTGAGACTAGAAACTTGTCCAAACGTTTGGAAATAGCTTGATCTCCTCCTCTATTATTTCTCCATTTTGGTTCTAATTTTATGGTTTGAACATCCACCAGCCCATTGATTTCGAAGATGGACCGGACAAAATCACTCAAAATGTCCTTCCTTGCTGAAGATCCCCATACCTCTCTCTCAGCTAGGGTAAGGTTCAGATCCCCTCCCATAATCAACCTCCTGGTATCAAGGAGATCGAATGAAAAAAAGGACTCCCATAAGGATTTTCTATTTGTAAAAGGCCCATACACATTAAAAAAGGAGAAGCTTTCCCTAGATTCCACCGATTCCAGGACCGTTTTCAAGATATTATCCGTTTTTTCGACATTCTTTTCTTTGAAAGTTGGACTCCAAGAAGTTAAAATACCTCTGGAATGCCCTATAACGTCTATACGAGCGAAAGACCAATTGGTTAACCACGACTCGATGGCTTCTTTTGCTTTTACTCCTTCCAGCATCGTTTCTTGCAGGAAAATGATAGAAGGATTTAAAAGTGAAACCATCCTTTTGAAAGCTTTTTTCTTGGGGGAGCTTCCCAACCCCTTAGCATTGAAGGACATACACAGCATCAAGGCACCCCTTCTAGGGATTTCCCTGCTCTAAGGGCCCTACCTATCATTGCCTGCTTACCAGATTTCACCTCCAGCTCAGCTTGTGTTTTTGCTTTCGTAATATGAGACTTTTTGCCTATGGACACTTTTGGGCCAGGATTTAAGGCTAAGTCGCCTTTTGAGGCTAAAGGGTCTCCCTCTAAACTGACTTTCCTTGACCTTGTATTGTAGGTTTTATGCTTTATCGAGGAAGGGGGGTCCTTTTCTTTCTCTTTTGGACTGGCCATGTCAAGAAGGGAAGTAACAGGGCTTGAGAAAACAGGTTCCGTTACAACTGGATGTAAGGAAAGAGGTAAAGGAGGGACGTCACAAGGAAGGTCCGACAAAGGGGGAGTATGAGTTTCGGAGACCTCTTTTCTTGAGAAAGAGCACTTGGGATCACGAGGAACTAAGGACTTCATACCTACAGAAAGAGGAACTTCTGTCGCAGGGAAAGTAAAAACAGAAGGGGGTAGCTTAAGAGTTGACTTACCCGCCTTCTTTCACGTCCTTGATGTCTATGTTTGTTTGGATTGGCTTTTTAACCTAGACTTTTTTATGACGCACATAGCCCGATGAGATGTTTGTGCAGTCCTTGGCTACGTGACCAACTTGACGACATGCATAACAACGAAATGGGATTTTCCAGTAATCCAAACGTTGTTTCCATATGCTGCCATTCACCTCCAGAACAATTTCCTCATACAGGTCATCTCTGATATCGAGCTTAATAAGAATTCTTGCACACCTTCTGTCAATTTTTTCCTCCCAATTATCTTCGAGAGATATAAACTTTCCAATTTTCCTTCCTATTGCCTCAAGAATCTCTTTCTCCCAGAACATCATTGGTAGTCCAGGAAGAATAGCCCAGATTCTTTGTAAATTGTGAGGTTCTCTAGCAATGTCAAAATCGACTTGCCATCTCTTTAAGATGAGGCCAGACGGTCCCCATCGCCATGAATTATCTAGCAGTAACTGACTATCTTCATCCGAGTTTACTCTAAATAGAATCCAAGCCTGGGACAAAATGTGGAAATGAGGCATGTCACTTAGACTTGGTTTCTAATTCTGATCCATCCAAAGTTTTAAGGCCTGTTCTCCGACTGATTTTCCACAAAAGCGTCCAACTAAAGCCTGTCTGAGGTAATAAGGAACTTCGGCTAATCCTATATCCTTCCCAATGGATAAAGAAACAATATCCTTTTTAGCACGAGCACCTTTCTTTCGAGCGGGTTGGCTATAATTTCCATTAGTGCTGTCATAATTAGAATTGAGTGAGGGAGGGTTTGGGGGTGCTTGATTAAATGTTTCGATCATGGGAGAGGTCAGAGTCGGCTTCAGAGTGTTTAAAACCATGTCATTTTGTTCATGCAGGAAGATGGGAACCCCTAGTAAGGAGGTATCATAATCAACTTCATTAATATAAATTGTTGCGAGGATGAAAAATGATGGCTTTGACACAGATGCCATAGAAAAACACTCACGACTGTACTTTCGGCTTACTTTGACATCAAAGGACGTTCGTTCTATTGAGGTCAGCGAAAGAAGGGCCCAAGATGCCACTGTCGGATATCAAGAGTAGAGAGTGTATTGCCGAAAGACAGAGATTCGTACCCCCCTGAAGACAGAGCCCCCCCCCCACCCTCATCACACACACACACACACACACACATATATAACTTCCTAGTATTGTTGTATGTATTAACTCACATTCGCTCAATAAATTTTTAGTCATGTGTTGAGTTTGTACAAACTTCTAGCTTGCTTTCAAGTTTTTCTCTTCTACGTTGAGTGTGATGAATGATGGGGCCTGTGGATCATGGAATATCAGAATCAAAAGAAACCACTTTATGTTGGTTGTGGAGCTTGATCTTCCAGTCTCATAGATGATGTTGTTTCAGCCGTGTTGTACCCCAGGTTTGGTTATGATCCCGACACGCGCCCTAGGGGGTCTGGGGGCGGGGGGGCCAGCGGGCCCTCGAAGGAATTTTTTGGGTTGTTTCGCCAACAGATTACAGGCCCACGGTTTTGGGTAACCCGTGGTATTTTCCCATTTTAAGAAAGACATTGTAATACGACTAGGGTTGATGTATTAGGTATTATGCATTGTAAAGATCTCTGAGATCGTGAAGAGAGACTGTGAGACAGTGAAGAGGAAGTGCAGCGGATGTGCTACAGGTTGTATCCCTTCATTTGCTGGATGGTATAATAATAAGGACTGGCAATTTCAGTGTGGACGTAGCCCATCTTGGGTGAACCACGATATATTGGTGTCTCTCTTGTAATGTGTCTGTGTGATTATATTTTCATTTATGTTTATTGTTATTGCTCTGCAATCCTGTTTTTCTAACACTTTAAATGGTGGATGCATATCCATGAGGAACCAGGAGTGAAGCTAAGGAAATCTTAGTACCATGTCTTTCATAATTTAATTATAATGTTTATCACAATGGCTACACACCATCGTTGAACTTCTTGTTTGCGCATAAGATCATAGAATCCGTTGATGAAATTATGCACTTGTTGTTTATGCAGATGATGATAGAAGCCATTGATGAAATTATGCAGCGCACCAGATGTAGTCAGCATGCAATAATGAAGACCATTAGGGAGAAATACATGAACACTCTTCCAAGCGATTTCAAGAAAAATATGTGCAAAGAGTTGAAGTATTTAGCAGAAATTGGTGTTCTGGTGAGGACTGACAATTTGTTCAGTCTTGGAAGGAAACCCCATACAAATACAACATCAAATTATGTAAAGATGGTGTTTCCAACTACAGTAAGAAGCCCTAATGTAAGCAAAAAATTCACCTCTGCTGCTAAGATTGATGACAACGCTAAATCTTCACAAGTCCAGGAGGAAACACAAGCTACTGAGGAAACACGGCCTATGCTGAGTCATGAGTGTTTGTTTACCTTTTTATTGCCATTTGGTGTTATCAATGAAGGACAAAGCTACTAGCAGTACTGACAACACCATTGTTGACCTCGGGGTATGATTTTCCTTCTAGCAAGTTCCTGAGAGTTGTTTATTTCACTTCTGTTCAAAGGGGGTAGAATTTCCGAATGAGGGTATAATTTTTTGTTATGTCGCCGATCTATTTGTTCCTACATTGTTGCAGCTTGCGTATTTGGAGGAGGAGAAAATATTGTACCGTGGGCATTCTAATCCACACCCAGCTCGAGTGCCATCCCTGTTCCTGTGAAATCTCATATAAAAAATTTGGATGGTAATTATCTCAGTGAACTCATCAAAAATTTCATTTTGAGCTAACTATGCTTGGGATGTCGGCATAGGCTACTAACACCAATGGAAAAAAGTTTGTTTATTAGAAGCTGATTGTTTTTTTATGAATCAATCTTCCATCCTGCAATTTATCTACCCTTAAGGAAAATTTGGCAAAAGACAATATGCTTGGGATGTCGACTAGATTTGAGAATTTGTAGTTTTGTATATTCCATTCTATAAGTCCTTCGCTATTCAAAAATCTTGTTTTACTCTATAATAATTTTTGATCCTATCAACATTTGTGCGAATTTTTTCATCATGCATTGTATGTACTGGAGATTTGTAGAACAAGTGTGTTTAAAAAGATCAGAGTAGGCCATAATTACTGCTGTGGATTCAAAGTAGAGGAATACTGTTCATAATATGACGTACTGGTTTATTAATTTTTCGGTCACTTTAGCACTATCGAATCTAATGTATTTTTCGGTCGCTCTAGCACTACCAATTTTGATTAACTTAATAGAATTGTTGTATAACAAGCATTGGAGGCTGCATGGCAAGCAACCTATATAAAAATGATAAAGTTAGCGTCACCTCTTAATGCCAACAATGATAAAGTTAGCGTCACCTCTTAATGCCAATGGAAACGTTTTGAGATAATTAGTCTCATGATTCTTATGTTAAGATTTCAAACTTCTATTGAACAACACTAAAATGTTCTTTACAAACGATAAATCAAATAAAATCATATACATTTATATTAATTTATCTTTTACAAAGATTATATATCTTATTTTTAATTAATTAATTTATATTTATTATAATATAATATTTCTTTTTAGAAAATTTAAAATATTCAAATACAAAATTCTATATTCTAATTATTAAATTGTATAAGAAATTATATATTCTAATTGTTAAATTGTATAAAAATTGCAATAGTTTGTATACTTGGATTTTTCGGTGGTCTTAAGTCTCTCATAGCATTGGTTCATCAAATCCACTATTGAACTCTTGTTCTTCTATATAATTGTCATTTCTATTTGAGTAGTATGGCCGGTCATATAAAAAAACCTCAAAAATTTCATTCACCTTTATATATTACAATCTCACATCATGTTGTCTCTTACTTATTATTTATCAACTTATCCTACGATCTTAATTATTTTATTATTTCTATAATTATCCATGCATCACTATTTACCATTTTTTTATTCATTATTATTATATAGTAATCCCAAAATTCTTGTGAACGTTAGATTATTTTGTTCGTCTATAAGAAGATTAATCAAGATTAAGGTATTTGAACTTTGTAAATTATTGTTGTAAATGTTGCAAAATACACATAGTCTTGTAAAGACTGTGGGATTTTGGTATTATTTAGCTATGAGTGAAAGTATTAGGATTGACCTAGGTATGTCCTATTAGTTTATAACCTCACAAAAGCTATTAACAATGTCGGAGACATTGCCACCTCATAACTCTTGTTAAATATCTATATAAACACTTTAAACTCATAATCCCATTTTATTTTTTATTTATTGAAGAAAAAAACTCGTAATCCCTAGAAACTCCATTAATAACTTAACTTAAACACGAAAGAAACTCCTCAGCCCTTAGAATATTAGAATATATAAATAGCATGGGTAAAGGGATCTCTAGCATGTCTCACCTTTCTCAGATCTTTATATTTATCGACCGGGGCAGAGTCCGATAGATTTGTTTTGTTTTGTTACCTGCAACTTGCAAGGCGTTTGGTCCCAGGGGATGGAAGAAGATGACGAGTACGAAATTGTGAAGTTGGGAGGTCTCCAAATCCCCGGCAGACTTGTTTCGGATGCCTCGGAGGAAATTTTATTGCTTTGGGCAATAGGCCAACCGTGTACAGCGCCACAAAACAGATTTGTTAAACACACTTCCAACCATCTCAAGCTGGATGCCTGTGGTCACAACCTCTGCATACTCCAATCTCCATCCTCCATGGTGGGTATCTCTGTGTTTTTGTGTATGTATATCAATGGATTTCTTGCACAGATATACGTTGTAATGTAATCAGCTCCAATCGACAGAACCAAACAGGTGTAACGGGGGGCGTCATGTGGGACAGTGGGGTTGTGCTGGGAAAGTTCTTAGAGCATGCTGTTGACTCTAATCTATTGAATCTTCAAGGTAAAAAGTGTGTGGAACTGGGTTCGGGCTGTGGACTGGCTGGGTGGGTAATTGACTAAACTGACAGACATTTATGCCATTGATTCTTTTTTTTCTTTGTTGTGGGAGCAGATTTGAGTTGGGCTTTAAAATTATTTTGCAGTTGCATTGCAGCCCTGCTGGGTGCCCAAGTCATTTTGACAGACTTGCCCGACCGCTTGAGATTGCTTGAGAAGAACGTTGAAGAGAATGTGAAGAAAGTGGGTGCACGTGGTACAGCACAGGTGAGGGAATTGACATGGGGAGAGGACTTGGATTCTGACCTGTTGGACCCTCTTCCGGATTATGGTCAGTCATCTGCTCTTCTCTCTTGATCCTTTTGCTCTTATGCCTTTGAAAAAACTTAGGTTTTGTATTGGAATCCATAGATTGCATTTAGATTAAATGAATGTAATCCAAAACTTAGGTTTTGTATTGGAATCCATAGATTGCATTTGGATTAAATGAATGTAAAAAATGATAGCTGATAAGGAGTTTCATGATGTCCTTTAACTTGCACCCAAACTGGGTGTTAAATGAATGTAAAAAATGATAGCTGATAAGGAGTTTCACGATGCCCTTTAACTTACACCCAAACTGGGTGTGCTTATCGTTTTTCCTAGCTACCACTGACCAGCCACAAACATCCTTCTGAGCAGTGCCAGGACCTCCCGAGGGCGCTGCAGACTTCCCAAGGCACGATGAGGGTGCTTAATGAGCACGCAGTTATATTTGAGCATAGAGCTTTGCTGATTAAAAATTAAAAGTATCCCGTCTTTCGAGTATGTGTGTATTGCTTGTCAAGACAGTTTTTGTCACATCTCTTGTGCGAAACAATTAGAAAGAGCCGAAGAGGTGTTTACGTTGTTCTTTCTGTGGATTCTTATATACGTTACCAAATACCTGACCAGAAGACACATTTTTCATTCGGTTCCCAATCACATCTTGCCACTACATTAGTACATTACTGCACAATGCATACCCCTGCGATAGGCGACAGGGAATGCTGAAGTGAATAAGTGGATGGATGTGTAGGAAGGAGCAAGAAGAATCACATTGTTGGAACTGAAGTAGGAGTTCATTGTCAAACCGCTGAAGCAGTTGCGACCGAAGATCTCATCCTTGACACCCTGTGGTGGCGTCAGACTTGAATTGCATAGAGATATCACATTTGACCATGCAATTAAGCACGCAGTGGGAGAGTAGAGTAGTGAACCCCCCTGCAACTTGTTTGAGTGCTTGTGGAGAAAAGGGAAGTTAGTGACAGGAAAACCATTGGGAGAAAGAATTTGGTGATGGGAATTGGTACGTCCCATGAGATGGGTCATGTGACCATGCAATTAAGCCCACAATGGGAGAGTAATTAACCCCCCCCCCCCCCCCCCCCAACTTGTTTGAGTGCTTGTGGACAAAAGGGAAGTTGGTGACGGGAAAACCATTGGGAATGGAGAAAGAATTTGGTGATGGGAATTGGTATGTCCCATGAGATGGGTCATGAGATTGAAACATGATACAATGGCTGTGGGAGGATCTTATTATATGATGGAATTGAATCATCGAGGGTCAAATGTGGTAAGAGAAAGAAGAATGTCGACAATGACAACTGCATCGTGGTGCCATAAGATAAGACAAAATAATATAATTTTATTAATGTCCAATGAATGACCACAAAAGTAGGTCAATGGGCCTGTTATCACCTAAGATGTAGTTACCCCTATGGAAGGATCCAGTCATGGATGGCAATAGGGAAGGGTAACTTGGAAAGGTGCAACCACGATCACCTCGACCTCCAATGTATATGGTTGTCACGCCAGTCGAGGCAACCTTCGCTTTATGTTATCTAGCCCAGACAACAAAGGGGGAGACCCGATCTACTCCCGACAGGAGAGATCAAAACCAGGACACCAAATCAGGGTATTTTTGGTTGAAGTTAGGTGTATGGTTTATCCTAGACCTAAGGATGAAGTCACAAGTCAAGTGAGGGGTTTAATAGGTATAGCTTTGGTTCATAGTTGAAGTGAAAGTGACTTGCAATGTTTAAAGTGAGATCTAGGGCTAGTGTACTAGGTCAATGTCAAAAGATTCACTGCCTTGGGAACCGTGTCCAATGCAGGATAGTTAAAGGTTGTATTGGGGCTAACTAGTACATGAGACAAGATTGACCATGGTTCATGATGTCTTCAAAGGTATAGTTCACCATGCAAAAGTCAAACCTCAAGTCAATCCAACAATCTAGGAGAGTGGGTTGACTTGGAGATAAACCAGTGCCTTGGGAATTGGGAAGTGGAGTCAAAGTAGGGTTGACTTTATGGTTTAGGACTCTTACAACATGAGATAAGTGGACAGTATAGGCCTTGATGGATAAATATGTCTAGATCTAGGTTTGACCCAAGTGGACCACAATCCCTAAAAACAAGGAATGCAATCCCCAAGGCAAGAATTGACAAAGTGACAGTCTAGACCTAGGTTTTGAATTATTCTGAATCCGGATCTGCAAAAAACTCAAGTACCCAGTTCCTCGAAGTGAGTGAACTCACTTCTCCAAGGTGGTGCGACTTTCCCTAAGGAGGCTTGAATCGGGGTTTAGGTGGGTCAAATCATGTCGGATGGCATCCAAACTTTAGATCCGGGTAGATCAGTCAAGTAGGGATATGGATCTATAATTTTGTGGCAATCCACCGGTTAGATCTTTGTAGATCTGAGTTTTAGTGTTCTAAGTGGTCCAAAATGGGGATTAAATCCCTTAAAATGTGGAATGGGGCCCACAAGGTGATTTTCAAGAAAGGGACAACCTGGGTGTATGTTATTTGATGTGTAGATGTCAAAACAAGTGAAATCTCAAACACCCATCGCTTAGATCTAGGTCAACCTGCTCAAATGGTGAAGTGCGCCTTCCTTGGGAGAAGCTAGGTTGGCTTGGAAGAGGGATCAAACGGGAGCCAATCCACACCAAACTATAGATCCGGGATGCCGTGGATGCTATAGAGGTGGGTTTTCAATATCATGCCCAACAACCCACTAGATCTTGGTAGATCTGACAAAATGTAAAATGAGGGTTTTGTAGTATTTAGGGTTTTAACAATTTATGAATTATGTCAATGGATTGGATAAAGGAAAGAGAAACAAACCTGTGGATCTTACCTGGATAACCTTGTAGATGCCTTGATGATGATGATCTATGCAAACCCGATCAATTTGGAAGCTTTGAGGTAGTCTCTATGCAAATCGATTTTGTCCAAGAAGCCAATGCGCCCTCTCTCCTGCACAACAAACGTCAACAATATCAGATTTGATGCATCAAGAGATAAGACTAATGCCACAAAAGAAGTAACAGAAAGATAGCATAGATCAAAATGATACTAATGATAACCCCCTGATACAAGCGAATGCCAAGAAAGTCGATTTGAAGAAGCCTTGCAAAATCGCCCTTGTTGAAGTCGCCCTCCTGTAGACAAACAATGATTTCCAAAAAATAGATAGATCTTACCACAATTTCCGAATGCTAGGTTGCAATAGACTTTCCAATCACCATCTAAGAACACCAGATGCAAAGGAGACCACAAGAATTTCCACAAGAATATTTTTCTATACCAATAATCCAAGAGCCAAAGACCCTTTACAATGAGAGGCTCTCTCCTTTAAATAGGAAGGAGAGGCACCCAAAACCCTAACCACTTTTTGAATGAGTGGCTAAGATTAAAAGATACAAATGTCTAATCAATGGTTGAGATGAGCTCAACAACATAATACATGGATCACACATAAAATATAACATAAGTGGACAAAGTCGCCCTAGGAGAGGGGAATCCCACCAAATCATGATGACAAAATATCATAAGAGGCTCATGGTGGGTCCAAGGGGTAATTTTATCCCTCCTTGGTCAATCCCCATGGCACAATAACCAATAAACAATCATGAAAGTACCAAATCGTGCCTCCAAGGTGAAGTAGTGTATCTCCAAGGTGAAGTCGTGGCCCTCAAAAGACCCAAAATATCCACAGAAAGTGCCATAAGTGATGGATGCGGGCCCCGATGAAGCTGAAACTGCAGGAGGAGGTGTGAAAGGTCCCGATCCATCATCACTGATCATCCCATGCCATAACTTTGCCTCAGTAGCCCAAATCGATTTCCTCAATAGCCATTTCTACCAATCCTGAAATGCCTCGGGAAACGTGAAACTGCCCAAACTGCCTCCTGGAGTGATGGCGCTGTCAAGGTGAGGGTGCCAATGTGTCCGGGAGGGGGGTAATATGGTAAAAACAAGTGGCTGGACCACCCCCTCCATCATCAGCGCCCTAGGTCAACCGGATAAAAGTCATCTCTGCTCCGACAGGGCCTCCAATAGACCAAAACTGCACTAGGACAGCCTACTGAGGCTAAATCATCACTGTAAGTGCCCAGAACTGAAAACAAACTGTCCCATTGGACTTAGAAGGTCCAAATCCATCCAAGGTGTGTACTCATACACCATATGAATCTCTGCATGATCAAAATAAATATCCAATGTACCGGAACAAGGCCAATAATAATGATCTGTAAATGACCAAACATTGCTGTATCCCAAGAATCATCATCATAACCCTGTAGCTGCTGCATAGAATCATCCTGTATGTGTACATAGACCATATATCATCTATCCATATCATCATAAGGTCCAACATCTCATGTCTCATGGTCCTCCATGGTCAAACTAGGTCTAACCAAGACCAAATACAACTCAGACTATCATCCATAGCTGCTGCAAGGTGTCAAGGTTAATACATGCTTTACAATTCATTCAAATAGCTACTAAAACACAGATTAATCATGACTGGCGATCTAAATCCAAATATATAGTGTCGTTAATTATTATTATTACTCAGACTAGACTTTCAGGACCATACTCACTTCATAGTTGTGATCAATTTGCTAGTGAAGGGTGAAGGCTGAGATAACTGGCTAGGCTAAGGGATGACTTGACTGACTTGACTTTGTGACACTTCGGCAAGGGAAAGGGAATACACACCATAGTATATACTGAATGAGCAATAACACAGGGAATGGCGGTGTCTCACAAATGGATGAGTTGTTCAAAGAGGGTTTATTCACCTTCACAGATGCGCACAATCCATAATACAAAGAAGGCCAGCAATTGTTTAGATATAACATTTAAGTTCCATTGCTTTTTGGGCCTGAGGTTTCCATAGCCTTGATCTATGTGTGTTCACAAACACATTGCATAGATTTACATTTATTTTTAGGCTTTCTGCTGCAGGTGTGTTTTTAAGGCACTTGTTTACCTGAGCACTTCTAGGTGTGTCATGGACAACTTGTTTACCTAGGTATTTATTTTTCCAAAAGATATAACATTTTATTTTTCATGGCCATTTTCATTTGGCATTTCTTTCATATACAAGATATAGCATTTGATTTTTCCAGATTTTGTATTGATGGCAGCACTAAAAGTTTCAGGTTTAGCCAACACAACTTTAGTGACTAGGGGGAATTCTCAAGGAACTCCAACTCACCATAGGTAAGTTTTGTCACCAACTCAGAGCCGAGACACAATAAACAGGGAAGCTCATCCAATACAGAGGCTACAGTGGGGAAAGGTCCTCCATGTCACTAGTCAAGTAGCAAATCAGGGTAATAATCTAAAAGGTAGGCCACGGATGGATGAAGACAATGAAATGATGGAGCCAACACTAGCAAGCCAGAGTATGGTGTAATGATCACCTCTATTCTCCCTAAGGAGGGTATGTACCAATGAGTATGAATAGTGAACTTCTAAGTCTGAGTAGGGACAATATAATATAAATAATAGGTCAACCAGGTTCATGTATCTATATGATCGCCAGATCATGACACTAAGTGCTAAGACATGCTATAAGAATAAGTATAAAAGCAATCTAACCATAACACAATAATATACCTGCTGAGTCATATACCTGAATGCACATCAACCTGTACCATCATCTGTCCTCTGGAACTGCTGCTGTAACTCTGGGCAGTACTGACTGCTCTGTACCAATGGTATAATGGCTATATCGGGCATCTCTCTGAGTGTCCTGAAACTCAGTCATGGCATGGGGAATATAACTGCTGTCCACAATCTGATAGTGATCCAATATAAATGCTCATCTCGGCATCTCAAATGCAAGGGAACTGGCTGAATAGTGTACTGGAATGAGAAAAATAATGTATGGTAGCCCGACTACTATATATGTGATAACATCTGGCTCCGGCTGGGACAAGTGCTCTGCTGAAATGAGCGCTTGAGAACCTCAGAATCTCTGGTCCTCGAACTCTGCTACTCGAATCCACGATCCAGCACTCTACCATTTTATTTCCAGCTTTTATTCTTGCAACCTATTTTCTGCATTCACAAACATCTAAAAAAATACCTCATGCCGCATGTGTGGGAAAAATGTAAAATCAACTGAAACAAAATCTACTCTATGTCAGAAATATAAATGCAGAAAGTAAATTAAACTACTAACATAATTTGCAAAATTTGGAGTTTATTGTGCAGGGAAAGAAAAAGTGACAGGTACTCATTTAAAACTAGGAGCTTACAAAGGAGCTTAGAGACTAAGAAGGTGCCAGACTCAATGGCTTAAAAGACTAACTACTGCCTAAGTAGGCTTATTTGGTTTCCTACCTACTCTAATCTAACCAGTCATCACAAATGCTAGGTAAAATCATAAATCCAGTGCAACCATTCATCAAACATATTAGTGATTCTTCTTTGATTTTTGATAATAGAACAAGTCAAGATTGGGCTAAAGATCAACAAATTTAAGGGCACAGTCTTCTTGATTTGTTCATAAATTGGAGAATGGTTTGAATGATGCAATATGAAATTATGCCAAGGAGAAGACTGACTGATGCAAACATCCTCCATCAAAGAACTGATAGGATCATAAAATTTATGCAAGTTAAACTTAGAGATGGATAGAGGAAGGACATAAGACAGGTGATTCGATTCATTTTCACACAAATTAACTTTTTCATTTACTTCTCTCACATACTCAATTTGATTCTCCTTGGGATTGATGATCAAAAATTCAAGTGGGGATAAATTAAAGCTTAAAAGACGGAAAATCAAAGCCAGACCCACTTGATGCTCAAAAATGGAGAAAATATGGAATTGATCTTTAAACACCTTTTCTAGCCACCAAGAATGATTGATAACTTGACAACATACATTATGGTTCCAAAGTGACTGAAAAGGGACATGAAGTGCTTTTTCTCCAAACTTGTAATCATGCTTATACTTCCTATTAAAAATTTCCAAGGCAAAAGATTGACTTGACCACCAACCCCAAAAATATTGAAAATGATGGACAGGGAGGATGGATGCATTTTGTCCCATATGAATAGAAAATTTTGGCCTTAGATTTTGATAATAGAAAACATTCTTTACTCTAGGAATTATTTCAAGCTTTTGATCAAGTTTAATATTTACAATCTGAGGGCAAGATTGACCACAGCTATTTAACTCTAAGCTATCTTGGCTAAGGATAAAAAAAGGAAAATTTAAAGACTCATTATAAGAAGTGGAGCAAAGATTAGAATATCTAGTATGATTCACTAATTCATCCTCTCCTTGAGATTGACTTATTGATTCATCATTAAATTCAAACGAGGATAAATGATCATTTTTAGTCAATTTGTCAGGGATAAAATTAACAAGCTCATTTAAAACATCCTGATTATTTGCACAATGATCATGTGAAAGTACTAGTAAATGATCTTGGTTAATGTCTCCACTTTCTTCTTCTTCAGTAAGTTGATAAGGAATTGAATGATCATTAAATACAGAATGACTAATGAGTCTCTCTGAGGGGGGAATTTCAATAGACCTGTTAACTAAAGGCTCATCCTCAGAAATCCCCTCAGGATCAGGGCTAGGACTACCTAAAAAGCAATTTGAAAACTTATGGTTTGTACAATGATTAAAGATTTGACTTTCGATTGACTCAAAAGTAGAAGACTTATCATTAGAAGAAATTGGGCAGGAAAGGTCATCTCCAGATGTTGACAAAGCACTTGATATTTGATTGTTAAATGATTCCACAATAGGATCGGAAAGGGGGAGGTTTTGATCTTGGATTTGATTTGAAAGATACATATCATCGAATTCACTTCCCCATTCTTCTAGGAATTTATTTTCAAACATGTCATAACCAGAAATGCTATTGGGTTTCAAATTCGAAAGCCAGAGTCCAGCTCTTTCTTTGAAAGATGAAGCCAATAGTCTCATACACACATCCTCATGGGTTATGGATAATTCTTTAATAATTTCCCTAAAATGTTCAAGGTGCCTCTTAGCAGAGATTTCATAACTTCCATCGAAAATAGGCAACCTTGCACATGCTTGATGAGGAATATGATGAGGATACCCAACAATTTTTGAAAAGTCAAAAACTTTTAAACGACCGAAAGCTCTAGGTCGCTCAGAAGCAGCCATGGATAATAATTTTTTTTATATTTTATACTTTTTATATTTTTATATTTATTTTTAAATTCAAGAACCTGAAAACAAAATGATGCACCCCATGGATTCTAGATAATGATAAGATCTGTCTAAATTCTAGTGTTATAGGGATGCAAATGAGCTCGCTCCTCAGCGGAGTCACGATTGGGAGTCGCCAGGTAGATTTAACTCTTCTACCAAGATATGTGTCGTATATATGTGGGAAGGACTAGGGCAAGCTATTGCCTCCCCGGCAACGGCGCCAAAATGTTATCACCTAAGATGTAGTTACCCCTATGGAAGGATCCAGTCATGGATGGCAATAGGGAAGGGTAACTTGGAAAGGTGCAACCACGATCACCTCGACCTCCAATGTATATGGTTGTCACGCCAGTCGAGGCAACCTTCGCTTTATGTTATCTAGCCCAGACAACAAAGGGGGAGACCCGATCTACTCCCGACAGGAGAGATCAAAACCAGGACACCAAATCAGGGTATTTTTGGTTGAAGTTAGGTGTATGGTTTATCCTAGACCTAAGGATGAAGTCACAAGTCAAGTGAGGGGTTTAATAGGTATAGCTTTGGTTCATAGTTGAAGTGAAAGTGACTTGCAATGTTTAAAGTGAGATCTAGGGCTAGTGTACTAGGTCAATGTCAAAAGATTCACTGCCTTGGGAACCGTGTCCAATGCAGGATAGTTAAAGGTTGTATTGGGGCTAACTAGTACATGAGACAAGATTGACCATGGTTCATGATGTCTTCAAAGGTATAGTTCACCATGCAAAAGTCAAACCTCAAGTCAATCCAACAATCTAGGAGAGTGGGTTGACTTGGAGATAAACCAGTGCCTTGGGAATTGGGAAGTGGAGTCAAAGTAGGGTTGACTTTATGGTTTAGGACTCTTACAACATGAGATAAGTGGACAGTATAGGCCTTGATGGATAAATATGTCTAGATCTAGGTTTGACCCAAGTGGACCACAATCCCTAAAAACAAGGAATGCAATCCCCAAGGCAAGAATTGACAAAGTGACAGTCTAGACCTAGGTTTTGAATTATTCTGAATCCGGATCTGCAAAAAACTCAAGTACCCAGTTCCTCGAAGTGAGTGAACTCACTTCTCCAAGGTGGTGCGACTTTCCCTAAGGAGGCTTGAATCGGGGTTTAGGTGGGTCAAATCATGTCGGATGGCATCCAAACTTTAGATCCGGGTAGATCAGTCAAGTAGGGATATGGATCTATAATTTTGTGGCAATCCACCGGTTAGATCTTTGTAGATCTGAGTTTTAGTGTTCTAAGTGGTCCAAAATGGGGATTAAATCCCTTAAAATGTGGAATGGGGCCCACAAGGTGATTTTCAAGAAAGGGACAACCTGGGTGTATGTTATTTGATGTGTAGATGTCAAAACAAGTGAAATCTCAAACACCCATCGCTTAGATCTAGGTCAACCTGCTCAAATGGTGAAGTGCGCCTTCCTTGGGAGAAGCTAGGTTGGCTTGGAAGAGGGATCAAACGGGAGCCAATCCACACCAAACTATAGATCCGGGATGCCGTGGATGCTATAGAGGTGGGTTTTCAATATCATGCCCAACAACCCACTAGATCTTGGTAGATCTGACAAAATGTAAAATGAGGGTTTTGTAGTATTTAGGGTTTTAACAATTTATGAATTATGTCAATGGATTGGATAAAGGAAAGAGAAACAAACCTGTGGATCTTACCTGGATAACCTTGTAGATGCCTTGATGATGATGATCTATGCAAACCCGATCAATTTGGAAGCTTTGAGGTAGTCTCTATGCAAATTGATTTTGTCCAAGAAGCCAATGCGCCCTCTCTCCTGCACAACAAACGTCAACAATATCAGATTTGATGCATCAAGAGATAAGACTAATGCCACAAAAGAAGTAACAGAAAGATAGCATAGATCAAAATGATACTAATGATAACCCCCTGATACAAGCGAATGCCAAGAAAGTCGATTTGAAGAAGCCTTGCAAAATCGCCCTTGTTGAAGTCGCCCTCCTGTAGACAAACAATGATTTCCAAAAAATAGATAGATCTTACCACAATTTCCGAATGCTAGGTTGCAATAGACTTTCCAATCACCATCTAAGAACACCAGATGCAAAGGAGACCACAAGAATTTCCACAAGAATATTTTTCTATACCAATAATCCAAGAGCCAAAGACCCTTTACAATGAGAGGCTCTCTCCTTTAAATAGGAAGGAGAGGCACCCAAAACCCTAACCACTTTTTGAATGAGTGGCTAAGATTAAAAGATACAAATGTCTAATCAATGGTTGAGATGAGCTCAACAACATAATACATGGATCACACATAAAATATAACATAAGTGGACAAAGTCGCCCTAGGAGAGGGGAATCCCACCAAATCATGATGACAAAATATCATAAGAGGCTCATGGTGGGTCCAAGGGGTAATTTTATCCCTCCTTGGTCAATCCCCATGGCACAATAACCAATAAACAATCATGAAAGTACCAAATCGTGCCTCCAAGGTGAAGTAGTGTATCTCCAAGGTGAAGTCGTGGCCCTCAAAAGACCCAAAATATCCACAGAAAGTGCCATAAGTGATGGATGCGGGCCCCGATGAAGCTGAAACTGCAGGAGGAGGTGTGAAAGGTCCCGATCCATCATCACTGATCATCCCATGCCATAACTTTGCCTCAGTAGCCCAAATCGATTTCCTCAATAGCCATTTCTACCAATCCTGAAATGCCTCGGGAAACGTGAAACTGCCCAAACTGCCTCCTGGAGTGATGGCGCTGTCAAGGTGAGGGTGCCAATGTGTCCGGGAGGGGGGTAATATGGTAAAAACAAGTGGCTGGACCACCCCCTCCATCATCAGCGCCCTAGGTCAACCGGATAAAAGTCATCTCTGCTCCGACAGGGCCTCCAATAGACCAAAACTGCACTAGGACAGCCTACTGAGGCTAAATCATCACTGTAAGTGCCCAGAACTGAAAACAAACTGTCCCATTGGACTTAGAAGGTCCAAATCCATCCAAGGTGTGTACTCATACACCATATGAATCTCTGCATGATCAAAATAAATATCCAATGTACCGGAACAAGGCCAATAATAATGATCTGTAAATGACCAAACATTGCTGTATCCCAAGAATCATCATCATAACCCTGTAGCTGCTGCATAGAATCATCCTGTATGTGTACATAGACCATATATCATCTATCCATATCATCATAAGGTCCAACATCTCATGTCTCATGGTCCTCCATGGTCAAACTAGGTCTAACCAAGACCAAATACAACTCAGACTATCATCCATAGCTGCTGCAAGGTGTCAAGGTTAATACATGCTTTACAATTCATTCAAATAGCTACTAAAACACAGATTAATCATGACTGGCGATCTAAATCCAAATATATAGTGTCGTTAATTATTATTATTACTCAGACTAGACTTTCAGGACCATACTCACTTCATAGTTGTGATCAATTTGCTAGTGAAGGGTGAAGGCTGAGATAACTGGCTAGGCTAAGGGATGACTTGACTGACTTGACTTTGTGACACTTCGGCAAGGGAAAGGGAATACACACCATAGTATATACTGAATGAGCAATAACACAGGGAATGGCGGTGTCTCACAAATGGATGAGTTGTTCAAAGAGGGTTTATTCACCTTCACAGATGCGCACAATCCATAATACAAAGAAGGCCAGCAATTGTTTAGATATAACATTTAAGTTCCATTGCTTTTTGGGCCTGAGGTTTCCATAGCCTTGATCTATGTGTGTTCACAAACACATTGCATAGATTTACATTTATTTTTAGGCTTTCTGCTGCAGGTGTGTTTTTAAGGCACTTGTTTACCTGAGCACTTCTAGGTGTGTCATGGACAACTTGTTTACCTAGGTATTTATTTTTCCAAAAGATATAACATTTTATTTTTCATGGCCATTTTCATTTGGCATTTCTTTCATATACAAGATATAGCATTTGATTTTTCCAGATTTTGTATTGATGGCAGCACTAAAAGTTTCAGGTTTAGCCAACACAACTTTAGTGACTAGGGGGAATTCTCAAGGAACTCCAACTCACCATAGGTAAGTTTTGTCACCAACTCAGAGCCGAGACACAATAAACAGGGAAGCTCATCCAATACAGAGGCTACAGTGGGGAAAGGTCCTCCATGTCACTAGTCAAGTAGCAAATCAGGGTAATAATCTAAAAGGTAGGCCACGGATGGATGAAGACAATGAAATGATGGAGCCAACACTAGCAAGCCAGAGTATGGTGTAATGATCACCTCTATTCTCCCTAAGGAGGGTATGTACCAATGAGTATGAATAGTGAACTTCTAAGTCTGAGTAGGGACAATATAATATAAATAATAGGTCAACCAGGTTCATGTATCTATATGATCGCCAGATCATGACACTAAGTGCTAAGACATGCTATAAGAATAAGTATAAAAGCAATCTAACCATAACACAATAATATACCTGCTGAGTCATATACCTGAATGCACATCAACCTGTACCATCATCTGTCCTCTGGAACTGCTGCTGTAACTCTGGGCAGTACTGACTGCTCTGTACCAATGGTATAATGGCTATATCGGGCATCTCTCTGAGTGTCCTGAAACTCAGTCATGGCATGGGGAATATAACTGCTGTCCACAATCTGATAGTGATCCAATATAAATGCTCATCTCGGCATCTCAAATGCAAGGGAACTGGCTGAATAGTGTACTGGAATGAGAAAAATAATGTATGGTAGCCCGACTACTATATATGTGATAACAGGGCCAAAGGAGGTCTGAGGTCAAGGTGTAATGTCCTCTTCTGCTTAAGCACATAGGACCATCCCGCTAACCTATCCGATTCCCATAGGTTTGAGCAGGCACTGACATTCAGGGAATTAACTGAGGATTGATGCCATTTACACCCTAAGAAGATCTTTAGCATGGTTATTATATCATCAGTAGATAAATAGGGGCCACAGGAACTAGGGGCCACTTGCATGCATGACATACGAGTTATATTTCATGTTGCATGCACCGATACTCCTTCATTGAGTCTCCATGCACTCCGGAAGCACTGCATGTAAGTCAACTGGAAATTAGATGATAAAGCGACCTAGTCATGCAAAAGTTAGGTCAGGCAAGTGAATGTTATAAAAGAAAGGTAAAGCAAGTGAGCAAAGCTTGCTTATATGATTATTGATTTGAGAGGTCGAATTGGAGAGCTCAGTGAGCAAATTTGGGGTTGAGTGCACACACTCAACTATCTAGTGTATTTCGGCAGTGGAATCTATCTGCCCTAGTCACTATCAGGTTGGATCATCCAGATTCAACATTGCTTTCATCATCAGATACTATTCTTCAGTTTCTTGTAGGATTCGAGTTACATATCAGGCCGAGGGATTCACCCTCCTTGCATGAGCAAATTGCTCAAGGAGAGTTACACTCGTATCTCAGGCTACAGGGTTTGGATCTTCTGCATGCTGGCTCCATTCTTCCGAGAGCAACATTATTACCCTACCCCTGGAAGAGGGTCTTCTTATCTTGACTCCCCAGATATTTATCAACATATTCCTCTTCCAAAAGACGTCCTCCTTGCATGGGCGACTTTCTTAGAGAGGGGGCTCACGTTTTAGGCTTCTGAGCCATTGCATGCCACTCCTACTGTGATTAGAGGGGGATTATAACCCCATTGCACACTTTCTGGAACTACTTCTGATCAGTATTGCACCTACACAACCATATCAAGATTGGAGAGGGCGCATTATTACCAAGGGTGCATTAATGGAGGAGAAGCATTCGATATCTCATTCATCCATCGACACAATTCTTGCATGCTGGTCTTATATTGACGTACATCGACTTCTCTATATGATGGTACGTACATGCATAACTTCTATCCCTATTTTATAGCATTTCTGATTATTGGGGTAATACATCTGCATGCAAGCACATGCATGCTTAGATCAGTACACGTACATCGACTTCTCTATCTGATGGTACGTACATGCATAACTTCTATCCCTATTTTATAGCATTTCTGATTATTGGGGTAATACATCTGCATGCAAGCACATGCATGCTTAGATCAGTACATGCATTCATACTCCCTTCATATACTGAGCCATAAAGACTACTAGCAAGCAACATAATTTCATAAAAATAAAAAAATATCAGTTTGGGATATTACAGTGGTATCAGAGCATGTTCCTCGCTAGCTGTGGGAGCATGCAATTGTGAACAATAAATGAATACAGAGGACCTGCACAATATTACTTATAGGAGGCAGAGATTTAGGAACAGTGGAAGAAGAGAAGAAGAAGAGTTAGAGGATATAGAACTGGGGGATACAGAGACTCGGTTTGGAAAGGGTAAAGGCAAAGAAACGATGGCATATGATGATAAAATGGCTTTTGGTAGCCTCCTTTCCGCTTTGAAAGAACTAAATTTAGGACACAAAGAAATGGTGAGTGCCATCAAACAATTAATAGATAAGTCAGGGCCCATTCCACAGTCCTATGTTTCCCAACAGTGACAGGGTATCTACCAGTAGCAATGGGGAATAGTTACATACCAATCTGCAGAGCCACCCACATCTTTACAATAGGTCCTCTAGACCTACCATGCCACAGTTCTTAGATAGCCCGACAACATTGCCCATAGTACAGGTAGAGCCAGAAGAACCCATGGGGGCATATTTGAGAGAGTACAGAGCACTAGGAGATGACTTCTAGTCAGCCATGACCTTCATAGATTTTTTCCATTTTAAAAGTAAGAATAGGCCGAGAGTTTACAACAGGCCTTTCAACTAGAACTATGAGTTACAACGCACGGTAGGGAAACTGACTATTCTTGCCTTTGAGGGGACCCGGAGTGGCCCAACGCGGAATTGGGTTCATAAGTTGGATACTTACTTCCAACTCAACCCCATGGTGGAGACAGATGCCATTAAGTTGGCTACTTTGCATTTGGACGGGGAAGCCCATGAGTGGTGGTACCACAGGTTAGTGACCTTGGGTCACAATGCCATCACCTCGTACACAGATTTTACATAGAGGCTCATTGAGCGCTTTGACAGGAAAGACCCAAAGGTGCATTTCAGAGAGCTAGCACAGCTCAAATAGATAGGCAGTCCATATGCATTCATATTAGAGTTCCAGAGGGTAGCAGTTATGGTGACAAACATCTCAGAGAGCAGATTGATTATGTTGTTTATCGAGGCCCTCACTGAGCCCTTACGTGGATGGGTTAAGGCTTATAGACCCATCACCCTAGCAGATGCCATCAGTCGTACTAGAGATTTACAGGATTCAGTTCCCCAAAATAGGTTTCCTCCTAGAACCAATTTTCCTATAAAATATAAGGACAAGAGACCCTTCCAAAAAGAATGGCCCAAGAAAGAGTGGATGGATAATGATACTCGCCAGGACCTTAAAAGAAAGAAACTATGTTTTAGCTGCCAAGAACCATGGGTACCAGGTCACAAATGTTCAGGGAAGGGGAAGGCCCACTACATAGAGGTCTCCTCCGACAGTGGAGAGGATGAGAAATATCAGGATTAGGAACAGGGAGAGGCACACGAGACAACAGAGGAGGAGCAGTCTCCTGAGGGGGCACCATGAGGTGTCATTGCTACATTATCTGGGGTTCCTAGATTCCACACTCTCCGAATCAGAGGTTTCATGCAGGGCAACAAGGTTGGAGTATTGATAGATGGTGGGGCATCCCAAAACTTTATTGACACTGCCTGGATTAAAAGAAAGGGCATTTCGACTGAGAGATTTGATGGATTTATAGTAGTCGCAGCAGGTCACCACACCCTGGAGTGTAGTTAGAGGATGCCAAAATTGCAAGTAACACTCGGGAACTATACAGTGACCGAAACATTCTATGTGGTTGACGTACCAGACACAAATGTGGTATTGGGAGTTCAATGACTTTAGTCCATAGGGAAGTATTTTACGAACTACCAAACCATGGAGATGGAGTTTCAGGGAACTGACGGACAGAGAGTAGTTTTGAGAGGGATGAATACCTACCCTCCTAGAGCAGTATCATCACACAGGATGGAGGTAGTGCTCCGACAGGGAGACATAGAGTGGGCAACAGAGTGCTTGGTTACTTTCAGAAAGCCACTCGATAAAGCCACACAACATCCAATAGATATACAGGCACTACTGCAGAAGCACAAAGCAGTATTCAGAGACCTTCCAGCAGGTAGACCTCCAAATCAGGGATTTGAGCACATTATTGAGCTAGAGGAGGGGACTCAAGTAGTCATCACTACCCCTTACTGACACCCCAAAATATATAAAGATGAAATTGAGAGTACGATTAAAGAATTGCTCAAGTTAGGGCACATAAAACCTAGCTCCAGTTCGTTTGCATCCTCAGTAGTGCTAGTAAAGAAGGATGGAACCTTACACATGTGCATTGATTACAGGGCACTTAACAAGAAGACAATTAAAAATAGGTATACAATCCTCAGGATCGATGAATTGATGGATGAACTACAAGGGGCAAAGTACTTTCCCAAGATTGACCTCCGATCAGGTTACCATCGGATTCGGGTTAGGGAACAGGATGTTCCAAAGACCGCTTTTCGTTGTCACTACGGACACTATGAGTTTCTAGTGATGCCGTTTGGGCTCACTAATGCACTAGCCACTTTCCAGTCATGCATGAACAACATCTTCAAGGCTCAGTTACACAAGTATCTTCTAGTATTCTTCGATGATATATTGATATACAGTAGGACTTGGGAAGAACATTTGAAACACTTAGATGAAGTACTTGGAATTTTAAAGGAACAATCACTATATGCCAAGATGTCCAAATGCGAGTTTGGTATGCAAGAGATGTTATATTTGGGACATGTGATAGGAGCTAATGGAGTACAGGTACATTTAGAAAAGATTAGAGCCATATTGGATTGGCCTACTCCTAGAAATGTGACAGAGTTGAAGGGCTTTTTGGGCCTTTGCACTTACTACAGGAGATATGTCAGTGGGTTTTCACAGATGACCGCACCTCTCACCGATCTTACTAAGAAAGGGGCATTCAGTTGGTTAGAGACAACACAACAAACATTTGAAAAAATGAAAAAGGTAATGAGTTCATGCCCAATACTAGCACTACTAGATTTTACACAACCATTCGTATTAGAATGTGATGCTTCAGGAGAGGGTATAGGGGTAGTATTGATGCAGAACAATCGCCCAATTGCATTTGAGAGCAGGAAAATCAAGGACTATAAGCGCCACTATTCAATATATGACAAGGAAATGTTAGCCATTCTCCATGCGCTAACCATGTTCAGGCAGTACCTAGTGAGTGGCAGGTTCAAGATTAAGATAGATCACAACAGTTTAAAATATTTCCCGGAACAGAAATAATTAAATGAGAGGCAACAAAAATGGGTTTGTAAGATTCAAGCCTATGACTTTGAGATCGAATACACAACCATTCGTATTAGAATGTGATGCTTCAGGAGAGGGTATAGGGGCAGTATTGATGCAGAACAATGGCCCAATTGCATTTGAGAGCAGGAAAATCAAGGACTATAAGCGCCACTATTCAATATATGACAAGGAAATGTTAGCCATTCTCCATGCGCTAACCATGTTTAGGCAGTACCCAGTGAGTGGTAGGTTCAAGATTAAGACAGATCACAACAGTTTAAAATATTTCCCGGAACAGAAATAATTAAATGAGAGGCAACAAAAATGGGTGAGTAAGATTCAAGCCTATGACTTTGAGATCGAATACATAAAGGGAAAAAACAATGTGGTAGCAGATGCACTTTCTAGACGACCAACCACTTTATCCCTTATGAGCATTTTGTCAGATTGGAGATCTCATCTTTTGGTTGAGTATTCCAAAGATAGGTTTGCTTGCGAAATATTGGATGGACAGATTCAGGATGATAGGTACAGAGTAATAGATGACATCATATACTATAAAATAGAATCTACTTGGTCCCCGAGTCTTCCCTTAAGAAAAAGATTCTGCAAGCTTCTCATGACTCACCTTTAGCAGGACATCACGGATTTCTTAAGACTTACAAGAAGATTAGAGAGAGGTTCTCATGGAAGGGCCTGATATCACACAACTTGTAGTTGTCCCTAGAGGTATCCCATCCGGGATGGTAGAGGAGATGGACAACTAAAGAGGTGACCCAAGAGATGCCACAGTTCCCAATGCAAGCTAGGTGTCACGATAATTAAGGCACTCTTCACTTTAGATCAAGACTAATCAAGATCAAGGGGGAGACTCTAGCCAATCAATGAAGACTAGCTAACCCAAAGGTTCCTAGGGAAATGTGTAAGTTGAGTTACGAAAACCAATGAGTGAATTAGATCTATGAAAGTTAAGTGGACCCAAGGGTTGAAGAGTGGTTGAAAAGAGGCTTAAGGGTGACAAGTGTTTCAACCAATGAATGACTAGGGCCACTTATGAAGTTTAGATAGATCTAAGAGATCTAGTACCATGAAAATTACACATGTGGAGCCCACTCCTTAAAATATGGAAATGGTTCAAATGGAGCCCACAAGGTCAAGTTAGAGATGAAAATGGTACCAAGGGGTATGCAAAGGATGGATCTACGATTTCAAGATGAGAGAGGCATCATCACCCACATATGGGATCTAGCAAAAGACCACTAGCCCAAGGAGTGTGACTTGCCCAAGGGAGATTAGTGCCTTAAATTGAGGGGGCAAATGGAGTCCAAATTCCACCAAATTATAGATCATGATAGTTAAGGTGATTAGCGAGGTGGGTTTAAATTATCAAGTCCAAATGCATGCTAGATCTCCATAGATCTGAGATTGAAAATGCATCACCAAGTGACCCAAGTGGGGCTCAACCCTCAAAATGAGGAATGGGGCCTACAAGGTGAAAATCAACAAAGTGAAGCACTAGGGGTAGGTTATCAAGGTTGATCTATCCAAATCAAGTGGGATCTCACCTACCCATGTCAAGGAACTAGCCACACTAGCCTTCCTCAAGGAGTGCGAATTGCCTCAAGGAGGGCTAGGTGCCTTGGGAAGTGGGTCAAATGGAGGCCAATCACCACCAAACTATAGATCCGAATTGCCGTGGATGTTATAGAGGTGGGTTCTTAATTTCATACCCAAAGCCAAGCTAGATCCAAGTAGATCTAGGAAAAAGTAAAAATGAGGGTTTTGTGATCTAAGAGAGTAGATGGTTAAGATAGAAGAATATCATACCTCCTTGAACATACCTGGAAAATGAAGATGGAGGTTGCTTGTGACGAGGATTACTTCCCACAAAGATCAAATGCCAAACTTGATGAAGCCTTTCTTGCCAACGATTTGCCTCCTTCAACCAAATCGACCTCCCTATTCCTGTCAATCAAGGACACAAAGATCAATCAATTGACAATAATGGAAGTAGATGCAAACAAAAGAGATGAATAACATGAAATTGTTGGTGCAAAGACAAAACAACTCCCTGTAACCCAAAACGACTTGTTGAAACGAGCAGGGTAGGCCTCCCCACCAATGCGAATTGCCCCAAGACGTCTTCTTTGCTTGCAAAAAATGTTAGTTGAAGATAAAATCCAAGATGGCCACCAATGTCTGTCAGTGCAGAGGAAGAAGCATTTACAATCACCACAAGCATTCCAACTCCAAGATCCAAGATGCCCAAGAAAGTATTTTTATTCCAATAGCCAAGAGCCAAAAATCTCTAGATAGCCTTTACAATAGGGGGGTCTCCTCCTTTTATAGGATAATAAAGACCAAAACCCTAAACCACAAAACCACTTTTTAAAACAACAAGTGGTTGAGATCAAAAGATATACCAATCTAATCAATGGCTAAGATGAGTCAATACAATATATCACATGGATCACTAAAGTGAGTGAGGATGTCATAGCTAGAAAAGGATCAAGGAAGGTGACGTCATACATAGGGGTGGCTAAAAATACATGTGCCACACCACCAAAACCAAGACAAGTCACTACAAGCTCATGGTGGGGCTAGGAGGCATTACTTTCCTTCACTAGCATGTCCCCATGGCACAATAATATAAAATATAAGTCTATGACATGTCCAAGTGACACAAATGATCAATTCCTGTTCTCAAAATGTGAGAGAGACAAGCAGCAAAAGACCTCCTGTAACCACTGTGGACCCCACTGATTGATTCCAACTGATCTGGAAGAAGGGGGGTTCATCATACATAGGGGTGGCTAAAAATACATGTGCCACACCACCAAAACCAAGACAAGTCACTACAAGCTCATGGTGGGGCTAGGAGGCATTACTTTCCTTCAATAGCATATCTCCATGGCACAATAATATAAAATATAAGTCTATGACATGGCCAAGTGACACAAATGATCAAATCCTGTTCCCAAAATCTGAGAGAGACAAGCAGCAAAAGACCTCCTGTAACCACTGTGGACCCCACTGACTAATTCCAACTGATCTGGAAGAAGGGGGGTTCATCATGGATGACCTCTGAGAAGACCAAGTGCCAAAATCTTGCCTCAATTTCCAAAATCGAATTCCTAAGTGACCCTTTTATTCCATTTTTTTATCCTCTTGAAAACCCTCAAAGTGCCCCAAACTGCCACCCAGGGTGCCTGCACTGTCAAACTGAGTGTACCAGGTTGTTTGGAAGGGGGGTATAATGGTAAAAACAAGTGGCTAGACCACCCCCTTCCTCAACAACGCTCTAGGAAACGACTGGTCTCTAATACCTTTGCTGGATAGGCTGGATCAACATGCCCAAACTAGTCAATAGGTGGATAATTGCAACTATCATCATCAAAAGTGCCCGGAACTGAAAGATAAGTGTCTCAATGGATCCATAAGACCCAAATCCACTAGAGATGAGTACTCATACACCTCATGATAACCTGTGGGGTCATCAGCATAGTCCACCATACCTGGACAGTGTAAAATATGATGATCTGGAGATAATAATAAAACTGACCAACTGCATCAATCATCATCTGAAGCATAAGTGGTCTATCTCATCATGAATCCCAAGAATGACCATGGTCAAACTATGTTTGACTAGGTCAAAATACAACCAAAGACTAGATTATAACAATAGACTAAGACATGTTCCTTTAATCACATTCACAGCTTAACTTAAAGTACAAACATCATTTAGTGGCAGTTAATACATATATATTTCAATGTTATTTATAATTTACTTGTGCAAAAGCTTTAAAGACATACTCACCCAATAGACATGGCCTAACTACTAGCAAAGGATGAAGGCTAAGGACAAAGCTAGGCAAAGGGGATGACTTGACCAAACTCAACTAAATGACATTTTGGACGGGGAAAAGGGGGAGCTACACTCTGTGCTGGAAAAAATAACAAAGGGAAGGGCTGTGCCTCACAAATGGATAAGTTGTTTAGAGAGTGCTTATTCAACTTAGGCATCATGTCTACATCAAGTTGATCCAAGTTCATTAGGATCATTCATTTCATTTCCATGGCTTTTTTGGCCTATATGACCCCTCTAGGATTTCACATGCGCTAAAAAGCAGAACTAATCACAACTTGCATCCGGGGCATATTTACATGTACAAGGTCAACAATTTTTAGATATAGTATTTGTTTAACCATTGCTTTTTGGACCTTTTCTATACCCTTCATGGGGTATCTTAGCAGTTCATTGCTTTAGCCTTTATTCACGTGTCTTGATAAACACATTCTAGAATTTTAAGTTCACAGGCTTTATAATAATTTCCAATAAAAATAGTACATGTGCTTTCAGTTTTAGCCAACAACAACTCAAGTGACTAGAGGGAGTTCTGCACAATGCCAAACATCGGCACAATTGCCCAAAATGATTTAGGCATACAATCCAATTCACCAAAGGCAAGTTCTGTCATCAACTCAGAGCCGAGACACAAAACAAACATGGATGCGGTCCAACACAGAGGTAGAAATGGGGAAGTCCTCCATATCAAAAAGTCAAGAAGGCAAGTCAAGGTGAAAGCCAAATAAGGAAGGTCATGGATGGGTGGAGTCAAAGTGAATGTGGTGCCTAAACTAGCAGACAAAGATGTCAAGAAAGACCATTTTTATGCTCACATTAGGGTAATGAAACCAATGGGTATTGTTAGAAAACCTTAGTGTGCAAGTAATACATCCAATTTTATATCTATAACATCATCCAAGATATTTCATTTCATTATTTAAATAGTACTGCCACATCCTGAATCATGTACCATGTCAATGCTATGAAGATGACTAAAACAACAAGATAATAATCCAGTGCTAATAATCACAAGTCCATAGGTCACATTATATCATAATAATCATCCATAAACAACTGAAACACTGCTGCAATAATACAACTGGGCACTGAACAGGAGCTGTATGGAACAGAGGGTCACATCGGTCATCAAATCTAAGCTCTCAAAGCTCAGTCTTGGCACAAGGTCTACTCAATGTTTGATACATATATTGCTCTAATCTGTAAGTGATGTCAAATAAATATGCTCATCATAGCTGATCTCTGCAAAAGCAAAGCTCTGGAAAGTGCAGATATCTGCTCAGCAATAATAGTAGCCCAGCTACTATGGTGTGATAACAGGGCCTCAAGAATGATGTGATGTAGCATGTGAGGGAGTGTAGTTTGTGCCAACAGAACAAGATAGAGCACACTCACCCAACCGGTTTACTACAACCATTACCCATTCCCGAGTAAAAATGGGAAAGCATTTCCATGGATTTTATCATAAGGTTGCCCAAGGTACAGGGTAGAGACTGCTTGTACGTAGTGGTGGATAGGTTGACCAAGTTCGCTCACTTCTTTGCCATCCCATCAGACTATTCAGTAGCACATGTAGCCGAGCTGTTCTTCTGAGAGGTATTCAGACTACACGGGTTACCTAAGACCATCGTCAGTGATAGGGATAGCAAATTCACTGGATCCTTTTGGCAGAAGCTTTTCAGGTTGGTGGTGACAGAATTAGCTATGAGCACGAGTTATCATCCATAGAGCGACGGATAGACAAAGATAGTTAACAAGTGGATTTAGGGATACTTGAGGAATTATGTAGCAGGTCAGCAAAGAACATGGATTAAATGGCTACACTTAGGAGAACACTGTTACAATACTACCCACCATATGACCATTGGTATGACTCCCTTCAAAGCCTTGTATGGTTATGATGCCTTATCTTTTGCAGATCTGATATTTGGTGATAGCAGGGCTCCAATGGCCAAAGAGTGGATTCAAGAGAGTCAAGATATTCTCAAAATTCTCAAGGAAAACATACAGGTTGCTAAGAATCAGCAGAAGGTATATGCAAATAGACACAGGATTGAGCGCAGCTTTGAGGTAGGGGACTTGGTATACTTACGTCTACAACCTTACCGACAATCGTCCCTTAAAAAGAAAGGAGTAGAGAAACTTAAGCCTCGCTTCTATGGTCCTTACAAGATAATCCAGAAAGTTGGAGAGGTAGCATATGAACTTGAATTACCCCCAGAAAGAAAGATTCATAATGTATTTCATGTGTCTAACCTTAAGAAGGCAGTAGGTGAACAGATTGTGACGTCATCCAAGCTTCCCCCCCTTGATGATGAGGGGCAACTGATTTTGGTTCCAGAACGGATCCTAGAGGTTCGAGAAAGAAAATTAAGGAACAAGATCATCAGAGAGTATTTGGTTCAATGGAAAGAATTGCCTATAGAAGAGGCCACTTGGGAAGGAGAACATGTATTACAACACCCAACATTACAGTTGCTTGAGGACAAGCAATTTCGAGCGGGAAGGACTGTAATGTCCTCTTCTGCTTAAGCATAGAGGACCATCCTGCTAACCTATCCGATTCCCATAGGTTTGAGCGGGAACTGACATTCAGGGAATTAACTGAGGATTGATGCCATTTACACCCTAAGAAGATCTTTATCATGGTTATTATATCATTAGTAGATAAATAGGGGCCACATGAACTAGGGGCCACCTGCATGCATGACATACGAGCTATATTTCATGTTGCATGCACCGATACTCCTTCATTGAGTCTCCATGCACTCCGGAAGCACTGCATGCAAGTCAACTGGAAATTAGAAGATAAAGCGACCTAGTCATGTAAAAGTTAGGTCAGGCAAGTGAATGTTATAAAAGAAAGGTAAAGCAAGTGAGCAAAGCCTGCTTATATGATTATTGATTTGAGAGGTCGAATTGGAGAGCTCAGTGAGCTAATTTGGGGTTGAGTGCACACACTCAACTATCTAGTGTATTTCGGCAGCGAAATCTATTTGCCCTAGTCACTATCATGTTGGATCATCCAGATTCAGCATTGCTTTCATCATCAGATACTATTCTTTAGTTTCTTGCAGGATTCGAGTTACATATCAGGCTAAGGGATTCGCCCTCCTTGCATGAGCGAATTGCTCAAGGAGAGTTACACTCGTATCTCAGGCTACAGGGTTTGGATCTTCTGCATGCTAGCTCCATTCTTCCGAGAGCAGCATTATTACCCTACCCCTGGAAGAGGGGCTTCTTATCTTGACTCTTGAGCTAGTTATTAGCATATTCCTCTTCCAAAAGACGTCCTCCGTGCATGGCGACTTTCTTAGAGAGGGGGCTCACGTTTTAGGCTTCTGAGCCTTTGCATGGTTTGCATGCCATTCCTACTGTGATCAGAGGGGGATTATAACCCCATTGCACACTTTTTGGAACTACTTCTGATCAGTATTGCACCTACACAACCATATCAAGATTTGAGAGGGTGCATTATTACCAAGGGCGCATTATTGGAGGAGAAGCATTCGATATCTCATTCATCCACCGACACAATTCTTGCATGCTAGTCTTATATTGACGTACATCGACTCCTCTATCTGATGGTACGTACATGCATAACTTCTATCCCTATTTTATAGCATTTTTGATTATTGGGGTAATACATTTGCATGCAATCGCTTGAATGCTTAGATCAGTACATGCATTCATACTCCCTTCATATACTGAGCCATAAAGACTACTAGCAAGCAACAAAACTTCATAAAAAGAAAAAAATATCAGTTTGGGATATTACACAAGGGCGGGTAAGGGTGAGGATCAGCAACAAAAGTTGGGGGAGGGAGGCACTCCTGCTACTTCTGGAATACAAAGGGCAATTAGCATTTTGTTTATTGATTTAACCATGTACTTGTGAGTCATATATTCCATTTGGAGAGAGGTATTGAAGACTATGGCAATTGAATGCAAGATGGATTACCACATGGGAAAAAGTATCTAATAGACTTCATGATCCATTGGTTTACTATTGGTTTGTTTTGACCTTTGGCTACATAACATTTGGGGACATGGTCCTTGTTATCACACAAACTAGCATCTTGAGATTGGAGCCCTAAATCAATGATATCTTATGGATAATCAAGAGGGAGGCCAATGTCACCACATGTAGCCACTGCCTTGAGTGGAAATTTCCTTTCCCTTTATGGTCTGCATTGGCCTTCTTCTCAAGGCAATCTCAGGCACAATGATACTTTTTTCTGCATTTGTAGCATGCCACTTGGCCCCTTTTCTTAGAAGGATTTAATCTTGAAGGTCGGTTGTCCTCCTTCTTACCTTTTTTGAGGTTTCTTGCTTTTTACATTCTTTTTCATCTTGCCAATAAAGCAATGCCCTAGCCCTCCTCTCTTCTCAAGAGTACAACTCGCCTTCTTTTGCTCTTTAGGCTAGCTCTTCTCTAGCTCAAGGGAATCCTTTAATAGGATTACTAGAGTTCAACAATGAAGCACAAGGTGAATTTGAAGAGTAACTCTAGCAAAACAATGGGTGTTTATGAAAGTAAAAGATAAAGGTGATGATGGGATTAGAGACCAATGTCTTATCAAATGGGAAAATGGGGTCCAACAAGGATTGCATGAGGGTTTCTTAGGAAAAATAAGAAAGGGCTAGGTTTGTAGTGCACAAACCTAGCTACTCTCTAATGACTGGGCTGATTTCAAGATCAATCAAGGGGAAAGTTCTAGAGCAGAAATTTCAAATGAACATTAACGAGGAAAACTATCATGGAAGGCATGGGAAAGCACATGATTTAGAAAAGAAAACGAGCACCTAAACTACACTTCCAATTGATAGCAACCACATAAATAATAGAGAGCCTATTGTTTATTACATCAAAGCCATTGGCAATTTGAAGATCCATCTATCAACCAAGCAATAAAATATGAGAAGCCTTCAATGGAGCTAGAGTGAACCGCTGCAACAATTGATATATTGGAATCTTAAGGTGAATAAGCAAAGTGACACTTATTACATATACCAACTCAAATGGGCTCTTACTTGTTGCCTCCTTTCTTGTAATCCTATCAGCCCACATAGCACCCTTTAATTAACTGTCCCAACTCTTTTTCTTCTCACCCAAAATCTTCTTCATGATTGTCATAAAATTCTTATTACTGGATTCAACCAGTCCATTGCCTTGTGGGTAATAATTTGATGAATGAGATAAAACAATGCCATGATTAAAACAAAAAGTTTGCAATTTCCTGGAACTAAAAGCCTTGGCATTATTTGTTGCTATTTTTGATGGGATCCCAAATCTCATTATAATCTTGTCTTGGATGAATTCAATCACTACATCATTAGTTGGTTTCTTAGTAGAAATGGCTTCAACCCACCTCATGAAATACTCTGTAGCTGTGATAAGCCATTTGAAACCACTAGAATTTCTTTTGAATTCTTTGATGAAGTCCAACCCACATTGTTGAAATGGTGCTTCCACAATTACTAATTTTAAAGGTAAAGCTGCTAACTTCTGCTTTCATGTGAAAACTTGGCATGGCTAACACGCCCTCACAAAAAAAGGCACTTGTGCAAACATGCTCGGCCAATAGTAAACTGCTCTTAAAATTTTGTGGGCTGTTGTTCTTTCCTCATAGTGACCACCACATAACCCACTGTGCAATTCCTTTGTAAGCCTTCTTGCTTCCACATTGCAAACACATCTTACAATCAAGCCTTTATGATTCCTCCAACCCAATCCATCTTGAATCAAACAATACTTGGTGGCCCTCAATCTTAAGGCTCTCTTCTTATGATCTATGGGGTGCTTGGGACAAGATAAGTTCTTTAGATAAAACACTATGTCTTTATACCAATCATGAGTTTGAATGTTATCAATCATGACTAAAGCCATTTTTGTATCTTGTTCCTTTTCTACCTCCAAAATCTTTTCATTCTAACCACACTGTTTTGTATTCCAGATATAGAAGATTGGAGATTAGAAAAAGCAGTTTGTAACTCTTTGACACCTTCAGCAATTGTTACTATTGGGTTTGGGGTAGGATCAATTGTATGTGTAGCTATTGCTTTATGCTCTACTTTAGAGGTAGATGCTCTAGAAAAACATATTATAAGAAGAGGGAGCTTTTCATTGTAAAAACATGGTTGGATTTTTGGAGTTTCCCCTCCTTGGAGCTTAATGGATATATTTTTTTGGGAGCATATGTGAAGTGTAAGGGTTTCTATCCTATCACTGTGAGGCTTATGTTTCTATTTCTGAATGTTGTTGGTGATGTGTAGAATTGCTAGAATTTGGTTTTCTGGATCATATGAGAAGGGTGTTAGATTTTCATACAATTATAGCAGTATAATTTAATTGCATATAAACAATAGGATCACTAGAAGAAAGACAAAGCACATAAACAATGAACATGATAATTTATCCTGGGAAACCCAATAGGGAGAAAACCTAGCAACCTTTGTATAGAGATGATCAATTCCGAGAACAAAGTACAGGAATAAGTGAGAAAAATGGAAAATCTCTCCAAGTGAAAACCCCAAAAATACTTCTCCTTGCTGCAGATGCGAACTTCTCCTCTAGAAGTGCGAACTAGCTTGTGATGAGTGAGTGACCAAATGAGGCACTTGTCCTCTCTATTTATACACTTGCAAAACTGGCTTTTTCCCTAACTGGGCCGACTTTTCTAACTGACAGGGCCGACTTGACTTGGGGACAAATAAAATAATGTTTATTAATTCTTTTCTTTGTGTAATTTATCCCCAAGGTTTACATTGATTCTTTCAAGGGTTTTACATGATTAATTACATCAATATATTCTCCCGTAGGAGGTACAATAAAATACAATAAGAATGACTTCCGAAGTTGCACTAATTCCAACAAAGGGTATATCTACCATGCCGTAGGGCTTTTATGTGAGGAGTCTCTCCCTCCATTTCCCTTTGATGTCTTATGCATGATTGTATTAGCTTGCTCCTATCATCTTCTAGAGTTGTTGCTTGTAAATACTTTGTTGTGTAAGTCACACCCCATTAACAGTGTTTTGATGTGACACATTTTAGGCCTTCCTAGCCTATTTTCTACATCATTTTTCAGCATGTTAGGGCTTCCTTGTGGCATGCTTTAGTGGCCCTAGTTTTCCTAACCATTCATGGGTTTGCTTTCTTGGATTGGCTTCTGGACTCTATCTACCCTTGTTGGTATAGACACGAATCTCTTGAATCTTCCATCATTCTTTTACCTTTTTATGCTACAACCGCGTTTTGCTAAGCTATCCCTTTATATCACCCTTGACCTTCCTTGTCATAGTCTTAGCAATCCTGTCGTAGGGAAGCCCCTCTTTTGTTGAAGAAGAGCCAACCTAAAGTGTAGAAGAGGGTTGGTTAGGTGATAGTGGCCTCCCTCTTGGTTGCTAGTAGACTAGCATTTTTCTTTTGGGCTTTAATTTGACATGCTAGTTTATACAGTAACCCTGACCAAACCTGCTTCATGTTTTCTTTGTATTATGTGCCGTCTTTCTTCCCATTTCATATTATCATAAATTATTTTGAATACTACATTAACAACACAAAGGTTAATTATCTTATTGTTAGGTTTGGTCATCCATGGATATTAATAAAATTATCTTATCCCCTCTTCATGGAAGTATCATTATCCCCAATGAGGCCCGATTCTCTAATGAAGGCAGCAGATTCCATATGGGTCTTCAAGTGGTTTAGTGGACCATTTAACTAATTATTCCTTTATATCCCACTCTCCAAATTTTCTTACCCTTTCATGTATGATTCTTACCAAATATTGCAATTCCAATTCCACCTCTTGTGCATCAACATAATTAGGGAGAACATTGTCAAACCATGAGAGCACTGTCTTTAAGATGCTCACATGGAAAACAGATGCATATTTTCATGAGGTAGCTGTATCTGGAAGCAACTTCATTTGTCTTCTAAACAATCATGAATGGACCAGTACCTGGTGATAATTTTGTACACTTGCCTGTAGTTAATGAACTTTTTGGCTTTACCTTCGAATATAACTTATCCACCACTTCAGCAGATTGTGGATATTGATGCTGATCTTGATACAATTTAGCTCTAGCTTGTACCCTCTCCATATTCTTCTTGCATTTCATTAAATCTTTCTAAATCTTATGCAATATCTCCAAGAAATTTTATGTTTTCCCTTTAAAATTTGTTATATCCAAAACTACGAGGATAAGAGGATCTTAACCATACATTGCTTGAATGGTGTCATACCTATATTACATGTTTACTGATACTGTGAGCAAATTCCATGAGCGGAAGTCCTTCCTCCCACTTCTTCCCACAAAATCTATCTATCTTCCACATTAGACCTGAGCATATTCTCCATTATTTGATCTGTCCGTCTGTCTGTCTGAGGGTGATCCCCACAGCTATTGTTTAAATGGGTATGTACTATGGAAAGCCTTTATCAAATCTTTTCACATATTCCTTGTGATTTTTTAATTCCTGCCACTGACATGTTTTTAGATATACCATATTTTGGAAGTACTACAATCAAAATTCTTGCTATATTTTCTTCACCGAGTCATGTGGCAAGCGAGAAATCTACCCTTCTTCGTTAATCTATCCATCACTGATATTTCTTTACTGTTCCTGGCAATTGAGATACAAATGTTTACTCTAGTTGATCCTTCTTGAGTCGTCTTTGTTCGCTGAGGCACATTAGTCTGTTATTTTTTTCTATTGCTATTTGCTGGATTAAATGGATTCTGTTCCATTTGACTGGAGGGTTTCAGGGGTTGCTTAGGTAGAGTCGGATCCTCTTGAGTCCTTTGACAGCATTTAGCAAAATGCCTATACTCATGGCAAGAGTTGCACTTGAGGGAAGCTGCTCATAATCTAATAACTAATTCTTGCAGGTGGCTCCAACTGTCCATATTTATTTGCAATTTTGCAATGCCTCTGCAAGGCCCTTCTCCAAATCCACTTGTACACATATTCTAGCATAGGTGTACAAATTTCCTTTTGGTTCAGCTCAGTCAATGTATTGGTCCAGCTTGTTCCCTATGGTTTTGAAGGTGCTTTCATCCCACAATATTAGTGGAAGGTGGGAGTCGGGACAGCCTTACCCATACATGGGCTGCTGTGATCTTCTCTTCTGGGTTGAAGTCCAGGGACTAGCAGGTTAAGAACATTCCCTAAGATCCCATGAAGTAAGGACCAGAGCGAAAAAAACTGATTTCTGTCCTCCCTAAGATCCCATGAAGTAAGGACCAGAGCGAAAAAACTGATTTCTGTCCTCCCTAAGATCCCATGAAGTAAGGACCAGAGCGAAAAAACTGATTTCTGTCCTCCCTATTTTGGAATAAAAACACAAAATACCCTCGGCCACAAGCAAATAGAGTTACCTGGCCTTTTATCTTGACTCTTGAGATGCCAATGCTCTGCTATCCACATCTCTGTGGTCCTTGGGCTAGACCAAAGACCTATAAACCTTCTGATCAGAGCTTTTCAGACAGAATGAGTGCTTTTTTCCTTGGATCTGGGGATTGAAAAACTACCTGGGGGATGCAGTCCAGCCGCTTGACAAATATATCATGCGTAGGCCTAGATCCTTTGAATGGGTTTGGATTGTTAGCCAGCAATTTGAATAGTTCCTTTAGATCCATCTGGATGGGTGAGTTTCCCATGATTGTCACTCCCGTGGATTTCTGTTGTTCAGTCATGGAATCAGGCTGATCTATGGGCTGTTTGATGTGCAGCCGTGATCTGCATAGGTTTGTTTGTGGCAGCTAGGGTAAATCCTAGCTGCACGTGAAATATTACCTCCTCTTGCTTTCCATGTCCTCTTCCGAAAATATCCTTAGCTTGTGCTGTTGGGCTATGACTAACTGTAAAGTAAATTATAGTGGGATCATTCTCTATTATTTTTGAAGAGTCCATCCATTTCCTGTAACTATAGATCGTAATATAACATTTTCAAGATCCACAAAGAACATCAAGTTGAACACGATCCTGAAAGGAATCAACACTATTTGTTTCAGCTATTGGCTGATAAATAATCTTTGTAAATTATTCACTAAATAAAATTCCAATTGAAACCAAACTTCTAATTCATAAATAACAGGGTAGATCTACAGAATTGATCTTAAACAAACTCATTATTTGTTATCTAGAATACGACTTGAGTTCATTGCAGTATATTTGTTAAACTGGCCATAGACGTTGCTGTTTGGATTTAATTGTCATGTAACGCCAGTAAGCATGCCTCTTTCACTTTTTATTGTTTACAGCATTTTTCTAAATAACATCTCTTTTTGACATTTAATTGTTTCTTTATAGATGTTGGTTTAGATGTTCTCTACAATGTATTTGACATTTTAATTGTTTCTTTTCAGTCCTTGGTTCAGATGTTGTCTATAATGAGGACGTTGTTCATGATTTGATTACTACTATACAGAGTCTATGTGGAAGCCATACTATTATTTTTATTTCTGGGGAGCTTCGCAATGGTAACTCCGATCAAATGTACCTAAAATTATCTGTTTTTGTGAAAGCATTTTCAATTGAATTTGAATAGTATATTAAGGCAGAAATTGGTCGCTGTTCTTCATTTCATGATGTAAAAGTAAGTGTATTTAGCAAAACAGAATTATGATATCTCAAGAAAATACATATCAGAGTTGACAGCTAGTGGTTCCAACCAGGCTTCCGTCCTTTAGTCCATTGCCAATCCATGTTTTCTTCCAATCTAGAATATGCCATAAGCTTCATAATCATTCCATATTTACATTACATAGGATTATGCACACATAAGAAATCTTCTCATAATTTGTCATAGTACTCATTGTGGTCATCTTTTACTCCATATTTGTTTCATATACTTCTTAGATACTGTTGCCACAAAAACTAGCACCCTAGGCAAGGTCTCTGTTATCACCTACGTCGTAGTTGCCACTAGATGGGACCCTGTCCAGGATGGCAGAGGATGGGGCAGCCAGATGAAGTGACACCGCAAGGGCCTCGTCCACTACTGATGGGGTAGTTGTCACACTGGATGGGTTCTTGTCACTTTAGGCAAAGTGAAACTAAGCCAAGGGGGAGACCCTAGCTAGCCTAGAAAGGGTGACACAAAAGACAAGACACACACACAAACAAGATTTTGGGAAAGAGAATAAACAGTGACAATCTTACCTTAATACCCTAGATCAATAAGAGGGCTATTGAGAGGGGCGTGGGTGATCAGGTTGAGAGGCATCATGATGAAAAGATTATCAACCAATGTAAGATATCTCAAAAGCCGAGTTAAAATACCAGATCTAGGATAGGATGAGTGCTAGTTTCGGATACCCAATTCACTGCACTTAGGATATTTACCATGAACTTGAATGTGATCACAAACTAGTAGTTAAATGGATTTTTAGCACTCTAAAATGATGATTGATGTAAGGTATGACGATTATAGGGAAAACAAGCAATACCCAAGTCACCAAGCAAGCAAGGCACAGACCAGGCAAGGAGGGCGAAAATCACCTAGGGAGACCAGTGCTATAGATTGGGAAAATGGAGTCAGAATGTGATACCGATTAATCCCTAGGGGTTTGATATGATTTCTAATTAAATCCAACTTGAGGTTTAAGCATACATGCATTCCAATGACTTGAGCTAGGAACTAGGGTTTTAACACTTAGAATATTTTTGCAAACTAGTGGAATAGAAATCTAAACTAAAGAGAAAGGTTTAAGAATTACCCGGAAACTTGGTTGATGCCGAGATAGTGACACTCTTCCTCAACTGTGCCCAACTTGGTGAAGTTTTGGTGAAGATCTTGTTCAAATAAAAAATGCCCAAAGTGGCCAGTGCACCCCTCTCTCCTACACAAACAAACAACAAGAGTCAATTTGATATTCAAGAGAAAAAGACGATTGTAACAAGATAAAAAACGAGTATTTCACTTGACAATATGATGCACAAATGAAAACTCCTTGAAGTGCCATGAATTTGAGAGAAAGAAGCTATGCTTCTCCACAATAGCGTCCCTCTTCAAATCGCTATCTTGACACAAATCGACCACAACAAATGCAAACAATATCCACAACGAATCCACCAATGTTCACGGAGTAAGATAATGCAATTACAAATCAAGAACATAACACACAAGAAGCACAAGTTTTTGCCGAATGGTAATTTCTCTATTAGCTGAAATCTCCAAGAGTCAAAAGTCTAATACAATGAGCGAGCTTCCAAATAAATAGAGCTCCAAGTACAAAATCCCTAGCCCCAAAGATATAGATGGCTAGGATCAAAACATAACCTACTCAATCAACGGTGGAAAGAGTCACACTATAACCACATCGAGCTATCCAAAAGAGGGGGGCCAATTTCCCTAATGCGTCCAAGTGTAACAATATAGTATACAACATAACATAAGAGTGTTAGATGGGGGGTCGCCTAGGGGTCTAAGTCTCCCTAAAGTGCCCCCAAGTACAATAAAAAGATAATACAATGTGATAACCATATGATCCCATCACCAAGTGCATCCCCATGGAGAAGACGTCCTCCCTAGGTGAGGAATAAAATAAGTGTGCCCCCAAGAATGATATAAACATGAAGTGTGGTCCCTAGAGCCTCAATACATCATAATATAACATCTCAAGTCATTATCTTACCCCTCACTAGCCAAATCGATTTCTTGGCTAGGTCATGGTCACTTTATAACTTAATTAAATTGCTGAGAATGTTGCTGAGTGATAAATCTGCCCATATCATGCCTTTCCCTTGCTCGGATCATCGATCTGAATAAATAAATGAGATCAGAACCTTAAATCCACTATAGGTGACTACGAACACCCCATGGATCCACCTGTGCAAACTATCTGTAAGCTCATCCATATCTAGTATATAAAATATGGTCCAAAATAACTGATAATAATAAAAATAACCACGAACCATAGTATATAATGGCCAACTGAAGTATGGAACAATTAGTGGATGACCATAGGTGCTAAATACGCAAAGTTGAACCACCGAAGTCAAGATCACCCGAGACCATATGTTGACCATGGTCAAATTGGGTTGACCAAGTCAAACTTGGTCAAGCTAATGATTGGGTTGAGAAACAATTGATCCTGCATGCATTAGGGGTCAATGATGCTCTTTTATCTATATTAATAGCCAACTAAGACATAAGTGACGTTTAGGTTTAAAGGGGCTGACTTATTTGACCTTGACCATGTGATTTCTCAGAGAACAGGGGACATAGGAATCCACAATGACACGTGCAGGACAAAGGACACTAGGGGAGGGAGGTGTCTCACATATGGATAGAGTGCTTGGGTTTCCTCCAGTAGTCTCTAGACAAGCATCCTTTTCTCGTTTAATTGATTTGACTTTCATAACATTTCACATTTATTTCATAAGATGACCTTTTCTTCACTAGCCAGCCTCCAAGGGTAGGTGCCCTGGATAGCCTTGTGGGCCCCAGATAATGACTCGATCTTACCTACATTGCCCACCACCGTCCATAGGTGCGATGCAGTGACCAGCTTGTTGCCCTTTACGGGAAAATGGCCTTACATCATACAAAGGATGAGTGCTCATCCCTCGGCCACTGACTAGCTATAAAAAGTTTTATTTAACTTCATTTCACTTTAGTGTTTAGAAACACTTTTTGCAATCATTTTGATATAGCATTTGTTCCACGTCTGCGTTTTAGGGCGTACTTGGTTTGAGGACTAAAGGAGACAACCTGATGACATGGGCTACTTCACACAAATGCACCCAATCCACAAGGCATCATATAAGCAGAGAGGGAGCAACGAGATCCATAACCTAGGCCACACACTCTAGAGCCGAGACACAATCAAAACATGGAGTCCATCATGCACAGAGGTCAAAGGGTGGGGGGACTCCTCTATCTCACAAGTCTGGGTCATAAGTCAAGGATAAAATCACAAGGATGGAAGAAATGGATGGATGGAGGAAGTGAGAAATGATACTAGACATAGCAGGGGAAATGGTCAGGTTTGTATAGGGTAGGCAATACGAGTGAGCATATACTGAGGTCTCAACGATCAAGACCCCTCAACCACTCATGATAACAAGTCCACAATAAATACCAAAAGCATATAATATCACCACTGCCAGTCACCAAATGCCCAGTCAAAGCTGCTAATACAGATACAAGAGACAAATGATAACACCCAAACGCAAGATGTATACCTACTCAATCATATACCTGTCTCTGAAATAACTATTAAGAACAACTTTGACTGCATGGGGGCAAGGGAAAGTGTATCAACTGCTGCTTTGCTACTCCGACCAATGAACCATTGCCCTACCAATACATCTCAATGTGGTCATGAAGAGCTTGATCATGACTAGGGGAACTGAAGAAATGCTCTAGATGGCTTTCGCTAGCTCAGAATACATATGTACCACCGCTGATGAAATGCTTTGATGGACTGTTCAACTCATGTACTTGGACTAGGCTCATGTCTCTGACACACTGATTCGCATCATGGTAGCCCAGCTACTATGGATGTAATAACATCTGGCTCTAATTGGGACAAGTGCTCTAAGGGAGAGAGTGCTTGAGAACCTCAGAAATCTCTGGTCCATAGCACCCCTCTCATCATCAATAGTCCTGCATCTAACTCGTCTGCATCATCTTCAAATTGTACCTATTCCTTCATCATGCAAACGTTCTATGAATCTCTGCAGACCAAATGTCAGTGGGCATATATATATATGTGATAAAATCCAAACATAAATAAAATGCTGGAAATAACTACTAAAACTAAATGATAGAAAGTAAATGTCTAATCTAGTGAAAATCAAACACACTCAAGCAATCATACTGACCGAAATCTAAAGACTCAAACAAACCAAGAAGAAAAAAACAAAAATTCTAATCCTACTACTCAAATATACTTATTCAATCCTAAACTAAACACTATCTGTAGCTCACCTCTCACTTAAACCATGGGTGGAAAGTAGTGCTTAAGCATACACCCATTTACTGAAAACTCCAACTCATCCCTATCCAAGGTTTCTAGCCAAACTGAGCCTTTTCTAGCGATTCAACTTACTCAATAGGGGCCCATCCATAATTTTTCCAACTTTTTGTGGTTTTCATGTTTCTCTTTTTCTTATCCTAAGTTGCCAGGGTACTTGGGTACTGGGACGGGTATTGGGATGGGTACCGGTACGGGTACGCCACTTTTTGAAATAGGGTACTTGGGTACATCGAGGTACTATATATATATATATATATATATATATATAAAATTTTCAAGTTTATAAATTATATTATAAATTAATATTTATTATTAAGTTTTTCTTTGTTCAATGTTCATTGTTCAACAAGTAAACAGTAAACTCCAACACACATTGGCATTGCACATTGCTTGAAGTTGAAATTGCATATTGATATTGATATGAATCATCATCATGATATATGTCCATTGTCATACTACATCCAAAATTTGACAAATGGCATTTGGCATATTTTCGAACATGAAATACAAAATACTAAAATACTATTTAAATACTAAACATCATAGTTGATTTCAGATTTGGTTTCCTCAAGCCATCTATGCTAGGCCAATAGCATATTCAACATCACTGTATACATCTAATTGGAATATGTAATGTAAGAATTGTTGAGACATGAATCATGATACATATGCCTTGAAATGCCTCAAAGGCTGAAAGTTATTTGTAAGAAGAATAGTTTGGCTTGTGTAAGGAGATTGTTGCACTTGTTGTCCGCCGAGATGCACACCAACAATAGAAATCTTTCGAAAGCTGTTCCTTCACTACAAGTGGGGAAAGTGTGGCCTTGGGGGCAAGCAATGAGCCAGGTACTGTCACCTGAATCCCAGCTCCTCCGTTTAGGCTAACTCCTAACGAAGCCAAGGGGGGTAGTCCCTACAAAGAGTTTACTATGGCTCAATGTGTTTTAATGTTTTTGGTGTTTGGTGATGCGGATGAGTGTATTTTAGGAGTTTTGAATGAGAGATCACAGTTTATAATAGACACAAGATAAAAAGCAATCCACTTTGCGAAACAGTATGTGAATAAATCAAGATTTGTGAGAAATAAAGCATCCACTGATCAATCACTTAAACAAAGGACAAATGGCCCCAAATAATAATGAAAGTATGAACAAAACCAGTGCCTTATGGAGTCAATAACTTTGTGTGTAGTGCTAGGGGATGCTGAGAATACAAGTCTTAGTAACTGTTCGTGAGATCGTTTTGCAAGTTATCTTGGTAAATTAAGAATTTTAGTGATCTGGATTATTAGGCTAAGAACAACAAGGTAAACAAATCGACCGGAAAGGTATACTTTCAGTGGCTTCCCTTTTGATGGTATGTCGGACCGCCCAGATGTCAAGGAGTAAGTGCCTAAAGACTTAACTACTCCGATGTCTATGATAGCGGTAACTTTCGGCCCCACCAGGTTTAGGAACTTTGCCCACTACCTGAGTATGTTTCGAATGATTAACGCCGGTTTGTTGGTTGTGGGGGTAAAATTTTTATTATGTTATCGAAAAATTATCAAACCTAACACCTTTCTGAGTACTAGGCCAACCTTTTCAGGTTGGCAGAGCATACGGGTGTTGGATAGCAACCAAGATAAATTATTAAAGGGGGAGTGTGAGTTGGAATGTTTTAAAATTATTGGAGCACACAGTTCAACTCTCCGACAGAGAGTGCTCTTGACTTTGTCTTATGACAAGGTTCAAGAGACTTAGTTATTCTATATGCCTAATGTAGGGAAAATGCAAAATTAATATGCTCTCCGACAGAGAGTGCTCTTGACTTAGGTTATTGCAAGTTCAAGAGGCTTAGTTCCTTTTAAAGATAGACAAAGTGCAAGCTTATGAAACCAAACAGATGATAGCTCAACAAAATGAAAAAAACACTAATGACAATGTTAAGTGACAAAAATAAACTAATCTAGCAACCTAGCATTTTGAAAAGTAAACTAATCTAGCAATTAGTACTTCTAATGATGCAAAAATTTAAACTAAACTAAGCAAAGCAAAACTAAGCTAGAAATCAAACCACTCAAAGAACACTACAAACTTCCCCAAATGGGGGAAGTTGGGTGTGGGGGATTAAAAACCCCACTTATGAACTTTATTGATTAAGTGCAATATTTTTTAGGAATTTCAACCATTTGAAGAGACTTAGAGAAATAAAGTGGAAGAAGGCCTTAATGGCTTCTTTTTTACAAAAAGGAGAGTGATTGACTTTGTCTTCTTGTTTCAAATCCCAAGTGTTTTGGATCTTCTTGGTTTTTGGTACTTGGTTTGGAATCTCCTTTTGGTTTTGAAGTGGTTCTTCTCTTCACTTTGATTAATTCCTCCTCTTCTTATTTTTCAAATCTTCTTCTTGAGTTTGCTTTTATCACACCTACAAAACAATGTAAATCAAAATACAAGCACCCTTTAGCATTAGTCAAATCAAACAAAATGAAACTAGATGCACTTAGATCTAAGTATTAAATGAGATGCAACTTTTCAATGAGATCTATATGCAACTATTCAAAGTAAACTCGATGCAAAGCCTAGAATGAGATCTACACTATATGAAAACTAACAAATTGAAATGCAACTAGAATGGGACTAGATGTAAGATCTAAATATGCCTAAGTGTTTAACTTTTCATATGCATAAAACTACTAGTAAGATACAAAAATGGATCTAGCTATCAACTAGATCTTAACCACTAACAAGTCTTTAAAATGTCTTTTGTTATGATTTAGGGCAGACTTAGAAGTGGACGAGAGGAGACAAGGAGGAGCAGATCAAAGGCAAAACAAGAGGAAGGGTAAAGCCAAACTTGGGATGGACGAAAGGGATGAAGAGAGGAGACTTGAAGGGGGATGAGGGCAAAGGAGAGAAGGATGACTTAGGGAAAAGGATGAGGAGAAGACAAGGGTAAGGAGAAGTAAGACGAAGGCTAGAAGGAGTAGAGAAAAGGTAAGAGGAAGACGAGAGCAAGGAAGGAGACTAAAGCTAAGACGAGAGGAAGGAGAGAAGGAAGACAAGGTAGGAAAGAGGAGCTATGGCTTAGAAGAAAAGACTAGCAATCAAAGACAAAGACTCAAGGAGAAAGTGGAGGGCTTGAAGAAAAGAAGCCCTTGGAACTAGGTAACCAGTTTGAAAGTAGTGTTTTGTTTTGATGGAGAGAAGCAAACTCTTAGCTTTAAGTGTAATCTTAAGATCCTGTCTTTGGGAGGCTTCTTGAAAACACAAGTGTTGGGGCAAAATACTGATGGAAAGGAGGGAGATACAACCAAGTTCACCTCCACTCTATCTTTTGGATACCTGCACACATGCAAAACTTTTACAAACAAACTAGATCATGCTTAGGGTAGTAGACTAAATCGAAATAAAAGACAAACAAGTATTACCGATTACAGTTTGTGCTCTTAAAACAAATCAAGCCTAAAACCAACAACTAACTTGGACCATCAAATATTTGTTCTTTGCTCTTAAGAAAGAGATCTAAGCTAAACAACGATTAAGCATGAAATAATATAATTTAAACAAGGGCAAGTATCACCTCAATGATGGAAATATTTGCTCACAATCACTAAGTGCACACCATAGACCTCCAAAGCCAACTTTATTTCCAATATGTAGCAATAGCCACAACCTTTACAATCTCAGCAGAGTAAGTTTACAACCAAAAGTCCATCGGAAGAGAGCTCAAAGAGCCTCTACTTATACCAAAACAAGAGCCAGTCTACCCTAATTCGAATTGGCACAAAGGGAGCCAATAACACTAAACATCAATTCGAATTGCCATCAAATCTCAAATACCATCAAGCTTGGAGTGGAAGACTATCACACAACTCGAACTTGTATTGAATGAGGATGGGGAGGTGGCCTCCACCTAGGCAAGGCGCCCCCCATCCCTTCCTTGTTATCTCCACCACCACATAGTAATGTACATCCTTCCAATAAGAAACCTCCACCTCAATAACACGTGAGCTTTAGGAGATATATGTGATCCTCCCTTGAGTCAATGCATGAGTTAATATAGGATTCACGCATAGTTGTGTTGAAAGCCAAGCCATGAGGTGGCCTAGACTTTAGGAAGGCGCCTACCAAGAAGTTAATGCACATCAACAACCCATTTACCAAGTGACATATCATCAAATCAAGTTTTGCATGCATGAGGGCGAATTCACTTGGAGGAGATCTTTGTTGGTGACTGGATAGTTGACTGGGTGATGACTGAGATGATTGGAATCTTCATTAATGCTCAATGCCATGTCAATTAGCCTTTTATTTTATTCTTTTTGGATTATTTTGGAGAGATTTGGTTTTTCTCCAAAATATTCATTTTTTATATTTTAATTAATAATTTCTCTGTAAATGACTTTTTTGAGAAATTATTAATTATTAGGCTGAATTGACATCCAAAACTTAGGATAAACTGGTCTGGGGGTCATGAATGATTTTTGGCTTAAGGTTCAAGTCTTCAATCACTGAATTCGGATCCCGGATGACTGACATATTACAAATTGAAATTTTTCCATTTAAACTATGGAAGAATTTATTTAAAAAAATAAAAATAATTAAAAACCCAAAACCGGAGGACCCGGTAAAATTTTTTTCGAATTGAGGACCCGGTAAAATTTTTTTCGAATTTTTTTTTTTCTGAGGGTCCTAGTGACCTAGGACATGACCAAAACCTATTCTAATAGTGTTTAGTAGGCTTATATACATCAGTTGGACTCTAATAACCCCCCATGGCTAAAATTTTCAAAATCGGGCATTCCAACTTTGGAGGAAGCGGGAGAAAACCTCATTGATTATAGCTCGGCTATAGGCAAAGTATAATTGACAAGGGAAAAAAACTCCCTGGAATACCTTAGTTGCTTAACCAAGTCATGGGGAATCGAGCCACTCAAAATCCTACGAGTACACTTTATTACAAACCCCGTGGGGCCATGGTCATGTTGACTGAAAAACAAAATTGACTAGCCAAAATTGGCTAGGCACAAATGATGGATCATCTAATACACTGGAAAACAAACACTTATCATGTTTGTCAAATGGCGGCTCTTCAGATAATCCAACTATGGTACAAAAAAGTTGGTAACAACACTAACATGAAATTACAAGTTTATTATTTTATAACAACATAACTACGTAAGTATGTCTATTGCTATTCCGAAACTGTGTAATAGCAGATTGAGATAATGTGTTTATTCATGTTGTGGAAGTCATTGTACCAAATGGCTGCACACCTGGACATCTTTGGGAGAGGGCCCCACCATACCCTACCCCCTCTTCACTTCAAAACTTTAAAAAAATTTGGATTTTGAAGTCTACAGGCTAAGATTTATGGGCCAGAATTATCCTCGAAGTACCCAAAATTAGGGTACTTTGCCTTTTTTGGAGTACCAGTACCCGACTAGACAGTGAAAAGTACCGGGTACTTGGGAAAGGTATCGGGTACTTCTTGGGTACTCCTAGGAGTACCCGTTCCTGTACCGAGTACTGGCACGCGTGCCCGAACCCCCGGTACGGGTACCATGGCTACTTAGTTTTTATCCCATAGTAAAACTATATCACCAGGTTTGAATATTTCGTGCCAGTACCCGATACGGGTACCATGTCTACTTAGTTTTTATCCCATAGTAAAACTATATCACCAGGTTTGAATATTTCGTTTCTAGTGCTTTGGTCAAAAGTGCCCTTGATTTGCTCATGTTTTATGACCATCTTATTAAAAGCTTCCCTCCAAGTTTCATTAAGCTCTATCAATTTATCAATTCTCGCTTGCATGGCTTCTAGGTTAGAGGAGTATTGATGTAACAATTCATAAACTGGGATCTGGAGATTTCTGGGTAGCCTACAGTTTTGACCATAAACAAGCTCAAAAGGAGCTTTGCCAGTTATCCTTTTTACTATTGTTGTATCCGCCCATAAGGCATATTTCAACTTATTATCCCAACTCCGCTTATTTTCACCTAGCATTCTTTTCAGAAGTCTGATCAAGTTTTTGTTGTTGGATTCAGCCAAACCATTCCCCTGTGGGTAATAATTTGGCGAATGAGACAAAACAATACCATGGTTCAAGCAAATGGTGGACATTTCGATCTTGCTGAAAGCTTTAGCATTATTTGTAGTGATCTTTAGAGGACAAACATATCTGGGGACTATGTATTCCTCAAGAAATTTTATTACCACCTCTGCAGTTGCCTTCTTAGTAGGGATAGCCTGGACCCATTGTGTGAAATAATCTGTGTAGGTCAGGATATACTTATGCCCGTTACTTGAACTCTCATCGAACAGCCCGACAAAATCCATCCCCCACTATTGAAAAGGGGCTTCTATGATAACCAGAGACAAAGGTAGGGTTGGTAATCGTGGCTTTCCAGAGAAAAAATGGCACTCTTGGCATGTCTTGACGAAGCCATGGACGTCTTTAAATAAAGTGGGCCACTAGTATCTTGCTCGCATAATTTTGGCTGTCGTCGTTCTAGGGGCATAATGGCCTCCGCACAATCCATAGTGCATTTCTTTGATGATAGCCTGGGATTCTTTGGACTTACGCATTCCAAAATGATACCATCTGGGTTCTTCCAACCCAAACTGTCCTCAGTCAAAACGTATTTAGATGCCTTCAACCTGAGGGCTCTTCTTTGATGGTCTACCAAGTGATCAGGACACGCCAAATTCCTCAGTTTGAAAATGATATCCCTATACCACTCATGCTCCTCATCTATGGAAGAAATCATGGCGTTATTTGTACTGGGCTCCTATGTAATCTTTCCATTTCCTTCTGTCAAGAGTTGAGCTAAGCCTTGACCCTTCACAATTTTAATAGGTTTGATTACTAGGTCATACTCTTGGATCCTTGATACACAATTCCCTCTTACACCAATGCCTTTGTGTTGAGACAATACATCCTTAACAACTTGGTAAGGGACATAAGCAATTATTTTGGAATAGCCCATGTAAGTTCGAAAATGCTTTAACGATTTCACCAGAGCATAGGCCTGCTTTTCTGTCGTGGTATAGTTTAATTCTACGTCTCTTGGATTCTTGCTCATGAATGCTATAGGTTGTTCATGATTTTCATCATTCTTTTATAGAAGCACACTTGCTATAGTGTCTTCAGAAGCATACGAGTAAATTAGAAAATCCTTGTTATAATTGGGACAAATCAAAATAGGGGAGGCTGAGATAGCTTTCTTCAGTTTGACAAATGATGATGCCTTATCCCATACAAACTTGACATCCTTTTTTAACAATGCATTCAAAGGATTAGCTATTTCTGCCAGATTAGGGATAAATCTCCTGACAAAATTAAATTTTCCAAAGAAAGAGCGGAGGGTGCTAACATCATGGGGAACATGGATGGCTTCAATGGCATTAATTCGTTCTAGGTCAATTCTGATTCCATCCTTGGATAGAATGTGTCCTAGAAGTTTCCCCTCAATTCTAAACGTGGATTTCTTTGGATTTAGAGAAATGCCGAACTTTCTACACCTATCAAAGATTTTCTTAAGATGACTGACATGATTGCTTCTTTCGTTCGAAAACATAGTGAAGTCATCCTGATAGATAGCAATGATTGTACCTATGAGATCGTTGAATGCTTGGTCCATGGCCCTCTGAAAAGTTGATCAAGCATTAAGCAACCCAAATGGCATTCTAATGTATATTCATAGGTGCCCCACGATGTAGTCAAAGTTGTTTTCCCTCGATCTTCCTTTTTGATTTGAACTTGATTATAGCCAGAGAAACCATCTAACATAGATAACATTCCTGCCCTCGTCACACTTTGTAGCAGGTTTTCCATATTGGGTAATGGATAATTATCCTTTAGTGAAGCCTGATTTAAATTTTTGAAGTCTATACAAATCTTGATTTCACCATTCTTCTTTCTCACAATCACATGATGTGATACCCATTTAGTGTGCCGAACATGTCTGATAATTCCAACAACAAGCATCTTTTCAAGTTCTTTCTTAACCAAAGGGGCAAGTTTAGGGTTAATGTTTTGAAGCTTCTATTGATAAGGTTTTGCTCCTTCTTTTAGAGGGATTGTATGTTCAATGACAGATTGGTCATAGGTTTTTAGATCCTCATAGGTTCAAGCAAAAACATCCTTGTACTCCCGAATCAGATTCTCAATTGACCTTCTTTCTTCTTTAGAGGCATTCTTCCCAATCCTAATCATTTTGGGAGAAACAGGGGACCCAATGTTGACCTCAATCACCTCGTCAACTAGTTCAGATCTTCGTCCCTTGTATTCATCTTGTCTATTGAAATTCTTCTCCAATGGAATCGCGACTTCTGTTATATCTATGTCGACCATTGGTCCTCTATTCAATTGATCTTCAAAACTAACCGTGGGACTTTGAGAAGCACTTAGGAACTGAATAATTTGAGCATCATCATTGAAAATTTGCTAATGGTCTTGATTGTCTAGGACAGATGGTTTAAAAAGAACTTCGACCTTGCAATTTCACTGCGATAAATTTTTGGGGATCTCGAAAGTACTAGCAGCAACAACTAAATCATCGGCCAGGGAGTTATTTCCTCGGGGCACAACCTTAATGCCAAAAGCATCAAAGCTCTCCATGGTATCCCAGACAACATTCCTATAATCCCCAAGTGCCCTCTCCAGGCTCCCGACACTTGTCCAATTTGCCCCATTGGCGTTTTGCTCTCACTTTTACCTATTTAAGCAACCATTCTCTCATGTATTTCGGATGGTCAAAGGACCGAAATGCTGTTGAAGCTTTGCTCTTGTACTGTGTTACTCTTTGGAATAAAAAGGCCTTGGAGGCAGATCTATGGTGTAATGCTTTTCATGTGTGGATGGTAATTGTCAAGTACTTATGAGGTATAATCTGTCTTGTTTTCTTTGCTTTCTGTTGGTTGAATTTGGCCTTTCAAAGGGAGCTATCTCCCAGTAGGATAAGATTAGAAAAGCTTGTTTGCTTCATAGTCTTATTGTTCATTTGTAAGTAGATCTCTTAGAATGGCATGTTCATTTTGTTTAATGCTCATGTTTTCCAAATTTCTACTGTAGGTGGTGTTGCCTCCTAATACACACCTGGGGGGCAACGCGGTAGGAAACCTTCAAGCTGCTCGGTGTGTCCTTGGGGGCAAGTTAGAGTTAAGTGCTATCACCTGATTGCTTGACTCCCTCGTCTAGGCTACTCCTAGCGAAGAAGCCAAGGGGGGTGGTCCCTATAAAATGAATCTATGGCTTTTAAACTATTAAAGATAAAAAGCACATCTAGGAGTTAATGATGAAAATGGAAAATACAGAAACAAATAAACAATTGCAATTAAGTTTAAGTACAACAACACATGAGATTAAAATCATTCATGACATTTCGTAGATTTAACTTAACCATGATAACACATAATGACCAGTGCCGAGATTGTAAGTGTGATGTTGTTGTGTTGTGTCGTGAAAGTTTTGCAAAGTCTCGTTGTTCATTTTAGATTTATTAATGAGTATTAAGGAGTGGGTAAATTATTGGTTTGGCCCAACTCTGAATCGTTCCTTTGAACTGGGCGTTGTGACAGCTATACCAAGTGTCCAACCAGGTGAGGATGAACCTTCTTACGACACCTGCTGACTCTATAGTTAGTCTCAGTCGACCTCCCGAGTTCTTAAGATTGAAACTTTGTAGGATTGCCCTATTAAAACTAGTCACTCAAAATCCCCTTTCTGATTGACCAAACTGTTCAGACTAAGTTGCAGTGGTCAAGAGCATACTCGGGTTTGTCAAGCCTTGGTAAATTTTATTTAATGTGAAAAAGGTGAGTTACTTAACTAATCTAAAGTCCAAGAGTCTCTTTTCCACACACCAAAAAACGGTGCAGTACTTCGGGAAAACAATGGCATGAATTTTAAGGTTTATTGAAACAATTGTAAAAGTGACAAAGCATGAAATAAGTAAATCAGATCTAATAAGTCCTTTAGGGACGTTTGTGTGCTTTGTGAGGTGATTTAATTACTATTAACATAAAGGAACTAATCTAAAACAAAAAATAAAAAAATAAAAAGAATGTGAATCCCCCCTGGGGGGATGGGTGCAGGCGCTGGAATAGCCTGCTTTGCTCTTTTTATTTTTCAAGTTACAATAGCCAAAATGAGAAATGTTGCTGGTCCTTAAGGAACTGGACAACTTACAAATGCTAGAGGAGAGAAAGGATAGTAAAAATGGTTCTCCGGATGGTCACGCAAGCTTCCAGATATGAGATTTTGGCCAATAAATCTTTCAAACCTGCTAAAATATCAGAAAAACCAGCGAGCTAATTTAGTCTCAAAAGAGCCAAAAAACACTTAAAAAGTGTCTTTGGCCATACTAAAAAATTTGCAAAAAATTTCTAATTTACTAGCAAAGAAAGATGAAAAACAACAACTATGTAAGGCAAGCTAGAAAGCTTTCATTTTTACGATCTTTGCTTGCATCTTTAAGAGATGGCAAACAAATCAATAGCACTAGATTTGCTTGATAAAACTTTGAAGACTTAAAATTTCTTCTACTTACCTCTTTAGATCTACACTTTGAACTTTGCAAAGAAGAAGAAAAACAACCTAGATCTAAATGATCAAATAAAACTTTTATGATTTTTAGATTGCCAGCATTTAGATCTACTTTATAAAATGACTTTTGAATCAAGATCTAAATGAAAATAGTAACCGTAACAAAAAAGGATGAGAAGAAAAAGATTGAGAAGTAAGAACCCATGGGGGTTGAGTGCTAAGGTTGGGCAGTGGAGTCCATTTCCTGATGCACAGGTAGAATCAGGTGTCTTGATCGGATATATTGAATTGAGTATAGAGCTAATATGCTCACCACATCCTCCAGCTTAAGCAACCTGCAGTATCACAACACAACTAGCAAAGAGGATTAAAAGCATATGTGTAAATGAACAATAGAAAACTTGAGAAATAATAGATTCAAACAAGATATCATACTACTTCTAACATTCTAATATCATTAACAAAAGTAAGCAACCTATAAAGCATTACTCATTATTACTTATGAAAGCTAACTTCCCTTTAAAGGACAAATCGATCCCAACAATTGCAAGCATGAAATAGAAGAGATACAGGTTACCTCATGTTATCAAAGCACACCACATCCAACCAAGGACCACAACAAGGTAAGCCTCCAAAGCCTTCTTATTAACTCAATGAAAAATATTACAATACTCTGCGAGCAAAGGTTTCGCTTTCTGATCTTAACAATGGAGAAGAGCTCTCCTTATATAGCAAAAGCATGCAAGAGGGGGGTGCTTTAATCAAGGGAAGGCGCCACCATCAAGAGGGAGCTCATCTTTTAGTTCAATGCTTTGATTGGATCCTTGATTGGAATCCAATCCAAGGGGATTGCACCACCTTTGAAGAGGTAGGCACATTCCTCTTTGGAGATATCACCACAAACAAGGATTTGCCATGTGGAAAGGGCTGCCCGTAATGGAGAGAGGGCGCACAATAGAAGAGCGAGTTAACACCAAGCTCCATCCTTTGATGATGGGATTTGATTGGAAGCCACATGAATGGGGTTGGGCCACCTCAAGAGAGGTAGGCGCACCCCTACCTTGTTTTCATCACATCAAATCCAAATCGACCATGTGGAGATGATGCCCATGTGAGAAGAGGGGCACATCTCTTAATTGGAAACTCCAACGTTGACTCTTAAATCACATCAAACTCCAACGCTTTAACTTAGGAGTATATTCGCCCTTTATTTGGAATGAGTTGCCAAGTCATTTTGGCACATGCTAATTGCTTTTTCAATTATATATATATATATATATTTTATATTGGTGCAATTGTCGCACCATTAGCATTTAAATGCCATTCTGTAGGTCCGATAAAAAAAAATGCTCCAAGTGATAATTTAATCACCCAAAACATAGGAAGATAAGGTCCTAGGGTAAAGAGGATGCTCTGAGCGTGAAAACGAGCATCCTTGTGCCAAATTCCGCTTCCGGATTACACTTTTATCACAATTTGAAGTTTTCCAATTAAACCATTAAAAAATGGCCTAATTTTGCGGAAAAAAATATTTTCATCGGAATTGACTCAAACTCCTAGGGGACCTAGTACATGTCCATACGACTCATTATTGATGGCTAGCATGAAAAAATACATACACTTAGGCTTTAATAAACCTCCCAAGGTTTGACCACCAAGGTGAATACTCCAGCGTTGGAGGTGTGAGTGAAAAACTCAGGAATTATACGTCACTGAAGCGCAACGCATAATTCCTAAGGAAAAAACACTCTAGAGTATCTGTTATCACATATATAGTAGCCGGGCTACCATACATTATTTTTCAGATTCCAGAGCACATTTCAGCCAGTTCCTTTACTTTGAGATGATGAGATGAGCAGCTATCTATGGATCACTATCAGATTTTGGACAGCATATGTATTCCCTATGCCATGACTGAGTCTCAGGACACTCAGAGAGATGACCGATGTAGCCATTATACCATTGGTACAGAGCAGTCAGTAGTGCCCAGAGTTACAGCAGCATTTTCAGAGGACAGACGATGGTACAGGTTGATGAGCATTCAGGTATATGACTCAGCAGGTATATCATTGTGTTATGGTTATATTGCTTTTATACTTATTCTTATAGCATGTCTTAGCACTTAGTGTCATGATCTGGCGATCATATAGATATGTGGACCTGGTTGATCTTATTATATATATATAATTGTCCCTACTCAGACTTAGAAGTTCACTATTCATACTCATCGGTATTACCCTCCTTAGGGGGAATAGAGGTGATCATTCCACCATACCTTGGCTTGCTAGTGTCGGCTCCATCATTCATTGTCTTCATCCATCCATTACCTACCTTTTAGTTTATCACCCTGACTTACTACTTGACTAGTGACATGGAGGATCTTTTTCCCCACTATAGCCTCTGTATTGGATGAGCTTCCCTGTTTATTGTGTCTCGGCTCTGAGTTGGTGACAAAACTTGCCTTTGGCGAGTTGGAGTTCCTTGTGAATTCCCCTTAGTCACTAAAGTTGTGTTGGCTAAACCTGAAACTTTTAGTGCTGCCATGAATACAAAATCTGGAAAAATGAAATGCTATATCTTGTATGAAAAGCCCATTCATGCAATGTGTTTCTAAACACACATGAATGAAAGGCATGCCAAATGAAAATGGCTATGAAAATAAAATGTTATATCTTGTGGAAAATAAATACCTAGGTAAACAAGCTGTCCATGACACACCTAGAAGTGCTCAGGTAAACAAGTGCCTTAAAAACACACCTGCAGCAGAAAGCCTAAAATAAATGTAAATCTATGCAATGTGTGTATAAACACACATAGATCAAGGCTATGGAAACTTCAGGCCCAAAAAGCAATGGAACTTAAAAGCTATATCTAAACAATTGTTGGCCTTATTTGTATTATGGATTGTGCGCATCTGTGAAGGTGAATAAACCCTCTTTGAACAACTCATCCATTTGTGAGACACCGCCATTCCCTGTGTTATTGCTCATTCAGTATATACTATGGTGTGTATTCCCTTTCCCTTGCCAAAGTGTCACAAAGTTAAGTCAGTCAAGTCATCCCTTAGCCTAGCCAGTTATTTTAGCCTTCACCCTTCACTAGCAAATTGATCACAGCTATGAAGTGAGTATGATCTTGAAAGTCTAGTCTGAGTAATAATAATAATTAACGACATTATGTATTTGGATTTAGATCGCCAGTAATGATTACTTTGTGCTATAATTGTTATTTGAATAAGTTGTAGAGCATGCATTAACCTCGGACACTTTGCAGCAGCTTATGATGATGGTCTGAGTTATATTGGGTCATGTTGACTTGGTTAGGCATAGTCTGACCATGGTCAACCATAGGACATGAGATGGCTGGACCTTATGATGACATGGATAGATGATATATGGTCTATGTATACATACATGATGATTCTATGCAGCAGCTACAGGGTTATGATGATGATTCTTGATTACAACAGTATTTGATTATTTACAGATTATTATTATTGGCCCTGTTCCGGTATATTGGATATATATATTTTGATCATGCAGAGACTCATATGGTGTATGAGTACACATCTTGGATGGATTTGGACCTTCTGAGTCCAATGAGACAGTTTGTTTTCAGTTCCGGGCACTTACAGTGATGATTGAGCCTCAGTAGGCTGTCCTAGTGCAGTTTTGGCCTGTCGGAGGCCCTGTCAGAGCAGATGTGATTTTTATCCGGTTGACCTAGGGCGCTGATGATGGAGGGGGTGGTCCAGCCACTTGTTTTTACCATATTACCCCCCTCCCGGACACACTGGTGCCCTCACCTTGACAGCGCAGGCACTCCAGGAGGCAGTTTGGGGCAGTTTCACGCTTCCCGAGGCATTTCAGGATTGGTAGAAATGGCTATTGAGGAAATCGATATGGGCTACTGAGGCAAGGTTATGGCATGGGATGATCAGTAATGATAGATCGGGGTCCTCCACACCTTCTCCAGCAGTTTCAGCTTTATCGGGGCCCGCATCCATCACTTATGGCACTTTCTGAGGATTTCTGAGGTCTTATTGAGGCCTACGATTTGACTATGGTGGCACGATTTGGTACATTGATGATTATTTATTGATTATTGTGCTATGGGGATTGACCAAGGAGGGATAAAACTACCCCTTGGACCCACCATAAGCCCTTTATTATATTTTGTCATCATGATTTGGTGGGATTCCCCTCTTCTAGGGCGATTTTGTCCACTCACATAATATTTTATTAGTGATCCATGTATTTTATTGTTGAGCTCATCTCAACCATTGATTAGACATTGGTATCTTTTAATCTTAGCCACTCATTCAAAAAGTGGTTAGGATTATGCTCTCTCCCCATCCTATTTAAGGAGGGAGCCTCTCATTGTAAAATTCATCTAGAGATTTTTGGCTCTTGGCTCTTGGAATAAAATTTCTATCTTTTGGAGTACATGCTTGGATTGGAGTGAATGTTGGTTGTTTTGATTGTAAATGCTATTGTCCATTGCACTGGAGGATCTATTGTAGCTATCTTGCATATTTGCCATATTTTATTTGCAGGTTAAGAGGACGATTTTGACAAGTGCGAATTGGTGGGGAGGCTTGCCCTTCAAGCTTGGAAGAAGTCGTTTTGGGTTTGACAGGGAGTAGTTTTGCCTTTGTGTCAACTATTCTATGTTTCTCTCTCTCTTGCTTGTATCTACCTTCAATTTGTTAAACTGATTGATGCTTTGCTCCTTGGCTTGACAGGTTAGAAGGAATCACATGTGGCTTGGAAAAATCGATTTGGCAAGAGGGCTTCAACAATTCTCCATTTGATCTTTGGCAAAGTAATCCTCGTCTCAACTAGCATTCATCTCTTCATCCAGGTATGTTCCAAGAGGTATGATCTTCTCTTCCTTGAATCTTCCATAATTTCTAGATCATAAAAACCCTAATCAAATTAAAACCCTTATTTTTTGTATTTTTCAGATCTACTTAGATCTAGCCTTGCAATTGAAAAGATATCAAAAACCCACCTCTATAGGATCCACCCCTAGTTGGATCTATAGTTTGGTGGTGATTGGCTAAAAATTGACACACTTTTCAATGCAAAAAGCCTTCTTGAGCCTAAATCGATTTTCCTATGAGAAGCTTGTTGGGTTAGATCTAGCACATGGGTAGGTGAGATCCCACTTGATTTGAAATCTAGACACTTGATAACCTATACCCACGTCTTTACTTTGGTGAAAACTACCTTGTGGACATCTCTCCATGTTTTAAGGGGTTGAAACCCCCTTTTGATTCTCTTGGTATCTTAAAACTTAGATCTACTAAGATCTAGCCATTGGGTTCACTTGAAATTTCGAACATACATAGATCGGGACACTAGCATCCCGGATCTACAATTTGGTGGCCATTGGACTTGATTTGGTCCACCAAACCCATTTTTTTACCTTCCTTGGGCAAGTCGCACCCCCTTGAAGATTTGAGTTGGTCCACTTTTAGGAGGTGGGTGTTGGAGATTTTCGTGGATTTGGAATCCCCATGTCTTGAAACCTAGGTCCGTACTGTCTTTTTGTCATGATCCACCTTGGGGGTTGCATTCCTTGTTTCAAGGGATTGTGGTCCACTTAGGGTAATCACTTAAAAAACCTAGATCTAGTGAGATCCAACCATTGGATCTCATCCAACCCACTTGACTTGGCTTCTAGGTGTCCCGATCTACACTTTGACATACTTCTTGACCCCATTAGCCCATCCAACAAGGCACTAGTCCTTCTCCAAGCAAGTCGCACTCCTTGGGATTTGTGTCAAACCCTAGATCTAACACATGGGTACTCCTAAAACCAACTCCAACTTATAGATTTAGCCTATACCTAACCTATAGTACCAACCTCATACCTAACTTCACCTTGTGGGTCCACCTAGAACCATTTCACGCTTCCCAAGAAAACAAGACCCACTTGTGAAAACACATGGTACTATACCTAGTAATCATACCCCACCAGGTGGCCTAAACCATACATAGGTTGAAACACTAACTATCCATTACACCACCTTCAACCATTCCTTAACCATTAGGTCCACTTAGCCTTGCATTGGTTTCCGTAACTCATCATTTACCTACCCTTAGAAACCTTTGTTTGGGTCCAATCAACTGTGATTGGGGTATAGGGTCTCCCCCTTGGTCTAGTTACACCTTGACCTAAAGCGAAGAGTGCCTCGGTTGACGTGACTCCCGCATTGCATTGGGAACCGTGGCATCTCTTGGGTCACCTCTTTAGTTGCCTGTCTCCTCTACCGTCCCGGATGGGATACCTGTAGGGGCAACTACAAGTTGTGTGATAACAGTATCCCCTTGATAGATAAACCTAAGGTAAGCCAAGCCTGTTACAAAAAAGACCATGCTTAGACCAACTTATTACAGTTCCCCATGGGGGTATGGACACGCAAAAAGTTTTAAAAAGGGCCCAATCATGACGTGATGGACTTCAGTATCCCTAAAAATGAACATGTAACATGTTCATCCCTGACACGCTCGCTTGAAAGTCCAACTAAGTGCAACTCAGGTGGTAACAGGTGGCACCAAGCTGTTTGACCATTTTTGTGCAAGGATTTCTAAGTTTGCATGTGATCTCACTTGGAGAAGGGGTTGAGCTTGTTTGCATCCTCCTCATCTTCAAGATCTTGTGAAGGACATAGTCCCTCGGTGTTCTTCCAAAGCAGACTCTACGACCCAAAGTTCCCAGGCTTCTAGTTTCATTCTATCTCTCTCCTTCACTTCTTTTAAATTTCTCTTGGTTACTGGTTACCTTTATGCATTCTTACTTTAAATAGTTTTATTTTAAAGAATATCAATAGCTATTTCGATATGTTTGCCTTCTCTTAACTAGATCTGATTTTCAAAGCATTATTCTCAGAATAGATCTAGCACTCTAATCGGTACTTGTGTTTATGAGATTTCTCCATCTTTTGGTACTTAAGATTTGTAATAATTTTTTATGCTTTTAACTTCATATCTAGCATTTGTAGTGCTTTCAGGTGGCTGGTTTTAGACTTTTGACGAACAAGTGAGAGGAAGTGCTGCCGAAAAATCGAAGATTTGGGCCATCTGGGACCGCAGGAGCACCTTGCTTGCTTTGAAGTCATTTTTATGAAACTTGTAAGCCTTTAGTTCTTGATTTATTAAGGACCAAAGGCATCCACCCTTGAAACTTGTAAAAAATAATAATAAAAGCAAGTGGGCTACCCAATGCCCACACCCATCCCCCTCGGGGACCTATGTCATTTTTGTGGCGTGACTCTTTTTGCTTTTTGTTTTCAGTTACTAATTTTAGTTAGTTTCTTTTCTTGGATTAGAATAATTAATCACATCATTTTACGCATATCACTAAAGTAGTTTACTTTTTTGTTATTTCATTTTCGCATAAGAGTGACGAACTTTGTCTTGGTCCAGTTATCACACAACTTGTAGTTGTCCCTAAAGGTATCCCATCCGGGATGGTAGAGGAGATGGACAACTAAAGAGGTGACCCAAAAGATGCCACGGTTCCCAATGCAAGCTGGGTGTCATGATAACCGAGGCATTCTTCGCTTTAGATCAAGACAAATCAAGATCAAGGGGGAGACCCTAGCCAATCAATGAAGACTAGCTAACCCAAAGACTCCTAGGGAAATGTGTAAAATGCAAGGAGGAAGTCAATGGTGAGTTAGATCTAGTAAAAGTTAAGTGGACCCAAGGGTTAGGATATGGTTGAAGAGGCTTAAAGAGTGACAAATGGTTCAACCAATGAATGACAAGGGCCACCTATGAGGTTTAATCAAATAGATCTAAAAGATGACTTAGTACCATAAAAATTAGCCAAGTGGGACCCACTCCTTAAAAAGTGGAAAATTGGTCCAAGTTGGGTCCACAAGGTCAAAGTTGGAAATGGATGGTACTAGGGGTATGCTATGGCATGGATCTATGGATTGACCAAGAATTAGCAATACCCAAATGTGGGATCTCGCAAATGGCCACCTACCCAAGGAGTGCGAATTGCCCCAAGGGAGACTAGTGCCTTAGATCAAGGGCCAAATGGAGTTGGATGTCCACCAAATTACAGATCGGGGCAAGTGAAATGATAAGTGTTGTTCGCCGAGATGCACACCAGCAGCAGAAATATTTTGAAAGCTGTTTCCTCACTACAAGTGGGAAAGGTGTGGCCTTGGGGGCAAGCAATGAGCCAGGTACTGTCACCTGAATCCCAGCTCCTCTGTTTAGGCTAACTCCTAATGAAGCCAAGGGGGGTTGTCCCTAACAAAGAGTTGTCTAAGGCTCTTATGTTTTTTAAGATGTTTTTGGGTGTATGGATGTGGATGGGTGTTGTTTAGGAGTTTTTTGATGATGGACACAATAATAATTAAGCAATCCACGTTGCAATTGCAAAACACAAGATGAGATACACAATTGATATAATGACTGAAAATTAAATCATCCACAGAATAATAATGACTTAAGCAAATGAAGGACAAATGGTCCAAATTAAGGTGATACACAAATAAGTTTGAGGAACTAGTGCCAAATGGAGTCAAAAGTGATTGGGGATGCTGAAATACAAGTCTCAATATGTGTTCGTGAGATCATTTTGCAATGCTCTTGGTAAATTTTATTGTGTATTTTAGGGGTGGTCTTGATTATTATGGCTAGGGGAATTTCCAACCGATACGCAAGGTACTGGAAATCTGTCCGGGAAATATTCTAAGTGGCTCCGTTCGAAGACATGACAGACCACCCAATTCTCTAGCTAGGCGCTCAATAGCTAACCAACAACTAGAGTCTGAACATGGCTGCCCGGCGCCCCCACTTGGAATTTGCCCACTTAGATTATTTATCGATCAATGCCGGAATCGTTGGTTATGGGGTGAAGATTTTATTATGGTTTAAAATTGAGAGATTAAGCAACCAATACCGTTTCTGATTATTCCAACCTTTTTCAAGGTTGGCCAGAGCATACGTGGTATGGAGAAACGAATAAATTCCAATTTTAAAAGGGAGAATGAGTTGTGAGTGTTTTAATTAGAGCATAAAAGACAGACCTCTCTGACAGAGAGTGCTCTTGATCCACCTTATGGTGAGATTCAAGAGTCTTATCTAATCTATATGCAAATGCACAATGCAGACAATGCTTTCCGATAGAGAGTGCTCTTGACTTGTCTTATGACAAGTTCAAGAGACCTTCTGTTCCTTTTAAGATCAAACAATTATAGCAAAGATACACAATGAGTAGCTCAATATGAAATGAGAGACTAATCTAGCAATTAGTATTCTAAGAATGCAAAAAGAACTAAGTTAACAATTAGTATTCTACTTGCAAAATGGAGAACTAAGCTAACAATTAATATTCTACATGCGAAAAAGTGGAACTAAGCTAGCAAATGAAGCAATGAAAAGGACAAAGACACTACAAACTTCCCCAAATGGGGAAGTTGGGTGTGGGAGCTTAAAAATCCCACTTGCAAATTTTATTAATCAATTACAACTTTTTTGGGATTTCAACCATTGAAGAGAACTTTGAAAGATAAAATGGAAGAAGCCTTAATGGCTTTTACAAAAAGGAGAGTGGTTATTAGATCTTCTTTGGTTTGAGTCTTCTCTTTGTTTTGGATCTTCTTTGCTCTTCTTGGTTTTGGTTTCTTCTTTGTACTTCTTGCTCCTTCTCCTTAGTTTTTGTTCTTTCTCTTCAAGTTTGGATCCTCTTCTTGGTTTTTGTTCTCTTCAAATACCTACAATAAAGATCAACTCAAAACATCCATTATTATTCAAACAAAACAAAAGTAAATCTAAGATCTAAAGTTTAAAAATGGAAACTAACTAACTTAATGCAAGTCCTAGATCTAAGATGCCAAACTTGAAATGAACTAAGTTAAGAGATCTAGATGCAAAACTAACAATGAAACTAGATGCACTACTAACTCAATGAGATCTAAACTTAACTAAGAAGTAAGCAAACAAGGGAAAGGAAGATAGGACGAAAAGAAGGGAGGAAGAGAAGGTAAAGGAAAAACGAATGGAAGAAGGTAAGGTAAAACGAAAGCAAGAAGGTAAGGTAAAACGAAAGCAAGGAAGGCTTGAAGAAAGAAACAAAGGGAAGGAGGAGAGGGAGCTAAAAGGTAGGACGAGGAGAAGAAGAAGACTAGGAAGGGGAAGGACGAAAGCAAAAGGAAGAGATCAACAAAACAAGAAGGAGAAGAAGCTAAAGGAAAAGAAGAGGAGATGAGAGCAAGGGAAAGATAAAAAATGAAAGGAGAGAGGGGAGAAGGAAAAACGAAAGCAAGAGGAGGTAGGAGAGAAAGTGGAAGATTGAAGGCAAGCCAAACAAGGCAAAGAGAATGGAGAAGCCAAAGGATAGAAAAATGGGGTTTAGGGTTTCTTAAAGGACTACAAGTAATTGAAAAATGCTTTTAAAATTTTGAGTTTGATGGATGAGGAAGAGCCCTTGTTGGCTATGTTTCTTCACTTGGAAGTGGAAGCTTCTTGTAGACCCTGCAAAGTGAATGTATTAAGTGGGAAGAACTCCTGTTCAATGATGAAAAGATTGATCTCCAAACTCTTCTCCAACTTCAGTGATCCCTGAAAAACACAACTCTCAACATTTGCCAGATCAAATGCTAGGATGTTAAATCAAACAAATATCTAGATAAATGAAAGATCTAGCATAGATAATCAAATAAATTTTTTAATTGACTAACCTTATGTACTAGATTGATAGTCTTCTAAAGCTAGCATTGAACATAATTTGCAAATAAGAGAGAAGGGTGAGAGAGATAACACCTCAAAAGGATGAAACCACAACACAAAGAACCCTTGCATAGACCTCCAAAGTCGCTTTTATTCCAAGTATTTAAACAAATAACAACAATACAATTTTTGGAAGAGTTCTCTTGCACAAAATCTCCATGAGAAGAGAGCCCAAAAGGCTTCTCTTTATACAAAAACTAGACACCTAAAACCCAAGTCGAATTTGGCTTGAGAGAGAGCCAATAACAATAGACACAAATCGAATTCCAATCAATCACAAGACTTGGAGCTTGATCCATCAATCAACACTGAGTTTGAGTAATTGTGAGTGGGGAGGTGGCCTCCACCTTGGCAAGGCACCCCCCACTCCTCCCTTGGAACTATCACCAAGCCATTCGTGAGTCTCCACTTCATGTTGACGTGTGCATGCAAGGGAGTGCGTGAACCATTCAAGGAGAAGCTTGGAGCTCGAGCTTTTGATAGATCTTGAGTTTGTTGGTGGGACATAACACAAGTGCCCTCCTCTTTATTGCAACCAACGCCCTCTCCATTGGAGAGTACGCCCACCAAAACGTGAGCTGATTGGACCACATGAAGAGGTCCACGAATATGCCATGCTCACGTCATAACCTTAATCCATTCGTTTTTCCAATGTTTAATAAAACATGTTCCTTATCCTTTGGATGTATTCGTACACCTCTTATTAACCAAATTCGACCTTTCCATTCAATTTTTTAATCATATTTTGACTTATTTGATTTTTGGACTTAGTGCATTTTGTCACTTTTTTGGCAATTAAATGCCAAAATGATGCATTTTTAGCCAAAACTCCTCCAGAGGTGACATAATCGCCCGGAATCTAAAGAATGAGGGCGCTAGGGTAAAGAGGATGCTTTGAGCATCAAAACGAGCCTCCCCATGCCAAATTCCGCCTCTAGATGAGGTTTTTATCACAATTTGATTTTTTTTAATTAAACCATTAAAAAATGGTCTAATGGAAAAAAATATTTTTCTCGGAATCAAACGAAACTCCTAGAGGACCTAGTGTATGTTCGTACGACTCAATCGAGATGGCTAACACGCAAAATATCCTAGACACAAGACTCTAATAACCACCTTAGGTTTTGACCACCATGAAAAATACTCCAGCTTTGGAGGTTTGAGTGAAAAACTCAGGGATTATACGCCATTGATGAGTAGCGCATAATTTCTAAGGAAAAAACACTCTAGATTATCCCCCAAATGGCTAAACCTAAGGATAACCGAGTCTTTTATAAAAGGACCCCGTTTAGATCAACTTTTTACAAATTCCCCATGGGGGTATGAACATGCAGTTATTACAAATGGGGCAACATTGCCCTGAAAATGACTTCTGAACTTCTGAACACTGGTGATGAACATTGAACATGTTCATTAAACTGGCGGCTCACAAGAAATTCAGCTATTTGTACAAAATAGCTGGTAACAATAAGCAAGGTGGTTTTTCAAGATCAAGTACAAGCCATGGCTAGATCTCACTAGATCTAATGCATCACTAAGTGACCCAAGTGGGGCACAACCCTCGAAATGAGGAATGGGGCCCACAAGGTGAGAATCACAAAAGTGAAGCACTAGGGGTAGGTTTTCAAGGTAGATCTATTCAATGCAACACAAATCTCACCTACCCACGTTTGGGAACTAGCCAAACTAGCGTCTTCAAGGGAATGCAAATTGCCTTGGAGAGGCTAATTTGCCTTGGGAAATGGGTCAAATGGAGGCCAATCACCACCAAACTATAGATCTGAATTGTCGTGGATGTTATAGAGGTGGGTTTTAAAAATTATCCCTAAAAGCTTGCTAGATCCAAGTAGATCTAAAAAAATGTAAAATGAGGGTTTTAATCCATTAGGGTTTTATGATCTAGAAACCATGGATAAGCCAAGGAGAAAAAGACTAACCTTTAGAACATACATGGATGAAGAGATGAATGCTAGTTGAGATGAGGATTACTTTGCCAAAGATCAAATGGAAGATTTTGAAGCCCTCTTGCCAAAACGTCTTGTCCAAGCCCACACGTGTGCCCCTCTATCCTGTCAAAACCAAGGAGACAAAGCATCAATCAGTCTAACAAGATGAGGGTAGATACAAGCAAGAAATAGATAAGCAAAGAATGATTGGTACAAAGACAAAACCACTCCCTGTTTGATCCACGATTTGGAAAGAAGTTGTAGGGCAAGCCTCCCCACCAATACGCATTCCTCCCAAGACGTCTTCTCCACCTGTAAATCAAAAGTATGGTAAAAGATGCAAGATAGCTACAAGATATCCTCTAGTGCAATGGACAAAAGCATTTACAATCAAAACAACCAACATCCACTCCAAGATCCAAGCATTTGCTCCAAAAGATAGAATTTTATTCCAATAGCCAAGAGCCAATAATCTCTAGATAGTTTTTACAATGAGGGGGTCTCTTCCTTAAATAGGAGAGGAAAGACCAAAACCGTAACCACTTTTGAAATGAGTGGTTGAGATCAAAAGATAAAACATAATAATCAATGGCTAAGATGAGCCAATATAATATATCACATGGATCACTCGAAAGGAGGGTGACGTCATGCCTAAAATGTCTCTAAGGAGGGTGACGTTACACTTAAAGGGTGGCTAGATAGCATGGAGCCACAACAAGACATGGACAAGTCACCTAAAGCACATGGTGGGGCTAGGAGGGATTAATCTCCTTCACTAGCATGTCCCCATGGCACAATAATATAAAATATAAGTCTATGACATGTCCAAGTAACACAAATGATCAAATCCTGTCCCCAAAATCTGAGAGAGACATGCAGTAAAAGACCTCCTGTAGCCACTGTGGACCTTACTGACTGGTGCCAACTGATCTGGAAGAAGGGGGGTTCACCATGGATGACCTCAGAGCAAACCAAGTGCCAAAACCTTGCCTCAATTGTCCAAATCGAATTCGTCATTGACCCTTTTTCCATTTTTTTATCCTCCTGAAAACCCTAAAAGTGCCAAAAGCTGCCTCTAGGGTGCCTGCGCTGTCAAACTGAAGGTGCCATCGTGTCCGGAAGGGTGGTATAATGGTAAAAACAAGTGGCTGGACCACCCCCTTCCTCTGTAGCGCCCTAGGCAACGACTTGCCTCCAATGCTCCTACTGGACAGGCTAGATCAACATTCCCAACTGGTCAACAGGTGGATAACTGCAACTATTATGCCCAGAAGTGCCCGGAACTGAAAGATAAGTGTCTCAATTGATCCAGAAGATCCAAATCCACTAGAGATGAGTACTCATACACCTCATGATAACCTGTGGGATCATCTGTAGGGTCCACCATACTCGGACAGTGTAAAATATGATGATTTGGAAATAATAATAAAACTGACCAAGTGCATCAATCATCATCTGAAGCATATGTCCAACATATGGAATCATCAATAGGTGTATGTGGGACCATAGATCAACATCAATAAGCACAAGTGGTCCACCTCATCACGGATCTCAAGAATGACCATGGTCAAACTATGTTTGACTAGGTCAAAATACAACCAAAGACTAGATTATAACAAAAGACTAAGACATGTTCCTTTAATCATATTCACAGCTTAACTTAAAGTATAAATATCATTCAGTGGTAGTTAATACATATATATTTCAACATTGTTTATAGTTTACTTGCACAAAAGCTTTAAAGACATACTCATCCAATGGACATGGCCTAACTGCTAGCAAAGGGTGAAGGCTAAGGACAAGGCTAGGCAAAAGGGATTACTTGACCAACTCAACTAAGTGACACTTTGGACGGGGAGAGGGGAAGCTACACTCTGTGCTGGATAAAATAACAAAGGGAATGGCAGTGCCTCACAAATGGGTAAGTTGTTTAGAGAGTGCTTATTCAACTTAGGCATCATGTCTACATCAAGTTGATCCAAGTTCATTAGAATCATTCATTTAATTTCCATGGCCTTTTTGGCCTATATGACTCCTCTGGGATTTTACATGCGCTAAAAAACACAACTAATTGCAGCTTGCATCCGGGGCATATTTACATTTATGAGGTCAACAATCTTTAGATATAGCATACATTTAACCATTGCTTTTTAGACCTTTTTGGACCCTTCAAGGGTACTTTTAGCATTTCATTGCTTTAGCCTTTAATTCATCGTGTGTTTAGAAACATATTCTAGACTTTAATTTCCATAGGCTTTTATAAGAGATTTCCAATATAAGTAGTACATGTGCTTTCAGTTTTAGCCAACAACAACTCATGTGACTAGAGGGAATTCCGCACTAAGCCAAACATCGGGGCAACTGACTAGAATGATCTAGGCATAAAATCCAACTCACCAAAGGCAAGTTCTGTCACCAACTCAGTGCCGAGACACAAAACAAACGTGGATGCAATCCAACACAGAGGTAGAAATGGGGAAGTCCTCCATATCAAAAAGTCAAGCAGGCAAGTCAAGGTGAAAGCCAAAATAAAGAAGGTCATGGATGGATGGAGTCAAGTGAATGTGGTGCCTAGGCTAGCAAACATAAAAGTCAGGAAAGTCCATGTCCATGCTCACAGGGGCGGGGTAATGAAACCAATGAGTATAGTCAGTAAACCTTAAAGTGCAAGTAATACATCCAATTTTATATTTTATATCCATCCAAGATATTTCATTTCATTATTTAAATAATACAGTTATATACCAAGTCAATGCTATGAAGATGACTAAAACAACAAGATAATAGTCCAATGCTAACAATCACAAGTCTAATGGTCATATCACTGCGTATCATAATAGCCATCATATAGAACCACTGAAACACTGCTGCAACAATATAACTGGAACTCTGGGCATTGAACTGAAACTGTATGAAACAAAAGGTCATATCGGTCATCAAATCTAAGCTCTCAAGGCTCATCCTTGGCACAAGGTCTACTCAATGTCTGATATGTACTGCTCTGATCTGTAAGTGATCTCAAATAACTCTGTTCATCATAACTGATCTCTGTAAAAACTAAGCTTTGGAAAGTGCAGATATCTGCTTAGCAAGAATAGTAGCCCAGCTACTATGGTGTGATAACAGGTCCCCTATATGCTCTTGTCCACTGCAAACCTTTGCCTGATTGTTGGAACAACCAAAAAAGGGATTTGAGTGACTAGTTTAATAGGAAAATCCATTTAAATTTTTATTGTCATAGTAAGTGGTTCACATTGAACATACTGCGGAGTCAGGGGGCTACTCTAAGCAAATTTTATGTCTTGCACCGTTGGACACCTGGTACTATTGCTTTGCACTTACTAGCGAGGATAAAAGTAGAAGTGGGTCAAACAAGAATTAACTCATTTCTAATTTACTCATCCAAATAATTAAAACGGACCAAGAGGCACAACAAAACATTTCCTTTAGCAGCTATTCATTTACTTTCTCGGTACTGGTCTAATTAATGATTATTTTCTTGAGTGAATTCAATATGTCGTGATTGGTTAATCATTTACATGCTACTAGTTTAAACTTGTATTTGTTACTCTTGTTTCAGTACTTCAAACTCCTAGATTTCATTTTTGCTGTAGCGTAATCAGCCTTAGTTTTTTTTATTAGGGACCACCCCCCTTGGCTTCGCTAGGAGTTGGCATAGATGGAGGAGTCAAGTGTTAAGTGACAACAAGCTTAACTCATGACTGTTATCCCCAAGGACGCACCCAGTGGCTTGAATATTTATGCCACGTTACCTGAGGTGCGTATCAGGCGACAACACTTAGCTTACTTAGCCTTAGATATTTTTTAGGGACCACCCCCTTTGGCTTTGCTAGGAGTTGGCCTAGACGAAGGAGTCAAGTGTTAAGTGACATAATTTGACTCGTGACTTGCCCTCAAGGATGCACCCAGTGGCTTGAAGATTTTTGCCATGTTACCCAAGGTGCATATTAGGCAGCAACAAGAAGGAGGCTATCTCATCGTATATGCCTTAGAATGATGATGTAATTGAGTTATAATGCTTACATACAATGATTGTTCATGTGAATCATTACATAGTTTCAAACATATGTCATGCTACATAAGGTTCGTAAAGATTATGAGGTTAGTGTTTTATAAACATGTCATCATCAAATCAACATCAAAATCATTACAAAGATTATTTCTCCTTTAGGTGAAGTGGATGGCAAGTCCAAGTAGGTAGTCAAGTGAGGATTGGTCAAGGTTGACTAATTGACTCAAGATGAAGGACAAGGGGAAACTTTGTGGTCTTCACCATTAGTGCAAACAATAGGGAATGCGTCTTACAAATGGGTGTTGTGTAATGAGATACTACTCCTTTTGACCCTAGCAAGCCCCCTTTCATTTTTCCTTTTTCTTTTTTCTTTTTGCATTTTACTTTTATTTTCTTTTGATACTTCTTTCTTTTACTATTTTATTTTCTTTTTCCTTTTAGTTGGAAAACCGTTGAAAAGTACTGGACCTGGATATCTTCTAGGTACTAGTAATGACACGGCCTTAGCTCTGCGGCCATCGGTTGTCCTTAGGCTTGACGGAGTTTCCACAGTAATGCTTAGTTAGAGCAAATAGGCGTTGCCTCTTAATTCAAGGAGTACCTACCCCTCCAATTGCTAACCAATCTCAAAGATAGATAGCATATGGAGACTTGTTTCAGGTCTAGGGAGAGCATTGCTCAATAGCAACTCTTCCTGTTTGATAACCAGTTAACCCTAGGGATTTACTAGGAAGCCTCCTGAATCATCGTGAGATTTGTGACAACACAAGCATGCCCGAGACACAAGGGAGAATAGGGAGGCATGCATGGTGAAGGGGACACATAGGGGAAGTCAAGAGTCAATCTATAATTCTCTAGCCAATGGGATTTTGCAATCAAGGTGGGGTGGTATGGAGATGGAGATAGGTTAATGTGTGGCGCCAAAGGAGATTTATAATCCCTGTAAAGACCAAGAGCTGTTAGACAATGATATTTGCATAAAACATAAATCTCTACTTAGTACTACCCAATGAAACATCTCTACTAACCATGCTTATCAGAATCAATCATTGTAAGTGTTATCTGCCTAAGTTGCACTTAGTTGGATTTCAAGTGAGCCTGCAAAGATTGAACAAGTATACTTGTTCAAATTCACAAGATCAAAAGTCCTAGTAGGCCAACTTGGCCCTTCTTTAATAAATTTGCATGTTCATACCCTGCGGGGAATTGTTATAAGTTGGCTTAGCATGATGTCTTTTGTAACAGATTTGGATTGCCTAAGACGTAGACATCAATGCAGTACTCTAGAATGTTTTTTCTTGGTAATTATGCATTGTTTTTCAGCGACGTATAATTTCCGAGTTTTTCACTCACACTTCCAAAGCTGGAGTATCCGCCTTGATGGCTAAACCTTGGGAGGTTATTAAAGTCTAAGTGTCTATGTATATTACCATGCTAGTCATCAATAATGAGTCATATGAACATGTACTAGGTCCCCCTAGGTTTATTTTTAATTTTCGCAAATATATATATATTCCGTAAAATGGGTCAATTTTTTAATGTTTTAATTATAAAAATAAAAAATGTCATAAAACATTGGTTAGGAGAAAGATTTTGCCATGGGGGTGCTTGTTTTCTAACCTAGAGCACCCACTTAACCCCTAAAGCTACTTTTGAGAGAAAATAAGTGATTATTTATCACTTAAATTAATTTTCTCTCGAAAAAGGAAAAAAATGGATAAAAAATAAAAAAATGGATAAAAAATAAAAAAATAGAGAAAAATCAAATCCCATAAATCAGGGAACATTTCCTAGACATGTTTTAGTCAGTCGGAGTTGTGGCAGTTGTGATTGAGAGTCAAGGTTGAGTTAGGAGCGAGCGAAGTCCTGTGATTCGGCTCTTGACGGACATGATTGAAGATCTCCAATAGAGAGGGCGAATTCATTCAAAGGAGGGCGCATTTCTTAATGGGGATGTCTCACCATTGGAGTGGGAGTGCATTTTTTAGGTGGGAATCAACTCCAATCAGCTCCAGGCACTCCAAATCAAGCTCAATTAACTCGAATCCCCCCCCCCCTTTCACTCAATCTCTTCTACACTTGGAAAATTTGCCCCATTGGGGTTTTGTGCTCTGTTTCCCTATTTAAGCATGGCTTGGCCTCTCATTTTCTCATGGTCAGAGGACCGAAAGGCTGCTTAGTTAATCCCTGTTGTATTTTGTATTATCATTTGGAATAAAGAAGGCTTAGGAGGTAGATCTATGGTATAATGCTTTTCATGTGTGGATGTTGATTGTCAAGCGCTTATGAGGTATAATCTGTCCTGTTTTCTTTGCTTTCCGTTGGTTAGATGTAGGCCTTCAAGGGGAGCTACCTCCCAGTAGGGTAAGAGATTATTCTTGTTTGATTTTTGCTCTTACTGTTTGCTTGTTTTAGATCTTGTTGTCCGCCGAGATGCACACCAGCAGCAGAAATTTTTCGAAAGCTGTTCCTTCACTACAAGTGAGGAAAGTGTGGCCATGGGGGCAAGCAATGAGCCAGGTACTGTCATCTGAATCCTAGCTCCTCCGTTTAGGCTAACTTCTAACGAAGCCAAGCGGGGTAGTCCCTACAAAGAGTTTTCTATGGCTCTTATGTTTTTAAATGTTTTTGTGTTGAGTGATGCGGATGGGTGTTGTTTAGGAGTTTTTAAATGATGAGAGATCACAGTTGTATAATTGAAACAAACACAAGATAAATGAGCAATCCACGTTGCGATACAAGATATGAGATTAACAGTATATAAAGACTTGCGAATAGAAGCATCCATAGATAGATAAGTTCAAATAGAAAATCAAATGGACAAATGGCCCAACTTAATTAAAACATGAAAATGTAAAGTGACCAGTGCCAAATGGAGTCAAATAAGTGTGTAGTGCTGGGGGATGCTGAAGATACAAGTCTTAGTAACTGTTCGTGAGATCGTTTTGCAAATTATCTTGGTTTATTGAAAGTTTTAATGATCTTGATTATTAGGCTAGCAAAAGAAAGGCATGCATCCAACCGGAAAGGTATACTTTCAGTGGCTTCCCCTTTGATGGTATGATGGACCGTCCAGTATTCCGCTAGGTGTCTTAAGACTTAACCAACACTTGGAACTCTATGACAACGGTGAATTCCGGCCCCACCAGGTTTAGGAACTTTGCCCACTACTTGAGTATTTCTCGAATAATCAACGCCGGTTCGTTGGTTGTGGGGTAATGATTTTATTAAATGTTATCACTTTCAAGATTAACAAATCGAACACCTTTCTGGGTATTAGTCCAACTGTAATGGTCGGCAGAGCATACTCAGCGATGGAAAAGTTTTAATTATTAAGTGCACACAATTCAAACTCTCCGACAGAGAGTGCTCTTGACTTTGTCTTCAAACAAAAGTTCATGAGACTTAGCTAAACTATTTGCTTGATGCAGGTATATGCAATGGGAATGCTCTCCGACAGAGAGTGCTCTTGACTTGGGTTATTTCAAGTTCAAGAGACGTTGGTTCTTTGTTAAGATAGAAGCAGACTAAAGCAAGAACACATATGATAGTTCGAAAGATGATAAAATGAAACAAGGCAATGATATATCAAATGAAATGAACTATTTGCAAAATGAAACTAGTGTTCTACCACAACAGAGATTAATCTAACAAGTGAAGTCAAAGTGACTTTTGCACACTGCTCATGAATCTTCCAACTTAGCCGGTGGTCCTACGCAGTACACGGTGGGGAAAGAGAAGCAGCGCGCAGTGTTAATGCAGCATTTGGGATCAAATCCCAAGAGGCTTCTCATGTCAAAACTTGAAATAAAATTTACTCTAAGTACAAAAATGAAAATTAATCTAGAAAATTGAAACAAATCTAATTGAGCATGCACAAGACACTTTTCCCCAAATGGGAAAGAAGAACCAAAAAATGGGAGGCCTTATCCCACTTAGCCTTTTTATTAATCAAGTACAATTGCCTTGGGATTAACACCCTTGAAAGGGCTTTGAGAGAAAATACTTAGAAAAATATTTGAAACAAGCTCTTAAGAGCTATTACAAAGGAGAGTGGTTTTGGTTCATGTCTTCTTGGTTTGGATCATCTCCTTGGTTTTTTCAATGCTCTCTTTGGTTTTACTTTCTCCTCTTCTCGTTTCAAAACTCCTCAAGTCCTTTTCTCCTTCAAGTACCTGCACAAACAATCCAACTCAAGGCATCCGTTATTATTTTTAGCTTTAAATTGAAAATAAAACTCGAAACTACTTAGATCTATAACTTACAAAAAAAGTGAAACTAAATGCAACTAAATTCTAAGTATGAAAGTGAAATGCAACTTTTAATGTGAGATCTAGGTGCAAATGCAAATAACAATTGACTAAAATGCAAGATCTAAAAGTAAAATGTAATGCAAACTACTTACTAAGATCTAACAATGCAAAGCAAAATATGATAAAGAATGCCTAACTACTTGCTTTTCAAAGGAAGAAAATACTAACAAACTAAAGCTTAACAAGTTTTTTTTGTTTTGTTTTGGTGTTTTAATGTGACTTTTAGGGCAGATTTGAAAGTGGATGAGAGGGAGAAGATGATGGAAGAGGGCTGCCTAAAGAAAGAGACAGCAGGCTGCTAACAGAAGTGAAGGACAGCAGGCTGCTAACAGAAATGAGGGACAGCAATGGGAGGAAGATGAAAGGGCAGCCAATAAGCTGATGGAAAAGAGACAAAAAGGTAGACAAAACAGGGATAAAAGATGGGAAAAAGAGAGAGTAGCAGAAAGCAGGATGATAGGAAGGAAGGAGCAAGCTTTTTTGAAAATGGAGATGACTGATATGAAGGGCAGCGAACAGAGTTTTGGGAGTGGGAGTGGGAGTGGGAGTGATCGAAAGCAAAGGTGGCAAAAAGGAGAAGTGGTCGATGAAGAAGGCTTAAGGGTGGAGATCAAAAGCCAACTCTAGTAACCAAGAGTTTAAAAGATTTTAAGGGGATGGATCTTAGAGCAACTTCTCAAGCTCGACTTGAAACACTGATTTAACTTTTGGAAAGCCCTGAAATGCAAAACTTGTTAGAAAAATGCTTGTGAAGAGGAGAAAGATGCATCCGAGCTCAAGCTCCACTTCACTTCTATAGATCCGCACAATACATATAACTCACAACAATACTTGATCAAACTTAGTATGTCAAATAAGATGGGACAAGAAGATGCATAAATATTACCGACTACAGTCTGCACTTCTAAATTACATAAAATCTAACATCAATGAACAACTTGTACCTTCAAATGTTCATCCTATGGTCTTAAGAAAGACTTTTAAGCAAAAGAATGACCAAATACAACAATATGAGCAAATATAATAGCACAATATCACTTTATCATGTATAAAGCAATCCTCATGAACAAGTAGGGCACACCATGTAGACCTCCAAAGTCTTTGTTTTATTCCAAAATGGCAATTGCTATGAGCTGTTACAAATTTGCTAGAGTAATGATGCACAAAAATTGCATGAGAAGAGTGCCCAAAGGCATCCTCTTTATACAACAACACCCAGCTAAAACCCTAATTCGAATTTGGCATAATGAGAGCCAATAACACTTGACAAAACTCCAAATTCCAATCACAAACCAATCAAATCTTGGCTTGGAGTGATATCTATCCATAAACTCTAGTTTGGAGGTGATGTGGATGGGGAGGTGGCCTCCACCTTGGCAAGGCGTCCCCCATCCTTCATTGTTAACTCCACCATACCAATAGCAAGCCTCCACATCACAAAAACGTCAAGCTAAAGGAGAGGGCGAATTTCTCAATTGTAGATCACCCCCAGTGCTCTGAAACTGATCTGAATCAGGTGGGTGAAGATTCCAATCATAATCAATGCTTCCTGCCATATCATTTAGACTTTTACTTTATTTAATTTGGCCTTTTTTGGAGAGATTTAAATTATCTCCAATTTATTATTTTCTGAATATTTTAATTAATATTTCTCATTTTTTGATTTTTTGAGAAAATATTAATTATGAGGCCAAATAATTGTCCGAAACTTAGGCTAAGCTGGTCCGAGGATCATGAATGATTTTTGGCTTATGATTTGAGCCTTCAATCTCTGAAAACGGACCCCGGATGATTGACATATTACAAATTGAAATTTTTCCATTTAAACTATGGAAAAATTTATTAAAAAATAAAAATAATTAAAAACCCAAAACCGGAGGACCCGGTAAAATTTTTTCGGAATTTTTCTGAGGGTCCTAGTGACTTAGGACATGACCATAGTCTATTCTAACAGTGTCTAGTAGACTTATATACATTAGTTGGACTCTAATAACCCCCTAAGGCTCAAATTTTCAAAATCGGGCATTCCAGCTTTGGAGGAAGTGGGAGAAAACCTCATCGATTATAGCTCGGCTACAGGAAAAGTATAATTGACAAGGGAAAAAACTCCCTGGAATACCTTAGTTGCTTAACCAAGTCATGGGGGACCGAGCCACTCAAAAATCCTACGAGCACACTTTATTACAAACCCCGTGGGGCCATGGTCACTGTGACTGAAAAATAAAACTGGCTAGCTAAAATTGGCTAATTATTGTCATCTGAAACCCTGATACTCTGGAAGTGAACATTGATGTGTTCCAACACTGGCGGCTCAATGGAGTTTCATCTATTTGTACAAAATAGGTGATAACAGATCTCTTAGCTTGCATGTATATTTTGTTTAATTGCATGCTTTCTAAGTTTCTTCCTCCAGCGACACCTCAGTTTTAACCAGTTGTTTGTGCAAGAATTTTCAAGTTGCAGGCTATGTCACTTGGTTCGGGTTCGAATTCGAGTTCGACAGCAATAAAACTCGATTTGAATTCGAATTTTTCCATGAAATTCAGAATGAGATTCGCCATTAGGTTCGTCATATATATATATATTAATTTTAAAATTTACTTTTAAAAATAAAAATATTATATATATATATATATTAATTCTAAAATTTAATTTTAAAATTTATAAATATATTTAAAAACCCTATATAACATATAGTTTATAAAACATTAATCTTATGACAAAAATAATACATGGTCTGGCGTCAAAAATTAAATCATACTTTAGAATATAATAAAAAATTACAATGCAATATACTGGACGTGTCGGGAAAAGCATATCCGCCAGATTGTTTGATTGTTTGTGGCCATCGATCCGTCGATAGTTTGTCCTACCGCCATTGATCCGTCGATAGTTTGTCCACCATTTTAGGAAATCGCAGCAAGCAATGAGAATGGAGTGCACTCGCACGGTGGTCCTGGTCTTAAGCCATTGATCCATCGAGTGATTGGTCTACCAAATTATCAAATCGCGGCAAGTGTGCGGCCCACAACGAGCGCCCTAGCCCTGGCAGCGTCCATCGCCGACGAGAATGGAGTGGCCATGGGCCCGTCTCCAACAAGAACATAATCGTGAAATCGCCCTTTGCTTCAGCGCCACAGCCTTGAGATTGCATCAAGTTCGATGAATTTAAACAAATTTCAGATTTTTTTTAGGGTTCACCGAATTCAGAACTTCAACCTTGAAGTCCAGCGAACCCTATGACATAGGTTGCAGGTGATCTCACTTGGAGAATGGGTTAAGATAGGTTGCATCCTCCTCATCTTCAAGATCTTATCAAGGACATAGTCCCTCGGTGTTCCACCAAAGCAAACTCCACGACCCAAAGTTCCTAGGGTTCTAGCCCCTTTCTATCCCTCTCTCCTTCACTCAAACATAATTTTTCTTGGTTACTTTTCAAGCAAAGTTTTCATATCTATATCCTAAAGTAAAAGCATACATAGATCTGATTTATGTTCTAGATCTCATGCATTTAAAAGTTTTCATTTCATGCTAGATCTAGTTCTAACAGTCTTTTCTTTTACAAGTCAAGTTTCAGTAAATTTTAAGGCTTGAAAGTTTAGATTGTTTTATGATTGTTAAAATATTATATTTTGCAAATTAGTGCATCTCATTGGCTTGCCCCAAAAAGGCAAGCTAAGATCCTCAAGAAAGTCCCCTTTCTTGAGTTATTTCGGTCTTCTAATTCGTAGTTTAACTTAGTGATTTTTTTAGATATTTTTTGTGGCGATCCAAAGGCACTTTTAAAGTGATTTTGGGCGTCTTTTAGCACTAATAGCTCCCTGTTTTGCAGCATTTTACGAACATGTGGTAGGAGACTCTAGCCGAATTTCGAGTTTTTGGGCCATCAGGAGCATCCTGGACTCTTCTCCCTTCATTCAACTAATTTTTCTAAGATTATTGTAAGCCTTTGGATCCCAGTTTTTAAGGACCAAAGGTAGTTCTCCAAATCATTGTAAAAATCTAAAGAGAAAAGAGAAGCAAGTGGGCTACCCAGCGCCTCTGGGGGGATTTGTGTCTGTGTCACTTTTCGTGGCATGACTGTCTCTAACCCTCCTCTTTCACTTTTTTGGTTTTAATTAATAAATCTAATCTAAAATAAATCATTTGTTGGCTCCATTTCAATGCCGGGCCACAAACTCATTTAGGATAATAACATTTTATTTTCTGTAACAATTTGCTTTCAAGTTCGTTTAAATTTGCAAAGTAATGAACCCCCTTGCTTTCTCGAAGTAAGGTTCCACGGAAAGGGCTTGCTCGAGCATTGGAGTTCGACCGGAAAATAGATTCTTGGATTAGTTTAAACTAACTAGAAAACATTTAAATTTTGTTCTTAATAAAACAAACCAACGTTCAAATCCCTGTATGCTTTGGACCTCTGCGGCTTGTCCGACCAGTTGGTCATACCAGAAAGAGAAGTGAGTATTTAGTCTAATAGGACAATCCACAAAGTTAATCTTCGAGAATTCGGGAGGTCGCAGAGAGTGACTACCATAGAGTCAGGGGGATACTCATTAACGAGGTTCTTCCTCTCCCCATTGGACACTTGGTAAAGCTGCTCTAGTGCTCAGTTCGAGAAGGTGAGCCTAGTGGGCCAAACAAGAACAAACCCACTAAAAACCAAAGACTTAATAATAATAAAATCAACCAAGAACATTTGCACAACTTTGTCCATTTTAACATTTAATTTAGGCACTAGTCTTGCTTTTCAATATCTTATGATGTTGAATGTTAAAATGATGATGATGAATGCTATGTAGATTAATGTTGTTTTGTTTTGGTGATTAAATTTCTAACTCCAAGATCTTTTAGCTTTTGTTTGTTAGAGTAAAAGCCTTAGATTCTTTTTCATAGGGACTACCTCCCTTGGCTTTGCTAAGAGTAAGCTAGACGGAGGAGTTGAGTTTTCGGGTGACAACACTTGACTCTGACTTGCCCCCAAGGACGCACCAAGTGGCTTGAAGATTTTTGCTGCGTTATCCCAAGTGTGTATTCAGGTGGCAACATTAAGTAACATGAAGACATCTGAAATACAACCGTCAGTCCAAGTCATAGTGCATAAAACACATCCTCAGGTATGACATGGCATCAAATGAATACATAGCATGGGATCATCACAAGGCAAAACATGGCATCAATAGCTAGCATCTCAGCACTGATCACATCTGCATGCTCTGAATACTGAATCACAGCCTGATCTCTGAGGCAAAAATATGGGCAAAATTCCCCACACACAAAATGGTATAACAAGACCCTTAGTACCTAGTGGGCTTAGCTTGACTATGTATTATATTTGTAATTTGCGCTGGACTTCATGTTTTGTATTTCATCTATCTTTATTGTTACTTGCATACTATTAGGTTTTCCTTCTTGTGTGTGTGTGTGTGATTTTCACATTGTTGTTTTGTGCTGATATCAAATTTCTATTCTTGCTGAACAACTTTGCTTATAGGAGATATACTTGTTGAATTTGTGAAGCAAATTTTATGTTATTTTGATGTTACAAAATTCTAAAAAGGGTCACAGTAAGCTAATTACGTTGGAGACTGATGTGTTGTCTATGTGCTGATTGTAGTGTGAAATTCTTTACATGGTATGTAGAATAGGAAATGTCACATGACCTTTACAAAGCCTATTATGGACATAGAACAAAGTAGTTCAAATCCTCAACAGCACGTATTAATGTACATCTTCGTACACTCCATTATGTTGAACATTGACAATAGCTCTCAAGGCGAACTACTCTTAGGATCTTTTGCTTGGGTAGACCACTATTAGATTTAAACATTGTTGTATCTACACCAAGTTATGCCACAAATATAACTTCACTAAAAAACAAGAGAAGATATTTATGCTGAGATCCATGGGTATGCTTATATAACACTGCAATTAACCTAAACTTAATATTATTCCTTGACCCTCAAATTGTCCTAAAACAATAGACTTCTCCTACTAACGTCTGAGATTTGACAATGTTTTGTATTGCTACAATTAAACTAAACTGTACATTATTCATTGACCCCAAACTTGAGTATTATTGTGGTGAATTAAAATAAGCAGGTTCCATTACAACATAGTCTTATGAAATACAACCATTGGATGTTCTACTTATAGACTAGTTTCACTTCATATAAATGGAAGTTAATGAAGCTATTGAATATCTGAAGCTATCAAGTATACTTTCTATTATTATGTAATTGATTTCCTACATTTTGTACATTTTCTGTAGCATAGTTTGACTTATTTTTATATTTTGATTTTGTGTTGTGGCAGATGTTGTACTTGAGTACTTTTTGGAATGTGCATTGAAAAGCTTCATTGTGGGGTACATTGAGCAAAGAATTTGGCACCCAGAGTACAGAAGTCGCCGTGTTGCAATCTTTATGATGACTAAGAAGTTATAAAATATGGTTTTAGAGGTTCATTATTGAGTTTTCAAAAACCAGTTGTCTACTTCGGTAGGCCTACGAGCATTAGAGCACATATTAATGGAAGTTGTTTAATGATGATTTCTAAAAGGTCCATCACACTTGGGTAGCTCAAAGGGTTCTTTTATAAGGAACGGTTGATACAGTGAGAATGTTATCTCTTGAATCATAAAATTGGGTTTTCAATATTTTCTGTCAAAGTGTGAATTAGAGGCCTTCTATTATGCCATTTTTTTATAACCTTACACACATAGTAGAACCCATGTCAAACAAATAAAATGATTTGATATTTACATATGCAAACATTTATATATCTGAAGGAATTTAGTTTTCCTTAGATTGATCTTTGTGCCTTGTAGGCCTGCTGTTGGGATGAAAATGGCCAAGAGGTAGTTTGGTGATACAGTTTTCAGTGATAAAACTCAACATTCATTGACTATAACTAACTCATTCATTGACTATGCCAACTGTGATTTCGATCACAGATTTATGATATTCATTTATAAACTACTAAAGCAACAAGAAGCTCATTCATTACCCTTATCAAAACACAGTTGTTGGAACAGATATTTTCGACCAGTTTATGGAACTGTGCACAAGGAAATGGACTGCGCGCTAGCAAGCTAAAGGACCAGCACACACAAAATGCGGAAGTCAGTTACAAGCTGTTATGCAGTTTTGTCCACTTCGTACGGGCTAAGCCCCATTGTAACCATATAAATATGTAAGGGGTTTTGGGGATCGGAGTGTCTTGGATATACATGTCTTGTGTCTTAGAGTATGCTTAAGGGAAGATTGCGCATATGCGTAAGGGATTGGGGTATGTTTGCGACAGAGATCTGATGTATGTGCATAGGGCGCCTATTTCGTAAGATTGTTTTGATGATAATAAATAAGTGAGTTTTTAGTGAATGAAATAACTTTGTGTTATGCTGTGATGAATGTTCTGTTTACTGCGCACATGTGCTATGTTTTGTTTTCATGAATAATTGATCTGTTCCACGAATGAATGATATGACGTTTATTACTATGCGAATGTTATGAATGATTAAGAATGGTTAGAATGAATGTTTCTTATCCCTTCAGCATTGTGGAAACTTGGTTCCTACAGTCCCCATAGATGCCTTAGGTGAGACTTCATTTGCTTGAAGGTTATGCCGAAAGGGTCGGTATCTAAGGGTTTTGTTGGTGAATTAAGATTAAAACTTGGGTCTGCCCACTGCACGCCAACAAATGGTTTTGTTGCCGGGACCAAGATCTATGACTAAAGGGGATGTGGAGGCCGACTAAGAAGGAGATTGTTGGGTGGTTAGAGGAAAAGGAATAGGAATTTGCCAGAGATCAGAATAAGGATCCACAGATCAGGCCGCAGGATTGGTTAGAAAGGTACGTGTATTCAGATCTACACATAGTTTTCTCTCTTCAAACTTGTTGTGTTGCCCCTCTTTGCAAGCCACACTCCTCTTCTTATTGTACCGAAATCTCTTTCCACTGTGCAACACTCCAATCTCTTCTTCTGTCGCACCTCTTTTGCTTTTATAGCCTAAGGCTAGCTGTCTCATCCTTCTTTGCGCCTTAGCGCAATCAATGCCTTGATTCTACAGTTTCGGGTCTGGATTTGGTCCAAATCTACTTTAGATTTGCTAATTTGTCGAAATATTTTTGCTGATCTCGTCATTTTTTACGTTGCAACTCCGCCGTCTTGCCATCATGTGTTCTTTAATGCTCCTATATGCCATTTGCGTTGAGCTTCCTCCAGAAGTCGACATCCCTGTCGAAGAGAATGTCACAAAGATAAGTGAAACCATTGAGGGATTCTGCGTGAAGATTGAATATTTGGAAGCGCGCACACTTCTGAGTACTCCACCAGAGGAAAGAAAGCAAAGGGAGCAAATAGTGAAGATAATAGTGGAAATCAAAAGGCGTCTAGATGAAGAATGCGCAAAGCTATATGAAGAAAGCATGCAAGTGTGGACGTAGTTGATAGAGGATGCTGAGCTGAAGACAGTGGAACAAAAATTGCAATCTGCACAGGAGAAGGCACATAAACTTAAGGAAAGGATGAGCACTCTATCTCCAACAGAGCGGATGGCAGCAATCATGGAAAAAAACAACAGTACTTGGAAATAAATCAGCTAAGAGCTGAACAACAGAATATTGCGCGGAAGCTGGAACCACTGTAGGAGGAAGCCTTTCGAGTGATAGAACAACTAGCTACTATACAAGGAGTTGTAAAACAAGCTGCATAGGGCAGTACGAAGAAGCCAAAGGAACCAATCACAGTGCAGGCAACAGAAGGGATTGCCGAGCAGGAAACACAAGCAAAACAAAAGGTCACAACTACAAAAGAAACCTTACAAAATTTTGTAGCTACAATGCTACTATGGCAAAAGCGAAGCAGGAGATTGAAGTGGCTTGGGATGAGCCACAGGGGAGTGTTAGGGGCCTGTTGGAGCAGGTATTTTGGACTAGTTTTGGGAATTGCGCTCAAGGAAATGGACTACGCGCCAAGCTAAAGGACCAGTGCATGCAAAAGGCGGAAGTCAGTTGTGTAAAGAAGGAATTGCTCTTAACATAATCATGGTATAATATCAACTCTTCTGTAAAAATGGACCAAGAGATTGTTGACAAATTGTTGTCATTGATGTCATAAGTATTTTGAAGAAGGTGTAGCTTGAGATGGACCAAATGAAGACAAGCAAAGATGACATGGCAATATGCCAAGCAAGCATGAGCTTGCGGGCATGAAAATCACAAGTGGACATTGGATGGCAAACTTGATGGCTGCGGTCATGTGTTATGACATTGTGGGCATGATGAAATAATGCACAACGAAGAGATTGCGGGCATCTATTGGAAGAAACTGCGGGCACGAGGACATGAGGTATAAGGGAGTAAAAGATTGCTGCGGGCATACTCTCAGCACCTCCTGCGGGCATCAAACTGACCATTGCGGGCTTAACAAGATGATAAAGGAGGAGCCCCTGTGGGCATGGGGTTATGGCCTCGTGAGGACATCAAAGAGCACACCTGCGGGCATCTTTGAGGGCTCAAAGAAGTGTGCTGCGGGCATCTTTGAGGGCCCAAAGAAGTGTGCTGCGGGCATGTTTTAAAGTGCATAACAAGGAAATTACGGGCATCACTCCAAGGCAATTGCGGGCATCACAGTGAAGACAATTGCAGGCATGTTGAAAGCATCTTCAAGAGACCATTGCGGGCACAAGAGAAGGCCAAGTCTTGGCACAAAAAAGATATATAAATCATTTGATTAAATATTGAACAAGTCGGCCTCCATGAATTAAGAAAATAAAATGAATTAAAAATATCTTGTTTCCTTTGATTGAACAAGTCGCCTCCAATTTGCATGAAGAAATCGAGTATAAATAAAAGATCAAAAATGTTGTTTTAGAAAAGCAAGAAGCAAGTGAAATTCGTGAGGTTTGAAGAAAGATTTCGGGGAGGCATAAGTGTGGAGGACAGGGTCGAAGACAGTTGCATGAAACAACAATAAATTTTTTGATTTCTGGGCTACAAGTTGGTGAGGTCATGGTCAGGATTACGATGACAGTGTGAGACAGCTTTAAGGCAGCTCCTGATGAACCAGAATGATAAGATGACTTGGGTTGATAATTTTGTAATCTGTAAATTTGAAGTTTGTATAGGGAGGTAGGTTGGAGTTGGGGAAAGACTGGTAAGTCTTTTTAGCAAGTTGAAGCTTGCTTGGATGTTGTAGCATCCCTTTGTTCATTCTTGGAGGTTGCAGCCTCCTGAGGTGTTGTAGCACCTCATACTTTTAAATCAAATTATATATATATATATTAACATGGAAATCAATCTGAGTTGTTGTGTGAATTTGTGTATGATCATTGCTTGATGTTATTTTAATTAAAGCATTACTAGTATTCTAGCAAAACCTGAAAGAGAAAATTGGGAAACAAATAACCAATACTGATTCACACCTGCGGGCTTAACAAATAACCAATATTGATTCACACCATTGCGGGCTTAACAAGATGACAAGGAGGAGGCTCTGCGGGCATGGGGTTATGGCCTCATGAGGACATCAAAGAGCACACCTGTGGGCATCTTTGAGGGCTCAAATAAGTGTGTTGCGAGTATGTTTTAAAGTGCATAAGGAAATTGCAGGCATCACTCCAAGGCAATTGCGGGCATCACCCCAAGGCAATTGCTGGCATCATAGTGAAGACAATTGCGGGAATGTTGAAAGCATCTTCAAGTGACCATTGCGGGCACAAGAGAAGGCCAAGTCTTGGCACAAAAGAAGATATATAAATCATTTGATTAAATATTGAACAAGTCGGCTTCCATGAATTAATAAAATAAAATGAATTAAAAATATCTTGTTTGCTTTGATTGAACAAGTCGGCTTCCAATTTGCATGAAGAAATCGAGTATAAATAAAAGATCAAAAAAGTTGTTTTAGAAAAGCAAGAAGCAAGTGAAATTCGTGAGGTTTGAAGAAAGATTTCGGGGAGGCATAAGTGTGGAGGACAGGGTCGAAGACAGTTGCATGAAATAACAATAAATTTTTTGATTTCTGGGCTACAAGTTGGTGAGGTCATGGTCAGGATTACAATGACAGTGTGAGACAGCTTTAAGGAAGCCACTGATGGACCATAATGATAAGAAGACTTGGGTTGATAATTTTGTAATCTGTAAATTTGAAGTTTGTATAGGGAGGTAGAGTGGAGCTGGGGAAAAATTGGTAAGTCTTTTTAGCAAGTTGAAGCTTGCTTGGATGGTGTAGCATCCCTTTGTTCATTCTTGGAGGTTGCAGCCTCCTGAGGTTTTGTAGCACCTCATACTTTTAAATCAAATTATATATATATATATTAACTTGGAAATCAATCTGAGTTGTGTGAATTTGTGTATGATCATTGCTTAATGTTATTTTAATTAAAGCATTACTAGTATTTTAGCAAAAACTGAAAGAGAAAATTGGGAAACAAATAACCAATACTGACTCACCCCCCCTCTCAGTGATAGGTGTGTTCTTCAATTGGTATCAGAGCACAGGTTTCTTCGAAAGGCTTGAATTAAAAATATCTTGTTTGCTTTGATTGAACAAGTCGGCCTCCAATTTGCATGAAGAAATCAAGTATAAATAAAAGATCAAAAACGTTGTTTTAGAAAAGCAAGAAGCAAGTGAAATTTGTGAGGTTTGAAGAAAGATTTTGGGGAGGCATAAGTGTGGAGGACAAGGTCGAAGACAGTTGCATGAAACAACAATAATTTTTTTGATTTCTGGGCTACAAGTTGGTGAGGTCATGGTGAGGATTACGATGACAGTGTGAGACAGCTGCTGATGGACTAGAATGATAAGAAGACTTGGGTTGATAATTTTGTAATCTGTAAATCTGAAGTTTGTATAGGGAGGTAGGGTGGAGCTGGGGAAAGACTGGTAAGTCTTTTTAGCAAGTTGAAGCTTGCTTGGATGTTGTACCATTCCTTTGTTCATTCTTGGAGGTTGCGGCCTCCTGAGGTTTTGTAGCACCTCATACTTGTAAATCAAATTATGTATATATATTAACTTGGAAACCAATCTGAGTTGTTGTGTGAATTTGTGTATGATCATTGCTTAATGTTATTTTAATTAAAGCATTACTAGTATTCTAGCAAAAACTGAAAGAGAAAATTGGGAAATGAATAACCAATACTGATTCACCCCCCCTCTCAGTGTTACGTGTGTTCTTCAATTGGTATCAAAGCACAGGTTTCTTCAAAAGGCTTGATAGCTTAAGAAGGTCCTTGAGAACACACAATGGGAGGAGCAAAGTTCAGAGATGTTCCTAGATTCGATGGAAGCAATTATGTGTATTGGAGCAAGAGACTGACTGCTTATCTAGTCTCTCTGGGGTACAATACTTGGAAAATTGTCAAGGATGGATACAAGGAACCAACAAATGGTCCAAATTCCTATGATGAAATAGAAGACTCTGAGAATAATGGCAGAGCTGTAAATGCAATTCTAGCAAGTCATAGTGAGTCAGAATTCTATAAGGTTATGAACTATACCTCAGCTAGGGAGATGTGGGATAAGCTAGCCACCATCTATTAGGGAGACTCTAAAGCTAAACAAGCAAAGCTTCAAACACATAGAAGTCAATTTGAGGGTCTCAAAATGACAGAAGGAAGAAAATCTAGCAGCCTACTTTCAAAGGGTTGAGGAAGTTGTAAACAACATGAGGGGTCTTGGAGAAACAATGGATCCAACACTGGTGGTACAAAATATCCTTAGAACCTTGACTTCCAAATAAAATCCCAAGGTTTCAACTATTGAAGACAGGGAGAATTTGAATTAGCTGAAAGTAGAAGAACTTCAAGGAATTCTAACAGCCTATGAGATGAGGATTCAAGAACCAGGACCAACTGAAGGAGTTTTCAAAGCAACAAAGAACAAACATCAACCTCTTGAGTCCTGCTCACTTGATTGTGAAATCTCTGATGAAGAAATAGCTAATTTCGTCAACAAGCTTCCACGAGGAACTGGAAGGTATAAAGGGAAGCTTCCACTAAAATGTTTCAGCTTCGAAAAAATTGGACATTTCGCTATGAAGTGTCCCCTCAAGAGATTTCAAAGAGGAACGTTTCCACAAAGAAACTTCAAGGATCGAAGAATAGTCGACAAGCAAACATTGTTTACTAAAACTGAAGAGGAATGTGTCTAAAACCTTGAAGAAGAAGAAGAGGAAGAATTTTTTGAAAACGATAGAAGTGAAATTATATTTCTAGCACATGATAACTCTGAAGATCAGCTTGAATCAAAAGAAGGGGTTGTATACCTTGAAGCAGAACTGACTGCAGCCCTAGAAGAGATTGAATATCCGAAAAACTTGAATGAAAAACAAGAACTCCAGCATCAAGTTGCAAAGAATCTTTTGGTCAAAATATTCAAGGAAGTAATTCATAAGGAGGAAATGGAAATCAATTCTCTCAATGAAGATCTTCAAAAGTAAAAAATGGTGAAAGGTTCCACCGAACTAGACATCTTGCTCTTACATCAGAAAATAGATGGAAATTCAGGAAATTTGGGCCATATCTCCAGATCAAATGAGAGCAAATCAGGATGTTCCTTGAATTAGGAAGTTCAAGCTATCAGCAGAACTATCTATCAATTGAAGGAGAATCTAGCCAAGATTCATGACCCCTTAAATGAAGCTCAAAGGCAACTAGTCCTAAGAGAGAAAGAGGTTGAAAAACTCCAAAGTGAAGTAATCAGCTTGGAGAAGCCCGACAATTTACAGACAAATAGAAGGACTGAAGATGAAGGCAGAAAAATTGCAAATAACTTCCAGCTTATAAGAAGACAAGGATTTTCTAGGTATCAAAGTTCTTTTCTTGGTCATTGTTATAATTGCTACAAGTTTGGTCACAAGGCAATTGACTGTAGAGGACCTAAAAGAAGTGTGAATTTTCTTAGAAAACAATATCGTGAGGAAAACAATGATCAAAACCAGAATTCATTCTCTATTCTTACTCAGTAAGTGGAGTGCTCAAGATGTAACAACTTTGGACACACACCTGAAGATTGCAGGTTAAATATTAGTTACGATAATGACATCAATAAATATATTTGTGGCTTGGCTTTCTATGCCCATAAGGATAAAGCTAAATGGTATATAGACAGTGGGTGTGCTAAGCATATGACAGAAACCAAGGACAAGTTTCTCACTCTAAAAAGGAACAATGGAGGTGAAGTATCTTTTGGAGACAATGGAACAACCAAAATCCTTGGAAGAGGAACCGTACCTTTGAAAGGAAATGCCAAAGCTCAGAATGTCCTCTATGTTGAAGGATTAAAGCATGACCTATTGATTGTTGGACAACTTTGTGATGGCAATTATAATGTCACCTTCTTTACACATCATTGTGAAATTAGAAGAAACGGTTCCAAACAAGTTACAGGAAGAGGAGTCAGATCTCTTGGAGGAGTTTACGTTTTGGGAGAAATAGAAGGTGAAAGATGCTTTATCAGCCAAAGTGAGAACAGCTGGCTCTGGCACAAACGATTAGCCCACTTAAACTTTGATAACATAGTGAAGATTAGTCAAACTGAAGAAGTTCGAGGGATACCAAAGATATGAAAACATGTAAATAAGCTATGTGGCTCATGTCAACACGGGAAACATGTAAGAACAAGCTACAAAGCAAAAGTGCATCAGTCTACCTCACATCCTCTTGAAATCATTCATACAGATTTATGTGGGCCTGCAAGAACTCGAACTCTTCAAGGTGAGCTCTATTTCATGCTGTTTGTTGATGATTTTTCTAGAATGACTTGGGTCACCTTCTTGAAAAATAAATCAGAGGCTTTTAAAAAATTTAAACTTTTTAAAGCTAAGGTCGAAAATGAGAGTGGACGTAAGATTAAATGTCTTAGATCAGACAATGGAGGGGAATTCACATCAAGAGAATTTAAAAATTTTTGTGATGAAGAAGGTATCAAGCGACAATACTGCACATCCCGCACCCCTCAACAAAATGATATAGCTGAGAGAAAAAATCGGACTGTTCAAGAGGCTGCAAGAACCATGTTTCTTGAAGCTAATATAATTGAAACCTTTTAGAGAGAGGCAGTAGGAGCAACTGTTTACATAATAAATCGAGCACAACTGAGAGTCAACAACAATAAGATTCCCTATGAATTATGGACAGGAAAAAATCCCACCATAGATTATTTCAAAATTTTCGGAAGCAAATGCTACATAAAAATCATTGATGAAAATTTGGGAAAATTCCACTCCAGAACTGATGAAGGGATATTCTTGAGTTATTCAACTGAAAAAAGAGCATACAAATGCTACAACAAACGATTAAGGCGAATTGTTGAAAGTATAGATGTTATTGTAGATGAAGAATTGATGCAAAAATTATCAGAATCAGACCCTGTTGAGACTGATGGTGAAGATACATCTGATGAAGAAGAAACAACAAATAATCCATCAAAGGATCATATGAGTCAACCTGAACAGATCGAAGACAGAGAACTGATCTCCACCACCACAACGATTCCAAAAGGTAACAAACCCTCCATAAAATCTGTTATGCGAGATCATCTTGAGGATCTTATCATTGGAGATTTGGATGAAGGCATGAAGCTCCGTTCAACACCATTAATGAGGAATCTAGCCCTACTCTCAACAATTGAACCAAAAAACTTCGATGAAGCTGTTAATAATGAATTGTGGAGAAAAGCAATGAAAAAAGAATTGGATCAGATCGAAAAAAGTGAAACCTGGGAATTAGTTCCTAGACCAAATGATAAAAACATCATTGACACCAAATGGATTTACAGAAACAAGCTAGATGCAAATGGGAAAGTCATTAGAAATAAGGCAAGATTGGTGTGTAAAGGTTACACCCAAATGGAAGGGATAGATTTTGATGAAACACTTGCTCCAATAACTAGGATGGAGCTAATCAGAATATTTTTGCATTTTCTTGTTTCAAAATTTTTAAAGTTTATCAGATGGATGTTAAATCAACCTTCTTAAATGGGTCACTAAAGGAAGAATTCTACACTGAGCAACCTGCAGGTTTCGAAACCCCAGGAAGGGAAGATTATGTTTGGAAATTAAAGAAGGCTCTCTATGGACTCAAACAGGCACCTAGGGATTGGTATGAGCGCTTGGATAATTATCTGATCCAACAAGGATTCCAGAGAAGTGGTACAAACAATAATCTTTATTTTAAATTCATTGACGATAAATTGCAGGTCACAGTTTTGTATGTTGATGACCTGATCTTTGGGAGCAATGAAGATAGCCTCAGTCAAAACTTTGCCAAAGAAATGTCAAAAGAATTCGAAATGTCAATGATAGGTGAATTAACATTTTTTCTTGGTCTACAAATTTCACAAGACTCTATAGGTATTTTTATATCTCAATCCAAATATTTGAAAGACGTGCTTCATAATTTTGGCATGAATGACAGCTCCCCTGTATGTACACCTATGGTAACTGGGTGTAAGCTCAACAAAGAAGATGAATCTCCTGATGTAGATCAAACAGTGCATAGGTCCATGATCGGAATTCTACTATATCTCACTGCATCTCGTCCTGATGTCATGCAAGCAGTTGGGTTAGTGGCAAGATTTCAGGGAAATCCAAAGGAATCCCATATGACTGCTATCAAAAGAATCCTCAGATATCTTAAAGGAACGATTCACTATGGGTTGTGGTATCCAAATGATGAAAATTTTGAACTCAGGATTTTCTGATGCAGATTGGGCAAGCAGTCTTGAAGATAGAAAGAGTACCAGGGGAAATGCCTTTTTCCTTGGAAATGTCAAGCAAAAAACAATCATCTATCTCCCTATCAACCACTGAAGCTAAATACATATCAGCAGCTGGATGTTGCACTCAACTCCTGTGGATGAAACAAATCCTAGAAGAAATTGAGATCAAAATTGATCAACCACTTATCATTTAATGTGATAACACCAGTGCCATTAGTATATCCAAAAATCCAGTTATGCATTACAAAACCAAGCACATCCCCATTAAGTATCATTTCTTGAGAGAGCAAGCACATGATCAAAAGATCAAATTGGAATATGTGAACTCTAAAGCGAAAATAACTGATATGTTTACAAAGCCACTTCCAAGAGAGGCTTTTGAAAACCTTAGAGACAAATTGGGAGTAAGGCTCTCCCCTCAACAAAAGAAACATTAAAAATATAACAAACATGTAAAGGAAGTGCAGGACAACAAAGATAGGGGGAGGAGGATGAAAGGTATTGGACAACAGTGTTAGGGGGAGCAGAGTTTCCAAATTCCTTTGCCATTGATGTCAAAGGGGGAGAACAATAAGAAGCTATTTGTCACTCTTCTTCAAAATCTCAATTTGATCAGTTGACATCAATGCCAAAGGGGGAGACTGTTGACAAATTGTTGTCATTGATGTCATATGTATTTTGAAGAAGGTGTAGCTTGAGAAGGACCAAATGAAGACGAGCAAAGATGACATGGCAATATGCCAAGCAAGCATAAGCTTGTGGGCATAAAAATCACAAGTGGACATTCGATGGCAAACTTGATGGATGCGGGCATGTGTTATGACATTGTGGGCATGATGAAATGATGCACAAGGAAGAGATTGCGGGCATCTATTGGAAGAAACTACAGGCATGAGGACATGAGGTATAAGGGAGTAAAATATTGCTGTGGGCATCCTCTCAGCACCTCCTGCGGGCATCAAATTGACCATTGCGGGCTTAACAAGATGACAAGGAGGAGGCTCTGCGGGCATGGGGTTATGGCCTCATGAGGACATCAAAGAGCACACCTGCGGGCATCTTTGAGGGCTCAAAGAAGTGTGCTGCGAGTATGTTTTAAAGTGCATAACAAGGAAATTGCAGGCATCACTCCAAGGCAATTGCGGGCATTACCCCAAGGCAATTGCTGGCATCATAGTGAAGACAATTGCGGGAATGTTGAAAGCATCTTCAAGTGACCATTGCGGGCACAAGAGAAGGCCAAGTCTTGGCACAAAAAAGATATATAAATCATTTGATTAAATACTGAACAAGTCGGCTTCCATGAATTAATAAAATAAAATGAATTAAAAATATCATGTTTGCTTTGATTGAACAAGTCGGCCTCCAATTTGCATGAAGAAATTGAGTATAAATAAAAGATCAAAAAAGTTGTTTTAGAAAAGCAAGAAGCAAGTGAAATTCGTGAGGTTTGAAGAAAGATTTCGGGGAGGCATAAGTGTGGAGGACAAGGTCGAAGACAGTTGCATGAAACAACAATAATTTTTTTGATTTATGGGCTACAAGTTGGTGAGATCATGGTCAGGATTACAATGACAGTGTGAGACAGCTTTAAGGAAGCTATTGATGGACCATAATGATAAGAAGACTTGGGTTGATACTTTTGTAATCTGTAAATCTGAAGTTTGTATAGGGAGGTAGGGTGGAGCTGGGGAAAAATTGGTAAGTCTTTTTAGCAAGTCGAAGCTTGCTGGGATGTTGTAGCATCCCTTTGTTCATTCTTGGAGGTTGCAGCCTCCTGAGGTTTTGTAGCACCTCATACTTTTAAATCAAACATATATATATTAACTTGGAAATCAATCTGAGTTGTTGTGTGAATTTGTGTATGATCAATGCTTAATGTTATTTTAATTAAAGCATTACTAGTATTCTAGCAAAAATTGAAAGAGAAAATTGGGAAACAAATAACCAATACTGATTCACCCCCCCTCTCAGTGATAGGTGTGTTCTTCAATTGGTGTTAGAGCACAGGTTTCTTTGAAAGGCTTGACATCTGAAGAGGGTCCTTGAGAACACATAATGGGAGGAGCAAAGTTTAGAGATGTTCCTAGATTCGATGGAAGCAATTATGTGTATTGGAGCAAGAGAATGACTGCTTATCTAGTCTCTCTGGGGTACAATACTTGGAAAATTGTCAAGGATGGATACAAGGAACCAACAAATGGTCCAACTGTCGATGATGAAATAGAAGACTGTGAGAATAATGGCAGAGCTGTAAATGCAATTCTAGCAGGTCTAAGTGAGTCAGAATTCTATAAGGTTATGAACTATACCTCAACTAAGGAGATGTGGGATAAGCTAGCCACCATCTATAAAGGAGACTCTAAATCTAAACAAGCAAAGCTTCAAACGCATCTAAGTCAATTTGAGGGTCTTAAAATGACAGAGGAAGAAAATATAGAACCCTACTTTCAAAGGGTTGAGGAAGTTGTAAACAACATGAGGGGTCTTGGAGAAACAATGGACCCAATACTGGTGGTACAAAATATCCTCAGCACCTTGACTTCCAAATACAATCCCAAGGTTTCAACTATTGAAGACAAGGAGAATTTGGATTAGCTGAAAATAGAAGAACTTCAAGGAATTCTAACAACCTATGAGATGAGGATTCAAGAACCAGTACCAACTGAAGGAGTTTTCAAAGCAACAAAGAACAAACATCAACATCTTGAGCCCTGCTCACTTGATTGTGAAATCTTTGATGAAGAAATAGCCAATTTTGTCAACAAGCTTCCACAAGGAACTAGAAGGTATAAAGGGAAGCTTCCACTAAAATGTTTCAGCTGCGGAAAAATTGGACATTTCGCTGCCAAGTGTCCCTTCAAGAGATTTCAAAGAGGAATGTTTCCACAAAGAAACTTCAAGGATCGAAGAATAGCTGACAAGCAAACACTGTTTACTAAACCGAGGAGGAATGTGTCTCAAACCTTGAAGAAGAAGAAGAGGAAGAATTTTTTGAAAATGACAGAAATGAAATTCTATTTCTAGCACATGATAACGCTGAAGATCAGCTTGAATCAGAAGAAGGGGTTGTATACCTTGAAGTAGAACTGACTGCAGCCCTAGAAGAGATTGACAATCTGAAAAACTTGAATGAAAAACAAGAACTCCGACATTAACTTGCAAAGAATCTTTTTGTCAAAAGATTCAAGGAAGTAATTCATAAGGAGGAAATGGAGATCAATTCTCTCAAAGAAGATCTTCAAAAGTAAAAAATGGTGAAAGGTTCCACCGAACTAGACAACATGCTCTTACATTAGAAAAGATATGGAAATTCAGGAAATTTGGGCCATATCTCCACATCAAATGAGAGGAAACCAGGATGTTCCTTGAATCAGTAAGTTCAAGCTATCAACAGAAGTATCAATCAATTGAAGGAGAATCTAGCCAAGATTCATGACCCCTAAATGAAGGTCAAAGGCAACTAGTCCTAAGAGAGAAAGAGGTTAAAAAACTCCAAAGTGAAGTAATAAGCTTGAAGAAGCTCGAAAATTTACAGACAAACAGAAGCACTGAAGATGAAGGTAGCAAAATTACAAATAACTTCCAGCCTATAAGAAGACAAGGATTTTCCAGGTATCGAAGTTCTTTTCTTGGTCATTGTTATAATTGCTACAAGTTTGGTCACAAGGCAATTGACTGTAGAGGACCTAAAAGAAGTGTGAATTTTCTTAGAAAACAATATAGTGAGGAAAACAATGATCAAAACCATAATTCATTCTCTATTCTTACTCAATAAGTGGAGTGCTCAAGATGTAAGAACTTTGGACACACACCTAAAGATTGCATGTTAAATATCAGTTACGATAATGACATCAATAAATATATTTGTGGCTTGGCTTTCTATGATCATAAGGATAAAGCTAAATGGTATATAGATAGTGGGTGTGCTAAGCATATGACAGGAACCAAGGACAAGTTTCTCACTCTAAAAAGGAACAATGGAGGTGAAGTATCTTTTGGAGACATTGGAACTGCGAAAATGCTCGGAAGAGGAACCGTACCTTTGAGAGGAAATGCCAAAGCTCAGAATGTCCTCTATGTTGAAGGATTAAAGCATGACCTACTGAGTGTTGGACAACTTTGTGATGCCAATTATAATGTCACCTTCTTTACACATCATTGTGAAATTAGAAGAAACGGTTCCAAACAAGTTATAGGAAGAGGAGTCAGATCTCCTAGAGGAGTTTACGTTTTGGGAGAAATAGAATGTGAAAGATGCTTTATCAGCCAAAGTGAGAACAGTTGGCTCTTGCACAAATGATTAGCCCAATTAAACTTTGATAACATAGTGAAGATTAGTCAAACTGAATCAGTTCAAGGGATACCAAAGATATCAAAACTTGTAAATAAGCTATGTGGCTGATGTCAACATGAGAAACAAGTAAGAACAAGCTTTAAAGCAAAAGTGCATTAGTCTACCTCACATCCTCTTAAAATCATTCATACAGATTTATGTGGGCCTGCAAGAACCCGAACTCTTCAAGGTGAGCTCTATTTCATGCTGTTTGTTGATTATTTTTCTAGAATGATTTGGGTCACCTTCTTGAAAAAGAAATGAGAGGCTTTTAAAAAATTTAAACTTTTTAAAGTTAAGGTTGAAGATGAGAGTGGATGTAAGATTAAATGTCTTAGATCAGACAATGGAGGGGAATTCACATCAAGATAATTTAAAAATTTTTGTGATGAAGAAGGTATCAAGCGACAATACTGCACATCCCGCACCCCTCAACAAAATGATATAGCTGAGAGAAAAAATCGGACTGTTCAAGAGGCTGCAAGAACCATGTTTCTTGAAGCTAATCTAACTGAAACCTTTTAGAGAGAGGCAGTAGGAGCAACTGTTTACATAATAAATCGAGCACAACTGAGAGTCAACAACAATAAGACTCCCTACGAATTATGGACAAGAAAAAATCCCACCATAGATTATTTCAAAATTTTCGGAAGCAAATGCTACATAAAAATCATTGATGAAAATTTGGGAAAATTCCACTCCAGAATTGATGAAGGGATATTCCTGGGTTATTCAACTGAAAAAAGAGCATACAAATTCTACAACAAACGATTAAGGCGAATTGTTGAAAGTATAGATGTTATTGTAGATGAAGAATTGATGCAAAAATCATCAGAATCAGACCCTGTTGAGAATGATGATGAAGATACATCTGATGAAGAAGAAACAACAAATAATCCATCAAAGGATCATATGAGTCAACCTGAAAAGATCGAAGATAGAGAACTGATCTCCACCACCACAACGATTCCAAAAGGTAACAAACCCTCCATAAACTCTGGTATGCGAGATCATCCTGAGGATCTTATCATTGGAGATTTGGATGAAGGCATGAAGCTCCGTTCAACACCATTAAAGAGGAATCTAGCCCTACTCTTAACAATTGAACCAAAAAAATTCAATGAAGCTGTTAATAATGAATTGTGGAGAAAAGCAAAGAAGGGAAAATTGGATCAGATCGAAAAAAGTGAAACTTGGACATTAGTTCCTAGACCAAATGATAAAAACATCATTGACACTAAATGGATTTACAAAAACAAGCTAGATGCAAAAGGGAAAGTCATTAGAAATAAGGCAAGATTAATGTGTAAAGGTTACACCCAAATGGAAGGGATAGATTTTGATGAAACATTTGCTCCAGTAGATAGGATGGAGCTAATTAGAATATTTTTGGCATTTTCTTGTTTCAAAAATTTCAAAGTTTATCAGATGGATGTTAAATCAACCTTCTTAAATGGGTCACTAAAGGAAGAATTCTACACTGAGCTACCTGCAGGTTTTGAAACCCCAGGAAGGGAAGATTATGTTTTGAAATTAAAGAAGGCTCTCTATGGACTCAAACAGGCAGCTATGGCTTGGTATGAGCACTTGGATAATTATCTAATCCAACAAGGATTCCAGAGAAGTGGAACAAACAATAATCTTTATTTTAAATTCAGTGACGATAAATTGCAGGTCACAGTTGTGTATGTTGATGACCTGATCTTTGGGAGCAATGAAGATAGCCCCAGTCAAAACTTTGCCAAAGAAATGTCAAAAGAATTCCAAATGTCAATGATATGTGAATTAATATTTTCTTGGTCTACAAATTTCACAAGACTCTACAGGTAATTTTATATCTCAATCCAAATATTTGAAAGATGTGCTTCAAAAGTTTGGCATGAATGACAGCTCCCTTGTATGTAGACCTATGGTAACTGGCTGTAAGCTCAACAAAGAAGACGAATCTCCTGCTGTAGATCAAACAGTGTATAGGTCCATGATCGGAAGTCTACTATATCTCACTGCATCTTGTCTTGATGTCATGCAAGCAGTTGGGTTAGTGGCAAGATTTCAGGCAAATCCAAAGGAATCCCATATGACTGCTATCAAAAGAATCCTCAGATATCTTAAAGGAATGATTCACTATGGGTTGTGGTATCCAAAAGATGAAAATTTTGAACTCTCAAGATTTTCTGATGCAGATTGGGCAAGCAGTCTTGACGATAGAAAGAGTACCTGCGGAAATGCCTTTTTCCTTGGAAATCGACTAGTAGCTTAGTCAAGAAAAAACAATCATCTATCTCCCTATCAACCACTGAAGCCGAATACATATCAACAGCTGAATGTTGCACTCAACTCCTGTGGATGAAACAAATCCTAGAAGACATTGAGATCAAAATTGATCAGCCACTTATCATTTACTGTGATACCACCAGTGCCATTAGTATATCCAAAAATCCAGTTATGCATTCAAAAACCAAGCACATCCCCATTAAGTATCATTTCTTGAGAGAGCAAGCACATGATCAAAATATCAAATTGGAATATGTGAACTCTAAAGAGAAAATAGCTAATATCTTTACAAAGCCACTTCCAAGAGAGGCTTTTGAAAACCTCAGAGACAATTTGGGAGTAAGGCTCTCCCCTCAACAAAAGAAACATTAAAAATATAACAAACATGTAAAGGAAGTGCATGACAACAAAGATAGGGTGAGTAGGATGAAAGGTACTGGACAACAACGTTAGGGGGAGCAGAGTTTCCAAATTCCTTTTCCATTGATGTCAAAGGGGGAGAACAATAAGAAGCTATTCGTCACTCTTCTTCAAAAACTCAATTTGATCAGTTGACATCAATGCGAAAGGGGGAGACTGTTGACAAATTGTTGTCATTGATGTCATAAGTATTTTGAAGAAGGTGTAGCTTGAGATGGACCAAATGAAGACAAGCAAAGATGACATGGCAATATGCCAAGCAAGCATAAGCTTGCGGGCATGAAAATCGCAAGTGGACATTGGATGGCAAACTTGATGGCTACGAGCATGTGTTATGACATTGTGGGCATGATGAAATGATGCACAAGGAAGAAATTGTGGGCATATATTGGAAGAAACTGCAGGCATGAGGACATGAGGTATAAGGGAGTAAAAGATTGCTGCGGGCATCCTCTCAGCGCCTCCTGGGGCATCAAACTGACCATTGCGGCATTAAGAAGATGACAAGGAGGAGCCCCTGCGGGCATGGGGTTATGGCCTCATGAGGACATCAAAGAGCACACCTGTGGGCATATTTGAGGTCTCAAAGAAGTGTGATGCAAGCATGTTTTAAAGTGCATAACAAGGAAATTGCGGGCATCACTCCAAGGCAATTGCAGGCATTACCCCAAGGCAATTGCGGGCATCACAGTGAAGACAATTGCAGGCATGTTGAAATCATCTTCAAGTGATCATTGTAGGCACAAGAGAAGGCCATGTCTTGGCACAAAAACGATATATAAATCATTTGATTAAATATTGAACAAGTCGGCCTCCATGAATTAATAAAATAAAATGAATTAAAAATGTCTTGTTTGCTTTGATTGAACAAGTCGGCCTCCAATTTGCATGAAGAAATCGAGTATAAATAAAAGATAAAAAACGTAGTTTTACAAAAGAAAGAAGCAAGTGAAATTCGTAAGGTTTGAAGAAAGATTTCAGGGCGGCATAAGTGTGGAGGACAGGGTCGAAGACAGTTGCATGAAACAACAATAAAGTTTTTTATTTATGGGCTACAAGTTGGTGAGGTCATGGTCAGGATTACGATGACAGTGTGAGACAGCTTTAAGGCAGCTGCTGATGAACCAGAATGATAAGAAGACTTGGGTTGATAATTTTGTAATCTGTAAATCTGAAGTTTGCATAGGGAGGTATGGTGGAGCTGGGGAAAGACTGGTAAGTCTTTTTAGCAAGTTGAAGCTTGCTTGGATGTTGTAGCGTCCCTTTGTTCATTCTTAGAGGTTGTAGCCTCCTGAGGTGTTGTAGCACCTCATATTTTTAAATCAAATTATATATATATATATAAACTTGGAAACCAATCTGAGTTGTTGTGTGAATTTGTGTATGGTCATTGCTTAATGTTATTTTAATTAATTCATTACTAGTATTCTAGCAAAAAATGAAAGAGAAAATTGGGAAACAAATAACCAATACTGATTCACCCTCCCCTTCTTAGTATTAGGTGTGTTCTTCTGAGATAACATAGTTCTTTTTGTGTTCACAAAGCCATTGGTACCACACAAACTGGTCATGTTCTAAATATAAAGATGCAATAGGTACATTTTGGAGATTTGACACCTGCTGTATATCAAAGAATTGCTGCATCTGGAATATCCATGTTATGGGGTCCTTGGCATCTAACTTCCTCATGTCAATCTTGGGGAGTTTGATACCCCTTGGGGACCATCCCAGGTTATTTCTATTATTAGAATCAATTCCTCTTGGAATATTCTTATTAATGGAAGGTTCCTCAACATGGACATTATCTTTATCGTCACTTGTAGAGATATTTTCTTTTGAATTTTGTATGAGATTAGCAATCCTTTTCATATTTTCATCCATCTTATTATCAATATGATCCATAACCGTCTCATCTAAATTAAATAAATCAATTTTTTTCACAGACCCTTTAATCATATCTTCCAACTTGGACACTCGGAAATATATTCCTTCACTTTCATCATAAGTCAATGATGAATCCTCAGGTGGCTTGGGTGGAGTATGCTTTTTTCCACTACCTTTTGGTGGCATTTTGAACAATATAAATAAATATCACACCATATGTTCACCTCAAATAGATCCTTCTACTAAAAGCTATTTCAAAATTTAAAATGGCGTACCTTTTTCCAACAATGATTTGAAGACTAAGAAAATCTTAAAATTTCGGCCCCTCTGACTCTGAAACCTCGTCTTGTGGTAGCCTGGTAACTAACTCATTCATTGACTATGCCAACTGTGATTTCAATCACATATTTATGATATTCATTTATAAACTACTAAAGCAACAAGAAGCTCATTCATTACCCTTATCAAAACACAGTTGTTGGAGCAGATATTTTGGACCAGTTTTCAGAACTATGCGCAAGGAAATGGACCGCGCGCTAGCAAGGTAAAGGACCAGCGCACGCAAAATGCGGTAGTCAGTTACAAGCTGTTAGGTAGTTTTGTCCACTTCGTATGGGCTAAGCCCCATTGTAACCATATAAATATGTTAGGGATTTTGGGGATAGGACTGTCTTGGATATACATGTCTTGTGTCTTAGAGTATGCTTAAGGGAAGATTGCGCATATGCGTAAGGGATTGGGGTATGTTTGAGACATATATTTGATGTATGTGCATAGGGCGCCTATTTCGTAAGATTGTTCCGATGATAATAAAGAAGTGAGTTTTCAGTGAATGTAATAACTTTGTGTTATGTTGTGATGCATGTTTTGTTTACTCTGCACATGTGCTATGTTTTGTTTTCATGAATAATTGATCTGTTCCACGAATGAATAATATGACATTTATTACTATGCAAATGGTATGAATGATTAAGAATGGTTAGAATGAATGCTTATTATCCCCTCAGCACTGTGGAAATTTGGTTCCTAGAGTCCCCATAGATGCCTCGGGTGAGACTTCATTTGCTTGAAGGTTATGTCAAAAGGGTTGGTATCAAAGGGTTTTGTTGGTGAATTAATATTAAAACCTGGGTCCTCCCACTACGCGCCAACAAATGGTTTTGTTGCTGGGACTAGGATTTGCGACTAAAGGAGATGTAGAGGCTGACTAAGAAGGAGATTGTCAGGTGGTTAGAGGAAAAGGAATAGGAATTTACTAGAGATCAGAATAAGGACCCACAGATCAGGCCACATGAATGGTTAGAAAGGTACGTGTATTCACATCTACACATATTTTTCTCTCTTCAAACTCATTGTGTTGCCCCTCTTTGCAAGCCACACTCCTCTTCTTATTGTACTGAAATCTCTTTCCACTGTGCAACACTTCAATCTCTTCTTCTGTTGCACCTCTTTTTCTTTCAATGCCTTGATTCTACGGTTTCGGGTCCAGATTTGGTCCAAATTTTCCTTAGATTTGCTAATTTGTAGAAATCTTGTTGCCGATCTCTTCATTTATTATGCCGCATCTCCGTCATCTTTCCATCATGTATGTTCTTTAATGCTCCTATCTGCCATTTGCGTTGAGCTTCCTCCGGAAGTCGACATCCCTATCAAAGAGAATATCACAAAGATTAGTGAAACCATTGAGGGATTCCGCGCGAAGATTGAAGATTTGGAAGTGCGCACACTTCTGAGTACTCCACCAGAGGAAAGAAAGCAAATGGAGCAAATAGTGAAGATAACAGTGGAAATCATAAGGCGTCTAGATGAAGAATGCACAGAGCTATATTAAGAAAGCATGCAGGTGTGGATGTAGTTGATAGAGGATGACGAGTTGAAGACAGTGGAACAAAATTGCAATCTACACAGGAGAAGGCGCAGAAACTTAAGGAAAGGATGAGCACTCTATCTCCAGCAGAGCGGATGGTAGCAATCATGGAAAAAAACAACAATACTTGGAAATAAATCAACTAAGAGCTGAACAACATAATATTGCGCGGAAGCTGGAACCACTGTAGGAGGAATCCTTTCGAGTGTTAGAACAACTAGCTACTATACAGGGAGCTGTAAAACAAGCTGCACAAGATAGTACAAATAAGCTAAAGGGACCAATCATAGTGCAGGAAACATAAGGGATTGCAGAGCAGGAAACACAAGCAAAACAAAAGGTCACAACTACAAAAGAAACCTTACAAAATTTTGTCTACAATGCTACTATGGAAAAAGCAAAGCAAGAGATTGAAGTGGCTTGGGACGAGCCACAATTGAGTGTTGGGGGCTTGTTGGAGCAGGTATTTTGGACCAGTTTTGGGAATTGCACGCAAGGAAATGGACTATGCGGCAAGCTAAAGGACCAGTGCACGCAAAAGGCTGAAGTCAGTTACAAGCCGTTGGGCAGTTTTGTCCACTTTGTATGGGCTAAGCCCCATTGTAACCATATAAATATGTAAGGGCTTTTGGGGATATGAGTGTCTTGGATATACATGTCTTGTGTCTTAGCGTATGTTCAAGGGAAGATTGCGCATATGCATAAGGGATTGGGGTATGTTTGAGACAAAGATCTGATGTATGTGTGTGGGGCGCCTATTTTTGTAAGATTGTTCCGATGATAATAACGAAGTGAGTTTGTAGTGAATGAAATGACTCCATGTTATGCTGTGATGAATGTTCTATTTACTACGCACATGTGTTATGTTCTGTTTTCATGAATAATTGATCTGTTCCATGAATGAATGATATGATATTTATTACTATGCCAATATTATGAATGATTAAGAATGGTTAGAAAGAATGCCTCCTATTCCTTCAGCATTGTGGAAACTTGGTTCATGTAGTCCCCATAGATGCCTCGGGTGAGACTTCATCTGCTTGCAGGTGATGCCGAAAGGGCTGGTATATAAGGTTTTGTTGGTGACTTAAGGTTATGTTGTTGCCACAAGATCCCCCCAAAATTTTGTAAATATTGGGTCCCCTCCTTTCATTTTGGTTTTGAAGCTTATTTCATTCAAACATTAGCAAATTTTCCTTTCCACTTTCCTTCTAAAAAATTGTTAATTTTGTCCAAGTGTTTGATCTTCTGGCTAAGGCAGATTTTTTCTATCTTTTTCAAAAGCGCAGCTTTAATGTTTAACTTTGCGCCAATGGCGCAAGTCCTAATCTTAATATTGTGCTGAAGGTCGCAAGTCCCAACCTTAACTTTGCCACCGTTGCGCCCTTTTCCCTTAAAACGTGCTGCCCTTCCGCGCAGTTCTTAAACATAAAATTTGCACCAATCGTCGCATCGTCTTGTCACGAGTCGTAATCTTAAAGCCTCCGCTATTGTGCAAGATTTAAACCGAAAACCACCGCCTTATCTTCGCGCCCCTTTTAACCTTGCCGCCATCGCATCTTTTGGGCGCAAGTCTTAACATTGGTCTTCCCGCCATCGTCGCAAACTCTGCGCTTAATAGCGTCGCTATAGAAACTCCCCAAGCCATATTCAATTGCAAGAGTTAAGCATAAATTCTCCGCCCGACGTGGGAAGATACTGTTTAGATGGCCACCGCGGTGTGACCGAGTTTTTGGGTTTACGAAAAGATCGGGTTGGTGAAGTCATTTAATATGCCTTGTGCGATTTTAATTCACCTTTGCGTCGAGCCCCGTGCCCACCAAACGTCCATTAATTCACCCGTGGGGAATTAATTCTCCCACTATATATGCATAGAACGGAGTTTTGATTGTTCATTGTTCCCAAAGCCGTGAAAGCTTCCAGTATTAGACGTTGGGAGTTTTTCAGTTCCTTATTCGCCTAGGTAGACGCGTCAACTATAGGAGACCACTCCAAGGACAATAGCTAGGCACTCTTCACTCCGTTTGCTTGTTCCAAGGAATAACTCCGTTTGAAGCTTGTTTTTTACAGTTTATAGGGAAAATTGTTTCATTCATAGTCATTTAAATCACCCACAATGTTTGAGTTCCTCCTTGTCCATATGCTCTGCAAGAGTTTCTCCGAATACTGTGCGAACCCTTTAAACGCCAAGTCGCTCTGCTAGTCCCGATCGTGACTTGAAAAAACCTCCCTCTGCGCATGCAATGCCATCCATCTTCTGCTGTTATCACAGGGATTATCGGAAAAGCTCCCTCTAGTAGTATCCTTCAAAGTGATACAAGCCGAGCAACCCCTATCATGAATATCTTTAAAAGCCAATTTTTCAATGCCTCATCCTACTGGATCTGTATCACACATTACCAACTGGAAATAACACCCCGCAACATATGACAAAAATGCCGCTCATGGCTACAATACTACATTCATCAAATACATTGGGCATTGAGTTGAGCCTCTAGCAAAATAACCCCTGCATTGAAGCCATTAACGTACGGTCATTTTCTATCTCATACCGCTATAGAAAATCCCCACGTAATCGCAAGTTAGTGCCCTTACAAGATTTTAAGCTATCACAAGTTATTAGCAAATGAGACATTGGCAGATTGCATTTTTGTTTTAAAAGCACTTATTTTGGAATTCTCGCATGAATGATATTTTCTGTTTTAAAAGTTGCTACCATCATTCTAAAACGATGTCTGAAGTTTGAAAGAGTCACCCTCTATCCCTCATTTGTTGATTAGTTATCATGAATTCTAGATGGTGTTTGTTTTGATCGCTTATAAATATGTCAAACTCCTCATTTGCACTACCCCATCAACGCAGGTTTGACATGCACAAAAAGTCTTCCAGGAAGAATGCTAAACTGGTGGAATCAGATTCGGACGTAGAAATCTTGCTAGATACTTCATTAAAAACCATGTTGAGCGATACGCAAGCTACCACTGGAGTACCCCTAGGAAGATCTGCCCCAGAATTTCAGTGGAGTGACTTATACAGGTTCATCAGGGATCGGGATTACTCTCAAGCTCCCATAGAAGACACTATGGTGTATGCAAACATCAGGAGGTCCTGCCTCCATAAAGCAGCAACTCATCCTGAGTTATTCCCATGCTCCGAGGTCATCAGCTGGATGATCCCTCATGTTAAAACTGACACCAAGTTCATCAATGACAAGAATGGGATGAATCTGGCATCTTTTGCACCCGAACATATCACAGCTACTTACAAATTTCCCCAGGCAAGAGCTTGGTTGGATAATGATTGGATAGCAGAGGAAACTGTGGACCCTCTGGAATCCGCTAGGAAAATGATGATAAACGACAGGAAAATCAGACAAAGGAACAACAACGAATATGAGATTAACCTCCTAAAGACCCCCTATCGACTCATTGTGTTGATGCTGAGCTGGATTTTCGGGATGCCAAATGGCAATATTTTCAAGCTCGGCTGGGTGCCAGTAATAGTCCATGTGGCCATGTCTGGTACCATTTTCAATTGGGCTGATATAATTTCAGAAAGTTTGGTCTCGTAGTTAACCGCTGCCCAAGGAGGACCGACTCAGAAGAAAGCAGACTTCTTCATCTCTTCTTATTTAATAGACTAGCTGTTAAGAAAGCATACCTTCCCAGATTTGGGTTTCACATGGAATAGAAAGGAGACTCCTCTCTTTATGGCTTACCAACCCACATGGGCAAGTAGATATGCAAACCACTACAAGCAGGTTTGCGAGAAATTCATCATGCCTCTATATCAGCTTATTTTTGTAGAAGAGCCAAATTGCCTTTTTGAGAATGCCATGCCCATTATTGAAGCATTTGGAGATTATTACCACGCCCTAGAAGGCACCTACATCCGAATGAGTGGAGTATCCCAAGCTCCCTTTTTGCTTCCCAAGTATGTTACAGATTTTGTGGTGCACAAGGAAGCCTTAAGGAAACTCTTCGACACTGGTGGAATTAGTAGGATCCTCACAGACAGGAAGAAAGGCATATATCCACCAATTCCCTTCACCATCAGCGCATACAGCCTCCTGAGGGAAAAATAAGGAGAAAACTATGCTCAAGGCTTGGAAATCTTTCATTTCAGCACAAAGTTTTTCAAGAGGCATGACCCTTGTGGGAGAGTTGCTAAACATTGCCTTGATGTCAAAACATTCTTTGAGTACACCCATCTTATGGACCAAGATGAAGAGTTCTTTCGTAGTGCTCGGAACTTAACAGAATTAGGGAAACACTACAAGAAGAAAGGCAGAAAGAGTTCCACTCCCAAGCCCGTCGGCCTAATCCAAATGGAGCAAGAGGCAGTAGCGTCTCAAATAGAAGGTTAAAAAGGAATGGAAAAGGAACAAGAAGAAAGGCTTCAGAAAGAGTAGGAGGTCAAGTGGCAGCAAGATGTAGAAGCTGCTAGGATCCAACGAGAGAAAGAGGCAAAAGATCTAAAGGAGGAAGCTGCTCGAATCAAACAACAGCAAGATGAGGAAGCCCTGAAAGAAGAGGAAGAGAGGATACTATAAGAACAAGCTACCAAATTGTAGCAAGAAGAAGAAGAAAGATTCCTAGTGGAAGAAGCAAACAGGTTGCAAGTGGAGTTAGCAGAAAGACAAGAGAATGAAGAAGCTAAGAAAGCCGTGGAACAAGGCCCGTCCAGCCTGCAGACCATGGACTTAGATCTGCCAAAGTTAAACCAACCAGGGATCACCGATGCAGGGGTTGTCTCTACAGAAGAGTTAGCATTGACCCCATACAACCCCAGAAAGCAGCGCCAAGTGGCCAACCTGGATTCCGTTTACTTTCATGAGTGGAAGAAGGATATTGTTGGTAGATCAGTAAAGAAAATGGAAATTAGAGAAGACCTATATGAACTCAGAGTATCAAAAACCACACTTTTCCAAGGGACCAACACCGACCCCTCATTCATGGCAAGATGCTCTGTAGATGCAGCCTAGGAAAGTAAAGCCAACGTCGATCGTTTGATTGAAGATAGGAAGAAATACAGAGAGCTATGCTTCAAAATAAAAGCTGACAGAAAGAATGAGGTGTTGGAGAGCAATGAATTAAAAAGGAAGTATAAGGATCTTGCAGAAGAAAAGGAATAGACAACTTCGAGAATCCTGCAACTCGAAAATGAAAAGAATACCCTAGAGATGCATCTAAAAATCTCAGAAGATGAGCAAAAGAACTTGAAAGTTCGCATATCAGAGTTGGAAGAACACGAGGCTAAAAGTGTTCAGTAAATTAATTTCTTCAAGCCTCAATTCGAAAGATTGACACAAGAAAAGGATGGACTATTAGAGCAGCTCAAAGAAGCAAAAGAAAAGAAAGAAGATCTAGCCATGTTTTACAAGCGATCCTGTGAAGTGCAAGAGAGAACTCATCAATTGCTAGTATTGATTACAGAGCAAGTCTGCAGCATGAAAGAAATGATAACAAAGATGACCTCCATTGAGGTGGAAGCGCTCAAAAGAAAGGACAAGTATGCGCAGCATGTGGCAGAGATTAAACAACAATTTGAATGGAGAGAGGGAAAATCTGGTTTTCCCCCGAACTTGCGTGCCACAACAGTTGAGGAATTTGACATGGATACAGGAGTCCTCGAATTCTGCAGAGATTGTGGGGGCAGGTTAAGTGTTGAAATCATGAAAACTGTTAAAAAATGTCACATTGTCTACTTTAAAATCTGGGAAGCCCACAAGAAGTGTCATTTAGCTTTACCTCAGACTATTTATGAATTTCCCGAGAAAGAGCAGCGCTTGGCAGAATTGCAGGGAATTTTAAACACAGAGTTAGACTACCTGAAGAAGATAGAGGTTATAACTTCAGAGGATCTCCATCAATTCATTGAACAGACTGCTATTCATACTTATTTCTTGGAAGATATCATGCAAGAGGTTGTAGCAGGGGAAGAAAGCATCAAATTAGATTTGCGCAAGCACATGATAGCGCAAAATGTGACAATATCGGCGAGAGGGAAAACCATCCTAAGATAAATTAGCCAGTGGGCAAGTTACATCCAAGAGGTGGACAAATCAACAAAAGCAAGCGAGCCTGTTGGAGAGAGCAAGCTAGTAGAAGAGGAGCGACCCAATGAAACAACAAGGTCATCTGGGCCGTAATTTGTCTTATTACATTTTGGAAGAAGTAGCTAAAAGTCGTTTATTGTATAAATATATTGAGAGATAGCTAGCCTTTCTTTTGTCTTATATGTAAAAGACTTTCACGAATCTTTCCAATTTGGTGATTAGGAATTAAGTAACAAATTAAAGATTCCTAGGATTAGGGTACACTTGGGAGCTCTACGAGCATTTTGTAAAGATATATATAGATGAATAGAAGAAGGAGAAAGGGACTTTTTTGTAGGTGAAAGAGATTTTCTGTCCTGTATGTGAACTGTTTTACTACATGTATAAGGAATTCGATTTTTCCTAATAAAATCCTGGGAGACTGCATTTTTGCCTGAAGAATGTGTTAAATGTTTGCTGGATTACTCTTGTATCATCTATACATTACTGTGAGATATTTCCTTACTGTTATGAATTACTTCTATGTGATGAATTTTCTCCCTTTTCTATGCAAAGATGTTTATCTCAAATGAGTAATGGAATGTGCTAACTGAATTAAAGCTATCTTTAATTTCTTTTATCTTCTGCTGGAACTGCATCTTTATGATCAAATAGCTATTTTCCTGATCTTTAGATGTTTCTTTCAGTTTATTACTCATCTTTAAAAGTTTACTCCTTGCAAGGATAGGTTAGATTTGCTTATACAGTTTTAGATTAATTTAGATCAGGTACCTGCATTTAGCTTAGAGTACTTGCATATCATCTTTAAAATAAAATACATAATGTTGATGTATATGTAACTTCGGAATGTATTTCACATATATGTATATTGTATTCCTATAGAGATGTTATTATTCCTCTATACGGAAGTGTCGTCATTTATATTGTAAGTGTCGTAACTTATACTTGATGGGTTATTAGACCACCTTGTTGGGGTCGGCCCTGTATAAGTCATGTGGGTCAAAGGGTTATTAGACCACCCTATTGGGGGTCGGCCATGTGGGTCTAAGGGTTATTAGACCACCCTATTGGGGGTCGGCCCAGTCAGCATTATGTTATGTGGTTAAGTTCGAGCCTACATGAGTTAGGTAAAAAGGCAAGTCAAGTCAAGTATAAATAGAGTGCGGGAGGCACTCTATTTACACACTCACTTCTCACACATGCACTCAAGGAGGAGTGGCGCACTTATGGAGGAGGAGGATCTGCTGCTAGGTTATGGCTATCTCTCTTGGTTGGTTGTATCATTGCTCTATCTATCTCTGAGGAAGTTATTGGGGTTTTTCACCTTTATGGCTTTCCCCAAATAAATCTTTGTGTCTCTTGTGTGCTTGCATTATTGTCTCCATGATTGATATGCTGTACATGTTGTTCTCTCAGTTAAGATCCTAGATCATATTTAAGTAAATTCTGAAAATTTAACATGGTATCAGAGCTAGCCTGAAAGAAGGCATGATATGGCATGTATGACACTTGTTGCACTTACGATACTAGGGCTTGATATAGCAAAAACCAGTCATCGTAGCACTTTCGTTATAATTCCGTTTTGGCGAAGTTTTCGGATCTGAAATTGTTACAGGACGAAGAGTGAATCTCCAGGTACCTTGTGTCCAAAGGACAACCTCTAATTCGTTGTACTTTGGGAGTTATGATCTGTGCAATATAGGGTTTCTGCCTCTTCCAGATCTGAGTTAAAATCAGGTGACCTTGGGAAAAAAGTCATAACTTGGGATAGGAAGCTCCAAATGAAATTTCGTGAAAAGTGACAGGTAGTACACAGACTGTACTATCTCAGGAAACGTTTTTAGAGGCCGAAGTTCAAACAGTGACACGTGGCACTCCGTACAAGTGCGCTCTCCTGTATTATCCCATAAACAGGTCATGTTGCGACATTTGGCATAAATCTCTCTCAGAGAGTCCAATTGAGGTCAGACCTATCAGGATGGAAAGGTAACAGGCTGAGCTATCTCAGGAAACTTTTTTAGAGGCCGAAGTTCAAACAGTGACACGTGGCACGCCGTACAAGTTCGCTCTTCTGTTTTATCCCAAAACAGGTCACGTTGCGACATTTGACATAACTCTCTCTCAGAGAATCCAATTGAGGGAAGACCTATCAGGATGGAAAGCTAACAGGTCAGGCTATCTTAGGAAACTTTTTCAGACCCTGTGGATCAAAAATTTTGGAGTTACACAAGAAACAATCAGGTACATATTTCTGTCAAACCAGAATTATTTTTTTGGTACCTTCATTCATGGCTTCCGGAATTTAGGGCTTTGGAGAAAGTTGGAATTTTTGTAATCAGAGACCACGGATGAATGCTACTCATCAAAATAAAAATTTAGAGACCAAGATCAGAATTTTTGGTTGGGCAGAAGGCCGGGCTTGATTAGACCCTAGTTCGGGACTTTGATCAGAAAAGTGGAAAATTAGGGCTTCTGTAAAAATGGGAATTTTTGAAATCTGTGACCACGGCTGGAAGCTCCTCAGAAAAATAGAAGCTTAGAGCTTTGGATCAAACCTTTTGATTGGGTAGAAGAGTGGGCTTCATCAAACCCCAGTTCAGGGTCACGTCCAGTGAATCCGAAAATTTCAAAGGCAAAATTGAGGAGTAAAACTTTGCAGTTTTCAAATTCTGAATATACCAGTTTGATCAGCTCATCAAGGCGCATATTTCTATCCTTTCGGAAGTTTGAAATTCAAAGTTTGAATTTTTGGGGTTTCTCTAACAAACCCATATCCAGCTCCAGGTCCAGTTCTTGCAAATCAAGTGGATTGGGTTAATCCTAGAAGAAGATGGATTGATCATCTACATGAGTGAAGAAGTTCCTGTTTCAGAGGGAGATGAGGCTAAGGCCTTACATAAGAAGATTACAAGCGATCTCGACAGGTATGACTCATCGAGGTATGTTTCGATATTTGTCCATGATTAAGTTTATGGTATGTTTGTCTTCATGTTATTACGGTTAGTACAATTTTGATTTTAGATTTGTCGTATAACCTTAACAAAATTATGAATGCATGATAGAAGATATTCATTGGTTAGGGTGTTGACACTTATGATTGTACTAATGCATTATGGTGTTGTATGAGGTTTATGTTGTCTACTAACATGAAAGGTACACCAAGAAAGACAAATCATGTTCTAGTTCAAGAACATATGATCATGATGACATGAGGACAAAGATTCATCCATTGTCATGGATCTCATAGAAGATCCATTTACGAGGTATGTATAACTTGGTTTTGTAATGGTTAACATATGAGACATGCAGGTTACTAGCACAAGTCACTGAAGAGAACCAGAAGACATTATGCGGGTATGTTAGACATAAATAGCTAGCATGCTAATCCAGGTATGTTTTTCCTATATCAAGCTAGAATCCTACCTTGTGTTAGGATCTTATACTGTTGTTGATAATGGTTATTCATGAAGTCATAGGTTTGAATAATCATGGTTGTATGCATATTATGTTTCTTACCATAATTGATGATATGACTAACCAGAAGAATCATGAAGGTATAGCTTTGAATAATCACAGGTTTTATGCATATTATATCTCTTATCTTGATTGACGATTCAACTAACCCGAAGAGTTATAGGTTTGAGTAATTACAGGTTTAGACATGTTATGTTTCTTATGATTTGACTAACCATAAACCTTGAATGCTAATGCTTATTATTCTGTTTGAAATGATCATGACTATACATGCTTGAAATTATTGTGTTTTAATAGTATACTAATGAATGTATGATTTTATATGAAATCACAAGGATAACACAATCATGATACTAATAAGCATGCATAGGGACCAAGGATGAATATGAGTTCAAGAACAGGTAATTCAGGAAGCAAAGATCAAGAGGGAGCACACTCCAGTTGTTCCTGCAAGAAAGCAAAGGAGCACACTCCAGTTGTTCCTGCAAGAAAGAAAAAGAGCACACTTCAGTAGTTTCTGCAAGGATGCAGATATTCAGAGGGAGTTGACCATATTTCTACATTCCACAACAGAAAAGTGTAGAAGAAGCTACTTCAGATTAGGACTCCAACAGCTCCTGCAAGGAAGCAAAGACTCAGAGGGAGTCCACCCAACGAACAAAGAAAGATAAGTATTTTAATCATCATTTCTTGCATATTTGTTTGTTTAAATAATACTGTTCAATAATGTATATACTGATGTTCCTAGAATTAGGTTGTGTATTATGCATATTAGAATAGTTGCATTGATGAACAGTATACTACTAATATACATGGGTAAGTGGCCTATGGCACTGTACAACATTCCATTGCTACTTATCTAGAATGAAACCTCTTTGCTGACATGTTGGGAGTTGTGCACACTCTTAACAATGTTCTGGTAGAGATTGGAAGGCATCTAGAAAGTTATGGTATATGGATAAATGTTGTATTGAAGCATTGGCTAAGATAATTGCATGGCTGTATGACATATTTCTTTATGTGTAAGAATTTGTTCTGAAAACTATGAGATGTTTTCTAATCATGCAATTTAACTTGTTGTGTAGGAAAGATCGTATGCCATCTCCTACAAAAGAAGAACTACAACATTTGTTCAACAATAAAGATATCTATTGAAGATATTGAAGTTCCCAGGATCTGGGATGAAGAAATGGAATGATCCGTCGATCATGAAGAATGATGTTTGGGTTGCAGTCCCAAGACGTGAAGGGAAGTTTGTTATGACTTCCAAATGGAACTATCAGATCAAGCATGTTGCAGATAGCAGCATTGAGATGAAATAGAAGATGCACCAGATGGATTTCAAGACAGCATGGTGTAGTCATTTATGTGTGCAGAACTTGGTATGGTAGGATAGACAGCTTTCTATCCAGTTTGGGCTTTACCAAGAGTAAAGCGGATTCCAACCCTTACTACAAGGTTGAGGAAGGAAATCTAGTGATATTACTTTTGTATGCAGATAACCTGTTTGTTACAGGTGAAAATAGATTGATTGCCGACACGCAGCGGAAGCTTACTACCGAGTTCGAGATGAAGAACTTGGGGATGATGCACTATTTGTTTTTGGCATGGAGGTGTGGCAGAGTGGTGGAATCTTCCTTGGACAAGGGAAGTATGCAATAGAGATCCTGAAGAGGTTCGGGATGATGGACTGCAAGGCTATGGCCACACCTATGGCATTGAATCTAAAGCTTCTATGTGATGCTTCATCTGAGCCGGTTGATGTCTCCATGTACCATCAGATGATTGGGTCCTTGATGTACCTGACGAACACGAGACCAGATATTTGCTCTGCTGTGAACACATTGAGTTAGCTCCTGACAGATCCGAGGAGTGTTCACCTGGTTGCTGTAAAGCATGTTCTGAGGTACTTGAAGGGTACAGTGGATTATGGGCTCAGGTATGAGGCAAATCAAAAGTTTAACCTGCAGGGTTATGTTGATTCAGATTGGGTTGGCAGTGCTACAGATAGGAAGAGCACATCTGGGTGCTGCTTCAGTATGGGATCAGGTGTGATCTCTTGGTTTAGCAGGAAGCAGTCCTGCGTAGCACTGAGTACAGCTGAGGCAGATTATGTTGCAGCCGGCTCAGCTAGTTGCGAGGCAGTATGGCTACGGAAGCTACTGTCTGAGTTATTTGATCTCCCGTTGGAGGCTACTGGTATCTTCTGTGATAACCAGAGTTGTGTGAAGATGTCCGAGAACCCAGTGTTTCATGACAGGTCGAAACACATAGAGATCAAATATCACTATATCAGGGATATGGTGCAGAGAGGAGCTGTGAAGCTCCTGTATGTTGCGACGGACGAGCAGATTGCAGATGTACTGACGACGCCACTAGCCAGAGTGAAGTTCGAGTACTTCAGAGAGAGGCTTGGCATTCTTCAGATCAAGGACACTTCAAGGAAGAAGTGATGGACACATTTGCTGAAGCCATTCCAAGCATGTTGGAAGGAGGATCCTTCACATGGATGTGGATGTAAGCGCTGGATGATGAGCATCAGGATGATGTTCTGGTTTCTGCTTGATATGATCAGTTGGATCATTTTTATGTATGCATGTACGCATCATGTTGGATGCTAGATATGATCAGTTGGATCATGTATGTATGTACGCATCATGTTGATGCTGGATATGATCGGATGGATCATGTGTATGTATTTTGTATGAACGCATCATGTTGGATGCTGATGGATACATTGTGTGGATCATGTATCTTTGTATGATCAGGTAGATCATGTATGCTGAAGGATACATTGTGTGGATCATGTATCGTTGTATGATCAGGTGGATCATGTATGTTGATGGATACATTGTGTGGATCATGTATCTATGTATGTATCAGGTGGATACTTGGATGATCGTGGATGACGAGCTTCTCCAGATGACATGCAGCAGGATGTTGCAGTGATGATGATCAGGATGATCATGTGTACATCAGGATGATGTTTGATGAGTATCAGATGATACTTTGTGGCCGTGGATCAGGTTGTGCAGATGAGCATGTAATTCGTTGCCCTGGGAGATTTGCAGATGGTCTTTCGAGGTTTTTCCTATGGCATGTAATTCGGTGCCCTGGGAAATCTGGAAAATGCTCTTTCGAGGTTTTTCTCTGGGAGGACATGTAATTCGTTGCCCTGGGAGATCTGCAGATAGTCTTTCGAGGTTTTGCCTATGGCATATAATAGCGCCCTGGGATATCTGGCAGATGCTCTTGCGAGGTTTTGTCCTATGGCATGTAATTCGTTTCCCTGGGAGATCCGATAGGTTGGGCTGTGTGCCCGTAATCAGTCCTGGGATGCTCTTGCGAGGTTTTGCCATGAACACATGTAATTCGTTGCCCTGGGAGATTTCAGGTCGGAGTTGTGTACCCGTAACATCTTGAGATGCTCTTTCGAGGTTTTGTGGTGGGGTCACATGTAATAGCGCCCTGGGAGATCCTACAGGTCGGAGTTGTGTACCCGTAACATCCTGGGATGCTCTTTCGAGGTTTTGTGACACACGTAGTAAGTCCCGAGGATTCCACAGTATGGCCAGTGATGACGAAGACCTGCAGGTGGTGGGCCTACATCCAGTATGAAAAAGGACTGGCTCTGTAGAACTTCCTATGACGAGTAGATTCAGAGATTGATTGAGATAGCAGCAGCAGTGACGATGATGATGACTCGATGACGATTATCCAGTGACGATGATCCAGAGAAGATGACTTGTGCTAGAAGAACTGTGCTGAGAAATACCTTCCTAGTTAAGAGGGAGTGTTGATGTATATGTAACTTCGGAATGTATTTCACATATATGTATATTGTATTCCTATAGAGATGTTATTATTCCTCTATACGGAAGTGTCGTCATTTATATTGTAAGTGTCGTAACTTATACTTGATGGGTTATTAGACCACCTTGTTGGGGTCGGCCCTGTATAAGTCATGTGGGTCAAAGGGTTATTAGACCACCCTATTGGGGGTCGGCCATGTGGGTCTAAGGGTTATTAGACCACCCTATTGGGGGTCGGCCCAGTCAGCATTATGTTATGTGGTTAAGTTCGAGCCTACATGAGTTAGGTAAAAAGGCAAGTCAAGTCAAGTATAAATAGAGTGCGGGAGGCACTCTATTTACACACTCACTTCTCACACATGCACTCAAGGAGGAGTGGCGCACTTATGGAGGAGGAGGATCTGCTGCTAGGTTATGGCTATCTCTCTTGGTTGGTTGTATCATTGCTCTATCTATCTCTGAGGAAGTTATTGGGGTTTTTCACCTTTATGGTTTTCCCCAAGTAAATCTTTGTGTCTCTTGTGTGCTTGCATTATTGTCTCCATGATTGACATGATGTAGATATGCTGTACATGTTGTTCTCTCAGTTAAGATCCTAGATCATATTGAAGTAAATTCTGAAAATTTAACACATAAACGGTGGATTGGGCCGCAACCGGTGCAAAGAACAAGAATCTTTAAATCTTACGGTAGCCGGAACTGTTAACCGGACAGATTCCCTACACCAAACGGTGAGCAATCTAATTGGGCTTGCTTACCGGGGAAAATCCCTTGCTGATTGATGCTACGATTTCCGAGGCATCAACAAGTTAAAACCTAAGTTTTCCCACTGCGTGCCAACAACAATATACTCTAAGAAAATGTAACAGAAATCTACTGTAAGTATAAATGTAACAACAAATTCATAAGCATAATGGAACCATTAGGCTCATAAATCATAGGTCTTCATACATTCATTATAATCACTACTTGTAGCCATCTACATGCATCACATGATGCCACCCTCAAGCTATCATTGGACAAACTCCAGGTCATCCTCCAACAAACCATCAAAGGTGTGCCCAAAAGATGTCCATCATGGAATGGTCCTTCATTAAAGGCATGAATGAATGAGGGTAACCTCCTAAAGGTGGAACACTTCAACTAAAAATCCTCTAATAAAGTGCAGTAAATGTTCCAAGGGAGAACGTCCTCTCAAAAGAGTGCCAAGGATCCTCCAAGTTTAGGGTAGAGAATACTCCAAAGATGGATGCTATATAAAAATAACATAGCATGTAATATCCCAAACTAATATTTTTCACCTCGTGTAGGGTTTGTTGTAAGGTTTATTGTTTGGTTATCAATTTGGTACCCAAATCTTACATAAAAGGTGTTTGCATGAACAAAAACACTATTGCATGAAATTTGCATTGTATTGCATGATCCCGAAAACCCAAGTATTCAGATCTATTGAGTAAATGAACTCAGAAATTAAACATATACATACCAATAGAATTTGCTCGAGAAGGAGAGTGATATAGATAAGACATGCAAAGCATGCACCAGTACCGACCTTAGATAATTAAAGCAACTATTAGAGATAATTCTCCCTTGCAATGCATGCACTAGGTTGCCCCCTCCTCTGGTGTCAGATCTATGGAAATAGCTCCGAAAAGGTGACATCTGATCCGAGAAGAAACAACTAGGCTTATGACAGCTCCTTCAGTGGAATAGGAAAGACAATGTGGGCCATGCAATGGACCTAGGTTAAGATGTTGTAGCAGCTACTTTGATTAATTCGCCCATGCAAGTTTTGCGCCCCTCTAGATCTATGGAATTGGTTCCGTAAGGGCTAATATGGATCCCAATAATGTTCCCATCAGTAAATGCGCCCTCCAAGTGTGCTAGATGGATGCGCCCTCTCTGGATCAGTATACAGCTGTAGATTCTCTAGAATCCTTAAAAGAATTGATGAATATGTTGAACTGTTGAAGAATTGTGATAGATCTGGATGATCTATCCCCGGAAGTGACTAGGGTAGATTGATTTTGCTACCGAATCCACTTGTTGGCTAAGGAAGTGTCCCTTAACCCCAAAACGCTCTCAGAGCTCTCGAATCTCTTTTCCAAAAGTGAATAATAACATAAGCATGCTAGAAAAGTTGATTTTCCTTCTTTTATTCTCTTTTTACTACATGCAACTCAATTTTTGCATGCTGCAACTTAAATGACACATGCCGTATTCATTTTTATTTATGGCTCGCATGTCATATATCTCACTTGATTCTTGCTTAGGTGGTTTCCTTTTATCTACTACTGACTTAATATCACTGCTTAAGGTCTTCTTTTATCTCGGTGGCATCATTGATTAGTTAATTCCCCAACTTGTAAAAAACGAGACATTACATAGCAACCCTTCTCCAAATGTGGATCATTCCAAGTAGAGTGGTATTCAAGGCAAGGTGTCCACAATGTAACCAACAAAACCCCAAGTTTAGGGATTGACCTCCCAAAATAGCCTCTTAGTGAGAAATGTCCTCCAAAGTGGACCACTGGCTCAAAAAGCGACATGGAAAAAGTGAAAGGAATTTCCCTAAGGTGGATGATCCTTCAATCAAAGGGACCCAAATACATCAATGGCCCCTCTAAGTGGTGAACGCTCTCATCCAAAATGCTGGATAGATGAGAGAAACCTTGTTTGGGAGGACGCTACAATAGAAAACTCATCCAAGGTCTCATCACTTCAACAAAACTCCAATAAAATTGGATGCTGTCCATTATAAGCTGGGTGCTATCCTCCTAAGGATATCATGTCATATCCCGAGTTTGACCCCATTGCATTAAAATGTAAATGATGTAATATTATTATAAAATCATGGTGAGGAGCTCAAGGCCAAGGCCCCGCCATCAATTTAGTGATGCATATGGTTTACATGCTATCCAGGCATGCTAGAATTGCAAACATCATGTAAATATGCATTTTAATAAAATACCCACAACTAGCTATGCAATTCAACAAGAGATGGGGGCATGATTTTACAAGGAATTGGGAGGGAAACATTCAAACCCTTGAACCAATCAATTCAATCCAAGTGTCAATGAGATAACCCATAAAACCCTCAACCACCCATGTTGACTTTTGTACCCAATCATTAATTTCTCCCAAGAGTTGGTTGAAATAGTTAATGCCTTGGGGAATGGGAGGTATGGCTGTCCAAATTCAGGTATGGGAAAGACACCCTGCATGGAAAATTGTGTTTGGATTCCTGGAAAGAAAAGAGCCACGAAATTTCTCCCCAAGCCATTCTTCACCCATCAGTTTTGCTCTCTCATGAATTTGGAGATTCTTGGGTGTTTTCCTCCATGGTTTTTCCGTGTTTTCTTTCATCTTTCTAGCTGGGAAGGGCGTTTTTGATTTGGTTACCAGTGGTGAAGAGAAAAAATCGATTTGGGGTTTCATTGAGGCCGTTTTGGCCACTGGAATGCTCATAACTTGTGGGAGAAATCGGTTTTTCTCTCGGTGGTCGAATTTCTCTTTCCACAGTTCATTTTTGGTGTGCCCACGATTTGGGGGAAACCCATGGCCATCTTGTTGTAAATCCCATTGTTAAAATGTGTATCCATGCCCAATGATGGAGTTTTGCTGTGTGTAAGTAGTGTATGTTGGGGTGTGGGTTATGGGTATCCATTGCTTTGGCTTGAGCTTGAGTGCAAGCATCCAGAAATGAAGAGGGTTCAGATTTATCCTAATAAACCCAGTTGTGGACTGGCTTGGCTTAGATGCAATGATTATTTGGCTATGTATGAGTATGAATGTCCCCTTTTCCTTGTAGAAATCATGCCCAGCTCGGGGGTGGTATCTGAGTGATGAAAGAATACAGGCTATGCAGAGACCTATGGTTGGGTGGAACGTTGCAGTGACATAGCTAGTTACTTGGGACCATTTCACCATAAAGATAAGTGTTTTTCTATCTATGTGTTTTACTTCTGAAATGTTAGAATTTGATGGCTGTTTTTAATATGCTGGATGCATATGCAATGTGTGTGGATGATGTTTTTATTCCACTGTGCATGTTTGCTTGATTTGCATCTGCACACATTTTGTTCCTATGAATCTAATGAATCGGGTTGAGTTTATGTAAAAGCCCCACATATTGGTATCATGTTCCCTTCCTCGAATTGGATCCATAGGAGAGGACGCGACATATCACAATGTCATTGAAGTGTCTTCATGATGGAATGCTCAATAAATCATGGCTTCAAAATATTCAAAACTGAATGCTACCTTCCAAAGAGTGGAATGCTGATCAGAGAAAAGGCCTTCGAAGGTAGACTGCTCTCCCAAACAAATGTTAAAAGGTACCCACAAGGTTTAATATCTTCATTATAATCATCCCCTACAGGTTAAATTGCTGCTCTAAGATAAATCTGGAACACTGTTTTGCTACTATGAGTCTTCCCTTTTCAAAGGATTACAACCCATGTCAAGCATGAAATTGTTGCTTTGGAAAAACATAGCCTGTTGCTCTCATGCTAAATAATTCTTGGTGACTGATGATGGAGAAAATTCTGATACTTTGCCACAATATGCCTGGGAGAGGTCGCAATCAGGCCACAAAAACTGAGTTTTTTTTGTTCACTTTATTTTATCCTCAGATGTAAACCATACTCCTGCAGTTCTGGAATCAATGGATAACACCTTTGCCACAAGTTTTACTTCTACTGTAGATCTGAAAATGTATTGTTATTTGCTGTTGTGTGAAAATGGCAGATTTTGGGATGAGAACGGTCCTCGATTTGGAACCCCTTTACTGGGTGAAAGAACTGAATGTACATGCCTGAAGATGGTTCTTATGTTGTTATAGGATTCATGTCAAACTACAGGATATATGCCTTTCCACCAGATCTAACCATCAGGAAGGCTATAGATATAAGATTGCAAGGTGCCTTGAGATTTTGCCACAGGTCTCTGAGATAGATGTATGGAGAAGCTTTGCTATTATGACCTTTTCCATCCTAGTAGAGCAACCATGGGAGCATTCTACTGTTATTTAATATCCGTTCACATATTAGTCTCCAAACTAGCAACAATAGTGGCATATCTTAGTGAAAATAGAGTCCTCCTTCATCACAATATGAACCCCCAACTTGGATAGATTTGAAAGCTGCCATTTGTCTTCTAAAAATATGACCTAAACCTAAGTTGCATGAAACGGGGACTTGTTGGAAACGTGACCTCCCAAAAATTTTGGAAACGGGGAAACACGATATATATATCTATATATATATATATATATGAGCAAGGGCATTTAAAAAAATTAATGTGAAAATAAATCATAAATCATGCATGTTAGCGAATCATTGCCTATATTGGGATCCTATTCATCAATAGCACCCTATGCCTCCCTCCTCTACGCTCTAGCCCTTGCCTCTAACTTGAATCTCAAAGTTGATCCTCCAAGGACATTAGTCAATGACTCAACACCCTACAATTTTAATGAAACTTCCTAATAAAATCGTTAAAATAAGGTAGAAAAAGCTTCCCATGCTTAATAAGTGATTTTGCTTAAATGAAGAGTACATTTTTATTCAAGTCATGACAAAGGAGTTCAACAATCAAGACCACCAACATCAAGGTACATATAGGGGTTGATGTGCTTGATTAAATGCCAATCCCATACCTTCATACATGATAGAAATTGATGGAAACTTTGCAATCCTGAAATCCTGAAAACTCTCAAGTCTCCTGAATTTTGAATGGAATCTAAAATTCTACTTTTTGCATATGAAGTCCGATGAGGTTGGAACCACTCTCAAACATCCTGAAACAATTAATGGTAATGTTAAAAATTTAAGTAAAAGGATAGAAAATGAAATATAAGGAGAATGTCTTCCCCTTACAGACCACATCCGTATCGGAAACGTGTTTCCGTACAGAGGGGATGCGTTTCCATCTCGAGCAACGCACCTATCCATAGGGAAACACGTTTCCATGCCGTACAGTACGCGTTTCCGCGTTTCCAGAAGGAAACCACCTGGGGACGTGGGGGGTGGCGTTTCCTGCAACATAGACCTAAACAGGTTGAAATCTGCCAGGCACTCAGAGGGTCAAAACATCATACAAATCCATCAACTAATCCATTGACAAGAGACATTGGTGCTCTAAGGAGGAAGAATCCATGTCATAACATTCCCAACAAACTATAATATAACATGAAAGCTCATGTCATCAACAAAGAGTGAAGAGAAACATCATAATCATCCATAGGAAATATCTCATGAACAAGACATATCCATAGCCACTATGTCATGAGAAATAAAACATCTAGGGAAACATCAACTCTAGGACATCATCACACTAAGCCATCCATACATCATCTAGGACATCATCATCCATGAAGCATAATATTAGCAACTGGCCATCAAACACTTGTGAAAAATTCACAAGTGAAAAATCTGCTAATCACCCCTGCAAGATATGGGGTGACACAGTCCAAGCATGCATTAAATAGTCATCCAGTGTTCATGTCTCAACGGTTTCCTCCAGCTCATTTAATTTTGGATACTCAGTTGACATGTCTTTGACAACTTGCCATCATAAATTGACATTATATTATTTCCCATATAAACATAATTTTTTCTAAATTCAAATTTCACTTTACATCTCTAGTAAACTAAAAATTTATACCCAACATAGCATTTGACCTTGTAACACTGGGTGGCCTCTCTGCCACAATTCTTGTTTTGAAGATCGGACAAGTTTGATCTTGAATGCCACAGTGTTATATCTCTAGATGCTATTGCCAAAATTTTCAATACCCTGCGTCAAAAGTTCCTTAAGGTCTCCTGAAAAGTAGCTTGAACAATGTTATTGTCCAATATCAAAATGTCTTCAAGTCTTTCAAATTTGGACTAGTACTTGTCCCTCCTACTACAACATGATCTTCAAATTGTTGCTCCAAATTTATGTAAGTATTTGATCACTTTGAAGAGTCTACTGTTTCGTTGACAAGGAGCTTTCCCCCTATCCTTTATCATTTGCTTGATTTTCTCTGTTGTAGGTGATACTTCCAAATGAAATTTCCTTTTGGTGACTGCCTCATAAATCTTATACAATGTAACTTGCACTTTAGCTTTGGCCACTCTTAGGGCTGTGAATTTTGTTAGAGTTTGCACTTTAATTCAATTTAGTTAGATATTTATATTGAAAGATAGACACGCACAACAAAACACAAAAGACACAAGAATTTTCCTCGGGGAAACCATAAAGGAGAAAACCCCGCAACTTCTTCAGAGATAGATTCGTCACTAGTACAATATCAAGCAAAATGGAAAACTCAAAATATAAGATGTCTTCTACAGCTCTCTCTCTTTCTCCTCTAGTGAACTTGTCCTCTCTCTCACTTGGTGCTAACTTGCTTGAGCTAGTGTGTGTTCCAAATGAGAGAGTGACTCCCTCTATTTATACTTTAAGTGAGAGTGACCTAATTCCTCAATGGGGTCGACTTGTCTAACTGACTGGGCCGACCTATCTTAGGGAGACTAAAAAATACATTTTACATTTGACCTTTGGGGAACTATTGCCCTGATGTACAATGGAGGTTTCACCTTGATATTCTTGCATGACCAAATACAATAATGACATCCCCAAATGGAGGAAAAACATCTTCGACGGAGGTATAATAAAAATACAATAATAATATAATAATAATATACAAATAAATATCTTCCGAAGTTACATTTACAACAACACTCCCTTTTAACTAGGAAGGTATTCTCTCGCCACAGTCATCATCACTCTAGACACAAACTCTGGACACAAACTCTGGACAATGTCATCATCGTTGGATCATCATCATCGTTGCTGCAACAATCTTCATCTCGTTGATCATTGACTAGTGACATCTCTTGAATCTATCCATCATGAGAATTTCTACAGAGCCAACCCTTTTTCATGCTGGATGTAGTCATAGCTCTCATCTAGGTCTTCATCATCTCCACGAGCAAGCCATCAAGTAGGTACAACCTAGGACCACACATTACATTGCCACCGCAAGCACCTGCGTCTCTTACTATCATCTCATCATATCTAGATCATCTCATCATCACACACAGAGAGTAGCCTAGGTGCATACATCATGTCCAACAGACCACCTGTGTCTTCCACCTAGTGGATACAACCCAAGAGAACCCTAGGTGCATTACATCTCTCACGGTCAACCCGCATCTTCAAACATGTGGATACAGTCGAGGAGCACCCCACGCACATTATGTCCCTATGGATCACTTGCATCTTCCACCCTGTAAGATACAGCCCAGGCACACCCCAGGTGTCTTTATGATCGGTGGACCTACCGGCATCTCCAAACATGTGGATACAGCCCAGGAGCACCCTAGGTGCATTACGTCCCTATTGAACACCTGCGTCTTCCATCATGTGAGATACAGCCCTGGTGCACCTACATATTCCGGTCTCATCACTCCCTCTTTCGAGGAACATCAATCTGGATAACACCAAGCTTCTCTCTGAAGTACTTGAACTTCACTCTCGCTAATGGCTTGGTCAACATATCGGTTGTTAGCTCGTATGTTGCCACATACTGGAGCTTCACTGCTCCTCTCTGCATCATATCCTGGATATAGTGATACTTGATCTCAATATGCTTCGACTTGTCATGGAACACCGAGTTCTTAGACAACTTCACGCAACTCTAGTTATCACAGAAGATACAAGTCAGCTCGAGTTTGAGATCAAACAAATATGACAGTAGCTTTCGAATCCATATTGCCTCACAACTAGCCGAACAAGTTGCAACATATTCTGCTTCGACTATACTTAGTGCCACACATGACTGCTTCCTGCTAAATCAGGAGATCATACCGGATCTCAAACTGAAACAACATCCTGAAATGCTCTTCCTGTCTGTGGCACTACCTGCCCAATTTGAATCAACATAACCATGCAGGTTAATCCTCTGATTCGTCTCATACTTGAGACCATACTCAATTATACCCTTCAGGTACCTCAATATATGTTTTGCAGCTGTCAGGTGAACATGCCTCAGATTTGTCAGGAACTGGCTCAGAGTGTTCACAGCAAAACATATGTATGGTCTCATGTTTGTTAAATACATTAACGAACCAATCATCTGCTTGTACATCATGGCATCAACTGTCTCTGAAGAAGCATCACATAGTAGCTTCGAGTTCGATGCCATAGGTGTGGTCATTTCCTTGCAGTCCATCATTCCGAACCTCTTTAGAATCTCCACTGCATACTTTCCTTAACCAAGGAAAATCCCATCCGCATTCTGCCACACCTCCATGCCTGAGTAGTAGTGCATCATTCCAAGGTCCTTCATCTCGAACTCTGCGGCAAGCCTTCTCTTTGTATCTTCAATGAGCTCATCTTCCCCTGTTACAAATAGGTCATCTACATATAGTAGTAGTATCATTGGTCTTCCGCCCTCAACCTTGAAGTAAAGGTTGGAATCTGCTTTACTCTTGGTAAATCCTAAGCTCAACAGAAAGCTGCCCATCCTGTTGTACCATGTCCTGGGTGCCTGCTTCAATCGATACAAGGATTTCTTCACTTTGCACACATGATTCTATCTTTCATGTGTCTCGAATCCTAGTGGCTGCTCCACATACACTTCCTCTTTGACTACACCATTCAAAAACGTAGTCTTGACGTCCATCTGGTGTACCTTCCATTTCATTACTACAGCGAATGCAAGTATAGATCTGATGGAAGTGCATCTTTCTACAAGTGCAAATGTCTCCTCGTAGTCTATGCCTTCTGTTGTTAAGGTTTACCCTATAGCAGGGGAAAGGATGCTATCAACTTACATGGGGTGACAGATAGATACATTATATATTGCATTAATTACTATGAATGAAATGAGATTAGGATTCAAAAATCAGTACCTTTTTTTGACGGCTGGTCCTAGCTTTTGCCCAATCTCCACAGTAATGTACCTGCAAAATAAATCAACCTTCCTCAGCGTATCTTGACTGTGAATATATAATGAAATTGAAAGCAATCTAACATTAATTACAATCAGATATTCAATAGAAAAGACATTCCATTGGTACGGGAAGGGTATCTCAATCTTTATTGTCAAAGAAATTTAGCCAAATACAATTTATACTTGATCTGTCCAAACACTTCTGCAATCGAGTTCTGGGCTCCTGCTCCTCACAATGACTTAGAAATTCCTCCAGCATAACCATAGCTTCTTGATTGGCCTCTTCCTCATGGCTTCCCCTTGTATTTATGGCACAAGGATGGAAGTTGGATTCGTGAGGTAGTTGAATTGGGAGGTTGGGGGAGTTACAATACCAAACTCAACTAATCCAAATTCGTAATCTTAATATATTTTTCATTTCATATTAACATGTGCGTAGGTATCATACTAGTAAACCAGCGCATAGTATGCAACTAGTGCTCTTTACAACTAGCGCAAACATTTTTTGGGATAAGTGTGCGGGTTGTCTTCAATAGGACTTGCGTTGAGTGCGCTAGATGCCAGTTTCAAGAGTAGCGCACTTATAATGAAGACTGCAGAAAAAATATAATTTTCAGCTGAAAAGGTGTGATCTCAATAGTAACTCATCCGAGGTCAATCCATCTCTTCCATCCATAGTGTCCTTTTGTGTGATCGACATGGCAATGTGATCACGGACGGAGAAGTGAATATTTGACCTATAACAGATGCCCCCTAATGTGTGAGGTCAAAGAGAAACAATGGCCGAAACACATTATAATTCCAAGTCAGAGGAAGAGAAGAAACCTGTCATGTCCCAAATTTGGAATTGGGTCACAATGGCCTAATCACATTGGCCATATTCATTAGAGTTTGTAAAATTGATGTTAAAGGTCAAATAATTGCCAAGGAGGAAAATTACTAGTTTCCTAGGTTTGGGGTGGAAGCTTTGGGATTTGGAATAATGGGGATAATAAATTATGTTTGAACATTAGAGTGGCATAAATATTTAATAAAGGATCTAAATAAAAATATACAAGTGAAAATCAAAGTGGCATTTGATCATGAAGACACATGGAGGAAGTGGGACCCACATATGGCTAGATTTCCCCACTACACTTGGCATCATTCTCTCACCAATTCGAATTCAAGGTGAATGGTAACATACTTGGAGAAGTCCAAAAGGTATTATTCATTGCATGACTCATCCAAGGTCGAAATATAGAGGAAGAGTAACTCCCATGGAAGAGGAAGAGGCAATTTGGAGCTAGTGAGACACTTGGGCTAGATTCCCTAGCTCTATGACAACAATGATGAAGATGCTATGACACCTATGACACAAATCAGACCTGAAGGCTGAAATATGACATATATGACATGTCAGGGCTAAAAATAGACTCCAAGAGGGCGCTCAAGGGTGTTAGGGCAGCTAAGATGCTTCCACATGTGATTTGGTGGAAGTGGGAAACTAGGAATTGTTGTACAAGTGGCGTTCTTTGGAATCTCTTCCCAAATTGAGTTGGCATGAGTCTCTTGGAAGGAATTCGACCCATGGAGGACATTAAAACTTTATAAATGTCAATAAAAAAGAATGAAACCAGCTTTTGATCATTTGTAGAATTTGCAATTGCATTTGTGAAGAGGGAGAGCTAGTGGATGACTAGTTTCTTGCCTTAGCCAATTTCGAGGGTGAAAGATTCCCATCCAAGTTGGCAATTGGAAAGGCCATTTAGACCTTTCATTTGGAGCTTTAATGGAGTCTTTATTTGTAGGTGTAAGCTATAGGGCAGCTCATGGTTTCTTCTATTGCAGCTCGCTCCTTCAACCATTTCCAGTTTTGATGGCATATTCTTGATCCTCGAGGGAGGGCATTTTTGGTGAGCTATTGTACTCTTTGGGGGAGCTTATAATGCCCCATTTATTTTTTAATATGAATTAAATACTCTATTCTTCATCTCCAAAAAGTTTCAGGTCGAAATTCCAAGTAGAAATGTATAAATCTCATTTTTAATGGAAGAACAATGCCATTTCCCCACTACCTTGTTGTGAGCCAATGTATTGATGACGATTTCGAATGAATGGATGATTATCTGATATATTTGTGATAAATATACTTCCATGGATGTCTTATACAAGTTTCATGTACTGTACTTGAGCATTTGAAGCATTTTTACTCAGTTTAATTGCATTGGGAGAAGAAATAGTGCCATTTCCCCAAGGGTCGAATTGGGGATTTTTGCAGTTGAATGGGAGAGGGTGAGAATAGTTGTAATAAACCATTAATGGTGCATATGAGACATTAATAACATAATTAACACATTACATAACTCTGTTCATAAATTTGAGTGGGTTTGGAGGCATTTGGGAAGCCATTTTCAGTACTTACCTTAGGGGGATTTGAACCCCAAATTACTAGTAAAATTGCATACTTGGTCCAGAATCTTAAGAGAGTTTGCAGAGGTCTTTTGGTGGCCATATGTTATCCCTGAACATAATATTCAATTCATAATATCATTCATAAACCTTCCTTGAATATTTGAAGGCATTTGGAGTCAATTTGAGACCTAGAGACCAATACTAGTCAAAAGGGAAATCACTAGTAAAGTTACCTACATTGACCAGAATTGAAAGAGTATTTGCAGAAGTGTTTTAAAGGTACAAAGGAATCCCTGAAACACATATTTATGTTCTAATATCATTCATATACCTTCTCAGAAGATTTGGGATCATTTGGGGCAAATTTGGGACCTAGAGATCGAAACTAGTCCAAGGTCGAACCAAGGAAAAAAGTGGAAAATTGCAATTTTAATAAAATTCCTAACAACAGTATTTGCAGAAGTGTTTTAAAGGTACAAAGGCATCCCTGAAACACATATTTATGTTCTAATATCATTCATATACCTTCTCAGAATATTTGGGATCATTTGGGGCAAATTTGGGACCTAGAGATTGAAACTAGTCCAAGGTCGAACCAAGGAGAAAAGTGAAAAATTGCAATTTTAATAAAATTCCTAACAAGGGACATTACAAAACCACAGAACGAAGTCACAAAAACACCTGAAACAACGATCAAGGTCAGCGAGTAATTACAATCTTGACATCATATAGATGTTCGGTATGATACATCATGATCTCCAATGCATAACTGGGAGATGTATATATATCATGGACACTGAAATACAAGCGTGGATCCATGTCAAAGATAAGAGATCATAGCCATAACAACAAGCTGGATCTATGTCTCATGAAGAGCCAAAAATGAGTGTGGCTCAGTCTTGCGCAGGTTGGGTGATAACATGAATATGGTGATGCTATCAGAGTCCCAAGGTCTTCGTCCAAACAACACAAGGTACAAACCCTAACCATGTGAATAAATGAGCTGGAGTTGAAATGGGGGGTATCGTTTGATTACTGGTCATTGATGTATACTTTTAACAAACGCAAGGGCTTCCATCGATAATGATAATGAGGCCCAAGGTACCTAGTACGTTCCAACAAGTGTGAATAAGTGGAATTGAAGTCGAACACTTGAGGAACCTGTCGAATAAAAGACATTAATGTATTCCCATTATTCAAAAGTAAGGGAAACTGCCACTGATGACTGCAATCCCCAAGGTACTGACCGAAAGTCTAAACTTCATTCCTAGAGCATAATGAGTTGAAGTCGATGGGAAGAAGTCCGCTGGAAGGGAGGCCTTAATGCATCCTCCATCATCCAACGCGAGGAACACTCAAAAGTTTGAGCTGATTTGGAGTAGGACTAATACAAGATGAAACACATTAACACCAGGATGTATAACACATGAAGTCAAGGTTACTGTAGAATGGCTGACATAGGCTGTATCCTTGAACAATGAGCACAACCCAAAGTGACATAGGAAGCTTTTAACATGAGGTGGATATGATATAAACCTGTAATGTAGGATACATTAACAGATTCTCCATATGATTGGAAGAATAACCAATTGGAGGAGTAAAAAATATGAGATCAGGTTCACCCAAAGGTAAAAAACTGAAACCCAACTAAATGATGGACTCAAAATAGGTGCTGTGTTCAAGGACATGACTGACTAGCTGCCTTTGAAACTGAAAAGATGTCTGATACCCTTCTCTTCCCTTATTCTTTTTACCAAAGAATATCCTTCTTGTTGGTTTTAATGAGTCAAAGAAAGCAAACTCAATAGTCTTTCTTCATTTTTGAAGCAAGCTCGAAGAAAGAGGGAGAAGAATGCTTGACATAAGCCCAACCATTTATAAAGTTTAATGATCCCATGGGAGGAAGACTTAGGACCTTCTTCATTTTTTACAGAGTTTGAAGAAGAGATAGGTGAATACTCTATAACACTGATCCATGGATTTTAATATCGAGCCTGGATCGGTTCCTGCTAGCTGGTGTTTTCTTTTTTGAGGAGTCTGAAAAACTTAAACAATAACTCCATACACCTACTCGTGGATTTTAGTATCAAGCCCTGTTTGGTATGTGCTTGCCGGTGTTTTCTTGTTTAAAGAGTCTGAAAAACTTAAACAATCCTCTATATACCATCTTGTGGATTTCACATTGAGCTCGAGTAGGTGAATGCTCGTTGGTGTTTTCATGTTTCGAGAGTTTGAAAACACCAAAGGTTGATCAGGATGTTGGGAATCTATAGAGAATTTAGGAGCAGAGGATCCTTCAGACATGGACCACACTCTTCGCACCTCTGGAATAGCAGGGCATAAGTGAGTAAGGTGATCTCCCTTACAAATTTTACAAGGGAAATTTGGCTTGCGTCCTATAATATTAGACTCCTTTACAACAAGAGTACTCTCAGCATGACTAGCATTGGCTAACAGCTTGCCCCCAGCATGACTTGCAGTGGCTGGTTGCTTAGAAGCAGAAGGATTTTGAACGATGGACCACACTCTTTGCACTTCTGGAAGTACAGGGCACAAATAGGTCAGGTGGTCTCCCTCGCAAAACTTACAAGGGAACTTAAGATTCTGTTTATTAAGTTTGTCGAAAATGTCAACTTTCTCAGCATGACTTGCATTGGTTGATTTAGTGTCTCCAGTATGACTCACAGCAACTAGTGACTTGTCATTAATATGACAAGCAGTGATCAATGACGTGTCCTAAACATTACCAATAGTGGTTGAAGACATGCTTTCAATATTATTTGCATTGACTGAAATTTTTCTCCCAGCATGACCTCCAAAGGCTGGGTAGGTGCCCCCAGCATGACTTCCATAGGCTGGGTGGGTGCCCCCAGCATGAATTCCAGAGGCTTGGTGCGTAGGTTCAATATTATTTACAGTGACTGAGTGATTTCTCCCAACATGAACACTAGAGGTTGGGTAGGTTCCCCCAACATGACAACCAGAGGCTGGGTGTATGCCCCATTGCTTTGGCATCTTCTTCCTATTCTTCCTCCATCTATTCCTTTTAGATTGCTGGTTACTAGTATTACTAATTTCACCACATGAGTTAGAATGAGGAGGATAAGATGTTACTGGTGAAGTAGGAATAGGGTTCTGATGCTCTTGATGTGAGGTGCTTACTTGCGAATCATCAGGAGCATGCAAGGCGTTCATAGTGGAAAACAACCAAACCGGTAGCCCTATAGTGAGTCCTAGAAGATTCAAGGTAGCCATTAAGGGAGTACCAATGTTTCCAATGAATGGAAAATCACAAGGAGCCCCTTGAACAGGGGTCCCTTGATTGGTGCTCACCGGGATGCTATCCATAGTTTCCAACTCAGTGAGCCAGAGATCTCTAAGGCCAACTAAAAACAAGCGGCACAAAGAGCACACCACTAAATAATGTCCTAAAGTAATCAAAACTAGGCAAACAAAGTTAATACTCTCAGAAGTTAGTCTGGGATGATAAGGGGCCAAAACAAACCAACAGAGTATCAAAGTTCAGTTACACGACATCCAGTGCAGGTCCTCTGGGTGCAAGCGTTTGAATCACCAAACCGCCCTCCCGAGATTACTATAGAGGGTTACCTTACGTGTCTGTCCTAGCTGCAGTGAAAATAACCTTCCACTATACCTGTGAAGAGCCCTAAGGTTAAAATACTAAGGATACCACAAATATGAAAATACCCGGGGAACAATCGTCAGTCTAGCCAAAATGCATGGGCAGGGTTGCAAAGCTCGAAATCCAAGAGTACTTGAAGTACTAGTGGACCCCCATACGTGAATCAGCTTTGGTGTATGCTTGAAAGGAAAGTGAGGGGGTATCCTCAACAGTTCCAGTCTCACACGACCTCGTGCTTAACTCCGGTTTAAGTGGAGCGTTCCCAGGATACTTTGATATAAGTGGGTTTGCCTAAAAGATTGTCTCACTACGATTGTTGAGCAATATAACGATTTCAGGCAATTTAAAGTGATCTACCCTGAAATCCCAGCCTAAGCTAGTTGATGTAGTGTCAAACCTAAAAAAGAAAGTTACTAATTGATTTTATTAGGTGTTCTTTTTAGAGGCTGTTTCTTACTCAATAGGTAGTGATGCATGTGGTATGGCTATAAAAGTAAAATGTGTACAAATGATGCATAAAACTTCACAAAGATTCTCTTCGTTTATGTCTTTCAAAACAAAAGATAGGCAATCCTAAGCATAAACAATTTTTTTTCAATTTTTCTTTTTAATTTTCAAAGTAAATAGAAAAACAATCTATCCTACCTTGAAAAATACTGGCAAATCTTACAATTAGGTTACCAATTTTCAATTTTGATTTTTTCCCCCATTCGTAAAAGAAAATGAATATGAAAAAGGGAACAAGCAAGATCTATGAAGAGTGTGGGTAAAGATAAAAGGCCTAATGGCTTATACCAATCAAATCCAAAGACTGACAAAGACTTAACCTATAGAGTTGTTTCGGTGAAAAAACTGTAGATTTGGAACAAGATGCAAAAGAAAAAGGAAAATTTGATGCATGCAACGGAAAAAAAGACCTCAAGGCTGCTCCTGAGCATAGAAAACCAAAGAAAAGAACCCACCAAACAGATAGGGTAGGCAAGCAAACCAAGGAAACTCTACCACCACACAAACTCAAAAGGAAGAGCTATCAAGAAGACTTCAACCAACTTAGACTAACCTGAACAGAAGTTCAGAAGGTATCCAGACCATTAAATATTTCAAAAACACCCAAAATACTTTTAACTGAGGTCAAACCCTAAAATGAAAGGCAAAACTCAGTAAAACTGCGTAGGTATTGCAATAGACAACAAGCGTAGGGTGCGCAGGTCTGTATTACTGCAACAAGCGTCTAGGGAAAAAGATGCGCTATTGTGAATCGCAGGGAGTTGCGCACAGGTTCAAAAGACCTAAAAAGCAGAAAATACACCTAAAAACAAGTATTGAAGTATGTGAAGCAATCCAAAAGGGGCTTTCAAGAGGTTAAAACAAGACTCACAAAAGACAAAGATGTCTCAATGACAGTCAAAAAGGCAAAGCAAGCATCCAAAATAGACTTACCAATCCAAAAACTAAACCCTACTGTGAAAGGTTTAATCCTACAGGAAAGATGCGCTACTATCTGGTATAACAACCAGCGCAAGCAACTAAAAGTGCGCGGGTATCTCTGAGAGAGACTCACGTTCAGTTCAAAAGATGTGCCTTTGTATGCACAGGAGACCAATGCACAGGGACTAAAATGCAATAAAAAGGGCTTTGCACAGTCAGACTGAAATGAATCAAGGCAAAAGGAAAAAGCAAAGTAACCTATAAAAATATCACAGAAAGCCAACAGACTGTAAAAACTGAAGAAAGCCTAAATAAGGTCCCTAGAGCAGAAACAAACAGGTGCTCCCCAGCGGAGTCGCCAGTTCTGTTGTTAAAGAATTTACCCTATAGTAGGGGAAAGGATGCTATCAACGTACATGGGGTGACCGATAGATACATTATATCTTGCATTAATTACTATGAATGAAATGATATTAGGATTCGGAAATCAGTACCTTTTTCTGACGGCTGGTCCTAGCTTTCACCCAATCTCCACAGTAATGTACCTGCAAAATAAATCAACCTTCCTTAGCGTATCTTGATTGTAAATATATAATGAAATTGAAAGCAATCTAACATTAATTACTATCAGATATTCAATAGAAAAGACATTCCATTGGGACGGGAAGGGTATCTCAATCTTTATTGTCAAAGAAGTGTAGCCAAATACAGTTTATACCTGATATGTCCAAACACTTCTACAACCGAGTTCTGGGCTCTTGCTCCTCACAATGACTTAGAAATTCCTTCAGTGTAACCGTAGCTTCTTCTTGATTGGCCTCTTCCTCATGGCTTCCCCTTGTATTTATGGCACAAGGCTGGAAGTTGGATTCGTGAGGCAGTTGAATTGGGAGGTTGGGGGAGTTACAATACCAAACTCAACTAATCCCAATTCGTAATCTTAATATATTTTTCGTTTCATCTTAACATGTGCGCAGGTATCATACTAGTAAACCAATGCACAATATGCAACTAGTTCTCTTTACAACTAGCGCACACATCTTTTGGGATAAGTGCGCGAGTTGTCTTCAATAGGACCTGCATTGAGTGCGCTAGATGCCAGTTTCAAGAGTAGCGCACTTATAATGAAGACTGCAGAAAAAATATAATTTTCAGTTGAAGAGGTGTGATCTCAGCAGTAACTCATCCAAGGTCAATCCAGCTCTTCCATCCATAGTGTCCTTTTCTGTGATCGTTAGGGCAATGTGATCACGGATGGAGAAGTGAAGATTTGACCTATAACACCTTATTTCTGGGAGAATCCACCTGCCACAAATCTTGCCTTGTGTTTTTCTATGCTACCATCTGTAGCATGCTTGATCTTGTAGATCCATTTCGAAGTCACAACAGACTTCCCTATTGGTCTTGGAACTATCTCCCATACATCATTCTTCATAATCGACTGATATTCCTCGATCATGGCATCCTTCCATTCCTTCTTCTCTGCTGCTTCCTCGTAGTTGGAAGGTTCTTCATTAATTATGTCACACAGTAGCACCACATAGCTGGAGTATGATCTGGGTCTCTTGCTTTCTCTATGTATCCCATTTGGAGCACCATACTTCTCTGCATCTTGTATTGCTTCACGTGCCCATGCTAGTCTTCTGTTGTGGGATTTATTCTCACGAGGTGGATCTATAGGTTCTTGTGGTTCTTCCATGTCACAGTCTTCATGATTCTCTTGAATTGCTTCTTCCATAACCGTGTCTCTAGTCCTGAGAACTTCAGGTTCTTCAATATCTTCAGTGGGTAATTGTTTTGACTTGTTGTAGGTTGAGAAAAAGTCTCAATATTATTCTCTTGTAGGTGATGGTACACGATCTTTCCTACAAGTCAAATGTAGTTGCGTGGTTAGAAACATTTCATAATTTTCAGAACAAATTCTTATGCATAAAGGCATAGGTCACAGGATCATGCAACTATCTTAGCCAATGCTTCAACACAACATTCATCCATATCCCGTATTCATACGGTAACTTTCTAGATGCCTTCCATCTCTACCAGTGTAAATTGTAAATAATCCAGAGATCACTACTCCTTCTGGATCGCCCTGAGATCTCAAGCGGTTTGAGTCTCGATATCAACACATGCTCATAAAAATATAAAGTCAACAACTAGATCTCTTTACAAAACTAAAACACATGCAATCACACATGAACACTAAATATACCTTGGAAACCCCAACCGGGGAAAACCAACAAATTGTGGGGCTATCTTCTCTCTCTCGAGCCTAGAGCATATATAAAATAGACAAGTAAATACAGTGTTGCCTTAGAAGTAACTCAATCCCCGAACCGGGCAAACTCTAGATCTTCATGCATTAGCTGATGCATGCACTAGAAGAATGAGCCCTAACTGCCAAACTGGATTTGAGAATATCTGTAGGTTCCCCTGACTGAACTGACTCTCTCTATCACACTGCTCTGATATGTTATGCAACAGAAGACAACCAGCTGCTCATTGAAGAAATGCGCCTTCCTCTGCATGGAGAAATATGCCCTCCCCTTTAGATGTCTGGTGCTTGTACCGGACAAGATCTCAACAGATCCGAGCTCTGAACGTCACGATCCTTCCTCAAACAATGAGGCAAGGATACCCTGAATGTCTCGGACTCAAAATCAGTCAATCAGGCTCTGAATGAGATCCTCCCTCCTTAGGTAATGCACCCTCCCTCCTCTAGAAAACATCCTCCTCAAACTACAGCTGAATCCACATTGATGGACTATCTCAGTCCACATATATGGGCGCCTTGTTCCTCCAGAGCTAATGGTCACCGATCTAGCTTAGATCTAACCACCCTAGCTCCTGCAGCAACTCCTTCCTCTCTTAGAAAGTCACCCTACATGCACTGCTGCGCCCTCCTCACTCCTGATCTATCACTCTCTGATAAAGCAACTGAGCAACCTCATCCAGGGACCCCCTGCCTCTATGTATAATCTCATCGATGAATTAGGTTTACCAAAACCCTAATTCTCGATGGATGCAAAAGTCACTTTTGCATGCATATAATGATCGCTGACAGGTCATGCAAAACTCATGCACACAAAGGTCAAATCACCCTAGAAGGTACACATGCAGCCACCACTGGGATCATGCCACTGAGTAGAGTGAATCTCACCCTCTACTCCATACTGATTCCTATACAGCTAATGTACCTCCATGCAAGGCATCTAAATCATGTAGGACATCCTGAGATACCATAGAAACTAACAACCAGAACATTATTAAGAGTGTGCACTGCTCCCAACATGTCAGCAAAGAGGTTTCATTCTAGATAATTAGCAATGGAATGTTGTACAGCACCAAAGGCCACTTACCTGTCACATGCATATTAGTAGTGTATTGTTCATCAATGCAACATGCATAATACACATCTAAATCTAGGAACATAAGTATGTACACAACTGAACAATATCATTTTAGTAATTATATATACAAGAAATGACAATTCAAATACTTATCTTTGTTTGGTTGTTGGGTGGACTCCCTCTTGATCTTTGATTCCTTGCAGGAACTACTGGAGTCTCTGACAGTGTGCTCTACTTCATCATCTGATTCTAAGGACTTGTGCCTTTATTGCTTATGATTGGAAATGTTGAGCAAGTATTTTACATTGTAGATCACTTATTCTTTGTATTGGAGTGGACTTTGTGTGTCCCTTCTTATACATCTTAACCAATGCTGAAATGGATGAGAAGCATTTGTTTTCTGGAGTCCAACTTTGTAGGATCTTCTCCTACTCCTTTCATGTAATACTGAAAGTTATCTCTAGCTTCATATTATGAGGTGGAACCTTCTGAATGAACCCTTGTAACTGGTTACCTTTATTTATTACAATACATATTATTCATCACTTGAAGAATCTTCTTTTGTTTTTTTTCTTGTGGGTTCATCATCTTCTGCAGTATGTGCATGATGCCTCTTCTTGTTGGTTATCCTGGAGGATCCTTGGTTCCTGGGACAATTTCTTGACTAATGTCCCTTCTCATCACATGTGAAACATCTGATGCTAGAGAGATCTCTTCTAGGTCCATGATTCCTATTGGGCCTTCTAGATCTTTTGTGATTATGGTCCTCCGTCTTGTTGTGATTTCTTTTAGTGTGAGCAGTTATAGCTTGGTTATCATTAGCTTCCATCTTCTCTTCTCTTGCTACTAGTTGAGCTTATTCTTGGGTACATTCTTCCCATAGTCTGCTGAAGGTGATCAGCTTCTTCCTGGCACATATTCCTTGAATGGATGAGTCCCATGATATTGGGAGACCAATCAAGGTGGTCATTACAATCTCTCCTTCTTCTACTTTGTATTCAATTGCTTCAAGTTGCTCCTTGATTTGAGAGACCCTTGTGAAGTAAGATTGCATAGTCTCGGAGTGTTGGATCTTCACATTCTTGAGTTGGTTCCTTAGTGTCATCTTAAAATTGATTTCTTCCCTTTGAATATCTTCGTCAAACCATCAAACGTCTCCTTGGGAGTCTTCAAGGATGATACATGAGGGATGATATGATCTTTGATGGAGTCTGCAATAATCCTCTTGGCCTTGACTAAATTCTTGTGGATTGCTTTTGCCTCTTCTCCCTCTGGTTCTGGAACCTCCTCATTGACATACTTGTCCAAGTCATTTTATTCTAGGAAAAGAGAGATTCTATACATCCATGCTTGGAAGTTGTCAGCTCCTTCAAGCTTATCCTCAAGCTTGGTGTGGTTTGCCATTTTGAAATGAGAACCTCAAATGGAAATAACAAAGAATTAGATCTTACCAATTTGAGATGCCCAACCTGGTTCTGGAGCTGGCTGACCTAGGGTTTGTTAGAGAAACCGTAATTTTCCAAACTTAGATCTTACCAATTTGAGATGCCCAACCTGGTTCTGGAGCTGGCTGACCTAGGGTTTGTTAGAGAAACCCTAATTTTCCAAACTTGGAATTTTGAACTTCTGTTTGGATAGAAAGATGCACCTCCTCAAGGTGAATTGAGAAATGTACTCCTTTTCCCAAATCCGTGGACATAATTGCAAAATAACTGATGCCCTAGTTTCCCCCCCGGTAGTAGTGTCAGGGCCAAAAATGAAAGTTCTTAGTTTTGAATTCTGCTTTCACAGGAAGATGCATCCTCCTAGGGTGAGTTGAATTGACCTCCTTATCAAGCTAATTTGTGGAGGAAAGTGCCAGAACAGGAAGTCCTAGTTTCTCCCGGTGCCAATGATTGGGTCAAAAATGAAATTTCTCCAAACTAGATTCTGCTTCCTCCAAAAGATGCACCCTCCTAGGGCGAGTTATCCTAGCCCTCTTTTTTTGATCATCTGTGGAGAGAAGACCTTGAACTAGGAAGCCCTAGTTTCTTATTGCTGTACAATGCCTTTTTTTCAGATTGGCTCTGATACCATGTTAGAGTTAGTTTGCACTTTAATTCAATTTAGTTAGATCTTTATACTGAAAGCTAAAAAAGCACAACAAAACACAAAATACAAAAGAATTTTCCTCGGGGAAACCATAAAGGAGAAAACCCCACAATTTCTTCAGAGATAGATTCATCACTAGTACAATATCAAGCAAAATGGAAAACCCAAAATATAAGATGTCTTCTGCAGCTCTCTCTATTTCTCCTCCACTGAAATTGTCCTCTCTCTCACTTGGCGCGAACTTGCTTGAGTGAGTGCGTGTGCCAAATGAGAGAGTGACTCTCTCTATTTATACTTTAAGTGAGAGTGACCTAATTCCTCAATGGGGTGGACTTGTCTAATTGACTGGGCCAACCTGTCCTAGGGAGACTCAAAAATACATTTTACATTTGACCTTTGGGGAACTATTGCCCCGACTTACAATGGAGGTTTTACCTTGATATTATTGCATGACCAAATACAATAATGACATCCCTGAATGGAGGAAAAACATCTCCGACAGAGGTATAATAAAAATACAATAATTATATAATAATACTATACAAATAAATATCTTCTGAAGTTACATTTACAACAACAACTTTGTTGTGGGATCGATGTATATGCTGCCCCAATCCACTTGACTAAGAGAACTTAGACTTACCTCCTTGAATTCTTCTTTGATCCATTCACTTGGGCTTCCAACCTACTCTTTCTTTCCATGTGCGGTGTCTCACTGCTTAGTGATGCTTCAAAGTAATTTACACCAAGTTCCTGCCTCATTCTCTTGACTTTTTCTAGGGTGTCCATTGTAGAAATTCTGAGATTGCAGTGTCTTGATACAATACTAGCCATCTCAGAATCCTTTTGTTGAATCTTCCTCTTGGTTGATTCAAAGCCTTCCTGAGTGTACTCTTTATTTCATTTTTCTACCTTAATCAACTCCTCATTAAGTCTCTCAAAAGTTGGTGGAGATATGTTTGTCATAATCCACCAATTAAGAGCAGTCTTCCTCATCTTTGCTCTTTTGTTCTCCAAGTTAGATAATAATTCAATTAATGTATGAAGCTCCACGGTTTCATCTAATTTGTCATGTAGCTCCCTAGCATATCTTTTATCATTTATCTCCTTGTGACCTTTAGGTGGAGTCATTGCTTGCATGATCTTATCTCAGATTTCTTTCACAACAATAATGGATGAATAATCTCTTGTTGCTGTCAATGGACATTGTGCCAAATCCTTGATGCTGTCAATGTATTCTAATTTCCTTGAGTTGGTCAATCTCCTTTTCTTCTTTCAATTTTGATAACTTATTAAATTTCCAACATTTGTTTGACCATCTCAGTTTTCCCATTAGATTGAGGATTATAAGATGAACCGTGAGCCAATTGGGTACTCAAACAACAAAATAATTCAGTCCAAAATTTTCTAGTGAAAATTGGATCTCTATCACTTACAATAATATTCAGATTTCCATGTAACTTCTGAACAATTTCCATAAAGGTTGCAACTATTATAATTGCATTAAAAGGGTGAGAGAGTGCACAAAAATGTGCATACTTTGTGAGTCTGTCAAAAACCACCATAATAACATTCTTTCTTTCTGACTTGGGTAGACCTGTGATAAAATCCATTGAGACTTCCTCCCAGCACTGGAAAGGTATGTCTAATGGTTGTAGAAGTCTTGGGGTCTTAACTATTCACCCTTATTTTGTTGGCAAACCAAATATTCGACCACGAATCTTTGAACATCAGATTTAAGACCTTCGCAAAAAAATTCCTTCTTGACCCTGTGGTAAGTTTTCAGGAATCCAGAGTGCCCACCTATAGGGGAGGTGTGTATTTCTGAGATGACCTTTTGTTTTAGTTGGGAGTTTTTGCATAAATATAAGCGGTCCTTATTCCACAGTGAATAATTTTTCCACAAAATTATCTGATACACTGATCATTCTGTAGTTTTTGAATGAGCATCCACAAAGATAAGCCATTTTCCCATTCTTCCATTGCTCTACTACCCAATTTGGTTGGTAGAATGAAAATTGCACAAAGTAATTCCCCACCATCTTCATCTTTTCTAGAGAGTGCATCTACCACCGCATTTTGTTTCCCTTTTCGATAGATGATTTCAAAGTCATATCCCAACATCTTGGTAACCCATTTTTGTTGCTCTTCCAAAGATAGTCTCTATTCCAGGAAGTATTTAAGACTACCATGATCTATTTTGACCTTGAAGCGCCTACCTATTAGGTGAGGACACCACTTCTTAAGAGCATGTATTATTGCCAACATTTCCTTCTCATAAATGGGATTTTGTAGGTTCTTTCCCTTGATTGGATGAATTGTGAAAGCAAGCGGGTGTCCTTCTTGCATTAGAACAACACCAATGCCATTTCCTAAAGCATCACATTCTGTAATAAAGGTTTTTGTGAAGTTTGGTGTGGCCAAAACATGAGATTTGCACATTAACTCTTTAAGTTGTTCAAAAGCTTGAGTTACTTCTGGAGTCCAAGAAATGCATATTTCTTCAATAATGTTGTTAGAGGTGCTGCTATTCTTCCATAGTTCTGAACAAACTTGTGGTAGTACCCTGTTAGACCTAAGAATCCTTGAATATTCTTCATGGTTTTGGAATCAGCCAGTTTATCATGGCTTTAATTTTGTTAGTGTCTACCTTGACACCTTCATGAGATAACATATGACCCAAATACTCTACCTCATTTACCCCAAAGAAACATTTGGAAGGTTTTGCGTATAGTTGTTGCTACTTTAGTAGTTGTAGCACCCTACCAACATGTTGAAAATGTTCTTCCCAAGACTTGCTATAGATTAGTATATCATTAAAGAATACTAGCACAAATTTCTAAGGAAAGGCTTGAAAATGAAATTCATCAAACCTTGAAATGTGGAAGGCACTTTTGTGAGAGACCAAATGGCATGAACAGAAATTCATAATGACCTTCATGAGTTTTGAATGCTGTTTTTGGGATGTCTTCATCCTTCATTCTAATCTGATGATACCCAGAACAGAGGTCCAACTTTGTGAAGAAAACTGCTCCATGTAATTCATCTAACAATTCATCAATGATAGGAATGGGAAACTTATATTTAATGGTGATCTGGTTGAGTTCTCTATACGCCATGATCCATCTGGTTTGTGTACCATTACCACTAGTGCAGAGTAAGAACTTTGGCTAGGCCTAACATTTCTTCAACCATACGCTCAATTTCACTCTTTTGTCCATATGGGTATCTGTAAGGTTTGATGTTAGGAGGAACACTTCTTGTAATTAAGTGAATAGCATGATCAAAATCTTGAACATGTGGAAGACCTTTTGGAATATTTTCAAATAACTGGGAATGCTTCTTAATGACCCCTTGGAGATCTGGGGAAATATGAGGCTTAGATCTTTGAACATCTAATGAGCATAATTGTGCAATTACACATTGAAATCCCATTTTCATCAATTTTGTCATACCATTAGAGCTTATCACCTTGTTGGGTTTCCCTGTGATACCATTTAACTCATATTCCTTTCCTTCCCATAAACATTTCATGAAAAGCTTCTGAAAATTAAATGCTATGGTTCCCAATGATTGTAACCATTGAGATCCTAAGACAACATCAACACCACCCATTAGAATAATAATTATTGGACTATTCAATACATATTCCCCCATAGTCAGATTGATATTATGATATTTCCTTGAGCAATTGATAGTTCCTCCATCTGCAACCATTACTTGAAACTATGGAGCTGGATATACAAAGCAATTAAGAACTTTGGCTAATTTACAGTGAATGAAATTATGAGTACTACCATAATCAATCAACATCGTTACCTTTTTCTTTTTGATATATCCTTCAATCTTGAGAGTTTGAGGAGTGCTAATTCCAGCCAGTGCATGACAGGATATGGTGGGAGTAATCTCTTCAGAAGTAATCTCTTCTATTTGTTCAGCTTGAGAGGGTTCTTATTCTTTTGCTTCTTCCTCTTCACAATATGTGTAGAATAATTTCTTCTCGCCACACTTATGTCCCTTACTATACTTGCTGTCACAATTAAAGCATAGAACTTTTGCTCTTATTTCATCTAGTTGTTGAGGTGTCAACCTTTGAGGTGCGCTAGAAGAAGAAACATTATTCTTTCTATATGTGTTGGAAGTGGTCATTTCTGTAGCCATCGCCATATTTTTACTTTCAACCTTCCTTGCCACCATGAAATCCTTCTCTAAGTATTTTGGTTTGAAGAGGCGCACCTCATGTTGGATATTATCCTTCAAGGTTCCAATAAAGAGATCCAATAATTTATCATTTAGTATATCGTCCACTCTGAGACTCAACTTTTGAAATTGTTGAATGTGCTCGCTTATTGGACCTTTTTGCCTTAGATTTATCAATTGCGTAAAGAAGGAATTTCTCTTAACATAATCATGGTATAATATCAACTCTTGTGTAAAAATGGACCAAGAGATAACATAGTTCTTTTTGCGTTCACAAAGCCATTGGTACCACACAAATTGACCAAGTTCTAAAAATAAAGATGCAATGCATACATTTTGGAGATTTGACACCTGATGTATATCAAAGAATTGATCCATCTGGAATATCCATGTTATGGGGTCCTTGCCATCAAACTTCCTCATGTCAATATTGGGGAGTTGGATACCCCTTGGGGACCATCCCAGGTTACTTCTATTATTAGAATCAATTCCTCTTAGAATATTCTTATTAATGGAATGTTGCTCAACATGGACACTATCTTTATCGTCACATGTAGAGATATTTTCTTTTGAATTTTGTAGGAGATTAGCAATCCTTTTCATATTTTCATCCATCTTATTATCAATATGATCCATAATATCTCATCTAAATTAAATAAATCAATCATTTTCACAGACCCTTTAATCGTATATTCCAACTTGGACACTCGGAAAGATATGCCTTCACTTTCATCGTAAGTCAATCATGAATCCTCAGGTGGCTTAACTGGAGTATGCTTTTTTCCACTACCTTTTGGTGGCATTTTGAACAATATAAATAAATATCACATCATATGTTCACCTCAAATAGATCATTCTTCTAAAAGCTATTTCAAAATTTAAAATGGTGTACCTTTTTCCAACCATGATTTGAAGACTGAGAAAATCTTAAAATTTTAGCCCCTCTGACTTTGAAACCTCGTCCTATGGTATCCTGATATGTCCTCTTTCCAATGCCACAGGTATTGTTGAATTTGGATGTGCCAAAAAAAAGTTGTAACAATTTTTCCGACACTTGTTATTTTTGGCCTTTTTAGAAGAGCGAGAATGTACGGCCTGCCATGTGTCCAACTTTTTGAATATGATTATGAAATTGTTACCACTGATATTTTGGTTTGTCTTCTTGATGATGCAACTGGTTTCAATAAATTTGGATCTTGCATGATCCAGATATAACAATTTCCCTAGAACACCTATTTGAGTCTAGTTTTTGGGCTAGTCAGAAACCCTAACTTCTCGAGGGTATAACTCCGAACCTATAATGATTCAAGATCTAAAATTTTTACTACAGTTACTTCGGCCTGTTTTTAGATGGGTTCCGAGTTTTTCTCTCTGTAACACTGTAGAAGAAAAGATACAACAAAAATGCGAAGATGACTTGTTTTGGAAGCGTCCAAGCTCTAATACCAAATGTTAAGTAATAAATTTCCAAAAAGAGCATGAAAAGAGCAGAAATAGACCAGAAAGAGTACTCCACACCTTTAGTGAAGAAAATAGATGAATATAAATCTTCTTCGATGGGGAAACCTCCTTATACATACTAAGTACACAAGACAAGACAAGACAAGATGCTTAAATGAAAATATCTCCTTCCTATGTATAGGAGATTAACGGGTACAATTACAACTCACTAACACAAGCCGACATAACTAATATAACCATACTAATGACAATTACAACTAATGGACCAAATCCAACATCAAAACTAATGTAATGTACCACTATATAGGGGGAAATGTGCCCACATTTAGGGCTTAACAATTACTTAGTCTTAGGAGTGTAACATGAAATCTAGATCAATTATGGTTGCACCATGGTAGTTTGAAGGTTATTTGAGCAATTAATTAAATCAATTATTAGAAAAGTGCACATAATAGCCTTTCATGTTAATGTTTGCACATAATTAAGTTGTTTTCATAACTCGTACTTTATTATGATCTAACACTTGGTGATATTCAATAGATGATGTTCCCTAACACTGGGAGCTGATTTAGTATTGGTTGGCACACATGGTCAAAATTGGTCAATTGGAGCTACGCTGCATGACTCAATTTGAAAAAAGTCTTTAAAGTGGAAAAAATAACTTTATTTTACTACTCATCCACCTTATGTTACAAGGAGAATTAAATATGATGAGCCCCCCCTTTGAAACTTATGGAGGGCGCCTTATGATTGAAGTTATGAATAGAATAACATGAGGCCATGAATTAACGCATGTAAATGGAATATATGAAAAGAAAAAAAGGGCATTACTTTATCGAGTGAGTTAAAAGATTGATGATTTGCATTGATTATTCGATGATTTTTCAACTAAAATCCGGCGGAAATGATTGAAATTGCAATTTAAGATTGTTGGAATTGCATAATCAAAGTGCCCCATATGTAATCAAGATCGCTAAATCCATTTTTACAATTGAAATTACAATTTAAATAATAAAAATAACAATTTCAACAAAAAAATCATATTACTCTGACAAAAATTACCAAAAAAATAAAATAAAAAATCATCTCAGTGTTTCAGTTACTCCAATTCTCCCTTCTTTATGGGATAAAGTAGCCTCCCCACTAATGGATTAAAATCATATTATATGAAAGTCCCCCCACTTTATCATACCGTTGTGCATTTCCTAAATACGTGGGCTCATATATTGGGCGATTGTTACGATGGACAAGTCGTGGACCACTAAGGAGGACGAATCACATTGGTATGTTTGAAAGTATGGTTAAAATATAAAATCGACTTCTTTTATTACTCAAGCAAGTAAGTGAGCCTTCATTAATTTGTGGGCCCAAGCTTAATAATTGGTCAAACTCCAAAACTAATTAGAGGAAGGGAATCCTAAGTTCTAACCATTGTGAGTTGCATTCAGTACGAGGTGAATATTCCTTGGGTTGTGGGTTCATGTATTATTGAATAGCTAACTTGTGGAATCACTGATATGTTTTATTCCCTCATTGTATTAAGTTTATTTTGATCCATTTTGGTATGGTTGACCATTTGCACATGTTTTGAAGAGGTTTGACATTATTTTTTTGGGGAGATGTATTTTTTTGTCTTGGGATGTCAAATTGGTTAGATATGAATAGGTCATAGCATATAATATTGTTTTATGGTTTTGGCACATGGTATTGGTGGTATTGATGAGAATTTAACAACTCTTATTCTAAGTAAGAGATTTTTTTTTCATTATATTGTTATTTTAGATTGGTGAATAAAAGAATTTTCATTGGAGAAAAACTTTGTTTTTTAAAATCTTATAAATTAATTGAGCACATTGGAAAAAAGAAAAAAACAAATAGGAGAAAGACACTGAAGATCTCCTTTTGTTGAGGTAATTTATTTGTTTTTATTTCATTTAATTTGTTGTTGCATTTTATTTGAAAATAGCTTGACTTCAACATATAATTTACATACACTTATTTGATATTGAATAGTATATTTTGAATTATATTTTAGGTTTTTTTTCTTAAGCTTTGAAGAAGCAAGTAAACCATAAAATTTGAAAGATTGATTGAACAATCTCTCATTTTCTTCTTGTTAAAAATCATAATTTCTTCCTTTAAGATTCCATTCTCCCTAATTCTCACTGAGGACTAAGGGGCTAGTCACTAAAAAGTAAAAAAAACCATTTTAATTTCACTTGTCAAACTTTTCTTTAAACAAATTTGTGGAAATTATAATTTGCTATTTGATTAAATAAATTTTAAGTAGTATATTTAATTTCTAGATCTCATTAAAGTTGTAATTTAATACCTTATTTGATATATCTAAAGTAAGCTTTAACTTTTTCAAATTGCTAGATATTGACATGTTTTATGAATGATTTAGATTTTCTAGGTTAAATTTCAGCAAGATAACTTGCATATTTGTTTGAATAAAGACTGTTTTTCTATTGGCAAAATTGCATATTTGTTTGAATAAAGACTGTTTTTCTATTGGCAAAACCAACTCTAGAACAAGAGCCTTTTTTAGTGATATTGATTACTTTTATGTTCACATTTTTTTAATGCCAATTTCATTTTCATTTGATGCTTCTTATGGATATGTATATATTTTTGTTTTGTAAGACTAGTATGCACAGAGTTTTGAATCAGTGACCTTACACAATGAGTGCCTTAACAATATAGCCATTCACCGTCTATTCTACTTCATGTGGGAACTTCTTATGGATATCTTATATATCATGTGAAATAAAATTAGTTGTCATTTATAGCTCTTGCAAGCAAATAAAAAGAAGTCATTCAAGTTGATTTTGGTACATAAAACTTCAAATATTCAAAGTAAAATTAATTCAATCCCCTTTGCTTACAATCTCGCTCTTAATGCTTTATTTCTAAGGTTTTAAGCAATACACAAATGCTATATCAACTCAATGAAATTTTCATGTTTTTGTTTTTTACACTTTAAGTTAAAAGTTAAAATGATATCAAGCATAAAAAATTAAGTGTTCTAAAATCATACTTGCACTAAGTTAATTTTTTTTCAATTTTGTGGTTGTTTTAAGAATTCACTTCGTAATCAATTGGTTGAAAATTACATGTGTTAAAAATATTTTAAATTTTGGGATAATGAGCAATCTACATTACAATCTTAATTCTATGAAGCTAAACTTCATTATTAGTTATTTGCTTCAACAATAATGTTACATTTTCATGTGATGCGTTGCTCATTTATTTGATACAATGGTTATGCAACATGTTTAATTTATATTAACTTGGTGAATAATCAAATGCCACTCATTTTCATCATTTGCTCAAATCTAAGGCATGAATGTTTTACATGATTAATGGAGCACACCTGCCTTTTCACATTTTATTTCATCTCTTTTATGTTAGTGGTTTAAGCAAGTTATTTGTGAGTAAGCTTATATTTTGTGAGTTATCATTGTATGTATGTTTATTATTTAATACAAACAACTTGAACTCACATATATATTAATTCACTCACAACCTTTCTCAAGAAATCTAAGGGATTATTTATCACTCATCACTTAATCAATCAACCTTAGTTTCCTTAGAGAATCCCCCCTTAGTGTAGGATTGGATATCCTCACTTAAAGTGAAGGGAATTCATTGCTTAAGTGATAATGGAAATACATCCATAGTTGCACCTAGCTAGAACCTATTAGGAGACTTTGCCTAGGGAGCTATTTTTTGTGGAAACAAGACCAACATCATCCACTTCTAGATTTAGATTGTTGTTCCAAGTTTAATAGTGCAGATTTAGACTATTATTCTTAGCAGTTTGTTTTTGTTATTTGTGGAAGTTGATTAAGTTTTAGGAAGTTTTCTTTTGCTAGAACCAGCCTTGGTGAGTTTTTCTATTTTTAGAAAAGCACATGAGTAATAACTAAGTTGACCTTCTTACAATTCATATGGATAGTAAGGATTCTACTTGGTATAGGGAGTTGTTGGAAGGTTTAAGGGTGTGATGCTCAAGATCAATGCTTAAGAGAAACACTGTTGACCTATGATAATTTTATCTAGCAATGTTTTTCATGAGCAAATGTATGACTACTTTTCAGTTTGACATATGAAGATAGAATAACGCTGAACCTCCGGTAGAATTCGTTGAGACCATACGATATGCGTCTCTTTCCTATTTGTTGCGAAGATATTACCTTAGAATATTGTTGGCAAAGAACAAGTCTTGTTGAATTTTAGAACGTAATCGAGGAAGCAGTCTTGTTCGCCGGATCTATAGTTTTGTCTCCGAAACATATCGACATCCTTTGCTTTTCTTCTCTGAAATTGTTTGGCGTGGAAATGTGTTCTTCCCCGAATGTGTCGTGTTACTTCTGAATTTTCCCGTGAAACGCTATCATACGCAATTTTCTGGGCTTATTGAGAATCTGCGTCGAAGCGCATCGGGTGAAAATAATATTTAATGCCGGCTCGTTTCGACGGGCATATTAGTCTGTTGCCAATATTGTCACTGCGAAAAGTAATCAATGAATCCCGATATGGAATGAAAGGATGTCCTCTCGAGTGATTTATGTGACCTTTTAAACACGACTCAACTACTTCGAGTTCACTTATAATCAATATTAGGGTTTGTGGAAGTATTTATATTATGATTTGGAATCGCATTAGTGATATCGAACCCTGTTTCTTCAACATTGTTGCGCCCCTCATGCCACTTGGAAGTGAAGTCCTTGTCAGTTCAACTTCAAACTTATCGGTACGTCTATCACCGGTCCATGTAAGCAATTTTTGTCTTCATCTGAAGTGTTTTTCCACCTGGCTATAAAGGGTTTATGTCGTAGAAGGTGAATATACGATTGGTTAGACCATTTGTTTTGGATCTCGCTTTCATTGGTCAATTTGAAGCCGTTAGAGTATGAGGGATTTTAGTCTTCCATTTATGCATATGTTTCCTGAAAACCCTAATATTTATGCTGAAGCAATGCGAGAAAAGAGTTGTCTAAACCCTAGTCTTTAGAGCCATCCTGAAATGCGTTTTTGTTCAGTAGAATTTTAAACACTGGTTTTGCAGCACACGTACAGTTTGCGTTTTCAAGTGATGAGGATTCACGATCACCTTAAGGAGGAATTTAACATCACTTACACTAACAGGAGATCACATATTCTTGCCTTTAGTAGTTGTGTTCATTGATTTCTTGTTGCAGCTATTCCTTATTGCTTGCATTACATTTAGTTTAAAAAGTTTTAATGGAATATATGCCACAAAATAATGCTTCCCAACTTGCTTCACAGGATCCATAAATGTTGAAGAGGGCTTTAGAGCGTACTTCCAAGGTGGTATTGGATTTAGACGACGAAGCTGCCCCAGAAGTATCCCTAGAACTCCAATTTGATGATACTCAATCTACCACAGATGTGGCCCCTGAGTTCAAGTGGGGTGAACTCTATCATTTGATCAGGGATCAAAACATACCAGAGTCAACAATTGAAGAAGATATGATTTACCAAAATATCAAGAAGTCCAATATTCATAAGGATGTTGCACGCCCAGAATTATTTCCATGTGCCGAAGTGATAGGGTGGATTCTCCCCTATGTCGATGTTAAAACCTGGATCATTGCAAGTACTACATGAAAATGATTTGCTTCCTTCCAGCCTGCTCACATAGGAAAGGATTACAGACTCCCAACACCCAAAGTATTCTTGACAGAAGACTTGATTAAGAGCTTGAAGCTAGATCATGCGGAGTATGCGAAGAAGATGTTATTGCCTGGAAAACAATTGCGTCAAAGAACTAGTGGAGAGTATGAGACTAAGTTCCTAAAAACTCCTTTCAAGGTTGCTACCACTCTCCTTTGTAGGTTGTATGGAAGATCCAACGTAGCCAACTACAAACTTAGTTGGATACATTTATTGTATCATGTCATAATGCATAGTACAATGTTCAACTAGGCTGATATTATATCCGAGAACATGATGCAGGCCATTGACGACGCACATAAAGGAATTAAACAAAAGAAGGTCGAGTTTCATATGTCATCCTACCTTATCGATTGTATTCTGATCATGAATCCTTTTCCAAAGCTTGGGTGTAAATGGAATCCTAGCAAAACTCCAGTATCCGTGGAATATCAGATGCTATGGATTCACAAACATGCAAGTTTTTACAAACCGATTTGTGAAGATTTTTTGGTTCCATTATACAAGTTTATTTTTCGAAAAAGAACCGAATTGTATTTTTGATGAATCCCTTACTGTAGCCACACAGTTAGGGTATTATTTTTTCACTCCTGAAGGTACTTATCTGCATGTGTATGGAGGATCAAAAGGTCCACTATTGATGCCAAAATATGTCAATGATTACATCATTTTGAAGGAGATAGTGAGACATGTATTTGTAAATGGTGTAGGGCATTTATTACATGAAAATAAGAAAGCTTCTTGGCCACCACTCCCACTCATAGTTGGAGCATATAAATTCAATAAAGTCAAAGAGGCTGAATAATTTGTAAAAGAATTGGATTCTTATCATTTTGGTGAGAAGATTTTTGTTAGAAATGATAGCCATTAGAAAGTGGCTTTACATTGTTGATCAGTCCGAATTAATTATGAATATGTAGATCAACACTTACGAGAGGAGGAAATGTACATAAGAGTAAAGAATCTTGCAGAATTAGACAAAAGTTTTGGTAAAAGGAAATGAGCTAGTTCAAGCAAGCCTTATGATACATCAACACAAGAAGAACTAGAAGAAGCTGCAAGAAAAAAGGCAGTGGAAGAGGCTCTCTTAGCCGAAAATGCTAAAAGACAGTAGGAAGAAGAAATGGCCAAGAAGGCAGAAAAAGAGAGACAAGAGAAAGAAAGAGCTGAAGAAACACAAAAGAAGGATGAACAAGAGATAGATGAAAAGTCGGTTGCTGAACAAGAAGAGCAAAGAAGAATTAAAGAATAATAATGAAGAGGAAGAGTTGCTCAAGAAAGCTATGGAATCCAAAGACCTACAAGAAGGTAACATCAATTAAGATATGGACATTGATGATACAACTGATATCAAGACATAAGTTCCTCTTACTGGAGGACATATTCCTCTCGTCGCGCTAAGACTTATGCCATTCACACCTTCCAAGCAACATGCAGTTGCTAAATTGGAAACAATAGTCTACGATCCGAAAAGAAAGACTATTATGAAGATAACAGAGAAGAGACTCAAAGTTGTTTCACAGCGAGATATTGTCACTATACAGGAAGTTCCAGTGGTTAATGGAAAAAATAAAGATCCAAAATTTACGGCATCTATTAATGTTGCTGCGACATTAGCTAACAAAGATAATATACACAAGCTAATGGAGAACATAGAGAGCAGCAAGGATAAAGTGGTTAAATTGAAAGATAATCTGGTGCAGGATAGGAGCGAAGGAATTGGAATGAGACACCACCGAGATGCCCTGGAGTTAGAAAAACAAGAATCCATGCAGAATATTCAAAGTCTAGAGGATGAGGAGGACTCCCTTAATGTACAGGTAGTAATATTAGAAGGAGAAAAAGCAGATCTATAATATCAACTGAGAGAAATACAAGAAAAAGAAAACTAGTTGGATCAACATGTAGAATATCTTACTATAGATAAAGGAGCCTTGCAAGCTCAAATAACAGAGCTTAACAGAGAAAATGAATCACTGGTGGATCAATTAAATACTGCACAAGAATAGAAGCAAGATTTGACATCCTTGTATGAATGTTCTTCTGACTTGCAAGAAAAACTGTTCTATTTCCAAGAATTGCTCACCGAATAGATTTATGAAGTGTAAGGGATGGTAACTAGGCTCAGGAAAATTTTCGAGGAAGCCATTGCTACGCGGAAAAAACTTACATAAATTTATGATAGGATGAATAAGCTGTCTGCTTGGAGGAAAACAACCAAATAATTCCCTCCACATTTTCCTAATATATCTACAGCTGAACTCAAGCTAGATTTTGCAATTTTGAACAATTGCCATTAAGAAGAAAAGAAATTGCAGAATGAAGTGAGAGATTCCATCTCCAAATGTGAGGATATCCATCAGAGTATTTCCAGAGCTTTTGAAAAGTGTCATCTACCTCCTCCTGGCTCATTTGAAAATCTAGTACCAAAAGAGAAATGCTTGGATGAGTTAAGGACTATTAAGGAAGAAGATGTTGTTACTATCAAGAGTCTAGAGTCTGTCACTCCTGAATATCTACAAAATCACATTGGACAAGCTATAATGAAAACACATCACTTAGCAAATGGTGATAACACAACAACTAAAGGATTGAATGCCATGGTCAAAGATTTACCATTTCATGAAGTGGCTTTAAATTTATTAGAACCTCAACAATTAAATGTTATATCTTAAGAAAGTGGTCTTTGGAATGATTATATCCAAATTCTAGAGAGCGCTCCACCATCTTAGTATGATATTTTATTGTATTTTGATATTTTGATCATTTATTTTGTAATAAAAAAAAGACAAAAGTTTTGAAAAGAAAAAGGTCTAAGGAATGTGAAGTGATAAGTCACCCAAAGGCTGGGTTTGTAAAGATAAATAGGAGAAATTATATGAGGAGAGGACTTTTTGCTTGTGAAGGATTGTACTAGACTCATATGTAAGAAACAATTTTTTGCTAATGAAAAAGACAATTTTCTGGGTGGAAGCATACATGAGATATTGTGTTGAAGCATGTGAACGAATGTGCAAAACTATTTTCTTCAATTTGTTTATGGATATGAAGTAAGATCTTTCTTGTTCTGTTGGAATATTATGATAGTTTTGAATCATCTTGGTGTATATCAATGCAAAAATGCAATTTCCTGTGTTATTTGTGAGTAATGAATGCAATAAACGTTAATTCTCAATCTATATACGTGTTGACTTTATTTTGTGGCTATTAAATACATTATTTTCAACAGTTAGCTTCTGGAATTGTATGATGCAGTTTACAGTCATTGCTCCTTCTTACATTTTCTCATTGCAAGGATAGGTTAATTAGATTAGAATCTTGCATTTAATCAGGGCATATTCTTAGTTGATTGATAGTAAAGAGGTGATAAGACAAGAGGTAAGGACCTGTGGATCACTGAGTGAGACCTCTTTCTACTCGTCAATGAAGCATAAGTAGAATCATGTGCATTTATAATTAGTAATCTGCATTGCATACATAATTCTAAAACTCTAAATGGTGGATCGGGACGCATCCAATATACCTATCACAAGAATATCTTACACTGTAGCCGGACCGTAAACCGGACGGGTTCCCTATTCCAAACAATGGAGAGTCTAATTGAGAATTTTCATTAGGGAGAATCCCTATTGTCGACACAGGGAATTTTCTAGGAGTCAATATATTTGGCACTAGAAGAAGGCCCGCCAATGTATGGATAGTAGAGGAAGTCCTTTCCCTTGAGTATTTTTATCTAGGTCTCCACTTGAAACATCTCAACCTGAAGGTTCAATACTTGAATCTGAACAGGAAACTAACTATCACAAAGACAATAACCCTGAAACTGAACACATTGAAACTTTATACGTTGTACCGTATCAAGAAGTTAACAATTTTAGAAGATATACTAGATCTTACGTAAAACAACTTGGAGGATTACCTATAGTTCCGTTACTACATAGAAGGTGTGATCCTCTGAGAAGAGCTAAGAAAAATAGAGATTCTGTCCTGGTTGAATCATCAGAAGAGTTGGTTGATTTGCCTCTACAAGACATACTAGATCCCATTGATTAGTTAAAATTGTCTTCCCTTGAGTCAATTTCTTCTCAACATACACAGTCACCTCCATGTATTATGGCTCATAACGTAAATCAACCACCAGTTTGGAGAGTTAGAGGTCCTTTAAATTTACCTACTCCATTTCATGATTTGCCTAAACATCTGGAGCAGGTTCTACCTAAATTCAACCTTGGCAAGGGAATTTCTACAGATGACCATTTAAAAAGATTCTACTTGTCTTTAAATTTGTTAAATGTAGAACATGAAGATGTAGTATGTCGCTTGTTTCCTTTTACTTTTGAGCCAAAAGATTCATCTTGGTTTTTTAGCTTACAGGATGGGTCGATAACTAATTGGGACCTTTGATAAAGTTTTTCTAAGTAAATTTGGTGAACAACGAACATTAGCATCACTCATGAAAGAATCGTTGTCGCTTAATATGGATAAAAGAGAGAAAGTGCAGGACTTCAATCAAAGATTCACAACTGTCTTGAATAAATTCAATGTTGCTTCTAAACCTGTGGAAGAATCTCTAGTTGAATATTATACTACAACATTACATCCGTCTTTAGCTATGTTTTTTAAGCGTTCTTGCAAAAACACTTTAACATAAAACTTTGAAGAAGCTAAGAAAGTAGAAACATAAATGAACAATATTGTTAAGCATGCATTGGAAATTGAACCTAAACTTCTCTTTTCCAAGAAACCTTTATTGGTAACAAGGCCCACTGAAGAAAAATCAACGGATTTAGAAAGTGTTGTCAAGTTGGTTCAGACATTTTCCAATAAGATAGTGGATTTGGAGAAGGAAAATGGAGCAAGTTCTTCCACGAATAAACTTTTTAAACCTTTTTATAGAAGAAAAGAAGAAAACCCCAAACCCCCAACAAATGAAGCATCTGTTCTTAACTTGAATGAAATATGAATGGATAATTTCTGTACTTTTCATCACAAACATCATTCGGAAAAGACTTGTCCTCAATGGATTAATTTGTAATTTCCCTTGTTAGGAATTTTATTAAAATGGCAAATTTTCACTTTTTTTCCCTAGTTCGACCTTTGACTAGTTTTGAGCTCTAGGTCTCCAAATTGCTCCAATTTCTCCCAAATATTCTGAGAAGGTATATGGATGATGTTAGAACATAAATATGTATTTAAGGTATGCTTTTGGACCTTTAAAATACTTCTGCAAATCCTCTTTCGATTCTGGCCAATGTAGGGAACTTTACTAGTAATTTCCCTTTGACTAGTATTGGTCTCTAGGTCTCAAATTGACTCCAAATGCCTTCAAATATTCAAGGAAGGTGTATGAATGATATTTGTACTTGATTATTATGTTTAGGGATGATTTATGACCATCAAAAGACTTCTGCAAACTTTTTTAAGATTTTGGACAAAGTATGGAATTTAACTAGCAATTTGAGGTTCAAATCCCCCCGAAGTAAATACTGAAAATTGCTTCCCAAATGAATCCAACCTCGAATTTATGAACATAGGTAGGGACTGTCTCAGAGGTATTATTAAGGTCTCATATGCACCATTAATCAGTTATTAATTCTTGTCTAACCTTCTCCCAAAAAGCAGCAAAAATTACTAGTTCGACCCTTGGGGAAATGACACCAAATCTTCTCCAAATGTAAATAAACTGAGTAAAATGACTTCAAATGCTTGAGTATTGAACATGAAACTTGTATAATACATCAATAAAATTCAATTCATTAATAAAACATCAGTATTTTACTTATCCAAATGAATCCATCAACATTACATTGGTTCACAACAGGGTAGTGGGGAAATGACATTGTTCTTTCATTAAAAATGAGATTTATATATTTCTACTTGGAATTTTGACCTGAAAATTTCTGGAGATGAAGAACAGAGTATTTAATTCATATTTCAAAATAAATGGGGCATTAGAATCTCCCCCAAAGAGTACAATATCTCACCAAACACGCCCTCCCTCAAGGAGCAAGAATATGCCTTCAAAACTGGAAATGGTTGAGAGAATGTGATGCATTAGAAGAAACCATGATCTTCCCTGTAGCTTACACCTGCAACAAATGACTCCATTAAATATCCAAATGAAAGGTCTGAATGGACTTTCTAATTACCAACTTGGATGGGAATCTTTCACCCTCGAAATTGGCTAAGGCAACAAACTAGTTATCCACTAGCTCTCCCTCTTCACAAATGCAATTGAAAATTTCTCAAGTGATCAAAAGCTAGTTTCATTCTTTTTTATTGACATTTATAAACTTCTAATGTCCTCCATGGGTCGAATTCCTTCCAAGAGAGTCATGTCAACTCAAGTTGGGAAGAGATTCCAAAGAACGCCACTTGTACAACAATTCCTAGTCTCCCATTTCCACCAAATCACATGTGGAAGCATATTAGTTATCTAAATCCCTTGAGCGCCCTCTTGGAGGCTATGTTTAGCTATGACATGTCATATATGTCATATGTTAGCCGTCAGGTCTGATTTGTGTCATAGGTGTCATAGCATCTTCATCATTGTTATCATAGATCTAGGGAATCTAGCCCAAGTGTCTCACTAGATCCAAATTGCCTCTTCCCCTTCCATGGGAGTTACTCTTCCTTACATTTCGACCTTGGATGAGTCATGCAATGAATAATATCTTTTGAACTCCCCCAAGTATGTTACCATTCACTTTGAATTCGAATTGGTAAGAGAATGATGCCAAGTGTAGTGGGGAAATCTAGCCATATGTGGGTCCCCCTTCCTCCATGTGTCTTCACGATCAAATGCCACTTTGATTTTCAATTGTATATATTTATTTAGATCCTTTATTAAATATTTATTCCATTCTAATGTTTAAACATCATTTATTATTCCCCTTATTCCAAATCCCAAAGCTTCCACCCCAAACCTAGGAAACTAGTAATTTTCCTCCTTGGCAATTATTTGACCCTTAGTATCAATTTGACAAACTCTAATGAATATGTCCAATGTGCTTAGGCCATTGTGACCCAATGCCAATTTGAGACATGACAAATCCTCCCTTCCCAATATTGCTTGTCCTCAAGCAATTTCAAACATGGGTGTTGAAGAACCTGCTTTCTGTATAATTATTTGAAGTTGCCATTGAATTGCCCAACCTTGAGTCTTTGAGATCCCATGAAGATTTTAGAGAGGAACCACCATGCTTGTTGCTGCACTACTCTGATAAAAATCACTTTATTAAGTGGGAAATCCATCTCCCATACTGCTTGTTTCCCCAAAAAATTTGAAACCAATGAGACAAAAATTATTCCAGGGTCCCATTGCTTGTACTACACCCCAACAATTAGGAGTGCTTTCCAACCCATACCATAAGATAAGAGGATTCTTGGATCCCATTTTCTTTTATGCATTCTTCCAAACATCATGAGTACAAAATATATATCATCAAAGTACATAACAACATAATGAAAATGTACATCAAGGAGGTGCTTCATCAAAGAATCATGAAAGTGCTTATACCTCCAAGCAAGTAGACCACCATTTTCCAAGTGCATACAAGCTTCAAGTGACCAATAAAAAATTCTCCAATGACATAGGTGAGGATCCCATGTCCTATAATGCTTCTCCAAAAGGATGTGATATGCATCAAAATATTCAACCATGTATTCCTTCATCCAAGAAATGAATGAAGAATCTCCACTAAAATATGAACCAAATAATGAGTAGAAAAAACAAGGAGACTTCAAAGGACTCAAAGAAGTCTCACCCATACATCCATGAATGTGAGAATCATGAAGATGTAACAAAGTATGTGGCTTCCAACAAAAGTATTCTTCAATCATAAATCTATTCACCCAAGTTTTGGATGAAGTTCCTCCAACATCAAATAAACCAAATGTTGAGCAAGAAAAACCATGAGTCTTCAAGTGACTCAAATGCATATCATAGGTGCATCCATGTAGATGTGCATCATCATAAAGTAACAAAGGATGCTTATTCAAATGTGAATAAGAATGTGCTTCAACCATATCATCATAAAAAGTAAATCTAGGAGTTCCATACTCCTCATGTGGCACCATAAAAAAGAACCCTTTCACCCATTCTTCATTGAGACTAATGCTGCAAAACATGGAATTGTAGGATGTAGGAGAATTAACTAACTCAACCAAATGATCAAGAAGTTCAGAAGTTTCATCATGGGAAGGATCCATGTGGGTAGTATCATGCAGCTCCTTCAAAAGTGTGAAACCTTTGTCATAGATTGGTTCCAATGTAGAGGAATCATGCTCTTCTTTAAAAATTACATAACCTTCATCAAGAGACAATTCAAGTTCCTCTTACACCACATAAAGTGTTTGGATCTCTTAAAGTTCATCTTCAAACACATCAAGCACATTCAATTTTCCACATTTCTCATGATCCACCATGTCATGAGAATCTTCCAAACAATCTACCATTTGACAATCTGAAACATAGGAGAAAAAAAAGTATCTTGCAACTTTTCAAGAAGTTGCTCATTTGGAATTGTGAGCTTATGCCTATCCTTATTATTGTTCAAGTATGCATCATGTAACAATTCATTAAGATAAAACAAATGGTTTCTATAAAAAATCAAAGACATGAAATTACCTTTGATGTGGCACATTGCTCGTTGAATCTTCTCCATGTCTTCAAGGAGGGATGTTTCCTCAATGAAGTAGCTCTCCAACAAGAATTTGACACCAATTCTTGAGTGTCATGGAGAATGCCGAGGGACTCTTGGATATTATTTTCATTCATTTTTAAGGACCCTTCAAGAAAATGAGGCTCTTGCAAATGAACCTCCTCATCTTCTTCATTTTTGCTTGGACGGACTTCATGAAGCTCAAGTGGTGATGGGGAAGTTGATCTTGGTTCTTCTTCAACTGCTACAAGGTCTTCATTATCATGCTTAATGGAACTTGGGATTGCAACAACACTTTCAAAAGTGATCTCTATGTCACCAACATAGAGGTGTGAGCACCCATCAGTAGGTACTCCTTCATAGTTTAAGCATCCATCAGTAGATGCTCTTTGGTTCATTTCTAAGCTAGAAGGTGTCTCGAAATGATCTTTCATATTTTCAATAGAATATTCTTCATGATCTTGTGATGTCTCTTCATTTATCCTGAAATTGTAAGAAGTGTTTCATGATGGTATCTCTTCCTCGTACCATTCACATTCTGCTTCATATTGCTCATAAGCATCTGCATATTCCTCATAAGAATTGTACTCATAGGATTCATCATAATAGTAATACATGGCTTCCAATTATTCTTGAATGTATGTAACTAATACACAAGTGCAAGGACCATGCTCTAATACCACTGTAATGTCCCTTGTTAGGAATTTTATTAAAATGGCAATTTTTCACTTTTTTTCCCTAGTTCAACCTTTGACTAGTTTTGAGCTCTAGGTCTCCAAATTGCTCCAATTTCTCTCAAACATTATGAGAAGGTATATGGATGATGTTAGAACATAAATATGTGTTTCAAGGATTATTTTGGACCTTTAAAATACTTCTGCAAATCCTCTTTCGATTCTGGCCAATGTAGGGAACTTTACTAGTAATTTCCCTTTGACTAGTATTGGTCTCTAGGTCTCAAATTGACTCCAAATGCCTTCAAATATTCAAGGAAGGTGTATGAATGATATTTGTAATTGATTATGATGTTAATGGATGATTTATGAACATCAAAATACTTCTGAAAACTTGTTTAAGATTATGGACAAAGTATGGAATTTAACTAGCAATTTGAGGTTCAAATCCCCCCGGGGTAAATACTGAAAATGGATTCCCAAATGCCTCCAAACCCACTCGAATTTATGAAAATAGGTAGGGAATGTATCAGGGGTATTATTAAGGTATCATATGCACCATTAATCAGTTATTAAGTCTGTTCTAACCTTCTCCCAAACAATAGCAAAAATCACTAGTTCGACCCTTGGGGAAATGGCACCAAATCTTCTCCAAATGTAAATAAACTGAGTAAAATGACTTCAAATGCTTGAGTACTGAACATGAAACTTGTATAATACATCAATAAAATTCCATTCATTAATAAACTATCAGTATTTTACTTATCCATTCGAATCCATCAACATTACATTGGTTCAGAACAAGGTAGTGGGGAATGGCACTGTTCTTTCATTAAAAATGAGATTTATACATTTCTGGTTGGAATTTAGACCTGAAATTTTTTGGAGATGAAGAACAGAGTATTTAATTCATATTAAAAAATAAATGAGGCATTAGAATCCCCCCCAAAGAGTACAATAGCTCACCAAAAATGCCCTCCCTCAAGGAGCAAGAATATGCCTTCAAAACTGGAAATGGTCGAGAGAATGTGATGCATTAGAAGAAACCATGATCTGCCCTGTAGCTTACACATACAACAAGTGACTCCATTAAATATCCAAGTGAAAGGTCTGAATGGCCTTTTCAATTACCAACTTGGATGGGAATCTTTCACTCTCGAAATTGGCTAAGGTAAGAAACTAGTCATCCACTAGCTCTCCCTCTTCACAAATGCAATTGAAAATTTGTCAAGTGATCAAAATATGGTTTCATTCTTTGTTATTGACATTTATAAACTTCTAATTTCCTCCATGGGTCGAATTCCTTCCAAGAGACTCACACCAACTCAAGTTGGGAAGAGATTCCAAAGAACGCCACTTGTACAACAATTCCTAGTCTCCCACTTCCACCAAATCACATGTGGAAGCATCTTAGCTGCCCTAAATCCCTTGAGCTCCCTCTTAGCCATGACATGTCATATATGTGTCAGCATTCAGGTCTGATTTGTGTCATAGGTGTCATAGCATCTTCACCATTGTTGTCATAGAGCTAGGGAATCTAGCCCAAGTGTCTCACTAGCTCCAAATTGCCTCTTCCCCTTCCATGGGAGTTACCCTTCCTCTACATTTCGACCTTGGATGAGTCATGCAATGAATAATACCTTTTGAACTCCCCCAAGTATGTTACCATTCACCTTGAATTCAAATTGGTGAGAGAATGATGCCAAGTGTAGTGGGGAAATCTAGCCATATGTGGGTCCCCCTTCCTTCATGTGTCTTCATGATCAAATTCCACTTTGATTTTCACTTGTATATATTTATTTAGCTCCTTTATTAAATATTTATTCCATTCTAATGTTCAAACATCATTTATTATTCCCCTTATTCCAAATCCCAAAGCTTCCACCCCAAACCTAGGAAACTAGTAATTTTCCTCTTTGGCAATTATTTGACCCTTAGTATCAATTTGACAAACTCTAATGAATATGTCCAATGTGCTTAGGCCATTGTGACCCTATGCCAATTTGGGACATGACATAATTCTATGACATTGGTAATAAATCAACTTTTGGACAAACAAATTCTAGATGAAGAGGATGAAAATGAAAAACTGCAATCAAATGAAACTGAGGAAGCAAATGAGGAAACCACACTTGTATTATGGGATTGGGCACCAAACCTAGATTTGGAATATGAAGAAGAAATAACATAAATATATAATGTGCAAGTCTCCTCTATTGATTACGCAACAAGGAAAAAAGGACTAGTGGAAGATCAAAATATATCAGTCCCAAAAGGTAAAACAAGTAATGCTGCTCACAAGGCTCAAAGTAAAACAATTGTTGTAACTCAACCACCCCAAAAGATGACAGAGAAAAGATCTATTAACCCTTCAGAAGTTTTAAAGGGATTATCTTCTGCTAATCATAGAGATTCAACCCCTTCATCAAGCAACGATATTGTAGTTGGAAACATTGGAGGAAACCATAATATGGGGTTTGATGTCATTTAAGATATTAAAAAGACCAAAGCTAACATATCTTTATTTTAAATTTGTAATCTCCAGCAACAAAGGAAAAGATTAATTGAAGCATTCGATCTCAACACATCGAAAAACCACTATGCTAGTAAAGACAAACAACAAGTTATCATTGAGCCAGACACTAAGATTAATGAAGCTAGTATTGGTGGTAACTCTAAATCTCAGACTCCACCTTTTTTTCTTACTTTCAAAATTTTTAATTATAATGTGCACAATTTTTTGGTGTATTCTGGAGCTTCGTTTAATGTTATGCCACTGTTGATTTTCAAAAAAATTAATGGATAGCTCATCCCTTCTCCCTCTAGGATTATCCAACTAGATTGATTGGATGTCAATGTAGTGGGATAAATGAAGAATGTATTAATGAGATTGGCTGTTGATCAAAGAGTATGTCAATTTATCGATATTTTTGTGGTAGATATACCATAAGCTTATGGTTTGTTGTTAAGTAGAGATTGGTCAAGTAAATTAAACATATATTTTGCTACTGATTGGTCTCACTTGTGGTTGCCATACCGGAACATGCAAAATCAAATTAAGGTACTTAGGGAACCACATATGAATTTCAATGTGACTGAGTTGGAAGGAACAAACGAACTAGTTAATTTTACACATTCTGTATTGGAAAATTGTTTCCTAGAGACCGAACCTAGATGTTATCAGACTGAAAATACCTGTCATGAATCAGAAACACAGTCTGATCTCCTTCAATTCTTGCGGACTGATGATAATGAATGTAACATAGTAGAACTAGTCACTAATGTAGATGTAGATACTAACTCTGATATGGTAGGATTTAATTTTTGGACTTTGTATTTTGATGGCTCCAAGACACAGGAGGGAGCAGGGGCTGGTTGTGTCCTTATGGATCCTCATGGAAAAAAAATCTTCCTCTCATGTAGATTAGAATTTGATTTCACCAATAAAACTACTGAGTATGAGAATTTGGTTCATGGACTCAAAACGGCTATTGAATTGCATGCTAAAATTTTAAAGGTTTTTGGTGACTCTGAAATAAATGTCAGGCAGGTTAGAAACACTATTCATTGTTTATCTCCACACTTAAAAGGATACCAGGTAGAGGTATGGAATTTAATTTCAATTTTTGATGCCTTTAATTTTGATTACATTCTAGAGCTAAGAATATTGTTGTTGATTTACTAGCTACTACTGCTTCTCATTTAGTTCCTCTTAATGACAAATTCTCTATTGAATTGCTTTTCAGACCATATGTCCCATACAATGTGACAAATTGGAGAGTATTTGATGATGATAGAAAAACTATTGACTTCTTAACTGATGAAGATACATTCAAAGGGTCGATTATTGATGAAACAAAGCACCAGTCAAATATGCAAAATGTGGATGAAAATCTCTTCAAAGGAAATTTTATGCCAAAAGGAGTACTCGCTCTTGAGAAATCGTTCGACCTGCAACATAAGTTCAGAAAACCAACAAATGTCAAAACCAACAACTCTTCAATGCAATATGAGTTGGTGAATTTAGGAACTGAAAATGAACCAAAGTATCTCAATCTTGGAACATGCTGTTTTCCTAGTGAAAGGTACAAGTTCATCAAATTATTTCAACAATATAAGGATGTATTTGCTTGGAATTATGATGATTTGAAAACATATGATACCAACATTATACAACATGTTATTCCTATAAAACAAGGGGCTAAACCATTTCAACAAAAACTTCATAAAGTACACCCTACGTTGGAACCCCTCATTTATATGGAATTAAAGAAACTACTGGATGCTAAAATCATCTTCAAAGCCAGACATTCAGAATGGGCAGCAAATCTAGTGTCGGTACGTAAGAAATATGGGGAAATAATATTATGTGTGGATTTTCAGAACTTGAATAGGGCATCTGATAAAGACAATTATCTGGTTCCACCCATGGAACATATGTTACAACTCGTTTCAGGATCATAAATGTTCTCCTTATTAGATGTATTTTATGGATATAATCAAGTATTAGTGGCCGAAGAAGATTGTCTCAAGACCAAATTCCAAATAAAGTGGGGAGAATTCGCTTATTAAAGAATTCCATTTGGCCTTCTGAATGTTGGAGCCACATTCCAAAGGGCCATGGACATTGCGTTTCGAGGATTGATTAGCCACAATGTAGTTTTTTATTTGGATGATGTCACTATTTTCTCCAAGAAGAGGTAAGATCATGTTTACCATTTAAAGTAGATTTTTTATCGATGTAGAAAAAATGGTATTTCCCTTAATCCTACGAAAAGTGTATTTGTTGTTTTGGAAGGGGGATTACTAGGACACATCATTTCAAAAAAGGGGATCTCAGTTGATCCTAAAAGAATACAAGCCATACTGCAGATTCCCATGCCCCACAATAAGAAAGATATGCAATCATTCATGGGAAAAATAAACTTTGTTCGAAAGTTTGTGTCAGATTTCACACAAATTGTAAAACCTTTGCAACAAATGGTTAAGCAAGACGTGCAATTTAAGTGAACTGAGGTAGAAAAGAATTCCTTTAGGGATATTAAGACCACAATTACTCACGCACCATCTTTAAGCAGTCTGAACTTTGAAAATGATTTTATTATTTATACATTCGCATCCGATCATTCCCTTGCAACAATGCTCACTCAAAAGAGAGAGCAAGGGGATGAATATCCAATATCATTTATGAGCACCAGATTACAAGGGGATGAACTAAACTATCCGGATGTATACAAACAAGCTTACTCTATACTCAAAGCTGTAAAACAGTTCATACCATATATTCTTAAAAATAGGACTAAGGTCATAGTATGTCACCTGGCTGTCAGATCACTATTTGTACAGAAAGAACTAGGAGAAAGACGTGGGAATTCAGTCACTGCACTACAAGAATATGACTTGGAATTCAAGCCCACTAACATCATCAAGGGACAAGTATTATGCAAATTGACTACTGAAAGTCCAACATAAGAAGTCAATGGATGGGATAATGAAGCTGGAATGAATTTACTTGAAATTTGTTCCATTTATACTACACTTGATTCTTGGTACCATGATTTAGTAAATTATTTATAGCATGGGTATGCTCCAGAGCATTGGAATTCAAAACAAAGAAGATCTCTCCGATTGAATTCAGTAGCATATCAAATAATCATGGAGTGTTGTTCCAAATAAATTGTGATGGAATATTTCTCAGATTCTTAGAAAAAGAAGATGCAGAGAAGGTATTAAAAAAATTGCATGGCAGGCCTATTGGAGGCCATTATTCTGGAGATACTACTGCTCATAATATCCTAAAAGTAGGGTATTATTGGCCCGCCATTTTCAAATATGCTCATGCATATGCCCAGAAGTGTGTTGTGTGCCAAAAGAGTGCTGGAAGACTAGCGAAACCAACAACACCATTGCAACCAGTAATAATTTCAGAACCATTAGAGAAATGGGGCTTGGATATTATCGGGGAAATTAATCCAAACTCCTCATTACAACATCGATATATTCTCACAGCTATAGATTATTTCACACACTGGAATGAATTTGTTCCTCTATGAAAATTCAACGAAGATGTTGTTATCAAATTTTTGCAAGAGAATATCATAACCAGGTTTGGGGTTCCAATTTCCTTAGTTTTTGATAATGATTCCTATTTCTTTTCCCTAAAATTAAGCGAATTTGCTATAGAAAAGGGAATTAAAAAACACTATTCTTCTAACTATAATCCACAAGGGAATGGCTTAGCAGAGTCTACGAACAAGAACCTAATCCGGATACTCAAGAAAATAGTAATTGAAAACCAAATAAATTGGCATGTTGCTCTTCCAAATGCTTTATGGGATGATAGGGTCACTCCGAAGAACGCTTTAGGGGTTTCCCTGTACACTTTAGTTTATGGAAAATAAGCTATTATTCCTCCTAACATTATTTTTCCTTCACTCCAGCTAGCCCAAGCTTCTAGGGGATCTAATAGTTGTATTATGCAAGCGAGAATTAATACTTTGCTTAAATTAGAAGAGGAAAGAGAAAAACCTAGAAACAAGTTGACCTCACATCAATGCAATATCAAGAGATGGTTTGAAAATCAGAAGGCAGGAAAGAAATAATTTGAGGTAGGTGACCTAGTACTAAAGTGGGATCAACCCGACGAAGAAAAGTTTAAGCATACCAAATTCCAACCTTTATGGCTTGGCCCTTACACTATTGCTGAAAAAATTGGCCCTGGAACATATATATTACAAAATTTAGAATGGGAAGTGGAAACTCTTCCTATAAACATGCAAGCTTTGAAGCACTACTTTTCTCAGTTGTAGGAAAACCATTTTTGAACATAAATAAAATTTCCCTTTGTTGTTTGCTACTTTGTTTTAGCCTAGCTGTTATTTGATTAAAACCAAGTATTATTTCCTTGATTCTAAACCCGTGCATAAAAATCAGTCCAACAATTAGAGTGCTGAATGGGAAGCTGTAATCTTATTATTATTCATGCAATGGCTCTTCACTTAAATGATATTTTATAATTTCAGGTGGTGTGAGAAGTATTTCGAAGATATCAAATTTCTTCTGATTGAAAAGAGTCATTGGTGCAGTTTCAACCACTATCATAGGCTAAGGATTTCAACTTGTCTGCCTTTATATTATTATTCTGTTAATTGGGAAACTTATCACATGATCCTATTCAAACTGAAATGAACTAAATCCTGTATATTTCCATGGGATGAAAACTTCCAAGTTAGTATCTTGAGGCTCCGCTCACTCAAACATATAAATGACCTTATTCTAAAGTTGTATACTATGGCCAACCCATGGAAAGGAAGTGAAATTTTGCAGATGTATGGAAAATCAAAATGAACCTATACCAGAATATTAATGCCTAAAAGAGCCTAAATAGAGTCAGTTGTTCCCTAGTGTAGACATCCACAAATATTTGTTGGACACACCGAGCACACTGAGAGGGGGGGGTGAACAGTGTGTATATCTTTTTATTACTTTTTCAACTTTAACAATCATCAACTGCATCATTCATTAATGTATTACCACATTATCATTATATCATCAGCATTATTAACAATTACAGCTCATCATCACCTATCATCATATCATCATCACATAGGAAGCATAGCAAAACACAGTACACAAGATTTTTACGTGGAAACCCAAGTCCTGGGGGAAAAACCACGGAAGCCTTTATAATAATAATTTACCAGCAACAACTGGAAGGAGGCAACAACCCCCTTTGTTACAAAGACTTCAATTCTCCAGCTACAACTGGAAGGAGGATACAACCCCCTGCTTTACAGGCTACAACCTGAAGGAAGCCTTAGCTCCCTCAATTTCCTTGCCCCGTCCTGCCACCCTGATATGAAGATAGATACTGAACTATTGAACCACAAACTGCACTGATCCTACGGACCTGCTATCCAACACTTGTACCACACTGCACAATCTAAACCACACTGTACAACCTGTACCACACTGCACAACCTGTATCACAATGCAAAACTAAACCACACTGCCAAAACCACTTTCACTGCTGACCACTACACATTAACTGTATCACACTGCTCAATCTGTATCACACTGCACAACCACTGTCACTGCTGACTACTGCACATCAATTGTATCACACTGCTCAATATGTACTATATTGCACAACCACATCAACTGACCACTGCTCATCACAACTGTGCCACACTGTTCATCAACTGAGTGATCAATTTGTCTGTACCAATCAATCTGTTGTTCACGTCATTCGAATTAGTAAATCTCAGTTTAACCAACGGTATACTAGACTCAGTCCACCTAAGTCAAACCAACTATTCATACAACTCAGCCAATCTGAGTTAAGGAATCTGTTCATGTAGCCTGAATAAATGTACTCACTGCTCAATACCACCGTTCATCATTTCGTCAATGTCATCATTGTATCATTGTTTCTATATATCATTACATACACCACTGAGCATACATAATCCTGTGTACCATCGCACTTTACTGAGCATACAGCAATGTAAACATCACTAGCACATCAACATACATTGAGCATGCCACTGTGTAAACATCACTGATCATATCATATGTAAGTTGAGCATATCTAGAACATGACTGTGTAAACTTATTTAGTACATCAACATACACTGAGCATGTCATTATGTAAACATCACTGATCATATCATATATAAGCTGAGCATATCTAGAACATGACTGTGTAAACTTCTTTAGCACATCAACATACACTGAGCATGTCACTGTGTAAACATCACTGATCATATCATATGTAAGTTGAGCATATCTAGAACATGACTATGTAAACTTCTTTAGCACGTCAACATCAAGTATACATCATAATGCATAGGAGAGCATCATCACACTATGGTATGCATGTACATCATATTGTATAGGAGTGCATCAACTTCATAGAGTGTACATCATTATCACATGCATTATTATCATAAAGTGTATAATATCATAGCATAAAGGTATGCAACATCATCATCATATCCTCCATAATGACTTCAAATATATATACCAATATATAGGCTCACATACTAATATCAAAGATGAACTCTATCCATGAGAGACATGTGCCATTACAAGAGAAACCCAGAAGCATGAGCCATACCTTTTTGAAGATCATAAGGTAAAGAAACAATAGACAAACCAAAAGAAACTCTATATCATGTCATCACATAGCCCTCGTAACAAGCTTTCCAATGAGCCAAGAATTTTGTAATTCCGATTCCGTATGAGAAAGTTATGCCAATTTTAGTGAAGATACCCAAAAATTTCTCCTCCACAAAATTTCGCACTTTTCTCCAAGAGTTGTGAAATTCCAATTGATGAGAAAATGAAATGTTTGATATTCTATTTATATAGGTCGTGGAGGAAAGTTATTACCTCAAACAGGGCCGACATGCAATTCAAAATTACAAATAATTAAATTTTCTTTTGTTAGGTCGGCTCACCCAAAAAGGTGGGGTACACCAACTTCAAAAATTCATATCTCTTCAACCATAAGGAGTTAGAAGATGCTCCACATATCAATGGAAATGGCTTGACGAGGACTATCTCCCTATGATGGGTTTATTTGCAAATTCTTGGTCTAATACCCTTAAATTATTCAATGTGTCTAGGACGTCAAAGACCCCACACATGAGGGTGCCAAAGACCATACCACTAACTACAAGAGTTTCAAAGTCTTCTTCAACATATCAAGGCACATTTGTGGGATCTACCTCCATCTACATCCCAATAGCCATATAACCACAAATAGGATCATACATCACCATGGTTCAAGATCCAAGGCACCACATGCAAGGGTTTCAAGGACTCTTTCAAGGATATCATATAATATTTAAAGATACTTTCCATGGACTTCAAGCCCATCACATAGGACTCCATCACCAAGTGATGAGGGCATCATGACCAAGGATTCTGTCATATCAAAGGCCCCAACAATCATGGGATTACAAACCACCATATGTATGTATTCCAAGACCCAAATCATTTCCAAATGCACCATCAATGATCATATAGTGTCCAAGGGTCATCATGCCGCCATTTATGTGGGTGCCAGACCTTCTCCTGCATAATGACCATCTCTAAGGGTTCCATGACCCCAACAAGGGATACACGGGCATCAAGATCTTCATCAAGGGTTCCATATCTTCATCAAGTCATTAATGACCACATCATCACCTTTAAGGAGACAAGGACCATTAAGCCATCAAATGTGGGTCCAAGGACTTCTTCAGGGCTTCTTCATCACGCAAGGGGCTTCATAGGCTTCTTCAACCACCTCAACCACACCATAGACCTCCAAGGGTCAAGATCCATCATGACATCACCTGTAAGGTTGCTAGACCTTCTCCTGGGATACCATGACCTCAATAAACACAAATGACCACTGAAAGGGTCATTTGGACTCTTGCAACTTCTTCAACACTTTTGTAGCGTACTAGGGGATAAGTTGTGGTACTGGGGAATCAGAGAAACAATTGGGGAACCGTAAAACATATTTGGGGTACTTAAACACTCTACAGGGTGTTCAGGGCTTTTGTCATTGTCCCAAGGGCTCCAAGGGCTTCAAACTTGGGCTTGAACAAGATCAAAAGGTCTCCTTAGACACTGACACTTACTTAACCCTCAGGGGATCCTCAAGGGGCACTAAGACATGTTGGCATCAATGACTATACACTGTTGGCATCAATGACAACTTAATCAACAATCTCCCCCTTTGTCATTGATGACAACACCATAACTCTTCTTTAGAACATGCTCCCCTTATTGACAACTTCTCTCCCCCTTTGGCATCAATGGCAAAGGGAACTTACTTTGATAACACTGCTCCCCCTCAGGGCATGCTCCCCTTGTCAACAACTTCTCTTCTTTTTTGCATCAATGGCAATGAGAACTTTCTTTAGCAATACTGCTCCCCCTATCACTGGGCACTGCTGCTGCTTGTATGTTGGAACCAACTACTGTAGGATACTGAGAAGAGTGTGATCGTTGATCTCAATCCATGATAATCAAGTACATAGCTCCTTTTACACTTCATAACACTGATTGATAGTCTTCAAAATGGTATTAGGTTTTTCCCAAAAATTTCATCATTTCTGTTTTGATCAACGGGGCAAACTACTGAATTTCTTCTCCATACTGTGGTAGACTGATTGTTGTTCATGACATTCGATTGGACTTGCTTTCTTCTCCAAACTTTAACTTCTCCCTGCATCCTGCAATGTTTCGCAAAATGACCATAATGATAACAATTATAACATTGAACGGAAAACATACCTTGATTTATATCTGGAATTATTCTGTCATGAGTTCTGCAATGGATGGCTTTGTGACCATAGTTGTTACACTTGTAGCAGTGACCACTGAACATCATGGGATATCCTTGAGCAAAGGATCTTCTTTGTGATGCAAGTTCTCTGTTTCTATTGTTCCTTGAATCTTGCTGATCATGGGATCTACTGAAAATATCTGTATAACTATTAGCCTTTTCTTCTTTTTCCCTGGAACTTTCACTTTCTTCAATGTTCTTTTCAATCTTTGAATTTGTCTTCAACTGAGCAACTGCCTTGTTCAGATCTTCCTTTAGAGAGAGGATCTTCAATTCTTGCTTTTGACAAATTTCTATCTTTTCTTGGAGTTGTCTTGTTAGGTCTTCTTCAATTTTCTTGACTTCTTCTATCTGTTCTTTCAGATCAATGACAATACTGTCTTCCATCTGTCCTTTTATTTCTTGATTTTCTTTTCTAAGTTCTGAGAGTTCCTTTTCAAAGTCAAAATTCGTCAGACATACCTTTCGTAATTCTATCTTCAAGGATTTGATTTCATCTTCTTGTTTTCTTCTTATTTTCTCTTCAATCTCATGATTGAAATGAATTCCCATTTTGTCACTTGGATCTTCTTTCTGACTGGCGGATATTTCCTTCTGCATTTTTTCAAGTAAGATACTGATCTCACTATCTTTGTCTTGAAGCTTGCGAGTCAATTCTTTCTCCTTATCTTCTAGCTGTCTTCTGAGCTTGTCAATTTCTTTTGATTGTCTTTTATTTTCAACAGCAGACTTCTCAAGTTGATCTTTCAGAGAGTTGGATATGGCTTCTTTGATTCTGGTAGCTTCTTCAACTTGGAGATTTAGATCAATTATAGTCTGTGTGGCTTTCTCAGATTCTTCTTGATTCCTCTTCTCAGATTTGTCCAATTGTTCTTGTAATACCTGGTTCTGTTTACACAGTTTCTCAACCTTTTGCAAAGCATTAGAAATATCAATGTTTAAACATTCATTTCCATCATTTATCAAGAAACAATGAGATTCATCACATTTTGATGTATTACAATCTATGAATTTTGAATAGCACTTATCCTCTATACTCGATAGACATATTTCTTCAAAAACATTACAAATAGGGTGTTCAATAGACTTGCCTTCATACTTACCTGGATCTTGTACTGACCTTTCTATGGAGTTGTCTTCTGCTTTCTGTTCTTCAATGGAGTACAGTTGATCTAACTTCAGTGACAATTCTTCAATTGAGTTGCACTTTCCTATTTTCTTCTTTTGGAGATCTGTCAAATCTGCAATCATGAGTTTCATAACTTCTTCTTCATGTTCCTTAGAGGAGTAGAGATGTTCTATTTTGAGCCATAGTTCCTTAGCAGTGTTGCACTTTCCAATATTCTCTTTTATGGAATCTGATAAGCCTTCAAGAATGGATTCCATAGCCATTGAATTATTTTTCCTTGCTTCCTTCTGAGCTGTTGTTTTCACTTTCTTCGGATGATCGTACCCAGTAAGAACTAACTGCCATACTCCACTGCCTTCTGCTTCAAGATAACCTTGCATTCTTCTTTTCCAGATCAAGTAATTTGTCCCACAAAACAATGGTGCTCCATTCACTGAGAACCCCATGGTGTGTCAAGGATCTACTTCAAGCTGGTAGGGCTTTCTGTGAAGGACCCGCTCTGATACCAATTGTTGGACACACCGAGCACACTGAGAGGGGGGGGTGAACAGTGTGTATATCTTTTTATTACTTTTTCAACTTTAACAATCATCAACTGCATCATTCATTAATGTATTACCACATTATCATTATATCATCAGCATTATTAACAATTACAGCTCATCATCACCTATCATCATATCATCATCACATAGGAAGCATAGCAAAACACAGTACACAAGATTTTTACGTGGAAACCCAAGTCCTGGGGGAAAAACCACGGAAGCCTTTATAATAATAATTTACCAGCAACAACTGGAAGGAGGCAACAACCCCCTTTGTTACAAAGACTTCAATTCTCCAGCTACAACTGGAAGGAGGCTACAACCCCCTGCTTTACAGGCTACAACCTGAAGGAAGCCTTAGCTCCCTCAATTTCCTTGCCTCGTCCTGCCACCCTGATATGAAGATAGATACTGAACTATTGAACCACAAACTGCACTGATCCTACGGACCTGCTATCCAACACTTGTACCACACTGCACAATCTAAACCACACTGTACAACCTGTACCACACTGCACAACCTGTATCACAATGCAAAATCTAAACCACACTGCCAAAACCACTTTCACTGCTGACCACTACACATTAACTGTATCACACTGCTCAATCTGTATCACACTGCACAACCACTGTCACTGCTGACTACTGCACATCAATTGTATCACACTGCTCAATATGTACTATATTGCACAACCACATCAACTGACCACTGCTCATCACAACTGTGCCACACTGTTCATCAACTGAGTGATCAATTTGTCTGTACCAATCAATCTGTTGTTCACGTCATTCGAATTAGTAAATCTCAGTTTAACCAACGGTATACTAGACTCAGTCCACCTAAGTCAAACCAACTATTCATACAACTCAGCCAATCTGAGTTAAGGAATCTGTTCATGTAGCCTGAATAAATGTACTCACTGCTCAATACCACCGTTCATCATTTCATCAATGTCATCATTGTATCATTGTTTCTATATATCATTACATACACCACTGAGCATACATAATCCTGTGTACCATCGCACTTTACTGAGCATACAGCAATGTAAACATCACTAGCACATCAACATACATTGAGCATGCCACTGTGTAAACATCACTGATCATATCATATGTAAGTTGAGCATATCTAGAACATGACTGTGTAAACTTATTTAGTACATCAACATACACTGAGCATGTCATTATGTAAACATCACTGATCATATCATATATAAGCTGAGCATATCTAGAACATGACTGTGTAAACTTCTTTAGCACATCAACATACACTGAGCATGTCACTGTGTAAACATCACTGATCATATCATATGTAAGTTGAGCATATCTAGAACATGACTATGTAAACTTCTTTAGCACGTCAACATCAAGTATACATCATAATGCATAGGAGAGCATCATCACACTATGGTATGCATGTACATCATATTGTATAGGAGTGCATCAACTTCATAGAGTGTACATCATTATCACATGCATTATTATCATAAAGTGTATAATATCATAGCATAAAGGTATGCAACATCATCATCATATCCTCCATAATGACTTCAAATATATATACCAATATATAGGCTCACATACTAATATCAAAGATGAACTCTATCCATGAGAGACATGTGCCATTACAAGAGAAACCCAGAAGCATGAACCATACCTTTTTGAAGATCATAAGGTCAAGAAACAATAGACAAACCAAAAGAAACTCTATATCATGTCATCACATAGCCCTCGTAACAAGCTTTCCAATGAGCCAAGAATTTTGTAATTCCGATTCCGTATGAGAAAGTTATGCCAATTTTAGTGAAGATACCCAAAAATTTCTCCTCCACAAAATTTCGCACTTTTCTCCAAGAGTTGTGAAATTCCAATTGATGAGAAAATGAAATGTTTGATATTCTATTTATATAGGTCGTGGAGGAAAGTTATTACCTCAAACAGGGCCGACATGCAATTCAAAATTACAAATAATTAAATTTTCTTTTGTTAGGTCGGCTCACCCAAAAAGGTGGGGTACACCAACTTCAAAAATTCATATCTCTTCAACCATAAGGAGTTAGAAGATGCTCCACATATCAATGGAAATGGCTTGACGAGGACTATCTCCCTATGATGGGTTTATTTGCAAATTCTTGGTCTAATACCCTTAAATTATTCAATGTGTCTAGGACGTCAAAGACCCCACACATGAGGGTGCCAAAGACCATACCACTAACTACAAGAGTTTCAAAGTCTTCTTCAACATATCAAGGCACATTTGTGGGATCTACCTCCATCTACATCCCAATAGCCATATAACCACAAATAGGATCATACATCACCATGGTTCAAGATCCAAGGCACCACATGCAAGGGTTTCAAGGACTCTTTCAAGGATATCATATAATATTTAAAGATACTTTCCATGGACTTCAAGCCCATCACATAGGACTCCATCACCAAGTGATGAGGGCATCATGACCAAGGATTCTGTCATATCAAAGGCCCCAACAATCATGGGATTACAAACCACCATATGTATGTATTCCAAGACCCAAATCATTTCCAAATGCACCATCAATGATCATATAGTGTCCAAGGGTCATCATGCCGCCATTTATGTGGGTGCCAGACCTTCTCCTGCATAATGACCATCTCTAAGGGTTCCATGACCCCAACAAGGGATACACGGGCATCAAGATCTTCATCAAGGGTTCCAAATCTTCATCAAGTCATTAATGACCACATCATCACCTTTAAGGAGACAAGGACCATTAAGCCATCAAATGTGGGTCCAAGGACTTCTTCAGGGCTTCTTCATCACGCAAGGGGCTTCATAGGCTTCTTCAACCACCTCAACCACACCATAGACCTCCAAGGGTCAAGATCCATCATGACATCACCTGTAAGGTTGCTAGACCTTCTCCTGGGATACCATGACCTCAATAAACACAAATGACCACTGAAAGGGTCATTTGGACTCTTGCAACTTCTTCAACACTTTTGTAGCGTACTAGGGGATAAGTTGTGGTACTGGGGAATCAGAGAAACAATTGGGGAACCGTAAAACATATTTGGGGTACTTAAACACTCTACAGGGTGTTCAGGGCTTTTGTCATTGTCCCAAGGGCTCCAAGGGCTTCAAACTTGGGCTTGAACAAGATCAAAAGGTCTCCTTAGACACTGACACTTACTTAACCCTCAGGGGATCCTCAAGGGGCACTAAGACATGTTGGCATCAATGACTATACACTGTTGGCATCAATGACAACTTAATCAACAATATTAAATATGAATACTTAAAGAAAGCAAGATTTTAGGTTGCCCCCTTTGGGAAAATAGGAAACTTGGTTGAAATAAAGCCAAATACAAGAAGGTGCACAAGAATAAAAGCAAGCTGAATATGCATGAATCCTCAATGATTCTCATTAGGTAATGTACACATAAATACAATAAGAATGGACCCTTGGGTTCCAAATTCCCAAGGTGTCTCTTGGAATCCCAAAATGATTGTTCGTCTCCCAACCCGACGAATTAGTTTCCAACAACCCCCCCTTAATCCAAAGGGGTGTATATGAGTCCAAGAAAAGAGAGCTAAATAAAAGGCTTGACAATCCGACTATGCTAGGCAAGTTAGCATAAGCTCACTTATCCTGCTAAGTACAAGTGGCATTTGAAGTGATGGTTTTGGCTGACCACCAACCAAAGGGGGATAGCAGAAGCTGATGTCTTATACAATGTGGGCGGTTTAAAGCTGACCACAAACTCTCGATCTCAGCAGCTGGAAAATCATGGACCTGCATGAAGGTGGTTTAAGGATGGCCACAAACTCTGGTAATAGGCTTGAAGGCTTAGAGGCTCCTGGAACATTCCGAAAGGCTAGAAGAAGTGGACTATATTATACTAAATGAGTGGTTTTAAGATGAACACAAACTATGGAACTTGGCGACAACTATCGCTCAGAGGTTCTCTGGAACATTCCGTAGTGCTAGTAGAATCTGATGTATGCTAATAATTGAATATTCATGGCTCTAGCTCTGGCTACATCTCTGAGTTTGGTAGGATCAAGGCTCTAGATCTGATGCATGTTCACTTGTTCCCACTCGCTTGTTTCTGACTATTCATCATTCCCCCCTGTCAGGAACAATGTGAGGAGAAGAAGATGTCTCAACTGCAAGATGTGTCAATACTCGTGAATGAACTCTTCGATATGACTTATAAATATTCTTGGATGTTGATGACCATTGCCAAGAAGCGATCCACCCATAGTGAATCTTTTCTCTTGCAGGTTTCTTCAAACTAAAGAATCTGTCTGATGAGTGTATGTTTTCTACAATGCTTACAAGGGTGAATATCAAAACAATGATATTTCATGTGGCCAACTTGATCACATTGTTGGAATGTCAAACTCTAAATTTATGTGGATGAAGATGAGCTCTTGTTGAGAAATCCAACACTCTGAAACTAAACGGGCTTGGAGAAATCAGGAATGTGAACTGTCACCTCCTTGTCGTATCCAAGACCAGTTATGTGCTTGTTATGGATGATCTCTTCCCATGGTCCGATGATGGCCTTGGAAGGAACAAGTAGAACCTCTGCATGAATGTTTTCGTCTTCATTTTATTTCACTTCTTTACCGGTGCCAATGATTTGCTCATGTGCTTCTGAAATGGCATCAATCTGTGCAGGCTACAGAATAGAATCATAAAGAGGATTATTTTGAACATGCACAAGTTCATAATGTTTTTCTTCTTGTTGGATCCGTAACTCAAGCTGTAGGAAATTAAGTGTGTCTTTTGAATCTTGCATACAATCTCGAATGTGAGTGAGAGTGCTCTTGTCAATCATGGCAATGTTGTCGACGGAGGAAAATAGTAGAGTGTTCAATAACTCTACCAAACCATTTAATGTCTCCATTGATAAACTGAAGAATCACTCAAATTATGGAGAAGGGCTTCTTGCAACTCTGCCATTTTACAAATGGACTCAGCAATAAAAATTTGTCTCGGAAAATCGAGAGGTGTCGGGCTCATCCGAGAATGCACCCAAGTATAATGCAATTTCAACAATTTGCAAATGCACTTACAAAAACACAGTTTGCAAGTTTCAACTTTGATATAGAATCTAAAACTGAATTGATGAGTGATTTAACTCAAAATGTTTGATGATTGTTGTGATGTGTGGTTGTAGTGTCAAGGCTACTAAAACCAAATTTCTGCTGCTAGTTGCTCCTCAAATATCTGTAGTAACAATCTCTGCAATACAATGCAATCCAACACGCTCCAATTTGCACATATTATAGATATGGCAGTCGCATGTCACCTGGTCTGATCAAATTTCTGTCCTCATGATATTTGTAGAAAGATGCATTGAAATCCGACATCTTCTTCTTTAATATGCATCAATGGCTCTGGTCATCTTAGAGACAACATAAATAGTTTAAATTACCAATATCCTTGAGCCTGAGCACAAAATAAATCTGAGCTACATCTCTGTCGTGCACTTAGGCACATTCCATGACATTTGCACGCACTTTTAATTTTGTCTTTGTGAGATATATCCCATACGTAAAACAAAATAATGTAAACAACTATACATAATGAGAATTGTTCCATGACTTTATTAACATGTTATGCAAAGGCTTCTCTTCGTGGACTCCTCCGGTGTTCTTGTGGGCTCAACCTACTTGAACCACTCGACACTTGGTGGTTCAATGGTTTATATGACTTGGATTTGGACGTTTGGTTAAAAAATGAAGTTCTCCATAAAGACCCAAAACCTTTTATTAAGTCCAACATTTTATTTATCCAAAAATAAATATATGCCATAGTATATTCAATTCAATTTTAAAAATTAAAATAAAATCATTTATAATAAAATGATTTCAAAAAAATATTACTTTTAAATATTTGATTCTGGGTAAAACAAGGCGAGGGTAACTTGGAATTTCTTCAAATGAAACCAAAGAGTAATAGGTAATATTTGATTGATGGAAGGATAAGAGCACATGAATACATTGTGAGATTTCACTAGGTTGATAGTGTGAGGCTATGGGATATTTGGCGAATTTTGTGCAAAATTGGTGAGAATAGCGAAGTTGGCATAATTTTGGCGAGAGTTTAAAAAAATGGGTAGATTTTAGTGCTAACACCTCCCTTGAATCACTAGTTTACCTGTTAAAAAAAACAAACCTTGAATGTAACATCTAGTGAAATTTAGTAGTAGTTCATCAAGTTGCATGTTGCCCATTTGTATTAAGGTCCTTGTAAAAAACCTCATGTATTCTCTCCAAAAACAATAAAAACTTAATGTTGAGCCCCAACTACTCCAAACACAGTTTGAATTTTGTATGTTGAGATTAGTTGAGCAAGATAGGAGGAGTTTCTACTTTATAATTACATTGTATATAATAATATTTTTGTAGTCTAGGCATATCAACCTTCCATATTAGGTAAAATTTCCTACGGGTTTCATCCCTGCAAGTCAAACAATGAATGAGATTCTTCAAATGGGGATCAATGCATTTGGGGCCTCCAAAACATCCCTATGCATGCTCCCAAGGTACAAGATCAAGAAAGATAAGATGAAACACCTACTTCCAAGATAGTCAATATTTAGTATGAAGGTATTATGGGTTCAACTAAGGATAAGAGCTGATGAGTATAGGACTTCCAAAGTTTAACTAACCTCCACGAATCAAGTTCCAGTCATTTAATCCATGATCAAAACATGCTTACTTCCAAATGTAAAAATATTCTAAATGTTTTAGTTCTAGACAAACATGCTTACTAGACAACCCTATGTTTTAGGTCTAGACCAACATCGTATGGATTTTTTATCATATCAATTCATCTACTTACAATTTAGTTGATAGTAGTCTTAGTAACCTAGGGCACTCTCCAAATCACCAACCTGCAATAGAAAAGGGGGGTCTATCTATATCATTCCCACTACCACTATACTTTGAGTGCAATGGCTAAAGTGTATATTGTTGTTGTTTGTTGTCTATGTCATTGATAATAGGTTGTATATTCCTATCTTTGACTACCATCCTTGGGCTCTACAGTTTGTTGGTCCTGTTGAACAAATGCTTTGAGCAGTTGTCTGGTTACATGGTTGGATATATTGTTGTGGCGTGGTACTGCTTTCTGCTAAGATTGAGTGGTTGCTTCCATTGTAGGTATTTGGAGATGCCCCTGAGATACAATATAATAGGATGGTGTTGGTGAATGAATTGTAGTGGAGTTTGTTGTTTAAGATACAATAGAAGTATTCCCAATTGGATCATATAGATAGTTCGATTTAAAAAAAATGGTTCAAATAATTCTTGCATTGTGCTATCTCCTTATAAATAGATATAATACATTTCTGACATCTAGAAATGCTTCTTGATCTTTTCCTTTCAAAGAGGTTGTACATTCCATCCATTTGTGCTCAATATTTCAATTTAGATAGAAATTGGAAGTGCCAAGTAACAAAGTTTTTAAAGATGATTTTATAGTATTCTACTGATTCTTTAGGTTAGGTAATCATCCTGAATGCAATACCAGGCATTGAATGTTCTTATTCCACTAACCATTTTTGGCTATTTGCATATGTTAACACAATTTCTCTCTTTCATTCTTAACCTAGAGGTCCTATCCACTATAGTAAATATCTAAACTTTTCTCTAATTTTTAAATTGAGTTCAAAATGAAATGAAATTTGAATCATATTCCACCCCTATAATTACTTCTAACTTTGACTTGAGAAAATATGCAATTCACCAGTACAACATGACATCAAAGCATCAATCCTACTTCCATGGTTTAAAAAAAAATTATTTCCTGTCATTTAGTAGTAAAGAAAACATGTTTCCCAACATTTGGAAAGAAAATGAGGCATGCACCTATCAAAGAAAATCATTACAATTTATCAAGGCCTATTATTTGTTCCAAGTTCAAGTTCATCTCAAAACATTAACATCTTTCTCCATCAACTAAGTTATTTTCAAATTGATGTAGCATATCCCTCATACAAATAATTCTTCTTCTTTCTTTTAGTTTGTAGTCTTTTTTTTCTTGAATTTTGGTTGACCAAATTAATTAAGGTCGGGGTGAATCCCATATTTGGGAGAGTTGAACAATTGCCTCAATTTGTGGATAGTTAGCATAATGAAGGAGGAAAATATAACAAAGAATGGGATTCAGAAAAAAAGGGAATTTATTGGGGAGAAGTTCGAGTGGATTGGAGGTAGTCTCTTGCTCTAAAACTAAAAGCAGTTAGGGACAACCACAAGCTGACATTTATGATTCATAGTTCACTCTTACATGTGAAAGTTAATTCCAATTTCATATTTTATTGTTGCTTATGGCACAATTATAGATTATGTGGTATGTTATGTAATTAGTTTGGCTTCATTATTAATGACCAACTCAATCACTTGAGAAAAGTCTACATGAAAGGATATGTTATACCCTTCTATAATCTCACACAATCTAGCAATCATATGGTTCTGCATATCTTCATCATAAAACCTTTGAATATCCCTCAACTTCATATGGAAAGCATAGTTGGGTTCTTCATTAATTGTACACATAACATCCTTTTCAACATGTCTCTATAAAGTAATCATTCCTTAATCTCTCTGAACAACTGATGCTTAGGGCTAGTTGTAAAAATCTTGGTGGCACTATCTAATTGATAAATATCTCAAATATTTTGATAGTGATAGAAGTTTATGTACATTATCCATACTTTTTTCTGAATGAGTTTTGAGTATTCAACTCAATTTAGTAGGAAAGGTATCTTGGAGCTAGGGAAGAGAAGGTCATATTTGTTGTAATCATTCCTAGTTGAGTTTTGTGTAGATGATGCCAATTTTGACTAAAGAGATAGGGATAACAAACCTTTTTATGGGTAAATATGCTACCTTGTTGTGTTAGCTAGGAGCACTTATGTAGTTTCTTTTAAATTTGAATGAAGTGGGCATTATAAAACCCAAATTTAATTAAGTATTGTGTCTTGTGTTTTGAGTTTCATGATCAAGAAGACATTTTATAAGTTATTTTACACCCATAATTTGTAAATATCTTATTAATCCTTGAATGTTGGTAAATTTTAATTAATTGGGTATCCAATGCCTAAATCCTTTAAGCGTTGTTAACTTATTTTGGGAATATATTTTTGTTGTTAGCTTCATTTAGTATTTTTATTTTTGAAAAGGAATGAGATAATGACCATAATTGATCCATAATTTTAATGTTTTAATCATATACATTAATAAACACCAAGTAGAATGAGTGGAGACTTGTAGAATTGAGGAAATGACTTTGCTTGCATATCTCCATTAACCATTACCCTTTTGCATGCTTTAGATCTTATATGTATTTAATGTTGTCCTATCATCTTGGCCTTTCCCACCAACTAAGCAGTGGCCTAAAGGTGGCCCAAAACCAATATAGTGTACATTCTAGATATGTCACAGAGGCGAGGTATGTCAAAGGTACTTTTGGCACTTCAAGGTAAGGTTAGGGTCATATTAAAACCCCCTAGGCCATATACACCCCCCTTCCTTTCACTCCATGCCCTGTATCTCTCATGGACTCATGGTCCCCCATTCTCATCTGCATTTTCCTCGACCACGATTTGTTGTATTTATTTTATTATATATTTAGTGTCCATTACATTTTACATCACAGTTTGGCTTATAGCCAATTTAACTATAAACAAAACATGGGGAAGTTCTAGGGTGTTACATATACACACCATCACAACGTGGCCATGTAATGATAGTTAGGAATAAAAAATCATTGAAATAATACTTCTTTTATTTGTGGTATTGAATGTAATTTTCATTATGACTTGTAGTTTGTTGAACCCATGAAGGAATCTATGATTCCCATGCAAAGGAGAACTATACAATTTGGTATTTGTTAGTTGACATTTAAATCTTATTATAATTATTTTAAGTGTGAGATGTTTTATTTCCTTGTCTATGATGTTGTGTTCTCATCAGTGTAGTCAGACTCAGACTCAGAAAATACTCGGCTGGCTTGCGACTCGGCGACTCGGATAAGACTCGACAAATATGAAATTTTTTTAAAATAAAAAATGTAGCATCTTTTGTGCACAAAAAACATACATAATGACCTTTTATCATACATAATGACATTTTTAATCCATACAAGTTATAAAAATAATTCTATTAGATAAAGTGATTTCTTTTTGCATCAATGGTTGCCCAAAAAGAATCTAGTATGCATCACAATTCTGCAGTACCAAAACAAAGCTAAAAGGTAATGATAATGACCAACATGGTATGGAAGATAAGAGACTATTACGTTAACAGTGAAATCCTCCACAAATATCCTTATTGTATCTCAAATTTGGAGTATATAACAATCCTATCTCTAACAACATTGACCTTGAATGTCCCTCAGTAAATGATTACTAATCAAATTGAGTTTGGGTTTTAGTATGACAATGATCAATATTGCATCAACAGAGATCCATGGTGTATCATAAGATGAGCAGAGTGTTGTATTTGCAACAATATAACAGCAAATACATTGATGGAAACATTCCCTTATAAAAAATATATTGGCAGCCCCAACTCAATATTTAATTGTCATAAATCAACATAGGCATAGATATGATGATCAAACAATAAGCCCTAATAGTTAGCACATTAACATATGAGATTATAACTCAGAGTTTAGGTAAGATTAGTATCGAACGCAGACTCGCAATTCACTCTGAATTGTGAGCTGGAATGTGAATGCAACAGTGTAAATGCCTTTTTAAAGGCACAAGGCACGGGTTTCCCTCCGGAGCCTGAAATTTCCCTCCAAAACAAAATCTCCCCAGTCAACTGTCTAATCGACGACTGATCGGACGAGTATCCGTGAGTTTCGATGAGTGCGAGGAGTTCCAACGAGTGCAACGAGTGTCGAGTTCACTCCACGAGTTTGCAGTGAGTACTCATTTCACCTACCGCTCGACAAGACTTGCGAGTATCAAAAGAGTTTGAATACACTGGTTCTCATAGTAAATCACTTTCTAGACATTGTTGGATTCTTCTTCTTCTTCCTGTAATGGTTTGAAAGTGGCCTTTACTTTTATTGTAAATCCGGTGATTGCCTGAAAGTAGTATTTTTCATATAGATACTAGAAATTGCAATAAAAACAAGAGTGTTTTTTTCTAATCTATATTTTCTGCATTTTTCTTTTCTTTTCTAAAAAAACGAACAAGCAAAAGAAAGGGAATGCATCATGTGGATCTTGTAGCTATTGCATTTTTTATTAATTTGCATAAAGAATATGTTTGTAGTTGTTGCATTTTTTTACTAATTTACATAAAGAATATGTCTACTTATGGAAGTTGTTTGTTGTAGGTACTGTTTATAGACAATAACAGATTCAAGAACAAGAACGGTTCAAGATGAAATGAATCAAAGTGAGTGCTGAGGTGATAATAAAAACAAAAAAAATGCTTTTGTCCATGTATATGCTTTTATATGCAATATTTTCTTTTAAAAACAATATGATAGGCTGTTATATGTAGTTGTTTTCTAAAAATAGATTGCAGGCTTTTATATGAAGTGGTTGTTGATGTATTTGTAACTTCGGAATATATTCACTTGTATATTGTATTTGTACTTTATTGTATCCCCAACGGAGATGTATTATTCCTCCGATTGGAAGTGTCGTCAGTTATATTGTAAGTGTCGTAACTTATACTTGATGGGTTATTAGACCACCTTGATGAGGTTGGCCCTATATGAGTCATGTGGGTCAAAGGGTTATTATACCACCCTAGTGGGGGTCGGCCCAGTCAGCATTATGTTAAGTGGTTAAGTTGAGGCCGACCTAGTTGAGTAAAGGTCAAGTCAATTTAGTGTATAAATAGAGAGTGTGTCTCTCTCATTTTACACATTCTATTGTTCACTCACTTCGTATTAGTGAGAGAGAGGAGGAGTGTGCACAAGTGGAGGAGGAGTATGCTGCTGAAGATGTCTATCTCTTGGGTTTGATCATGGCGATCCTTGTATTGATGCTTATTCTATCTCTGAGGAAGTTGCGGGGTTTTTCACCTTCTTGGTTTTCCCTGGTGAAATGTTTTGTGTCTCTTGTCTCTTTACTTATGCTTGATATGTTGTACATGTTGTTCTTTCAGTTAAGATCCTAGATCAAAATGTATTAAATTATGAAAAACTAACATGGTATCAGAGCTAGGCTGAAGGAAGGCATGCTATGGAATTTATAAGACTTGTTGCACTTGCGACAAATCGGAAGCTAGGGCTTGATATAGAAAAAACTAGTCATCGTGGAACTTTCGCTATAAATCCATTTTGGAGAAGGTTTAGGTTTTGAAACCTCTACAGGTCGTATATAACATCCCCATGTACCTTGTGTCCAAAGTACAACTTCTAATTCGTTGTACTTTGTGATTTATGATCAGTACAATCTAGGGTTTCTGCCTCTTCCAGATCTCAGTCATAAACATGCGACCTAGGAAAAAAAGGTCACAACTTGGGATAGGAATCTCCAAATAAAATTTCGTAAAAAGTGACAGGTAGAGAACGGACTGTAGTTTCTCAGGTAAGTTTTTCAAAGGCCGAAGTTGAACTAGGGACACGTGGTATGCCGTACAAGTTCGCTCTCCTGTTTTATCCCATAAACAGGTAACATTGTGACACTTGGAATAAATCTCTCTCAGAGAATCCAATTGAGGTCAGAAATATGGGGTTAGAAAGATGATAGGTCAGGCTACCACAGACCAAAGTTTTCGAACTTGTGGATTTGTAATTTCTGAGTTACACTAGAAACAATCAGGTGCATATTTTTGTCAAAACAGATTTGGATTTTGAGCACCTTCATTCTTGGATCATCACTACTATGGGAATTTAGGGCTTCGGAGAAAGTTGAAATTTTTGGAGTCGGAGACCACGGATGAATTTTCCTCATCAAAATCAAAATTTAGAGGCCAAGATCAATTTTTTTGGTTGGGCACAAGGCCGGGCTTGATCAAACCCTAGTTCGGGATTTTGATTGGAAAGGCGAAAAATTAGGGCTTCTGCAAAAGTTGGAATTGTTGAAATTTGTGACCACAGCTGGAAGCTCCTTAGAAAAATCGAAGTTTAGAGCACAAGATCGAACCTTTTGGATGGGTAGAATACCGGGCTTTATCAAACCCTAGTTCAGGATCCTATCCAGAAGATCCGGAAGTTTCAAAGGCAATTTTGAGGGGTCAAATTTTGCAGTTTTCAAAATTGAAGTATACCAGCTTGATCAACTCAGTAGGGCATGTCTTTCCATCCATTCAGAAGTTTGAAACTCAAAGTTTGAATTTTCAGGGTTTCTCTGACAAACCCTAATCCATCTCCAGATCCAGTTTCAACAAATCAAAGTGGATTGGGCTAATCCTAAAAAAGAATGAATTGGACACCTACATAAGTGAAGAAGTTCTAGTTCTAGAGGGAGATGAGGCTGAGGATTTACATGAGAAGGCTACAAGCAATCCCAACAGGTATGACTTGAAGAGATACAGGTATGTTTTGAAATTTCTTCATGATTAAGTTATGATATGTTTGTCTTCATATTATTGAAGTTAGTACAATCTTGATTAATCTTATAATGGTCTTATCACCCTAGTAAAAGTATGAATGCATATGAATGATAGAAGACATTCATTGATTAGGGTTATATGATTGTACTAATGCACTGTGGTATTGTATGAGGATGATGTTGTCCACTAACATGAAAGGTACAAATCAATTTCTAGATCAAGAACATATGACCATGGTGACATGAAGACAAAGACTCATGGATCACATAGAAGCTCTACTTACGAGGTATGTATAATTTGGTTCTACAATGGTTAACTTATGAGTTATGCATGTTACTAAGCACAAGTCATTGAAGAGAACAAGAAGACATTGTTTGGGTATGTTAGACATAACTAGTAAACATGATAACCAGGTATGTTTTTCCTATATCAAGTTAGAATCCTACCTTATGTTAGGATCTTATACTTTTGTATGAATGATAATGATTATTCTTGAAGTTAGAAGTTTAGGTAATCAAGGGTTTATGCATATTATGTCTCTTACTTTGATTGATGATATTACTAACCAAAAGAGTCCTATGGTCAAATAAGAATATGCATGAGTAAAAGAAGTTTTTCCTGAAACCTTGAATACTAACACTTATTACCTGTGTGTGAAATAATAATGACCATACATGTTAAGTTTATTTAGGATCATAATGTTTTGATAGTTTTGAGATTATAATAATGGATGTATGAGATCTTGAGGATGACACTAGTGCACACTTAAGCATGCATAGTGGTCCAGGATGGATATAAGTTCAAGGACAAGTAATCTAGGTAGCAAATATCAAGAGGGAGCACACTCCAAAAGTTCCTGCAAGGAAGCAAAGATCAAGAGGGAGCACACTCCAGTAGTTCCTGCAAGGAAGCAAAGATTGAGAGGGAGTCCACCCTACAACTAAACAAAGATAAGTATTTGAATTGTTATATATATGATTACTTAAATGATGTTGTCCAACCATGTACATACTTATGATTTAGGATGTATATTATGCATTTTAGAAAAGTTTCATTAATGAACAAGATACTACTAATATGCAAGCAATGGGTAAGTGGCCTATGGTACTGTACAACATTCCATTGCTACTTATCTAGAATGAAATCTCTTTGCTGACATGTTGGGAGTTGTGCACACTCTTAACAATGTTCTAGTAGAGATGGAAGGCATCTAGAAAGTTACAGGATATGGATAAATGTTGTATTGAAGCATCGGCTAAGATAATTGCATGAATGTATGACATACATTCTTATGTGTAAGAATTTGTCTTGAAAAACCATGATAAGTTTCTAATCATGCAATTGAATTTGACTTGTAGGAAAGATCGTGTAGAATCACCCACAAAAGAAGGACAACAACATCTGTTCCAACAACGAAGTTCACTATCTATTGAAGATATTGAAGAATCTGAAGTTCCCAGGATCTGGGATGTAGTAATGGAAGAATGCCATGATCGAGGAGTACCAGTCAATCACGAAGAATGATGTCTGGGATGTGGTCCCGAGACCAGAAGGGAAGTCTGTTGTGACTTCCAAGTGGATCTACAAGATCAAGCTTGTTGCCGAGTTTGAGATGAAGGACTTGGGATGCTGCACTACTTTCTAGGCATGGAGGTGTGGCAGAGTGCAGATGGGATCTTCCTTGGACAAGGGAAGTATGCAGTAGAGATCCTGAAGAGGTTTGGGATGATGGAATGCAAGGCCATGGCCACACCTATGGCATCGAACATGAAGCTTCTGTGTGATGCTTCATCTGATCCTGTTGATGTCACGGTATATCGTTAGATGATTGGGTCCTTGATGTACGTGACGAACACAAGACTAGATATTTGCTTTGCGGTGAACACATTGAGCTAGTTCCTGACAGATCCGAGAAGTGTTCACCTAGTTGCTGTAAAGCATATTTTGAGGTACCTAAAGGGTACGATTGATTATGGGCTCAAGTATGATGCGAATTAAAAGTTTAACCTAGAGGGTTATGTTGATTCAAACTTGGCAGGCAATGCTGCAGATAGGAAGAGCACTTCAGGATGCTGCTTCAGTATGGGATCAGGTATGATCTCTTGGTTTAGCAGGAAGCAGTCCTGCGTAGAACTGAGTACAGCCGAAGCAGAGTATGTCTCAGCTTGTTCGGCTAGTTACGAGGCAATATGGCTCCGGAAGCTACTGTCTGAGTTATTTGATCTCCCGTTGGGTGCTACTAGTATCTTTTGTGACAACCAGAGTTGTGTAAAGCTGTCTGAGAACCCGGTGTTCCATGACAGGTCAAAGCACACTGAGATCAAATATCACTATATCAGGGATATGGTGTAGAGAGGAGCAGTGAAGCTCCTATATGTTGCAATGGATGAGCAGGTTGCAGATGTGTTAACGAAACCACTAGCTAGAGTGAAGTTTGAGTACTTCAGAGAGAGGCTTGGTGTTCTTTAGATGGAAGATACTTCAAGGAAGAAGTGATGGGACACATTTGTAGGAGCCATTCCAAGCATGGTGAGAGGAGGATCCTTCCCATGGCTGTGGATGTAAGCGCTGTGTGGTGAGCATCAAGACGATGCTCCAGTTACTGCTTGGTATTATCAGTTGGATCATGTATATGTATATGCATCAGTTGGATGCTTGGTATGATCAGCTGGATCATGTATATGTATATGCATCAGGACGATGCAGTGATGATGATCAGGAGGATCATGTGAGATGAGTATTAGGATGATACTTTGGATGATATGCATCAGGATGATGCTATGATGATGATTAGGATGATCATATGTGATGAAATGTATTAGGTGGATACATTGCATAATCAGTTGGATTATGTGTGATGAGTTCCGAAGACAGATGCACATGAGCCATTCTAGCATGGTTGAAGTGTGTCTTCCCATGGCTGAGATATAAGGGATGGGGCCATTCCGACATGGTTGAAGTGTGTCTTCCCATGGTCGTCGATGTAAGAGCTATGCCATTCGAGCATGGTTGAAGTGTGTCTTCCCATGGCTGCGATATAAGTGCTATGCCATTCGAGCATGGTTGAAGTGTGTCTTCCCATGGATGAGATATAAGTGCTGTGCCATTCCTAGCATGGTTGAAGTGTGTCTTCCCATGGCTATGGATGTAAGTGCAATGCCATTCTCACATGGTGGAAGTGTGTCTTCCCATGGTGTAGATTTAAGTGCTGAGCCTTTCACGGATGGTTGAAGTGTGTCTTCCCATGCCGGTGAATGTAAGTGCTGTGTGATGTGCATTTGGGTTGTGCTTCGTGGACGATGAGTTGACATGATCAGTATGATCATGAGTATCAGGATGATACTCTGTGGCCGTGGACAGGTTGTGCAGTTGCATGTAAAAGATCCTGGGAGATCCGATAGGTTGAGCTGTGTGCTCATAATCAGTCCTGGGATGCTCTTTCGAGGTTTGTGGTTGTCACATATAATATTGCCTTGGGAGATCTCATAGGTTGAGCAGTAAGCTTGTAATAAGTCCTGGGATGCTCTCTCGAGGTTTTGTGATGCACGCAATAAGTCCTGAGGATTCCAAAATATGTCCAGAGATGATGAAGACCTACAGGAGGCTATGCCTACATCCAGCATGAAAAAGGGTTGGCTTTGTAGAACTTCCTATGATGAGAAGAATTGAGAGATAGCACCAGTGATCAAGATGACGAGTACAACAAAAGTGACGATGATGCTGCGTGATCCAGTGACGATGATCTAGCTCTAGAATTAAAGACTTGTGCCTATATGTATTGATGACTTGTGTCAAGAGAATACCTTCCTAGTTAAGAGGGACTGTTGATGTATTTGTAACTTCAGTAGATATTCACTTGTATATTGTATTTGTACTTTATTGTATCCCCAACGGAGATGTATTATTCCTCCGATTGGAAGTGTCATTAGTTATATTGTAAGTGTCGTAACTTATACTTGATGGGTTATTAGACCACCTTGATGGGGTCGGCCTTGTATGAGTCATGTGGGTCAAAGGGTTATTAGACCACCCTAGTGGGGGTCGTCCCAGTCAACATTATGTTAAGTGGTTAAGTTGAGGCCGACCTAGTTGAGTAAAGGTCAAGTCAAGTTAGTGTATAAATAGAGAGTGTGTCTCTCTAATTTTACACATTCTATTGTTCACTCACTTCATATTAGTGAGAGAGAGGAGGAGTGCGCACAAGTGGAGGAGGAGCATGCTGCTGAAGATGTCTATCTCTTGGGTTTGATCATGGTGATCCTTGTATTGATGCTTATTCTATCTCTGAGGAAGTTGTGGGATTTTTCACCTTCTTGGTTTTCATTGGTGAAATGTTTTGTGTCTCTTGTCTCTTGTCTCTTATGCTTGATATGCTGTACATGTTGTTCTTTCAGTTAAGATCCTATATCAGAATGTATTAAATTCTAAAAAACTAACAGTGGTTCTTCTATATTTTCTTAATAAACAACCTTGCAGGCTATGATAAATAGTGGTTCTTCTATATTTGCTCTAAAAACAATTTTATAGCCTACAATACGTTCTAAAACAATATTGCAGCCTACAATATTCTCTAAGAAACAATATTGTAGACTGTTATACACAGTGGTTCTTCTATATTTGCTCTAAAAAACAATATTGCAGGTTCTTATATGTAGTGGTTCTTTTACTTTTTATCTGGATGTTTTGTTTTGTAATTTACATTCAATCTTCCGGCATTGGTTGGAAATTGGCCAAATGTCGGAATTGAACAAATGCAAGACAAAATTTCTCTGACATTCGTTATAAAATTTTAACGGTAACTGCCATAAATTATTTTTGGAAAATGGTACTTTTCCAGAACTTATCGGAAAGTGAATGCCTTATGAATGAGATGGATGAATGGCAATTTGTTTCTAATGGTGGAAGTACACGATATTTTATAGCTTTCTGAGAAACACTAAATGCATCATGCATGCATGGATGGATTTTATTTGTCATTGTATGAACATTGGACATGTAGTGCATCATATTGAATCTAGAACGATACAGACATATAGTGTTACTGTATTCTGAATTGCAGAGGAGTATAGTTGACATTGGATAGCCTGCTTTTTCCAATTTCTACCCACATTCACCAATTATTTTTTCAAAATTTCTATTTACAATGCCACCTGTGACCTGACTAATATTTAATGACACATTTTTAGCTTATTTTCTCTTTCACAATCTTGCCAAGGACAAGTTTTTGTATATTTCACTTGTATGATCATGGCCTCAAACTCTACTATCTTTTTCCAATCTTGTAGGTACAAGCCATGTCGTCCAATGTCTTGACCAGGTTATTTTGTACATCGTTTCTGATGTGGGCATAACCTCTTGCAATTTTATATGGGTTCAATCATTAAATTTTCCCAGGTTAGACATATTTGATTGAAAATATATGACGTGGATTTTCCTTGTGTCCCAATTTCGTATGTCTATATTTGCAAGCATGGTAGACTTTTTAAGAAAATTGAACTATAGAGAATTGGATTCAAATGATGTAACAACTATTATTGTGATCCAACTGATGTAATAATGAATAATTCGATTCCTTTCATTTCCATGTGATATTCCTATGTAACGATTGTCTCTTCCCCAATTATTAAAGGGTACTATCTCAATGGAAGAGCACCTGCCTTACAAGCAAGAGGTTGGTGGTTTGATTACTCCATGCCCTACCATAAATTAATAAATGATATTTCAATGTATTTCCAAGAGGGGTTGTCATAACCACCTCTATAGGTTTCTATAAGGGGGGTTCTAAACTGCCCCCATAGGTTGCTATAAGGGGGGTTTTCAACCATCCTCCTAAGTTTCTATGAGGGGGGTTCTTAACCACCTCTGTACTTTGATACAAGGGAGGTTTTAAACCATATCTATTTGTTTCTATGAGGGGGGTTCTACACCGTCTCTGTTAGTTGCTATAATGGGGGACATAACTGCTCCCATATGTTGTTACGAGGGGGGTTCATAACCGCCCATTTATGCTTCTACAAGGGGGGTTCTAAAACACCCTATATGTTGTTATGAGGGGTGTATTAAACCACCCTTATATGTCTTTTAGAGGGGGGTTCTAAACCGCCCTTGTCGGTATTTAAGAGGGGGGTTCAAAACTGCGCCCATAGGAATCTATTAGGGGGGTTCTAAACCTCCCTTGTAGGTATCTATGAGGGGGGTTTTAAATTTCCCCATAGGTCTCTATGATGGTGTTCTATGGGGAAGGTTTTGAAAAACCACCCCCGTAGGTCTCTATGAGTGGGGCCTACCGAGGGGGGGAATCAAAAATGCCCCCATAGGTCTCTCTGAATGGGGTTTCAAACCGCTCCCAAAAGTAACTTTTGGGGGTGGTTCAAATCTCTTCAAAAACCGCCCTTAAAGACCAAAATTTTTAACATCGGTGCCTTTGGGGGCGGTTTTACCAAAACCACCCCTAAAACCAAAACCACCCTCGTATGTCAATTTTGGGGGCATAAGACAACCCCCCCTAAAGGTAAAAAATGTAGTAGTGGCAACTCACTAGGCCTACACTTCTTCCACCGTCCCCTCCATAATATCTGCTATCTCATCATAGTGACGCTCCTGTTACTCTACGTATGCCATCACTGTGATCAAGAGTCACTTGCAACCACAAAACCCAAGGAAAGAGTCAATCCAAACATATCATAAGAAAAAACCTAACTCAAACTCACGCGACTTGTCTTGTACAAAGTCGTGCTATTCGCACAGACACACAACCATCTATTCGTGCTACACATCCACTCGGGTTAAGTAGATTATTAGCCACACATCGCTTGACTGTCACAACTTTAACCAGGTGATAATACTGCGCAGGATGTGCATGATTCACCCACACAGGATGTGCACGATTCACCCATGTAACTATTCGCTAAACAACAACGTAAAACTAGCACACGGTCGAAGTGCGCATCTCCCATGCAACGCACAGTTTTTGAGGAAATACCCACATAGTGCAGCGCGGGTGACCCCTTGAAACCCACGCTACCGACCGAAAAATGAAACTGTCAGACGTACGACCAAATAGACCCCCTAGGATAAAAATTGACTAGACTGAAATGATGAGGGTTAGTTTTAGGCTTATCTGTAAATCGCACAATGAAAAATAGATGGTTGAATTTCATGGAATCAACAAAAATACTCTCGTAAACTCGCACAACAAATGGTACAAATGATTTCAAAAAATGGACCCCACCCTTATATATAGGAGGTTAACTCGATTTTAAAATGACCTGTACAAGAAAACTGTACCTTTGTTTGACAAATCGTTCACACCAATGCGATCAAATTATTGAGTTCTTCAACATGATACTGTTCCCTCCATCACCCGAAAAACTACATTTGGAAACCATTTTTACAGCCATCCCACAAGTGCGCTATGTCTCTTATCAAAATTCTGCATTTTCAATACTCTTGTCATAATCTATTATGCTTGGGTATTTGTGTCATGTGAGCAGGATTATCACTAAGAAGAAAACTCCTATTTTACAACACTAGTGCATGGAATCCAATCAAAGGTATATCATCTTGACCTGGCATATAGGCAAAGGTCTCCCTCTGTTTACATTGCGTTTATCTACTATTCTCGTTGATAACCATAGATTCCTAATTCTTGATGATGCCATAACATCAATGCCATCATCAAGAATATCATGTTCCCCTATGGGTGTGCACATTGTTACAAACCCTTTCATATTTTAGCATCCATGATGTCAAACCCCTACAAGTTCGAGGAATCTAATCACTCATCCAATTGGTCAAGAAGAAACCACATATCATCTCCTTGCAATCTATTCTCACTTGCCCTTTATATTCCTCGGCACATGTTACGATTATGTCTCACAGATAACCTCCCATATCTCCATGAGCAATATACCATCTACTTCCCTATTCCGTACCATCAACCTCTGAGAAGACACCAATGGGGCCCCTACCCTCTCAGACACCAATTCCATTCGGTTATCCCCGCAGGGGCATTTTGCATATCATTGATTCATGGGGCACTTGTCATCTTGTCTACACAAAACCATTACATCATGATCAAAATGATTCCCCAACTCACTGAAAACCATGGGAATCCCTCCCATATAAATTGTTTCCCCAACCCACCCAAAACCGTGGGAACCACACCAATCATTATTTATGTATAAAGATTCCCTCGATCCAAAAAAAATTGTGGGGACCCCATCACACTATTCTTTTGGAAGCATCCCTTTGTCACCCTTGATCGATGTATTTGAGTACACCTAACCCCAACATTATCAGTTTTTTCATTCACTATTAATTCATCAATATTGTGTCTTCGATAAAGCCCTTCATCTTTAGTCAGTTTCGCTTCGTTAAACCTTGCATCATGATTTGAAGAATGCTACGATCAGTCACTCACCCCTATTTATATCGATCAAGGGAAGTCATGACCCCATGCTTATCAACCCGTCTTGTGTCAGGTTTGTCAGTTCCTTAGTTGGTTACAAAATGGTCTTGGTTCTTGAGATAAGATTCTCATCTTATCATATGCTTCATATCTCATCAACATCAACACATCATATTTTGAGAGTTGCGGTAGTTGCATCTCTACCTTGGGGTACCTTCTCTTTAATATAAGGGATCACCTCGAACTAACTAGGAAGAGCCATTAGTTCTCCCTAACTTAGTCGTCTCCCCTATGCTTGATGCCAACAAGTCCATTGCATCTGGGGGAGTTGTACATTCTAGTGGTAGGAGTGTTCACATTTATGATTCATGGTAGCAACAAAACTAGTACAACGAAGTTCTCCCAACAACTTCACCACTACTCAAGTCCCCCACCCCAGTGGGATGTTCATAACCATCAACAATTTTTTTTTTGGCACCAATAACATCATTTCCAAGATTCATTTACTCAGACAAGGATCGAAGCTACCTTCATCTTTGTAGAAACAGTATCAAGATTCAACCCCTCGTTCCCCTCTTAATTGTAATCTATTTTGACATATTTTCACAAGCATAGGTATGCTTGTCTCATTTGTATAAAACACCTCTATTATTTACAGATTCAACGGTAATCGCCAACAACCTTCCCTAATGGGAAGGTCTTTTTCATCCACAAATTCTTGATAACTTATTAGAACATGGAGAGAAAAGAAACTATGATGCATTATCAACCCTACAGTACCCTTCAAACCTCATCTTGAGGAATTTAAATAGTACAAGTTATAACAATCCTTAAGGGGATGCCTTGTAAAACTTAAACTGAAACTATAGTGTGCAAGCCCAATAAATTTTGCTAGGAGGAGGCTCAACAAACAATCCTAAAGAAGGGGCTACTTAGAGTTGAGGAGGATATGCATACGGTCTACATGGAATAGGAATTGTGGAGCAAAATCCCCCCACCCGCCTTGAGATGAAACCAAAGCCCTCATCCAAAGTTGAACCTACACATAAAAGAGGAGGAAGAGATATTGGAAAGGTATGTGTAAGCATAGTATAAATAGATAAATTAAATAAATTTAGAAAATATAACTATATATTCAAAAGAGCACAAAGTATTTAAATATGTATAATATATATGGATTATATATACAACAAAACAAAACAAAAAACATAGTCACACATACTGATTTAAATAAATAAAAATAAATAAATAAAAAGAAAACTTGGTTGTGACCTAGCCTAAACTATACTCCACTTCTAGTTATCGCATCAAGTCTAAGTGCTGATGTTATAATTGTGTAAGTTTAATTCATATCATAAGAACAATGCCAACATAAATCACAAACAAACACTATGAAAATCAAGACACAAACAAACACTATGAAAATCAAGATATATGATGAGTAAAAAAACTCTATCGAATGATTAAAAGTAATAGAAGCTACTTAATCCAAAACCCAAATACACGGCAAGAAAACACATAATGGTGGACAGTTATTAGTATTACCAATGAAAAATTAAAAAAAATTAATGTTTTAGATTAGCTTTACTCGCCATATGAGCCCACCGCATAGTTCATGATCAACACACCATACTGAGCAAGCACTATCCATCAAGTGTATAAATGCTAATCCAAAGCCACGAGTCAAGACAAAGCCATAGATGATCCTTCCAATAGACTGCACTATGTGCCACTGGTAGTTTCCATGGCCGCAACCATTCATGTCGTTGCCACCAATCCATAGTCACTAGTCCCGAGTTAAAAAAAAGGGTTTTACCTAGCCCTTGAGGTCTCAAATTTTTCTTTACCATTCATTCATGTCCGAGCATCAATCCCAAACAACCCATTTCTACAAGCAATACATAGGCCGCAGGCACTTTATCCTTAGTGCATCAAAATAAAATAGGGTTTATGCTCAACATGTCATACTTTATGCTCACCAGTGAAATAAAAACAAGGATTTTTACTAACCCTGGAATCAATCTATGCCAACTCTGTCCCTAGAATCAATCTATGCCAGCTCTGTCCCAATCTATGTTTCCAGTAGGATAAAATTCCACTCACCACATAGAAGATAATGTGAAGGCCATGGCCACCTTGAACCCTAAAGTGCGAAAAACAAAACAAAAAAAAGGGGAAAGAGTTCACTTGAGAGAAATATTCCATATTGTGAGATGAGGCACAAAGATGAGCTAACCTGATCCACGACCCATGGCTCCTTGGACCCCCTTCTCTCTCTCTCGAAGTCTAAAACCCGTAGAGCACAACGCAAATTTCAGAGAGAGAATGAAACCTAGAAGGAAAATGGGAGGGTTTTTGTTCACCCTCCAACTCCATCATAATATTATTTTTTAGATTAAACTAAGGCAGGCACGTTGCTTGCATGTAGGACCACCATGTTTTTAATTTTATTTATTTATTTACAAATATATATATTATAATTAAATTACTAAATCATAAGATAATCAAATAAAATTTGAATCCGATATAAAAATAAAATTTAAACTATATTATAATTTATATTTCTAATAAATAATTATAATTGTCCAATTTCAAATTATAATTAATGTAAATAAATAAATATTATTCAGTTAGAAATTTGAATTAAATTATTAAATCATAACTAATTGCATTAATTAATCTTACCTATATGAATAAATAATAATTATTAATCTTATAGATTTAAATTAGGTTACTGAATTATAATAAAGTAAGAACAAGCAAAGACGATGCCTAAGACCTAGCAATGAGGTGATACTCGGTAGTGCACATAAGATATAGTTCTTTACCCACGACCTACATCGGTGACACTGGTCATAGTGATTGAGTGTACCACGTATCCATGACCTTTCCATGGATTTGTTCCCTAAGTAACAGTAATTCCCGTTACAAGTAAGAGTAAAAAGCTTGCACTCATGCACGTATGTGTGAGTATGTGTTTAATAACAACCTGACTAAGACTTAAGAACTAATGATATGATATTTTATACCATGAAGTGGGATCAATCATGGTTAGAACACTGGGAACCAAGGTCGAACAACCCCACCTTCAGTACCGCCACTGCCACTTCCACTGCCAACCCAATCACTAGAGATGGAATCATTGGAAACTATTATGATAGTGTTAAATAGGAACCCATGGATGGGTGAATAAGTTGAAACCCATCAAGTAAGTCAAAAAACCTATGAAAGGGAATGTGTCCCAGAGCAGGAACCTCTTTAAGAAATTTCAAGAAAGTTACAAAAGATAAAAATTCATGTGTTTTTTTTAAGCCATCTAGGGGGGCGTGTCGAAGCATGTCTTAAAGGCATGAGAAGATGATTTCTATTGAACAAGTATACCTCCAGTTCTAAGGCCAAGATGGCTATCTTCCAACTTAAGGGTGATGCTCTAAACTAGTGGTCATACCTAGAGAAGCAATTGCACCTCACTCCTCATATCTTTTCTTGGGAATTGTTTGAGGAAATATTCCACATGAAGTGCTTGCCAACATATTACAAGGAAGAGCAGTGGCAGGTGCATTCCATGCTCTAGTAAAAAGGAATACAATTATGGATGGATATGAAGCTAGATTCATGGAGCTAGATTTATGGATTGTCCTTATGCGCGGTCCACCATCTAGCAGGTATAGCGCGCAGTGCTGAATCTAATGCTGACAGCTTATATTCATATGGAATTAGAATATATTCTTGAAAAAACACATGAATGCTAGTCAAGCCATCATAGGTAGGAATTGGACTTACCTCTGCTCCAACCCAGCGTAGTGATTTCGTGACCTCTGCACATTTCCTGGTAGACACTTTGTGCATTCTGCTTTTCCAATTCTCTAATCCCGCGTCGGAGTTTGATATGCAAGAGTTGTCGTAGCGCCAACTCAATGTTCCATCAGCCGTAGGATTGATGTAGTCGGCCTGATTCGCAGTCATCTTGTAGATGCGATCAAGGTCTTGTGCTCTGCATTTTTCTTGTATTGGTTCATTGTACCTTTCTCCTTATGAAGGGTCCAAGGGTGCGATGACCCTAATATCCTGTCCTTCGAATATCATCTTTTTGGTTTTCAGATTGATAATCACGAGGTTATCCATCACCTAGTCTATCCCTAGTAATGATGGATATGGGTTACTGTCATCGATGATCTCAATAACCTCGAAGTTTGTTGAACTTCTTACTCCATCAATGTCCACAAGTACATTCGAGAGTCTTCCAAAGGGAATAACTTTCTGTTGATTAGCTAGTCTTAATTGGATAGGTGACCATGATAACCTTGGTTTCCCCATCTGTTCCCATGGCTGCTTGGTCAAGACATTCACTTCTTATCCCAAGTCAAGGATGATCTGGTCCATTTCATAGTCTCCAATCTGCACACTGAGCCTCATTTCTCGGCCTATTCTCTTATTGCTCTTTATATGGTGAATTGCGCTATGAACAGTGCTCATGCCACTGCGTTGTTCATAGTGGTTTAGTAAGTTTTGCAATTCCACTAAGGCATCTTCGCTTTTTAGTAACTTCATACAACTCCGTAGGAATTGTGCAACAGAAGTCCCTGTTTCTGTGGCGGTACATATTTTATCATATGCTGCTGGCATATCCTTCATGTGCACTTTTTCACTTCGTAGTTTAATTCTTGGTGTCACAGGCTCTGATTCTTTGAAGGTCTCCCTTGCTTCTGTGAAGAATTCTTTATTTCTATCCAAATTGAAAGCAGGTGCTTTCCCAGTTGCTTTTATTATCCAGACCCCTTCAGTAGGTGTTTGTTTAGCTTGGTGGTCTCCAGAAGTTGAGGCTTCTACTCTTTGGTGTTGACCTGTGGTAGCTCCACTTCGTGTCACAGTGTTAATGTTTGCATCTCTAGTTCTTTTCTCTGCTGCGATCATTTGAACGTTCGGATTTGGTGCTTTTGTTCTCCTCTCTTGCATTTTTTCTTGCAAAATAGGACATGCCTCAATGACATGATCAAAAGACTTACAGTATCTACATGTAGTAAAATCATTGGTGCAGTCTCTGGAAAGATGTCCAGGTTGAGAGCAGTTATAGCATATTATCTGACCTCTGCCTCTTCCTTGTCCTGGACCAGTGTTTCTTCCTCGTCCTTGGAATCCACCACGGCCTCTATATGCACCTTGATCATATTGCGCATTATCATTATTATGCGGTGTTTCTTCTTGAACTCGGTAAAAATCATGATTTCTTTCCATCATTAGCTCATATGCTCTACAGTTGGAATCATTATGGACAACTGATTTACAGAATGTGTAGTATAAGTTCTTGGGTGTTCGCACATACTTCTGAATCAAATAACAATCTTCTGGGCGATTTCCTCTAGTTCGAAAAATATCACACCATGGCCTTTGCTGCTGATTCAGTAGATTTGGTGCTCCACTATGGAGGTAATCTTTAAATAGAGGAAAACATTCCTTTGGGTTTCCTTCTCCCTTGCATCTTGTACACCAGACTTCTTCTCTGGTTTCTTTTCCCTTCTTTATGTCTTGTAGTTGTAATGTTAGATTTGCTAGCTAGTTCTGTATTTGAACCATACCTATGCTAGTCTCTCCTATTGGAGAAGCCTCTAGTTTTATCACGATCTCCAGGGCCTCTACCTGCGAAGCAACCTTCTGTTGCATCAATGGTAGTCTAATGTGTGGCAGCATCGCAGCTATGAACCATTCTTGGTGCTATTGCAGTGCGATGTCAAAGCTAACCTGATCTAACAATGTTTTGAACTTCTGGTCAAATTTCCATACTGATTCAGTCATTTTCTGTTTAATCTCTTTTAGTTCTTTGATACATTGTGACTCTGACTTAGGTTTCTTGAATTCACTTAAGAGGGCAGCCTTGATATCCACTAGAGTTCTATTCTGTCCAGCAGAATACTTCATAAACCAGTTCAAGGCTCTATACCTGAATGTAGTGACGAGTTGTGCTTGCTTAACAACATCATCCTGTACTTGCTTAACGTTCCACACAGATTCACACAGAAACCTATGTTGCTCAGGGTCTTCTAGATCTGTTCCTTTGAATATCAAAAGTTTAATATCGTCTGCCATTCTCCTTCTAGGAGGCACAGTGTTCTGTGATGTGTTAGGGATACTACTGAGCGGAATTTTCTGAGTACTCACGCCTGCGGTGTTACTACTACTGATGTTCTGTGGATTAATAGTATTCTCAACTGGAGGATTCTGCGGAGTGATGGGATGATAGGTATGAAATTTAGGTTCTGTTCCACTATCAATCTCAGCTTGGAACTCAGTGTCTATGCGGAGTTCATGTTCACTAGGATTCTTCTCAGTGTTATACTTATATCTTTTTCCACTTCTTAAATTGTATGTATCTTCTTCAGTGTTTCTATATGTATTATTGACCATTACAGACTCAAAAATTCTAAGGATCTTACTGCACTCTTAAAACACCTTTCTCTGCTAACAACATTTTAATGTAGAGATTTAGATTGTTCAGGTACATACCTCTGAATCCTTTGAATAAATATGCCTTTGTTGCGCTGTAGCACTTTAGTGTGTCCACAGCAAATTCTGTCACGTAGCCTTCTAATATTCTATCCAACCCGAAGTCTACTGCTCTTGAAATCGAACTTTCCACCGCTTTAAGTCTCTGGATCAGTTCTGTAGTCCACACCATGGGTTTTCCTCCCTAGAAGCAGGTTTTCTGTTCTGCTAGTCTCAACAACCACTCATATAGATCGTTGCTGAATGCTGCGAAGAAGATTTTGTAAATATCAGAATATAGGTATCTTTGCAACCATTCTTCTTCAGAGAAGCACGAATGTTTGTTCTCTTTTCTTGCAAACTCCTCTATATTGTCCACCCAATTCTGTATTTCTGTCCTCTCGAGATGCTAATATTCATAACACATCACCAGTTCAAGCCCGACAACGGAACCATTTGTTGTATCGTATACTGTTCTTTATCTTTTTTAGATAGACCCAATTTCTGTGCGGTTCAATGAACCAACAAAACCCCTTTTCACCAGCCCTTTTAGCAACAGTCTACGAGCAGACTGAGGTCTCACCCCGAGGTGAATTTATGGGGAGGTTGCGGAATCAAGTTTCCACAACCGGGTGATGCGCTATTCGGATTGGCTGGCGACGCAGAGATTCTCCTCTTGCGACTCTTCCGACTAGCGAGCAACGCACTGCGGGACAAATGCTGTGGGGATGCCAAGCATGCAAGGTAGATGCGCTACCTAGGACTGCGCAGATGAAAACTTAGACACTTTTAGCATTCGTCAGGTCTGCACTAGGTAGATTATTCCTTTATCCATACACATTACTTAGACTATTCTGCATCTAATATCTTCTAAAATGAAGTATTCATACATTCACAAATATTCACCGCTTGTATATCTGACTTAGAGCAAGATTACTTAGACTTTAATCTTGTCATTCACATTCCAGAAACATAGAAATTAACGCAACCATGAAAGAATAAATGTGCATAAGCAACATACAACATCATAAGCAAAGAACATATTCACATAAACTTCATCACACAACACATGATTTAACGTGGTTCACCCCCAGGATGGAAGCTACGTCCACTGGAATTATTGTTTATTATAAATGGGAAGGGTTCAACAATTCCGGTTTGCGCACTCAGCTGCAGACCCTTTTTTCTCTTTAATGGGCCTTTGCACACGCAACTATAGAGCCTCTTTACAATAGTCTCTCAATAGAGATCAACAAAAGAATTAACCAAAATCAACAACAACCTTTTCCCTTACAAAAATTCCCCCTTTTATAGATCGTGCCCTTAGGTCACGTCTTTACAATCATGGTGGATTAAAGAAAACCCTAAGGTACCCAAAATGGTGAGGTTACCCCCGCTAACCAAATCTGTTAGGCTATGATAACGACTCATCATTGTGGCCGCCCTTCTGCGCTGTCTCTGGCTTCTAACATCTCTTGATTGCACGTGGTCATGTCACTTTCAACCATTTTGGCGATTGCATGCCGATGGGTCGCTTTCATCCCGCTGTTCCTTCTCTAACGATTTCGTGTACCCGGTCCGCTCAGTGATCCCTTTTCTCGTGCGACTGGTCACTTTCCTTCTTTGCCACTCCTTACCCACCTGTCGGGAATCTCGGAGTATCTTCCCCAAAATAGATTGCTGATCGATCTTACCGGAACCCATACCATTTTCCTTCCAAAATGCTGCCATGCTTGATCGCGCTGGCACTTCGCGGCACTGGATATTCGCCCCGCTGTAACTCTTACTTTGCCGACACTGCGCTGTGCTGTAACTTTGCAGCTCAAAAAATGACTTGTCCAAAAATGCCTTAACTTGGGCTGTGCCCAACACTTGGGACTCATTAAACCTAGTATTTCACCATGGGGTGCAACGATTATCTTCATTAAGAAGAAGGATGATTTTGTACGACTATGCATAGATTACATGAACCTGAATAAAGCCATAGTGAAGAATAGGTACCCAATACCTAGAATCGATGACCTCTTTAATCAAATGAAAGGGGATTCCATTTTCTCTAAGATCGATTTGCGATCAGGGTATCACCAACTAAGAATTAAGGAAGGCGACATCCCAAATTTTTTTTTTTGAACACGATTTGGGAATTATGAGCTCATAATGGTGCCGTTTGGTTTAACAAATGTGCCGGCAGTATCCATGAGCCTCATGAATAGTGTTTTTCAGAAGTACTTAGACCGCTTTGTGCAAGTCTTCTTAGATGATAGTCTTCTATATTCTAAGAATGAGAAGGAGCATGAGGAGCACTTACTCTTAGTCTTATCATGCTTGAGAGAGCATAAATTATATGAGTTCCAGCAGGAAAATCTATATCATAGACTACATGTTGAACCCTCCCTAGCTCACAACATCCCATAAGGGCCATAATACTATGATAGAATTTAGGCCTACATTACATAAAAAAATTAGAACAAAAAAATAAGACTATACCAACTTCAACCCTAAATTCCCGAGTTTGTATCTTTAGTTAGATCAATGTTAGTCCATTCAAATTGCAAGTGAGACTGAGTAAGTTATCAACCCCAACACAAGCTGATTGCAATGAAAATCTAGAAGAAATTAACAAAAAATTATTTTGATGAAGGTACATGCACTTGACATGACAATAAACTACCCTTTCACTTTCTATCACCTAATAGCAAGATCTGCTTCTATTATTACCAAAGATAGAGTATATAACTAAAAATGATTTTGGCTAAGATGTAGGCATGTAACAGGACGCAAAACTTCCCTTTCACTTGCTGCCACCTAATGACAAGAACAATTTGTATAATTATCTACTCAAAGTATAAATATTTCTTAATGTTGTTGATATAAACAATGCATCAATACTCCATAAAAGTCTATTCACTTTGTAATTTTCCATACAAAGAGCACCAATCATATGGAATTTGAAGAATGTTCCTAACAACTCAACTAGAATTACCATGAAGTTTACAATCTAAAATATATACAAGAAATAACATTTCCTCTGAATATTAAGAACAAGAAACATAAAAGGAAAAATTGAAATGAAATAGAAAATTCAAATACCTTCTCCTCAAGATACCACTTTCAACATCTTGGGCCTTGGAACACAAAAGGTCAAGACAAGTCTTCATCTTCAATTTCATAATTATATGAACATCTTCTAGAAATTTTTGGTCCAGTAACTTGTGGTGAGCCATTGTGAATGATCTTTGATCCCAATAATGATTCAATGTCTCCTATCTAAGACTTACACACCTAAAATGAAGAACATGTACTTCATCAGAATAAACATTGCATACTACAGGCACAATAGCTAAGGAAAATAGTAGAATATTTCACAAGTCAATTTACATTACTGTAAGATAAATTCCATATGAACCATTCAATAAATTTAGTATACAACACTAGAACAATGGGTTTTAAATTAAAATGAGAAAATAAGCATGAAGAATATAATTAAAAAGGAAGTACAAATGCACCAAAGAAATTGAGTAGGAAAGCCTTAAATTTGTATTAGGAAAATACAACATGGACTATAACCGATGAAAAATGAGGACCAATGTAAATAACTCAATCCATTTGAACATAAAACCTCTTAACTACTTCCCGTGTGTTACATTTTTCTTGACATGATTAAAAAGGAGAGAAAAAATCAATGAAAAGTAAATTCAAAACAAAAACAATAGAAAGGAAATATAAATGTATCGAAGCAACTCAGCAGGAAAGACTTGAATTTGTATTAGGAATATGTAGAATGAACTACAAAGAAATAAACATGAGGGCCAATGTAAATAACTCGATCCAATTGACCAAAAAACATCAAAAACCTCTTTGTTACAATGTTCTTCACATGATTAGGAAAGGAAAGAAATATCAAGGAAACATAATGTTTTATCTTATTTACCTTCTAGCCTGGGTATACTTGCAAAGTTTTGTGAAATTTAGAAGTCCTTGATCCTTGAGAAATTGGAAATTTTGCAGACAATAGTCTAGAATTACTAGATAATGTGCAAACAATATTTCTACTCTTACAGGTGCGAGGAGGTAGAGACACTTTGTTTTCAACAACCCAATTATGAGGGATCCTAGCACTAGAACATGGTGGAAGGCTAACAAGAGCACTCTCGATTCACATTAGAACTGACCGAATAGCATTTCCATTCTGCAGAAGATGACTTGGGCAATGGGGGTTTGATGCTATGGCACCTTATAGGGAGTGGGGGGTGCTAGAATTCACTGGAGATATGCGATAACTGGCATTATACATCAGAGGGGATTGTGATGCTAAGCGAAGAGAAAGTTTGTTGAGAGGCCCACTCCAACTATGGCATCTTCCAATACCCCCATACTTATATCCAGGGGATGGTGGCACCAATGAAACCCTAGGCTGTCCACTTAGAGCCCCATCACCCTGAGGCAGAAGGGCTCCGTACATAGACCACAATTATCTATGTGATTTGTTGATGTGTAGCTACTTTTATTGCCAATTTACTTCTTGATGCTTACATAGTAGGCAAATATGACATAGAGAGGAAAAACTTACCACGTGGGGTCTCCACTTGGTAAAAGGTGAAGCAAAGAATATTCCTGTGTGGTAGGGTCTCTAGAAAACCATAGATTCTGTACAACAGTGAATATTGTTGATAAACAATATTGCTAAAATGGGACTGAATATTGTAGTTCAAAAGGAGGCATTGTAACTCAAAACCATCATTTTCATAATGTGTTCTTATAAGGAATTAATATCTCATGTGTAATAATTTAGAGATAGATATGGTGGAGAGACAAAATTAAGAATTGACTATATTATTAATGTTGTAACAAAAATGCATCTCTCAAAATCCCCCTAAATCCCCCTAACAAGAAAATAACATTTCTCAGATGTCACCCCCTCGTCAATACAAAAGTTCCATATATTACAACTCGTGATCTTTATAAATAAGAAATAAAATATGACTACAAAATTTGAAAAACAAATATGGGTTTACCACTATCCACCAAGTCACTTTGACAGCTTCAGTTCTCGCTTTAGGATGCTAAGCTTCTCTTTATCTCTAGATCTAGGTCTTCCAAAATTTTCGAGCGGAATTCCACCAAATCCATCTTGGAAATATTCTAATTTATGATATTGCCATCTCCTTACGTTGAAGGTAGGATTCAGATGGATTCTCCATGACAATCTTTCAAACTAATCATTCCAGCTCCTGTATTCTTTGCTTGGATCCTTTAGTAGCTACTCAAAACATGTACTCTTTTCTTGCTTCCAACATATTCAGTACTATGACATCCCACCTCCTTTTATTGTATTACTTTCCTTAGAAAAGAACTATGGGGTAAAGTGAGAATGTTTCTTACAAGTCTTCTAAAGACTAAAACATTGTGCTCAGGTTATGGGATTAAATATTTGTTTTAAATATTGTGACCAACTGAACTCGATTAGGGTTTATATTGATGTCCTACAAAAAATTAAAATCAATTTAGATCTCTATTTAAAAAAAAAACCTTCATGGAGTGAATACCTATGAAACCTGAAACATAGATACTTGCTAAGAAAATGTTTGCAATGGATGCTTGCTCATGCCCAACGAAATTCCTCTATTTGTTGACTATTACACATCGAAAACTTGTGCTTTAAGGTGTCTGTTCAATATGGGTTTCATGATTATTTCTATGTGGTTTGATGGGGTGATTGACTTATCAATTTCTTGACAAATCTCTCTTACTGCAAACTTCTGGTATGAATCAGAACTCCTGATATTCATGTATTTAATAGTCCAAAAATGAGATTTCTATATCCATGCTGATTGTAGCAACATTTTCTAAATGTCTCTCTACCCTAACAATTTGTAAATTGTAATGAAGATGTGAAATCAAGAAAATCCGATAACTCACACATTTTTTATATTGGGTTTGTATTTAATTTCCCTAAAACGCTATATATGTGCATGATATGTCTTCTATTTGCGTTCCTGGGTCTATACGTGAGCTTCTTATTCCTCTATGTATGTTCTATGTGAGCTAATTATTCACTTGTTGGACTATTCCTCATTTTGTTTGCATTGGATAGACTTAGAAGTGCATTAGCATTAGAGTCACATTCAAGTGGCTATGATTAACCTACCAGGAGAATACGAATTTGTTGTTGATCATTGCAGAAGTTACACTATTGAATCATTGAAAAATTTAAAATATATTAATGCCAAATAGACAAACCCTTCCATAATAAAAATTTGACAATGGATACCTCAGACCTAGAGGCGGTTTCCAATGAGCAAATTAAAATTAAAATTTTAGAGGTCGAATATCAAAATATTTGGATTGCACATTGCAACTACTCATGACTGCCGAATTATTTTTCGAAAGGCTGGATGCTGAGTGACGAGTCTATGTTTTATTCCCTTCAAAGTTAACTCTTCAAGATTAGCTTCTGTAACAGGAGCTGAGAATCCAGGGACATAAGTTTTTTCTAGGGACGTTACTCACATCATCCCTCGAAGATATATCCTTCCTCACAGGACTACAAGACACATATCTATGCTTAAGAGAACGTGATTGTATTCATCTAGGAGTGCCCTCCATTTCCAGTCATTGGTTAAGAAGTTACACTTTTGAATCCTAGTCGGTATCCTAATTCAAGCTTTTGGATTTTCTTCAAACCCTATGTAACTTCTTCCAATACTAATGTCTTCTGATAGTCATCCTAAAGATATGCTGGTGGAAATTTATATGCTCGCTGGTGGATACGTGAATAGTCCCCCGAATGCATAATTTCGATACCTCATACCTATCACTTGAAAGTGTTCCAAAACTTGCGGGTAAATTTTCCAAATATGGACAAGGAGACTTTGGCGGGTTTTAGAACATTGTGAAATCCCTCAAGGCCAATAAGACTTGGGGTGAAGAATTGAGAACTTCTCAAAATACCTTTTCAAACAAGGTCAATAAGAGTTTTAAAAACTTTTTGAAATGCCCTTCTATCCCATTGAAAATCGGCTACCTTGCTACAGAAAATTAATAATGGTGAAGAGCCCATTGGACTTGGACTTGGACTTGAGATCTCCAGAGTTTCAAGGGACTAGAGGAAGGTGGTTTTAAATGTCGATAAGAGTTTTAATTTTTTTTTTATGAAAATCGAGTAACGTCACCCTGTGCAAGCCGACTTCCTTAACCCCGCCACCATAGATTGTAGTAACGTCACCCTGTGCAAGCCGACTTCCCTAACCCCGCCACCATACATTGTAGTGTTATATGTATGTGTATATTTAAAATAAGATTTGAGAGAAAAAACCACAAAAACAAGTATCCCGCCTCAAATTACCAAAATGGATTCGGAGAGTATTAGAATCCCCGAAGAGTATGTTGATATGTTGGTGCAAGAGTTTGCTTATGATCCAATTCGTCTGCCCCTTACAGAAGACCCTGCTCAGGTGCTCTACAACCGCAGGACACTAGAAAATATTTGGGATGCCAAACATGATGCTGTTAACCCATTTACCCGCCAGCCCTTAGATATTAGCCATGCAATTCCCCAGTCTCAGCTGAGGCAACATATGCATCAATACATAGTCGACAACAGCAGCCCAACCCTAAGGCTAGAGGTCATTCCCGACTATACCAAAGTCTTGAGCGAAAAAGAGATGAAAAATCTCTTGAATCATTTGATTTTAGATTATGAATGTCTTGTTAATAACCAGCATTGTATCAACGGAAATCTGGAGAATGAGCGATGTTGGAAGGTCTTTTGGCAGAGATTAAATCTTGTCCGTCTATATTGCCAGTACAGCGAAGAAAATAGGGAGCTGTTTTCTGCGATCAGAGGATATGCATACTTGTTGAAAATAATTGACAAGCGGCTATTTAATCTATGCGATGAGTACTTCTCTTTGTGTGATGATACCAAAGAAGTGTGCAAAGAAGTGGCCAGAATTGTGGATGTCGTCGGTTTCAGAGAGAGTGAATTGGCCAAGTTGGGTAAAGGATTTTTATGGGCGTTAGTTCATATTTTGTCTGACCTTGCTGCCCGATGCGATCATCTGAAAATTCAGCGTATAATTTTGAGAATTTATCGTCGGATTTTTCACGACAGCAGCATCGTTTGTACCAAGAATTTCTGCAGTTGTATAGTTGAAATTTCTCTCTATGTCTTGGGGCGCGAGAATTTTAGAAATATATCTAATGAAGACCTGTACAACGGAATGGCAGTCCTCAAATCTGCTTTGATAAGAAAGAAGAAGATTTGCGTGGCAGAGTTCGATTACGATGACATTATCGTGAACGTAGTAAATATTTGCATTTCCCGTTTCCAAGATATGCACGCTGCCGCCATAGCTGATCGTGCAAACCCTATTTCTAGATTGAACATCGCTGTCCGCCATGATAATGATGAAGAGGAGAAGAATATAAATCTGATTAGCAAAGCACTTCACCGAGGGCTCTGGTTTATCAATTCCATACTGACAGCCACGCCTCAGGAGGGAGAAGGAGAGTTTTTCTCCCGCTTCAAGGAGAAGCTGCAAAATTCGGATATTGGAGGAGTAATCGTCCGACTGGTGGAACTTGTGCTTTCTGGTTTTAAACACCTTCGCTCATCTCATTTGAAATTAGCTATAAACATTGCAGCGATAGTTTATAAAGAAGAAGGCCGTCCAACAAGAAACGAAGTTGTCCGAGTTTTTGAAGATTTTCTTTCAAGCGAGATTGTGGATGAGTACGAGACAGTTGTTAAGCTTTCGCTGAAACACATTGTTGACGATGCCAATGTAGTGGAAAAAAAACTAAAGAAAGTAGTTGAGTTCTAAATAATAATGGATTATAATTAAATAGGTTGAATAGGTAACAGCTTAGTCTTGGCATTTAGCTTATAAGTTATTAATTGTGATTTTTTACTACAAATTAAGTAGTTGTACTAGTAATTATAATATTAAAATGTCAAATTCCAAACTCCAATATTTAAATATGATTAAGCTCGCAAAATGTATTCTATGTCAAAACAGGGGTAATGTCCTTGTGATTTTGGTTAATATTAATTAACATGTTATTTTAAAATAGACATTTGTTATCTTTGTTTATGTTATTTTTACTTTTACTTTGTCAAAATAATAAATTTTTCATAATGAATAGTGTATGATAAAATTTAACATTTCATAATTATTTATTATTAAAATGCAACTTTATATATAAAACTATGTAGGTTTTAGGTATATACTATTGATTATTATAAGAGCATAGAAAAGGATAAATTTAATGGCATTCACTTTGAAATGTGGAAGATGGGTTTGTTCATAGATTGAGATATATGGTATGCAATATATTGAACTAAACCTTATGATATGAAAGATAAAGATTGAATGTTGAAGAGAAAGATGAGAAGTCTTAAAAAAATTTGTTTGGTTGATTTAGTGTTATTGAATGTTTGTAAAGAATCCACAAGGATGATTCTCTAAATGAAGTTGGGAGACTTATACCAAACTAAATCTATGGTTAGTAAATGTTGACAGTTTAATTTTTATCACCTACTTTGCCATCAACACGGTCGCCTTTATATGATACTTTCATTAGGATTAGACTCATTTCGATCACCTCCATCATGAGACTACCTTAGTATTATGATCCAAAACCTAGATGAACATGAAATTTGACCATAAATAGTAGTTGCAAAAAATTCCATTCAAAATACATGCATAGTCCTCACTCTAAAATCCTCAAAAAATACATAGCCATGCCAAAAACAAAGTTGATTTACTCATCAATATTGTTCACCATGCCAAGTTTCGGTAGAGAAAATGATCAAGATGGGTTTCGTTCTGCAAGGCGACCCAAGATCAAAACATGCAGCTCCCGAGAGGTGACATCTAAATCCAACCATGCTAAGAGGGGTTGGTGCGGTCTAGGCCGGGTGCGATCCCCGGGTGATTTTGACGGCTTAGATTCCCTTGGGTTGTGGTTTCTCAGACCAAAGGCTCGCCGAGCAAGTCAAAGGGCATTGCAGAAATAAAAAAGAATATCGTTCACAATCCAAAAAGGTGTAATGGTTGAAAGTAGACATCACCGATCCATTATTACTAAATACAGCCTTTGATTTGGTCTCTAATAGCTCATTATCCCACTAATCGATAAATAAAATGAGATTGTTGACATTGGTGCTTCTTCTAAGAGATGTCCAAAGCCTTTCTATAAATATATCTCTCATCGTCATTCATATCATCACTCACCACAAGTGGGGTTATACTATTGGATGTCATATAGAGAGAGTGTTCCGAGCTATTGTCTCCTTTTTCTACCATTGGATTCCACACTACACCATCCATCTTGAAGTGGAGCACTAGAGAAGAAGAACCCTCCCTTCAATTGACTACAAAGATCTCATCTTCAAAAACTAACACTAAGGTGTTGTACTTTGATCTCTATTATTTTTAATAATTAATACAAAAGCTCATTCTTTCATTCTTTATTCTATGTTTTTAGTTGTAGTTTTATCATTTATACACTGGATAAATTAGAATAGAATGTGTTGTTGGTTCTTTTTACTCTTCTTTATCATATTTGATTTGGTAGTGAAGTAACAAAACCCTTGAGTATGTGCCTTTTGGTATGTGTTGGAGACACGAAAGAAACACCTATAGAGTTTTTGTACATAAAAAGCTACACACCTTTAAAATGGATATTCATGATTCTATATTTGAGCATCAAAATGCATTTAATACAATTATGACCTAGTTGAACTTAGTTGGATTTAAGATCCATGAGGAGGATTATTGCATGACCATTTTGTTTTGTTTTCTAGATTTGTGGGACAACCTAGTAATGGTTATTGTTGGACTTGATTAATTTCTTATTAAAGTTCCTTCAATTTCAAAATCATTGTATTATGTATCATTCATTGGTGGTTATTATAAAAGGACATGGGTATATTTTCTTATGAGTATGTCTAATGTTGTTAGTGAGTTCAAGGATTTCAATGTCCCCCCCTGAAAAAAAATAGTAGGAATATTAAGGTGTTAAGGACTAGTAGTGATTTTTTAATGCGGAGTTTGGTGGGTTTTAAAAGGAGGGAAAAATAGAAAGATATAAGACAAATCTATCTACCCCTTAATATAATGAATTTGTAAAACACATGAACATGACATTGATGGAGAGGGATATAAGTATGCTTAGTGGGGCCATCTTAGAGAAGAAGTTTTGGGCATAAGCAATTTATACTACATGTTGCTTTTTCAATTATAAGTCTGAGATCATATCTTGTGGATAAGACCACTATGGAGGCGTGGATAAAAAAAAATCACTTCAACTTGTTCATGTTTTCAGTTGTGAGACATGCTCATGTGCTTATGGAGAAGTGAATTAAATTGGATAAGAAGGTAGTGAAATGTATCTTCAGTTATGGCACTGGTGTGAAAATATACAAGATTTGACATCCTATGGTTAAGAGGTTTTGTATAGAAGAAAAATATGTTCAAATAAGTTAAGTCTTCTCCCATAGCTATGTAGCTAGACGAGGATGAGAAGAATTAAGTCTTCTCCCATAGCTATGTAGCTAGAAAATTCAAATACCTTCTCGTCAAGATACCACTTTCATCATCTTAGAACACAAAGGGTCATGACAAGTCTTCATCTTCAATTTCATAATTATATGAACGTCTTATAGAACTTTTGGGTCCAGTAACCTATGGTGAGCCAATGTGCATGATCTTTGATACCAATAATGATTCAATGTATTTTCTCTCAGAATTACACACTAAAATGAAGAACATGTACTTCATTAGAATAAACATTGCATACTAAAGGCACAATAGCTAAGGAAAATAATAGAATCTTTCACAAGTCAATTTACATTAATGTAACATAAATTCCATATGAACCATTCAATAAATTTAAATTCAATTAACATAAATTCCATATGAACCATTCAATAAATTTAAATTTAGTATACACCACTAGAAAAATGAGTTTTAAATTAAAATGAGAAAATAAGCATGAAGAATATAATTAAAAAGGAAGTACAAATGTAACAAGAAATTGAGTACCAATGTAAATAAATCAATCCATTTGAACATAAAACCTCTTTACTACTTCCTGTGTGTTACAATTTTTTTCACATAATTAAAAAGGAGAGAAAAAATCATTGAAAAGTAAATTCGGAACAAAAACAACAAAAAGGAAATATAAATGTATCGAAGCAATGAGCACGAAAGACTTGACTTTGTATACAACAAAAAGGAAATATAAATGTATCGAAGCAACTGAGCACGAAAGACTTGACTTTGTATTAGGAATATGCAGAATGGACTACAAAGAAATAAAAATGAGGGCCAATGTAAATAACTCGATCCAATTGAACAAAAAAACAATCAAAAACCTCTTTGTTACAATGTTCTTCACATGATTAGGAAAGGAAAGAAAGATCAAGGAAAAGTAATGTCTTATATTATTTACCTTCTAGCCTGGGTATACTTGCAAAGTTGGGTAAAATTTAGAAGTCCTTGATCCTTGAGAAATTGGAAAGTTTGCAGACAATAGTCTAGAATTACCAGATAATGTGTAAACAATATTTCTACTCTTATAGTTGCGAGGAGGAAGAGACACTTTATTTTAAATGCATCCCTCAAAATCCCCCGTAACAAGAAAATAACATTTCTTAAATGTAACCCCTCGTCAATACAAAAGTTCCATATATTACAACTCCTGAGTTTTATAAAGAAGCAATACAATATGGCTACAAAATTTGAAGAAAAAATATGGGTCTACCACCATCCACCAAGTCACTTTGACAGCTTCAGCTCTCACTTTAGGATGTTAAGCTAGCTATGTGTTATCTCTGCGACTTCTCTTTATCTCTAGATCTAGGTCTTCCAAATTTTGCCAGCGGAATTCCACCAAATCCATTTTGGAAATATTTTAATTTTTGATATTTCCATATCCGTACGTTGAAGGTAGGATTCATATGGATTCTCCATGACAATCTTTCAAACTAGTCATTCTAGCTCCTGTATTCTTTGCTTGGATCCTTTTAGTAGCTACTCAAAGCATGTACTCTTTTTTTGTTTCCAACATATTCAGTACTGTGTTATGCCACCTCCTTTTATTGTCTTACTTCCCTTAGAAAAGAACTATGAGGGTAAAGTCAAGAATGTTTCTTACAGGTCTTCTAAAGACTAAAACATTGTACTCAGGTTATGGGATGAGGGTTTATATTGATGTCCTACAAAAAATTAAAATCAATTTAGATCTCTGTTTCAAAAAAAACTTCATGGAGTGAATACCTATGAAACCTGGAACATAGATATCTGCTACAAAAATGTTTGCAATGGATGCTTGCTCATGCCCAAGGAAATTCCACTATTTGTTGACTATTACACATCAGAAACTTGTGCTTTAAGGTGTCTGTTCAATATGGTTTTCATGATTATTTCTATGTGGTTTGATGGGGGTGATTCACCTATCAATTTCTTGACAAATCTCTCTGACTGCAAACTTCTGGTATGAATCACAACTCTTGATATTCATGTATTTAACAGTCTGAAAATGAGATTTCTACATCCATGCTTATTGTAGCAGCATTTGGAGTTACAATAGTGTTCTCAGTGCAATATTTTTCAATGATTTTAGCAGCATTTTCTAAATGTCTCTCTACCCTAACAATTTGTAAACTGCAATGAATCTGTGAAATAAAGAATTTCTGATAACTCACACATTTTTTATATTGGGTTTAACTATCACAGATTCTAAGCAATGTATTTAATTTCCCTAAAATGCTATATATGTGCATATATATGTCTTCTATCTGCTTGCATGGGTCTATGCGTGAGCTTCTTCTTCCTTGATGTATGTCTTCTATCTGCTTGCATGGGTCTATGGGTGAGCTTCTTATTCTATGTGAGCTAATTATTCACCTGTTGGACTATTCCCCATTTTGTTTGCAGCTTATAAGTGCATTAACATTAGAGACACATTCAAGTGGCCAATATTAACCTACCGGGAGAAGCCAAATTTGTTGTTGATCATTGCAGAAGTTACACTATTGAATCATTGAAAAATTTAAAATATATTAATGCCAAATAGATAAACCCTTCCCGAATAAAAAATTGACAATGCATACCTCAGACCTAGAGGCGGTTTCTAGTGACTAAATTAAAATTAAAATTTTAGAGGTCGAATATCAGAATATTTGTATCGCACATTGCAACTACTCATGACTGTCAGATTATTTGTCTCAAGGATGAACGGTGAGTGACGAGTCTATGTTGTATGCCCTTCAGAGTTCAACTCTTCAAGATTAGCTTCTGCAACAGGGACATACAATTTTTTTCTAGGGTTACTCACATCATCGCTCGAAGATATATCCTTCCTCACAGGACTACACGACACATATCTATGCTTAAGAGAACGTGATTGTATTCATTTAGTAGTGCCCTCCATTTCCAGTCATTGGTTAAGAAGTTACACTTTCGAATCCGAGTCGGTCTCCTTCAAGATTTTGGATTTTCTTCAAACCCTATGTAACTTCTTCCAATACCAATTCTACTCTCACCAATGGATTAAATTTGAATATTTCTTATAGTCATCCTAAATATTTGTTCGTGGAACTTTATATGCTTGCTGGTGGATATGTGAATAGTCCACTTATCACTTGAAAGTGTTCCAAAACTTGCGGGTGAATTTTCCAAATATGGATAAGGAGACTTTGGCGGGTTTTAAGAACATTGTGAAATCCATCAAGGCCAATAAGACTCGGGGTGAAGATTTGAGAAATTCTCAAAATACCTTTTCAAACAATGTCAATAAGAGTTTTAATTTTTTTTTGAAATGCCCTTCTATCGCATTGAAAATCAACTACCTTGCTAGAAAAAAATAGCAATGGTGAAGAGCCCATTGTTATCACTTGGAATTGGACTTGAACTTGAACTTGAGACTCTCTTAGATTTTTAAGGGACTAGAGGAAGGTGGCTTTAAATGTCAATAATAAAGTTTAAAAACTTTTTTAAATTCCCTTCTATCGCTTTGAAAATCGGCTACCTTGCTAGAAAAACTTAATAACAGTGAAGAACCCATTTTTATCACTTAGACTTGGATTTGACCTTGAACTTGCGATATCCTAGAGTTTGAAGGGACTAGAGTAAGGTAGCTTTATCAATCCACCTACATGTCTAAATCATGGGATTTGAAAAGTTATTTAATCTTTTTTGAAAGACATTGAAAAGGCTTTCACTGAAGTTTTGAATAGTTGACCAAAGAGATTTCACTTGCGATCATTTTAAAGAACTTGTCGATGGCACATCCCTTCTTGAATCAATAACTTTCCCATATGAACTATGGTTGAAGAACTATTTTTTGCAAAGCATATAAATGAAGGATAGAACTATCCAACTAGTGGTCATGTGGCTATGTCTGAAGCCTTTCTCAAAGATTTTAAATATGGTGAAGTTCAATTGGCCTTATTGATGACAAATCATAAATTTGTGTTATTGTACTTGTGGACTTGGGAATCCGATTTTGACAATTGTCTTGGGTTCACAATGCCTGAAAACCAACAAAAAACTCTTTCTGGAACTTAAAATACCAAATGGATTAGTTTCCAAAATTACACATGGAAGCATTTTTCAATAGATGTTTAGTTCTCGTTTGAAGTACTTATTTTCCAAAAACAAGTTATTTTTGCTCATCTCATATCTATGTTATATATGTTTTCTATGCATTAAGTGAGCTTCGAACGATTCAATAACAATTGAAATGTTTTAAATCCAGAAAAAGGGCTCGTTGGCCTCCAATGCACATCAACTCTAACACTTGACGAAATTGTTCATTCCACCTAGAACTCAGCTTTGAGTTAGCCCATGGTGCCAAACATCCTTTGTAACCCTTAGCAAATCTAAAGAATCCTTTCAAGTAGGTTAAATCCAATTAAATCCAAGAGGGGTATCAACAAAATTGATGATACATGCAAATATAGGAACATTGAATTTGCAGGGAAATTAACTTAGCGGTTTAACAACCATAAAATATAATGAAATGCATTACAAAGTAGAATGATCAATAATGCATGAAATAAGAATAAGTCTAGTTGGAAACTAACAACCATTCCTCAAGCTTTAAAATAATAAAATCAAGTAGAACAAAGAATTACTGAAGAGGCTTGATTAAAGATTCAAAAGTGGCTCCCCAAGTCGGTGGCCTTAGGTGTTGTCGAGGCCTTAACAAATGGTGGCACATTGGGAAAATCCATTAGTCTTTGATAGACATCTAATTCAAACCATAAGCACAAAGTGCAGATGAAATCATATTTTCATCCTCCACGAAACATCTTGAAATTAATGTGCAAAGGGATTAGAGAATATTCCCAAGTGATGGATTCACTATTCATCCTAGCATGCCAACTAACAAACTCATCTGTTGTTCCCGAAGAATAAAATGATGGATTTCATTTCCTTAAATCTACATAGACAATCCATGTTAAAGACTTTGCCATAATTAGGCCTAATATATTTGGGATAAAATATGTGCAACATGCATCACTATGTTATCCCTCTGGTGTTTCTCTATTGTCTATGAGAATCCATAGCACTAATGGAGTCACCATGGATAATTAATGTCTAGACTAAGTTGTATTGATCTTGTAGTTTTTATCTAGTCATATTTTTTATCCCTTGACAAAATTAGTCATTTATGTTATTCATTTTATTTGTGTCACTTACTATATAGTCGTAGCTTTTATCCTATGACAAAATTAGTCATTTTTAGTTGTGTTGCTCAAATTTAGTAGTATTTAGCTTAAAAGCACCGTCGTGACTAACGTTTTTAGTCATGTAGTCACTTAATATGCCAAATTCTACTAGTGTAAATTTTTTTTATATACACTCTTAATTCGAGTGTGATGTATAAGGAAACATTTGATAATTAGGACATCTTATGTAATTATTAACTTAGATTGTCTAGTCGTATTTTTTATCCCATAACTAAATTAGTCATATTTTTTATCCCATGACTAAATTAGTCATTTTTAGTTGTTATCATTTAAAATTGCTCAAATTTGGTTATATTTCACTTAAAAACACTATTGGTGACCAACGTTTTTGGTGGGTGGTTTAGTCATTTATTTCGTATGGTGACCAAATGTTTTGGTCGCCTATTCATTTATCACCCATTTTTATACTAGTGATAGGAGAAACAATACTATGCCCATTCTTCACAATTCCTCCTCCGGTATGTTCCATCTTTCTTAGTAGTTGAGACCCTATAACTATAGTGTGTTTCTCAAAACTCGGAAACATATCATCAATAGTCAACAAACTATGAGATGAAATGAAAACATCATTAGCATCTTTCTTACAGTCAGCTAGTTTACAGACAACTAGGATACAAGCAATATTATGAGAGGTAGACTAATAAATAGGTGAGCCTTGAAGCTAAAAAACATCAACAGTCTTCTTCTCAGCTTCCCTTAGTTAGTTGATATGCAATTCAAGGCTCTAATTGCACTCTTGCAAATCCTTAATAGTATCATCTTTCTCTGTCAGCTGCGATAACAAAGCATCATAATCTTCTTTCAATGCTTGATATTCATCAAATAAATAGCTATTGTATTCTTTTAAAGAGGAGCATCTTCTTCACAAAGATCATCAATAGAGTCCTGTAAATGGGCATCCTCATTAGTTAGCTAGGTATTTTCTTCCTCCAGTCTACACATATTCTCCTTCTAGACATTATTTTCAACATGAGGAACAACCTTAACCTTAGCCTCCAAATCATCAATGAGATCAGCCTTGTCTCCAAATTCATCCACATGATTGTGGAAAATATTTTCCATGGTTTTGTCAAGGGAAACAATATTCCTAGATTTGTCATCCATTTTCTGTAAAACAACAACTTAAAAAAGAAAAGCCTCATCTTCAAGCAAGGAATGAGTAGTCTTCAATTGATTCTTCAGTCCTTTCGTTCTTTATCTACAACAAGGAAACATTAGCCTGCAAGGAAACAACTTCCCGCTAAAGTCAATCATTGGATTCATGTAAAGAAACAACTTTCTTCTTGTGAACCTCCTTCAATCTCAACAAGATCAAGAATTCATCTTCGTTAAAGGAACCCATCTTTAATAGATTTTCAAAGTTTCATAGTCAAGGCAGAACAATGTGGAAACAAAAATAATGAGGTTCAATTCAAACAACACATCAATTCAAATAACAATGCTCCTCCAAACAAGTTAGGCCATCATAATCTTGGAAAAACAACACTCAAGAAATTTCTAGATCTCCTCATATAGGGCACACCACGGTTCACTATTCTTCCGAAAACAACAATCCACCCAACGATTTCATCTTCGTTCCCATAAAAGTTGGCTCACCCAGATTAGTGAGCACTCCAGATGTGCCAATAACAATGTGTCGAACTTGAAATACCCAAAGAATTCAAACTTATGCCAAAATTAGGGTATGATGGTCAAATTCAATAATTCACCATTCTCCTCAACCCAACAAAATGTATCTCATCAAATCACCGACATCTAATAGAAGTCAGTCACTTTGCAAAACCCTTAATCCTAAACCAACCAGCTCTGCACATGATACCATGTTGCGATAGGAAATGAATAAAAGAAATGAGATCAATGACTTTCCAATAAACATTGGTGGTCTCTAAATAAACTATTACAACACTTAAGCACAATAAGCCATGATCCAATGTGTATTGATCTCCATAATCCCATGATAGATTGATCCTAGAAGGGTCATCTATAGATAAGTTTGGATAAGATCCAAAACTAACAACAATGGGACCACATAGTGGTAATAAACCATAACTGTCCATAGATCGTGGATCTAAGGACCCAAAGTGGACGTGGTTAACTCATAATTAGATTGAAAGGATATACTACAAATGTGGGGGAGTTTGCAATTGGTTGGGTCCAAGAAAACCTAATGGAACCTACATCTATAACTACTCTCATTCCACCTCTAACTGGCTCAACAAAGTCTAGGTTTATGGTGACGACTTTAAAGTCTATTCCATTCATACTAGTTTCCCCAAAAGATGTCTTTTTTGAAAAAGGGAAGAGAATTCAAACATGAATCAATATAATTTTTTGGGATCATGAAACTTACCCATATCTATATCTTAAGACTCCATTAAACTAACGAAAACATTTTCAAATGATACATCATCAACTTTCTATTTAAACTAAGATGAATCCATATCTTAAGACTCCATTAGACTAAGGAAAACATTTTCAAATGATACATCATCAACTTTCTATTTAAACTAAGATGAAAAGAAGCTTGGAAAAATAAAATTATATACACTACCAATAAACATATAATACTATTACTAAATGTACTAAAATATTTTTTAATATAAACTTTTAAAATAAATAATATATTTTTCATTATATTTTTTGTAGTTAATATTAAATATTATTTTACTATAAATATATATATATATATATATATTTTAAATGGTGCAATCATTAAAATAAAATTTCAATAATTTCGATAATTTTAGGAGTCAATGTGCCCCACTACCTTGCATTTATGTGGGATTTATTGCATTTCCTTGTTTTAAGGAGATGGAGTGCGCTCTCTTGAGGATTTGGTCAACTTGTGCAGTAATGACCACTACTTAGCCAACTAATCACCCATGCACCCTCATAATGGTACTTTCCACACGATTTTGACTAACCTAACCTCCTCATGGTCCATCTATGTTCATTAAACCTCATTATGGCCCACTCTATGACTTACACTTGGCTTCATGTCATTGACGGGTGAATTGGTCCAATCTAAGCCTCATTATTGTGAGCTACTCAAATTGCCACTAAGAATCTATATTTTGTCCCTTGAGAGCATATATATATTGTACTCATGTTGATGAATAATATCAAAGTGGAATTATTCCCACTCGAGTGATTTTACTCTAGTGTTATGTTCAATATTTCTTCTCTATTCTTGTTATCTCTTTGTGCAAATAATTCTAAGTGAGATTGTGTTTGCTATCTAGATCTAGGTTGGATTGTCACATGTATTAGAACGTAGTGTTGTGATTTTTGTGCAATCTAAATTCTAATCATTATTATATATTAATAATATTTAAATCTTAAATGCCAAGAGAATTATACACATGAAAACTGGAAAGTTGCATATTTGTATTGAGTTTATATAACTAAATGGACAGGCTATAATTATTGTTCGACGAAACATCAAATAATATTTGAAGCATAGCTAATGGGTCTATCTTAGACCCTTTTGGACTGTAATAATATCATTTCAAGTCATAATAAATGATGAGATTGGATTGATGATGAAACTGTAGCCATAGTGAAAGAAAATGTCATAACTTGGGAAAACTATCTGCTAATTACTGTATGGATTGTCGTCTAGTGAAGATACTGAAAGAAATTAAGTGCACTATTTGGAGGTATGTTATAGTGAGAGACTGAGGGAGAGGTTTAGTAAGGGTTAGGGAGAGGATGAGGAGGAGAGAGAGGGGGGGAGGGGTTTTAGTTGTAAGGGGAGGTGCAGGTGTGTGTGAGTGAGAGAGAGAGAGGGGGAATGAGGGGTTTTATGGGGTTGGGAGAGAGTCAGATAGAGACATAGAGAGGTGGGGGTTAGTTGTAGGTGTAGGAGTATGTGAGTGTGTGTGTGTGTGAGAGAAAGAGAGAGAGAGAGAGAGAGCTGATGGTTAAGGGAGGGAGGGTGTGGGCGATTAGGGGTATGGGGGAGAGGGAGAGACAAATATAGAGATTGTGGTTGTGGGGGGGAGGGTAGGGAGTTAGGGAGGATTAGGGATGTTAAATAGAACGGGGGGTATAGGGTGGGGGTAGAGAGAGAGAGAGAGAGAGAGAGAGAGAGATGATGGGTGTTAAGTTGTAGGGGGGTGGTGTTAACACCCAAAAAGTGCTCACTAGCTCATTCCCCTATTCACATGACCCATTTATCCACTTTTTCACCATCAAAAGCCTCTGAAACCAACAAAAGGTCACCAAAAGACCTAAGTACACCCCTTTTTCCATTAAAAAAGATTATTTTTCCAAGAAAATCATAAAAAACCCTCAAAAAGGGTCCAAATCCCCAAAAATATTAAAAAGGGAATTAAAATATTATTTTTATTCAAAAAAGGAAAAAGGAGGGAAAAGTACCTAAACCATGTTGGTCAATACCATTTGGTTTCCACAAATGGTATTTCCCACCACCAAAACCTATAAAAAGGTGGTAGGGGCTCCTCATTTCATATCCATCCATTATCTCATCCTTATGCTGCTGAAATCTCCCCTGAGCATTTTAGCCATTGCAAACCACATTGGAGAAGAGACCATTGGAGATTGGAGTTGCTCATCCTTGGAGCCATTCAACCTCACCATTAGAGGTATTGATTCCGCAAGCACTTGCTTGCCCCATTCTTTCAATACAAATTTATTATTCTTATATGTTCTTGTTCTTGATTTTAAATTATCTTTGTTATTTGCTTAATATCTTTGCTTAGATCCATGAATAGTCTTGTTTAATTAGTTTATGGTTATTTATTTCCATTGAAACTGCTGCTACTAGTTAGCAGGTGCCCATAGCACTAAGCCTGGTTGCCAAACCGGGCCAACAGTTTTTGGTGACTCCGCTTTGGTTTGAACTATAGATCTCTAGTTTTGCCTTTAATCTTAGTTTTTTATGAGTTTTTAACCTTTAGATCCATAGATCTGCCATCTTAGACAGCAGATCCATTGCTGTTCTGAGTTTTGGCCCCATAAACAGCCCGAAATTTTCAATTTTTGGGTTCGTTTCTCGATTTCCGTGCACGGCTTCCGCATCGCGGATTTTCTCCAGACAGTCGCGCGGTCCATCGCAACTTTTCTGCGTTTTTTCGCGCGGTCCATCGCGGCTTTTTTCCAGACAGTCGCGCGGTCCATCGCGACCTTTCTGCGTTTTTCCGCGCTGCGCACCGCGGCTCCGCGGCCAATTTCCGCGCTGCCCATCGCGACTGTGCGGCTAAAACCCGCGCGGTCCATCGCGCCTGTGCGGCCAAAAACCGCGCGGTCCATCGCGACTGTGCGACAAAAACCCGCGCGGTCCATCGCGGCTTTTCTGTTAAAACCCGCGCGGCTGAATTTTTCATTCGGCCATCCCGATTTTGAAATTTTTTTTACTGTACTTTCTTCCCATAGCACATTTTTTACAGTATTGAATTCTGCATATTTGACAGCTTTGAAATTTTTTTTACTATTTAAAGTGCAGATCTAGAAATCTTTTTAAAAATTTTCAAGAAAGTGAAAGAAAGACTCATTTTGCATTTTCATCTAGATTCAAATTTTTTCCTGTTTACTTCTTTAAAAATCTTGCCCTTAGCAACTTTTTTTTTCTTGAAACGAAGAAATCCATTTATTTCTTTTAAAAAGAAGTCTATTATTTGCTTTCATAAATCCAAGAAATCCTTTGTTTTTTGAGCTATTTTTTGAAAAGCATTTAAATTCCTTTTTAGTGAAAAAGCCATAAATATTTGCTTTTTATTTTCGAAAAATCCTTTATTTTTTGGAAATTTTGTATAAAGCATTTAATTTTTTCAAGTTCAGTTTACAACACCTCACGTGCACTCACACGATCACTTAATTGAACTAAGCCTTAAAAACGTACCCTAATTTGAACACACTTTTAACCCCACTTGGGGAACACTAAAAGAATTCTTGTAGCTAGGTAGTATTGGGGGGATAGGTGTTCCAATAACACCCCTCAGTTCTTACATCTGAGACATAGAAGTTGTCCAATTAGGGAGCTAAAATCTCTTAGTACTTTTTGGCGCGGTCACAACCGGTTTGTGGGAAGGCCTCTCCCTTAGGAGGGTTGAAGTCGCTAGGATGGTTCCGGAAGCCTGAGTGGAATACCGAAATCCATTCAGTAACCGAAGGGATACCATTCGCAGTTCTCGGGATATCCCTGTATTGGGATATTGCGATCAAAGGACCAAACGGCATATTTACCTTTTCTCGACGCGTCATGAACGGAGTATCCTAGTAGCCTGTCTTTATGATTGATTACCCGGTGTCCCTCCCGGTAGGGGGATATCTAGCCGTTGTCTCAACATTCATATTGTCTTACTTGGATTTCATCACCTTGCAGAGGATATCGTCTGTTTGAGTCACAATACTTTTAGATTAGGTGTTTGCATGATTTCAACCTACCTGTGGTCTAGTTACACCTATTTTTTCTAGGAGCCACTTGCATGTTGGTATTTTGACCAGTTGTTGCATTCCTCCACTTATTGTAGCACAGCTGCTAGAATAAGTGCCTTTTTTGAGGATTGATTTTTTGGCCTGAGAGCCTTCTTTTTTCACTCCCCTTCTTGCACCCTTGGTTGCATTAGGGTTTTGAGTCTTTTATATATATATCACCACCTGATACTTAAACAAATTTTTTACCTAAAACACATTTTCTCACCATTGAGAATTTTAGACGCTCTCATTGTCTACAGGGCGAACTCCCAGAGTTTCGTCCACTTGGCTCTCCACGTCACGGACGCAGAGCCTTATCCCTTGATTCGACACATCGTCAATCAATTAGATAGTCATCCGATTCTGACATACCTCACTTCACCTTTGATTTGGAGGTAGAATCCGAAAACCCCACAGAGTTACCACCAACCACCATTATGTCTGGAACACCATTTGATCCACTATTTACAACTACCATAGGTTAGACATCCGCAGACCCGTCTGTTGTCGTACCATCCACGGAAACAACCACCCCCCTGGGTATGCCCAATATGGGTAACACTCCACATTTAGGAATGCCTAACACAGGGCCTCCACCTGTCATGGGTATACCCAACATGGGGGGCATACCCCCTTTGGTTTCCACAAACCCCATCCCAGGAATCCCTAGTACGATTGCCAACCCAAGTGTAACCCATGTTGCACTTGGAAGTGCTATCCCAGGAATCCCTAGTACGATTCCTAACCCAAGTGTAACCCAAGTTGCACTTGGAGGCGCTGGCCCATACCAGACGACATCGATTGGAGGCCATATACCCTCCATACCTAGCATACCTTTAGGCGCTACTGGACCCCTACGCCATACCACTATGGCCAGGCATGTCCCAGTTCCAGTCACCACATCTGCTAGTCTACCATACATGGCAAGTCTGAACCTGCCAGATTTAGCTAGGCTCACAAATGACCCCATCAGACATGATCCGGCGTGGCCTCAAATGCCCACCAAACTCCCCTCTGACATCCCTAAGTTTGAGGGTAAGGCAGGAGAAGACCCCCAGAACCACATCATGTCCTTCCATTTATGGTGTTCCTCCAACTCCATAGTGGATGACTCAATCCGCCTCCGGCTTTTACAACACACCTTCACTGGCTCCGCAGCCAAATGGTATATCGAGCAGCCCCATGGGACGCACGCCACATTTACCTCCCTTGCCTCGACTTTCCTACAATTCTTTCAGTTACTTGTCCGCTATGATGCGGGCGTCGAGATCCTACTGTCTTGCAGACAAAACACGGCCACGCATATCACTGACCATATTCATGATTGGCATCGGCGCCGAAGCCTATGAAAAATCAAATTAGACGACCGAATCTTCCTAGATTGGTTTCTAAAATCCCTCCTTCCTCTCATTGCGAAGGATGTAGCATCTGAAAGACCCCAGTCTGAAGAAGAGGCCATCCTCAAAGCCCAACAGTTTGATCTCATCTACGCCCAGTTGGGTTACCTATACACGATCATACCGGACGCCCCACGAGGCGACTCTGCACGCGGTGACACACCGGGGGCATCACATGCCGCTGATGGCATTATTGGCCAAATTACACCGCAAGCAAAACCTTTCAGTATGGTGAGCACTATGCCTGCCCCAGACCTTTCTAGGGCTACATCTAGTTCCGGAGCGACAACTTCTTATGCTCCAACAAACCACACCCATCAAGTTCATGGACCCTCTTGTCCACAACATTGTTATGGCCAAGCGCCATCAGCATATGTACCTCCTACATACTATGCTCAACCTGCGGTGCAGACCCCCATGCAGTTCCCACAACAGCCCATGCATTACCCACAACCGGTTGCACCAGCTAACCTCACATCTCCACCAACTCAGGGGTACCAACAACCCCAACAGGCAACTGGACCACCTCCAGCTCCACCTGCATACTATCCATCGCAACCTGCTCCCGCACCTGCGGCTCCTCAGAATCCCCCCAATGCTCAAGGGCACGTATATGCACAACAACATCAGCCCCAATACCAAAATAACCAACGCAACCAGGGTGGGAAACCAAACCGCGGAAGAGGGCGCAGCCGTGGAAACAATCAAAACCGTAACCAAGCTCCACAACCTGCCCATCCTCCGCAAAACAATAACGCGGCGCCTGCTCATCAAAATCCTGATCGACCACCTAAGCAAGCCAAAAATACTAATTTATGAACAAACCATCCTTGTTCCATTTGCGGTGTTTATGGTCACTATACCCACGCTTGCCCACATCTGGAGCGAGCTCGACAACTATGGACAAATGACGCCCATCGTCAAGGGCAGGCAGCTCCTCAGCCGCCACCCAACCCCCCACCACCTCCACAATAACCTTTGGTACTACAAAACCCTTTTCCAACACAAGGAGTGGTGAACACTCAGCCATTAGCCCCCCCACAGGGCAACGTGCAACCACAACAAATTACTTACGCAGCTCCGGACCAACCCATGTTTGATTCAGGCACCCATCATTTATTGATGATGTCCACTGCCGACGTCAATATCCAAACCCGTCGGAATCAATACGGACCGACTTCTGAAGCCCCCCCCGCCTAAAAGGATACTAATGCTCATCCCACTGATCAGACATTGCGTATACCTCAGGTTCCACTCGATGGCGCTTCTAAAGCACCTCGCTTCCCCCTTCGCCGAATCAACAACAACCCCAATGCACGGGCTGCGTCCAATTATAACATCGTAGATGACTTAGCTCAATCTCCCGCAGCCATGTCTGTGTTAGAAGTCTTAAAAAACTGTCCTACTCAGCGCAAGACTTTACTTTCCGCAATTGGGGCGATTGACCCAAATGATTCCAAATCGATGACCTTTGATTTAGACCAGTCTGAACCACGGCTGCCTTCCACCATAGCAGTCCAAGTTTCCGTTTCTATTCGGAATCTTGTCATCCATCGATGTATCATCGACGAGGGTGCCTCCACATGCGTCATGTCCACATTTGTTTGGCAGAAGTTGGGATCCCCTACTCTCCAGCAATCCACCACTGCATTGCGGGCCTACGACGGTCGGTCAGCTCAACCTCAAGGTTTACTACCCAAGGTCCCCGTCCAATTAGGTGGGAAAACTGTACTCATTGACATAGAGGTCATTAATGCCCAGCTCGATTATAACCTTTTACTCGGCCGCAGTTACATGTATGCCATGAAAGCGGTCGCCTCATCCGTTTTTCGCACCATGATGTTCCCCCACGAGGGACGCGTGGTCAAAATCGACCAACTCACATACTATGATCCCAATGCCCCTGAAGCACCCGAAAATGTTCTTCCCATGATTGAACAACCAACTTCCAGTGCAACTACCTCCTTTGTCTCTTCTTTGGGACCCGGACTTTATTCAGATACACCAATGACCTCTACATTTCAGGCCATTCCACCACCGTCACCGGAGACCCAAGTCGCAAACCTCTGTACTCTTTCACAGAATACACAAACATCCGGTAGTCAACCACCATTGATCCCCAGTCACATTGGTGTTACACCCATCCACAACATCCCCTTCCTATTTCCTCCTTCAGGTGTAGTAAGCGCCCCGGTTATGGCTACCCTTAGTCTACCCGGGTTAACATTGGGATTACCCGTGTGGTATATTCCGCCTCCCGTTCGACCGCCGACACCAAACGTCATCCTCCAACCGGTACAACCTATTGTTACCACAAATCAACCTCCTCCGGGTGTCGCAATCCCTTCGTCGTCAACGAAACCTCCTCCTAACCTCAATATCCCTTCGTCGTCAACAAATCCTCCCCCTCCTATCAAGCCCACTAGGGGCAGAGGTCCACAACCATACACTGCTATACTACCTCCTAAGGCAGTTAAACCCCCACCGGTGTTTCGAGCTCCCCCTAAATGCTCGTTGTGCGATGAGATAGGCCATCCAACTCATCAATGCCCACACTTACCGGCACTCCAAGAGCATATGAATATGTTGGACGATGACATCAGCATCCCAGTAGTTAGACTAGAGCCACCTCTACAGCCTCGCGACAAATCACTGCGCACCAACCATCCTTGTGCTATATGCAGTGTTTACGGCCACTACTCTCACCATTGTCCTGATCTACCCGATTATAGAGCAGCATTGTACGAATTAAACAACGTCGACTTAGAGATATCTCCTCCCCTCATCGAGGAGATCCACCCCCCGCCATCATCCTCGTCGGAAGAAATCAATACAATATATATGATTTCAACAACCTTCAAACCAGAACCCCTTGATTTATGGTCTGACTACTTCAATACTGATGAGCAAATTTTGGAGACACTCACTGCACCCGACTACCCTTGGGATGATATGCATCATCGCTCATACTTCCTCCCGGAAGCATCTATATCCACCGCATCCAACCAGCTATCGGTCGAATCGAAAGATTTCATACCCACCAAGGTCGATTGGTTAAAAGACCCCATCCCAGCACCCGATGCCTTTGAAGAAGGGAACATGTCCAACATTTCCCCGATTATACAAATCGATATTTCCACAACACCAGGGACACCTGAGCTCATCTCGCTGGGCGCATCTTGCACCCAAGCAGAAACTCAGGCGTACAAAAAGCTCTTTCAAGAGTTCCGTGATGTCTTTGCCTGGTCCTATACCGAGATGCCTGGTCTCGACCCCACCATTATAGAGCACCACATTGATACATGGCCTGAGGTACCCCCTGTTCGTCAGAAACAGCGACCCATTCACCCTTCCAAGATCCCAGCTGTTAAGGCTGAGGTCGAGAAACTTCGCAAAGCAGGATTCATTTATCCTATTCCGTACACCACCTGGGTGTCGAACCCCGTTCCCGTCAACAAAAAGCAAGGCACCCTTAGAGTATGCACTGACTTCCGTGATTTAAACCACGCTTGTCCAAAAGACAATTTCCCCACGCCATTCATTGACCAACTCATTGATGAGTGTGCGGGCCATGAGGTCCTATCCTTCATGGACGGGTTTTCCGGATATAACCAGATTCACATCCGCAAGGAGGATCAGTACAAGACTGCCTTTACCACCCCATGGGGCACATTTGCCTATCGCGTCATGCCATTTGGCCTTAAAAATGTTGGTGCCACCTTCCAGCGAGCCATGACGTACTGTTTTCACGACTTGGTCCATATCCTGCGAGTCTATCTTGACGACCTCACAGCTCGTTCCCGAAAACGATCAGACCACCTTAACGACCTCCGGCAAGTTTTCCTGCATTGTCGCAAATATAAAATCCGCTTGAACCCACACAAGGGTGTCTTTTGCGTCCCGGCGGGCCGGTTGTTGGGTTTCATTGTTTCCCAAGATGAAATCACTGTCGATCCCCTGAAAGTCAAAGCCATCTTAGAACTTCCCCCTCCTCGCACGCTTCGGCAGCTTCAGAGCTTGCAAGGGCGGTCCAATTTCCTTAGGCGCTTCGTTCCTGACTATGCAACCAAAGTTCACGGTTTCTTACGCTTACTATGTACCCACATACCCTTTGTTTGGGATGAGCAAGCAAACACGGCATTCGAAGACCTCAAGAAAGCTCTCACACAAGCCCCCTTGATATCCCCACCGGATTTCTCTCAAGACTTCACCCTTTATGTCTCGGCATCCGAACATGCTGTGTTCGGAGTTTTGGTCCAAGAAGATGCCTCACACCGAGAGCATGTGATTTATTACGTCAGCCAGACCTTGTCTGGCCCACCTCTGCATTAACCATACGAGGAAAGATTAGCCCTAGCTGTAGTCTTTTCCGTACAAAAATTGCGACACTACATCCTACTCAGTCATACCACGGTCGTGGCCGACTCCAACCCCATGGTCTATCTCCTCAGCCGACGGCTCCTTCAGGGTCGTGTCGCTAAATGGGTCATTATCCTCCAGGAATATGACCTTACTTTCAAGACTCCTAAGAGCACCAAATCCCTCGCACTTGCTCACCTCATCACAGACCTCCCGTCCTCTTCATCATCACCCGTTATCCAAACGGATTTGATAGACGATCAAATCTTCATCATTTCGTCTGACGACCCATGGTACGGAGACATTTTGATTTACCTTCGCACGCAAAAGTTTCGACCACAGATCGACCGTGACGAACGCCGTCGCATACGACACCATGCACCCCGATACCTCCTGATAGGGGATGTACTTTACCGACGCGGCATTGATACAATCTTACGCCGCTGCCTATCCCATAGTGAGGCAGAACAAGTCCTCAATGATTGTCATAGCGGTGCCTGTGGAGGCCATTTCTCCGGCATGGCTACCGCCCAGAAAATCATTCGGGCCGGTTATTTTTGGCCATCATTGTTTACTGATTGCATCACCACAGTCAAGCATTGCCAGAACTGCCAACTATTTGCCCCCAAAGCAAGAACCCCCCCCGCCCCCCTTCATCCAGTCATCACTGTTGGACCATTCTGCAAATGGGCCATCGACTTCCTCGACTGCAACCCCCCGTCAGCTGGCGGTCACAAACACATCATTGTGGCTGTAGATTATTTCACCAAGTGGGCAGAAGCCATGCCGACCTACAATTACAAAGCCGACACTGCAGCACGGTTTTTCTTCAACCATGTTATCACTCGTTTCGGAGTGCCCAAGCAACTAGTCTCTGACCACGGCTCTCACTTCGAAGATGCCGTCTGGAAGGAATTATCAACCATGTTGAAATTTGAACACCATTTCTCTTCCGCTTACTATCCCCAAGGAAACGGCCAAGTCGAAGCGATCAATAAAATTTTGAAAACCATCCTGCAGCGCACTGTAGACAAACACAAATCCAATTGGCACCACATGCTCTTCCCGGCACTATGGGCCTACCGCACCTCGACCAAAACTGCCACCGGTTTTACCCCTTTCCATTTAGTTCATGGTGTCGAATCCGTACTCCCTATTGAGTGCCAGATCCCAGCCTTACATATCGCCGTCGAACTCTTACCAGATACTTCCCCGATCGAGCAACGTTTACTACTCCTAGAGCAGGCCGATGAAGATCGGCGCACCGCCATTCAAAACATGGAAGCAGCTAAAAAATGATCGAAACTAAGTTACGACAAACACGTCCACCCGAGAACCTTTTCTGAGGGAGACCTTGTCCCCGCTTACGATCAAGCTCATGATAAAACCGGGAAAGGAAAATTCGTATCTATGTGGCAAGGCCCCTACATCATACACACCTGCCTTGGGCAGGGGGCATACATTCTGACCGATTCAGAAGGCAACACCCTATGCAACCCACGCAACGGGTTGTACCTTAAATGATTTTACCCATAGAAAATCTGATGGACACCATCGTCCATTTTAGTATAGGCATACATTTTTTGTTCACAAAAAATTTCCAAAAACCTAAATATTTGTTTTTCTCTGCATGACCACAGATGGAGCCTCTTCCACTCTGCCATGTCGGTTTCGCTGATGGTGCAAGCCGTTGGTCTCCCAATCTCGCCTCCGCAGCTTGGGTAATGTATTCCCCTTCACATGAGTTAATTCACATTGACGGAGTATGTTTAGGTGCCGCTACCAATAATCAAGCTGAATACGATGCCGTGACCGGTCTCCTGGCCGCTGCTCTCCAGATGAGCATACGTCACCTCAACGTTTTCTTGGACTCACAGCTCCTAGTTTCCCAGCTCAACAATGATTACCAGGTACGCGATCCCTGTCTTTTCAGAAAATTCTTGTGCACTAAACAAATGGTTAGACAGTTTGAATCCATTACATTCACACATGTCCCAAGACACCTCAATAGTGTAGCAGATAATATGGCCAACAGTGTCCTCGACTGGCACACCAATCACATCACGTCATATCCATAAACAAAAAATGCATCCATGTGCATAACATGTGCCTCCACGGGCATACATAAATCAACAAACATACTGCATCCACGTGCATAACATGTGCCTCCACGGGCATATACAAAAGACAAATGTGCATCCACGTGCATACACGACAATATATCTAAAATATATATCCACATATATATATAAAAATCAAATAGTCAACATGTCATAAGTGCCCTCAGCACCCGATATACAAAAAATACATCTGTCATACAAAAATGCTTCCCCATATGCTCATCAGCATTTGGGGGCAGATACAATATATCTACTCATCTGGATCCCTAGGATCCTCCGGCTCCTCCTCCGACTCCTCCTCCGCCGGCCCCGCCGGGTCATGACGACCCCGAACTCGCCGCTCTGCTGGCCCCGCTGGATCGTCCCTCAGACGTATCCTCCCCTGAGCCGGCCCTGCCGGAGCATCTCGTCTACCATCCCCGTGCCTCGCCACGAACACCGCTGCCCTCAACAGGAGCGACTGCCACTCAGGTGGTGCACCGAGACATCCCTGCAAAATATCCCGATCCAGGTCTCTCCAACCATCCTCGGGGAGCCCAGCTACGATCCGGGCCAAGGTCCATCGGACACCATCTATGGCATCATCATGAGGGCCAACCCCTCGCCCACGAGCTGCATATCCTCCACCACGCAGAGGAGGTACAGGTACAGGTATATGAGCGACCACCATCGCCCGCCCCTGCCGAGCCACATAGTCAGGTGGTGGCACTGGACCCACATCTGCACAAAGCAAGTAAGCCATCAGATACTATACGAAAAATCATCAATAATAAATCAAACAGCATATGATATAATATCAAATAAAACACAAAACATACCGTCTAGGCTCCAGGCCTATCCTGGTGCACGAGGCATCTCTGCGTCACCTCGGTAGTCCATGCCGGCGTAGGGATAATCCTCAATCACAAGAGGCATCTGCTCCCACTGCTGATAGAAATCCTCCGTGAAGTAGCCGCGGACACCACCGCCGGCACGGGGCATCATCTGCCCCCACCTCATCATACGAGGCTCACTCGGAAGACCAGCACGAACGGGTACCCGTGGCCGCAAGGTCGGCACCCGCTCGAAGAAAAAACAGCATAAGAACGAGGCATAACAAAACTCGCCTCCCTCTCTAACGGCCTTGTCCAGATCTCTTCGGACACCAGCCAGGAACATCTGCGCCCAGGCATAATAAGTACCCTGTAGAACGGAATCCACCATCATCGTCTGCCCCCCAGACATACGATGTGGTGCAGCAGCACCCAATACCCGCAGAACGCAGGCACCAACAGCTCGCATATCCCACTCACGTAGGGATCTCATACTAATAGAGCTGTTTACCAAAACAACATCATCCACACAGAAAGTTTGTAAGAGGTCCTCCATATCTACACCCGGAGGCAACCTCGGCAAAATATCACCCACCTCACCCAAGCGAGGCAACCCAGTCAAAAAATATACATCCGTGAGAGTGATCTCTAACCTCTCACCACCAATCAGTCTGTCTCACCCCTCCATCAGTCTCAATCCTCAGCATGAGATCACCATCGATCTCCCTCTCCCGCCACACAGACTGAGATCTCCGCAACATCCTGCCAGGAAAACAGAAAAATTTTTAGCCCCAGCACAAAATTTTATAAAAATCCCATCGCGGCTTTTACACAAAAAGCCGCGATGCCCATCGCGGTATCCATGCAAAAACCCGCGATGAACATCGCAGATTTTTGCCGGACAGTCGCGATGAACATCGCGACTATCCGCCATGAACTCGCGATGAACATCGCGGGTTCCGACCTCACAGTCGCGATGAACATCACGACTGTGAGCCTGAAACCCGCGCGGTTCATCGCGGGTTCAGCCCCGAAACCCGCGCGGTTCCACGTTGGAGAGTCAACGTGGAATTTCGCGGCCTTCGGGGGCCCGCCGCCAAACAAAAAAGACATAATTGACAAGGCTAAGGTGAATAGAGTTACCTGCAACTCGCTAAATCGAAAACCAACGGTGAAATCTCCCGGAAATCAAGAAATAGCTCTGACAGCTCTATCAAACTCGCACGTAACAATGACAAGTCATTTGGGCCCCACGTCTTATTTATAGAAAATCTACCAATTTTTCAACAACCATTGCGGTATCATACGAAGTCCATTTCTCAAACCGTTGGTACCGTTGGGATCAGCACAGCGAGAACTTCATACAGGTTCCTTCCTTTTCCCGTTTTCACGGGGTCCATTTTTTGACCATTTTTTAGCCTCCCTCGTCGCCTCGATTTGCGTGCCACATCGGCCGTTCTCCGTTTTAGACGTGCCTTATATCACCGGATTCAGTTTTCCGCGCTCGTGATGATGCTTGAGATCATTTCTCGCTCTCATCTTTAGATTTTCCAGGCATTTTTTCCCATGCCCCCTCGTCGCCTCGGTTTGCGTGCCACATCGGCCGTTCTCCGTTTTAGACGTGCCTTATATCACTGGATTCAGTTTTTCGCGCTCGTGATGATGCTTGAGATCATTTCTCGCTCTCATCTTTAGATTTTCCGGGCATTTTTTCCCACGCCCCCTCGTCGCCTTGGTTTGCGTGCCACATCGGCCGTTCTCCGTTTTAGACGTGCCTTATATCACCGGATTCAGTTTTCCGCGCTCGTGATGATGCTTGACATCATTTCTCGCTCTCATATTTAGATTTTCTGGGCATTTTTTCCCACGCCCCCTCGTCGCCTCGGTTTGCGTGCCACATCGGTCGTTCTCCGTTTTAGACGTGCCTTATATAGCCGGATTCAGTTTTCCGCGCTCGTGATGATGCTTGAGATCATTTCTCGCTCTCACCTTTAGATTTTTCGGGCATTTTTTCCACGCCCCCTTGTTACCTCGATTTGCGTGCCACATCGGCCGTTCTCCGTTTCTGACAATCCTTATGTCACCGGATCCAGTTTTCCGCATAGATGACGATGCTTGAGAACTTTCCTCGCCCTCATCACTCCATTTTTGTTCGGTATAAGTTTATCCCTTTTTCGGGCCGACCAACCCCTTTTACGAAAAAGACACTTAGGGAGTTTCTGTTAAGCTCTTTTCTGACTCCTAAAACAATGAAAAGATCGCCGAGCAATCTTGCTTCCTTTCATGCTCGCTAAACGTATCTGAAAGGGCGTCTACCTGGTATAAGTTTACCCCTTTTCCGGACCTCATAGACTAATTACGAAAAAGGTATACTCTAGTCACATCGGCTAGAAGAGTTCTCCATCCGCATCATTTTATGCTTTTTCGGGCCTTGGAGACTAAACTACGAAAAAGAACACCAATAGAGTCCACTTACCGCTTTCAGACTCTCTAAACATGAAAGCAACCATGAGCATGCGCCGTCCTGGGCTCACAAAATCCACAGGACCGTACCATTTCAGAGCACACTTTTATCCCTTCTTGGAGCTCATTAAAACTATGAAGAAGGAATCAATGGTGCCTCTTGGCGCTACAACACACCATGTCTACTCACATAGCAGCTTCCCCATTTTGGTCGCCTTTGTTCAGAGTATTCTGCAGTATGTCACCCTGAAACTCCCTCGACAGCTACCATTAGCTTCACCCCCCCAGAGTCAGTACATACCCTTTAGTCCCTAAAAGATGATCCCCACACCTACAAGTCAGTTCCCTACGCCGCCAGGTCAACCATGTCATCATGCTCTGAACAAAGAAAGTTTGAGTCTACCCAATTTTGACCCATTTATTTCCCGTTCCCACAAGTATGTCAGTCCTACCATCAGTACTACAACACTTCAGTTTTACACCTCGTGCTCCTATCAAGGAAACATCATTGCCTTGTTAGTTGCTGTTCTCCCTCTGTCGACGACAACCACATTTATTCCAGAGGATAGACCTAGAGGTCCCTGTGTCTTGGACTCATCCCCATTTATGATGAGTACCTACGAATCATTTCGAGAAGAGTCCTCAGTGCCTCTCCAAATGGTTGTTTCTCACATGCTCGACTTCAACACCTTGATCGCATCGTTGAGACTCGCACAGGGAATTCGTCCGCTCAGTTATTAGTAGGGGATTAGGATAGAGAGAGTGGGGAGGAGGGGGTGGTAATGGGTAGGGAGAGAGAGTGGGCGATTAGGGGTAGTCATAATGTGTGTGTGAGAGAGAGGGTGGTTATAAGGGATTGGGGGGGAGAGAGAGGGACAGGGGTTAGGTGTTGGTGGAGGAGTAGGGGAGAGAGAGAGAGGGAGAAAGAGGGTTAGTAAGGGTTAGGGGAATAGGTGGGAGAGATAAATAGGAGTAGGAGGATGACTAAGAGAGGGGTTTAGTAAGATTTAGGGGAGAGAGACGAGGGGTGGATACATTGGGGTGTGGTAAGGGGTTATAGGTAGGGGAAGAGGGGGGTGTTAATGTTAAAGTTATAGCATCATGATTCATTCTCCAAGTCAATATCATGTGTCAATATTGATCCTTGTGTGTCGAGGTATTTCCTTATAGGAGCCTGAGTTGGACTCAATAAACTTGGAGAAGAATATTGAGTTTGACTCAAGAATAAATAAGCTTCATGTGTTGAGGTAAGTGTTATGTATGTCAATGTGATGATGTTGTAAAGTCTTGCTTGTCAAGGATAAGGTCTTGTGTGTCAAGACAGATCCTCATGTGTTGAGGTAATTATTTTCATGTTGAAGCATGAATTGTGTGTGATGTACTACTAAATATGGTTGAGCTATTACGTCTCCTCTAGAGACATGCCACCTTTAGAGTGAATTACTTTAGCATATGACCACTCATAATGATAGTAGAACAAGATGATAAAATCACTGGAAAATATCCTTATTATATTTGATACGATAAATAATTAAGTTGGCACATCTGGACCATGCATATAAGGAAAGAGATAAATATAAGATGTGATAAGATAAGAGATAAATCGATTTGCTAACTTCAGTGATGTTAACAAGAAATACTTCAGTTAATTAAAGGAGAACTTGAATTGATCACTCCATTCAAGTTAACAAGAAATTCTTCTCCATGCTTCAACAATCCACCCGACGATTTCATCTTCGTTCCCATAAAAGTTGGCTCACCCAGATTAGTGAGCACTCTAGATGTGCCAATAACAATGTGTCGAACTTGAAATACCCAAAGAATTCAAACTTATGCCAAAATTAGGGTATGATGGTCGAATTCAATAATTCACCATTCTCCTCAACCCAACAAAATGTAGCTCATCAAATCACCGACATCTAATAGAAGTCAGTCACTTTGCAAAACCCTTAATCCTAAACCAACCAGCTCTACACATGATACCATGTTGCGATAGGAAATGAATAAAAGAAATGAGATCAATGACTTTCCAATAAACATTGGTGGTCTCTAAATAAACTATTACAACACTTAAACACAATAAGCCATGATCCAATGTGTATTGATCTCCATAATCCCATGATAGATTGATCCTAGAAGGGTCATCTATAGATAAGTTTGGATAAGATCCAAAACTAACAACAATGGGACCACATAGTGGTAATAAACCATAACTGTCCATAGATCGTGGATCTAAGGACCCAAAGTGGACGTGGTTAACTCATAATTAGATGGTGCAATCATTACAATAAAAGTTAGAATGAGCGATATTGGAAGGTCTTTTGGCAGAGATTAAATCTTGTCCGTCTATATTGCCAGTACAGCGAAGAAAATAGGGAGCTGTTTTCTGCGATCAGAGGATATGCATACTTGTTGAAAATAATTGACAAGCGGCTATTTAATCTATGCGATGAGTACTACTCTTTGTGTGATGATACCAAAGAAGTGTGCAAAGAAGTGGCCAGAATTGTGGATGTCGTCGGTTTCAGAGAGAGTGAATTGCCCATGTTGCGTAAAGGATTTTTATGGTCGTTAGTTCATATTCTGTCTGACCTTGCTGCCCGATGCCATCATCTGAAAATTCAGCGTATGGTTTTGAGAATTTATCGTCGGATTTTTCACGACAGCAGCATCGTTTGTACCAAGAATTTCTGCAGTTGTATGGTTGAAATTTCTCTCTATGTCTTGGGGCGCGAGAATTTTAGAAATATATGTAATGAAGACCTGTACAACGGAATGGCAGTCCTCAAATCTGCTTTGATAAGAAAGAAGAAGATTTGCGTGGCGGAGTTCGATTACGATGACATTATCGTGAACGTAGTAAATATTTGCATTTCCCGTTTCCAAGATATGCACGCTGCCGCCATAGCTGATCGTGCAAACCCTATTTCTAGATTGAACATCGCTGTCCGCCATGATAATGATGAAGAGGAGAAGAATATAAAACTGATTAGCAAAGCACTTGACAAAGGGCTCTGGTTTATCAATTCCATAGTAACAGCCACGCCTCAAGAGGGAGAAGGAGAGTTTTTCCCTCGCTTCAAGGAGAAGCTGCAAAATTCGGATATCGGAGGAGTAATCGTCCGAGTGGTGGAACTTGTGCTTTCTGGTTTTAAATACCTTCGCTCATCTCATTCGAAATTAGCTATAAACATTGCAGCGATACTTTATAAAGAAGAAGGCCGTCCAACAAGAAACGAAGTTGTCCGAGTTTTTGAAGATTTTCTTGGAAGCGAGATTGTGGATGAGTATGACACAGTTGTTAAGGTTTCGCTGAAACACATTGTTGACGATGTCAATGTAGTGGAAAAAAAGTAGTTGAGGTATAAATAACAATGGATTATAATTAAATATGGAGAGTAAGTAACAGTTTATTCATCGTATTTAGCTTGTAATTGATCAATAAGTGGTTGTTAGTAATTATAATATTCAAATGTCAAACTCCAATACCGAAATTGATATAATTCAAATTGCCTTTTTCTATGTTATATTTGGCATATAAATATGACTAAGCTTGCAAAATGTATTTTAGGTCAAAACAAGAACCACGAGGGGTAATGTCCCTGTGATTTTGGTTAATATTGGTTACAATGTGATTATAATTAAATATGGAGATGGCTTAAATGTCTTTAGGTTATGGTTTTTTTAGATCAAAGTTCAGTTCTAAGAGGAGTGCTTTAATAGTACACTTAGTTCACCGTCTATTCTACACTTAGTGAGAAAAAAACTTAAGTTGGATTTAATATTTAAGTATTTTTATAAATATTTTATACTTTTAGATTCTTAATATCTATTAAAATTCATTTAGTTATATGGTCATATAAACTATGTCTACTCCATTTTTATTGTATAGAGTAGCCATGTCACGGAGATGTTGTTACGAGATGTTGTTACGTAATTATATATTTAAATATTAATATGTTTATTTAATAACCAACATATATTTATATTAAAATGGATTTGTCAAGTACAAGAGGAATCCAATTTCAATATATATATTACAAGTAAAAATTTAAGATTACAAAAAATTGAACTTCAAATAATTGAATTCCTCTCCATGCTTCATGGATCCCTTTAAAATAGAACTATGTTGATTATTAAATAAACATTTTTATTTTTATACTTAAATAAAAATAAGATATTTGACCTATATTATTTGGTGTTTGAGAGATTATAAGTATTGCTTAAGACTATCTCATGATCCCAAGAACTAATTTTATTATCAAATTAATATTTCATTAATTTAATGAATACATTTTTATTTATCTAATTGTTATTAATTCAAATATATTTGGTTGATAATCTTGATAAAGTGGTTAACTATTTTCATTATCAATTTGATATTTCATGATTTTAATTTTAATGAATACATTTTTATCCATCTTAGTGTTATTAATCTTAGTGTTATTAGTTCATGTATATTTTGTTGATAATGTTTTGAATTTGCATTAATTCTTAATTTTTGATGTTGTTTATTGTAAACTTATAATGTTTGTAAAATAGAATGAATTTCTAAAAATTTAAAATATATTTTCTATTTTTTGAAAAATGAAAAATAGATTTTTTTATTAGTGAAATAAACTTTGGATTTGAGCTCAAACCCAAAGCAACCGAAGTGGGTTCTACAAAAGGATTTGAAGAGAGGACCCTAGATAGAGGGATTATTATATGGGGTTGGGTCCCTCAACTCCTAATTCTCTCGCATCCTTTGGTCAGTGCATTCGTCAGTCACCGCGGGTGGAACTATACACTGGAGAGTTTGAGCAAGGGATTCCCGATGATCACATGGCCCATGATTGCAGATTAACCATATATATCGAAGCTCTTGGAAGAACGACTGGGGGTGGCCATAAAGATATGTGTACTAGATGAGGAGGAAATGAGAAGATCAGTGACCATGCTTCCAGCGTGGGAAGAAGGAGAAAACATGAGAAGGAAAACTCAGGAGATCATGAATCATGCTAAAATGGTTGTGAACAAAGGCATTTCTTCATTTACAAATTTGCATTCTTTTGTTTGTGAGATGCAACAGCTACACCAGAATAAATTTAGAATGCAGGAATCTGAAGCTTAAAGTGTATTTTTCACCTTTGATAAAATAATATCCTTAGGTGTTTAGTGTATATTTCTAAAAAAAATCAAGAGCTCTATATATTTAATCAATAAATCCATATATATTTTATTGCGGCAAGAAATGAGGGAGTCTTCCATTATACCCTATGAGTGATTTTCATTTGATAAAAATGATTCTTCAATGATTTTCATTTGGATAAAAATAATCTTCAATATGAAACTATTACTATAAAATCCCTCTATCTGGATTTCCATTTTATCATGGTCTACTTAGGCTCTGGTTGAGGGGAGATTATTGGATTGTTTTCAGATGCCAATTTCAACGCCTTTCACGGTTTAGTTTAAATAGATTAGTTTTGTCCCAATTCATGTCTCCACTTATCCTCTGGTTAATGGAATACAGTTGGATTTTGTCCGGTTAAGGATGGAATTCTTTTAATGTATCTTTTTCAAATTTGAGTGGGATATTAGCAAAAAAACCTTTATTTTTAAATTTGTAAAAAAATTTGAAAATTTTAATCATAAAATTTTATTTTTAATATTATTTAAAGTTATATATATATAAAATCATAATAATTTCCTTAAATTAAATTTATTACAATAAACTTAGTACGCTTGTTATTATTATCTCAATTATCTTTGCATATAAAGCTACATTTTATGTCTTTAAAAGTTTTGAAATATTATATTTATATAGTATGAGATTGCGTTAAAATATGATTTAGATATTTTTTTATAATTTATTAGTCTATGAATATACTTTTTATTCCAAAGTCAAAGTCTTTTGACTTTGTATTAATTATGTTGACTTGTGCACAATACTCAGTATATGCGCAATATTCATAGCAGATGAGATGCAAATAAAGTTTCCGAGAAGTGTCATTTCTTATGTTTTTTTCTTTATCGAGCATGCAATTAATCTTCATTACTTGCAACCATTTTAATTTTCCTAACATTTCAATAACAATGAAATATAATAAATTTAACGAATTAACGATATGGTCCTCGTTGGGTTTGAACCTACCACCTATAGTAGTGCCTTGGAATTATGCATTTCTTTCAACTGGCATACACGTCAAAATAACAAATAACCACGTCCACTAGGGCAACGAGAACTATCTCGCTTTGTCAGGTTCTCTGGTGACAAGTGGTTATTGAATGTGCTCCTCGAGCTAGCCTTAGAACTCTTGACACCTAGCTGAACTCAAATAAGCTACAATAAAAATGAAAAAAAAACAACCCACATAAAGCTTATATAGCTAGGCACATAAGCTTATATAACACAACACATATAGTGTAGTTGTTTCCCCAACTGTTGGGATAACCAACAATTTATAAATTCCATTGACTATCATTGATTATTTCCATTGGTGTATAGATTTTGACAAACATCAAAACAATGCCCAACTTAACATTTTAGTCGATTATCCTAACAATTCAACCAACTACTTATAATTGAATAATGATAACATGTATAAACTTCATTCAAATAACATAGTTAATTATAAATACTACATCATTGCATATGATGGAGCAAATATTCCTACAGTGAAGAATGTAGTTGTATATATAATTTCAATGGCTTCATTATCCAACTTGATGCCATTCTTTCTTTTTTCTTGTCCAATTGTAGTTGATGACTATTGGTTTATTTTTTTATAGTGAATATGGTTTAGTGGTGTTTTAATGTCTTCAACAATATACTTTCGAATGTAGCTTGCTTCCATTTTTCATGATTTTCCCTTAACTTCGATGTCATAAAGTAAAACAACATCTCCATTGCTCTAGGCCATTGCTAGGCCTTTTGCTGTTTTTTTTTTGTTCATTTGATACAATCAATTCTCATTTGTTTTTGCTAGGTCCAATTTAAGCACTAAAATATAGGAGTGCAATTGCCTCTTTTACATATATACACACTTGGATGTTGTTTAATGAAACTACTTCTTATATGTAGGTTTGTATGTTGAAATGTCACCCCAGTCACTCTCATTCACATCATACATAATTGTTAGTCCTTTAGGGCTAAAGAGCTATATGACAATATACTCATGGAAATGGCATCCCCTCCTATGTTATGCCGCCCTATGCTACCAACTTAATTTCTCAATGCCATCTGCTGCATGCTACGCCACAACATTGCACACTTGATCAACATGCAAAACTATGCCATCCACTACCATGTCCAGTTCATCAACATTGCGTAAAATGAAAAAATAACTCGTACCACCATTTGAGAGGGACTTAGTTGCATCACAACTTTGGCCATTGTTGTTTTATGAATTTATTATAGATTCTAATTTGTCAATAGAAACATTAAAAAAACAACAGTTATATATCACTCATAAACACTTCATATACATAAATTTTTTTAATATTCCTCAACCAAAATGAAAAAAATAAATTATATTGACAAATATATAATTTAAATTACACTTAAATATAAAAAAACAACTACTCATTTTTCTACACCCGTTACAACTTCCCATAATAATTTTCTATTCTATAACCATTACAACTTCCCATAATAATTTTCTATTCTTTAACCATTACAACTTCAAATTCTAAAGTTGTATTATAATAAATACTAAAAGACTTGTTATGTCCATGGCATCATGGAACCATTTTCCACATATTAGTTTAGTTGCACAAAATTCAAAAAAACAAATCTAAAGTTTACACAGTAAAAATTTGTTGAATGACCAGATTTTAGCTTAGAAATTTGGAGTAGGAAACTAGGTGACATATGTCTCGTCCCTCCCTACTGGATTGTACGATGCGTTGCTGGTGCACTTATATTGTGTACAACTTCGTAAGGAAGGTAGAGTGGAAGGTACGACAATCAACATGTAAAAGTATGTTGAAGATACTTGTGCGAGATATCATTATCCTTAGACAAATGAATTACCAGGTGTATCCCAGATTCCCAGTCCCAATGTATCCAGAGATGCATGCATTAGGTTACAACCTTGTCTCAGTTCTTGATTCAACCACAACCTGGCCAGAGTTAGGGATATTATATTGTTTCGACCCCAAAGTCGCAGATCTCTATGGCTCCACATCTTGGAGTATATCAGTCTTTATTACATCGCTTCTATGGTTAGAGTAATGAAGCATATGATTCATACGAGATTGGAGAACTCCACCACCTGGATTTTACTGAATCAGAAGGTTCGAGACAGGTTTGTGATGAGCAGTCACCCGAGGTTAGATATTCATATACCCAACCCTTAAAGTTGCAGAAGATGAATATTGGAAGCGAGAAGCATCCCAAAATGGCATCCACGAACCTCGATTTTTAATGTCGTTGTACAAATCTAGATATTACAGAAATGACTTGGTGTGTCAGAGTATAGTAGTCTAAGGGAAAACCACCCATGGTCTTGATATATTGGAATCCATTTTTCTTTAACTCAACAGACCATAAGCTATATGAAAAATCTATTGGTGGGAACACGGTCTTTCGGAATTGTGTTTCAGGTATCCTTTATCCTCCCCTTAGTCTCTGTTTATTAGAATTGAATTAAAAATGGTCATTTTTTAACATTGTTTTTACTTGTACATGCTAAAGCGACATAGAGACAAGGAAAATGTATCTACTTAAAAACTTTTGCAAGATAGATGTTACAAAAACAAAGAGCCGCAGAAAATGCGTATTCTGGATCAGCCAAATGGTGTTTCTTTGAAGCACCATTTCTTTTCTACTACTAATAAGGATGAACTATACCATAACTTGGTACTGGAGTACGTCCTAGAGACTGTTTATCAGATAGCAAAACATTATAGTAGGATGAATCAGTGAATCCCCTTGATCTATGTAAAATAATATACATATCATGTTAGGAGACTCTTATTTGTAATTAGTATGCATTTTGATTTTCTATATTGCGGAGAGATTAGTATCTTTAAATGAGTTACTGAAATGATTTTAAATTTATTGATTTTTGGTATCTGTTCAATAGTGTTGACCGAATCACGACCTCAGTTGACAGGGGTCCACCGACTGTTGACCCATACCCCAGTCTTCCTGAGCACCAACCTGGGTAGGGTTGAGCCCGCCCAGCAACACCCACAGAGCGGATGAGGTCTCACCTGAGGCATCTAGGAAGAGCATACAGAACCATGTTTCCACCGATGGAGGAGGCAAGTTGTGGCACTATCGTACTAGCAGCAATTCCAAACATTCATCATGAAGTTATAACATATCGTAGCATTTAAAATTACCATAAACAGAGATTGCATAGTACTTTAATCGCAGCATGTTCATGTGGACAGATAACATATTATTGCAACATTCACATTATAGCAATAGAAAACAGATAACTGCATCAAGAATAAATAACAACCACTTATACTATGAAACGAGAACTATATACTATGAACGAGAACTCTACCCATAAAAATGATGATTTTTGCAAAAAAAAACACCAAAAACACCCCCCAAATAGAAAAGTGTTGATACCAGTATACACGTTTTTTTTTTAGGGTAAAAAATAGAGCCATGGCCTAAACATCCCATATTGTTGTTTAACAAAACTTTAAAATCAACCTTAAATTGGAAAAAAAATAAATTCTTGAAGAGATAAATTACAACTTTCTGGAAAATTGCATATTAAACAAAAAACAAATTTCTGTAATAATTTCACCATTATAACCATATAAAAACAAAGAAATTATGATGCGATTCATAATGAGATAATATATTAGACCATACAAGAACAAATGGTTCATATAAATATTCAAAAACTCCTCTAGAGTTTCAATTACAAAAATCATACTAGTAAAAAGCATCTAACTGCTTCTTCAAATTCATCTATGGATTTTGACACCCCATCATCAAAAACTCCTCTAGAGTTTCAATTACAAAAATCATACTAATAAAAAGCATCTACACTGCTTCCTCAAATTCATCCATGGATTTTGACACCCCATCATCAAAAACTCCTCTAGAGTTTCAATTACAAAAATCATACTAATAAAAAGCATCTACACTGCTTCCTCAAATTCATCCATGGATTCTGACACCCCATCAGAATCTACATTTTTTGCAGATGAAGGACTTGATGAAGATGTAGATGACCCATACTCTTCTCTATTATCAATGGGCGCACCATCCGAGTCTACATCTATGCCCATCATTTCAAATGTCATATTCCTTCGAGATCTACGGCTTGGTTTAACAAACTCCCATCTTGCAACTTCTGGCTGTGGCAGCAACCTCTTGATAATCTCTATAGTCTTGGAGCGGAGAGTGTCTTTCTTTGTCAACTTGAAATCATAAACAAGTATATCAACTTCCTCTAATTTCAAGATGTCAATGTGGCGGCGATTTATTTTTTGACCCTTTCTTTTTCTCTTTCTGCAAACCTTTTTCTCAACCACCATCTCTGCCTTGTACACACCATCAAATGGGTGCGTATCTATTGCATACCAATGTACTTCTACTGATACTACTTCTTCATTTTCTTTATTGACCTTCATAGCTTTTGCAATCCAGAATGGATATTGACATGGATCATCTGTAGCCAAAACTGCAATCATGCAACCCTCCTTGATATCTTGTACCGAGCCCTTGTAAAGGTCTTCCATATCTCAACGCTTTGCGGATGATCTTCTAGAGCCAATATACATTTCTCTTTCCTATACTTGAGAAAACTCAACAACTTGAGGTTCAACATTTGTTACCTTGTTTTCATTTGATAAACTTTGTGGCCAAGCAAATGGAGTCTTCAAAAATATATCTCCATTTGTAGAGCTTGAAATTATGTCACTCTGCTCCATGAAAAAAGACTCCCACCAAACGGAATCAGCAACATCAAAGTACTCATATGTATCTTCAATAGACATTTTGATTTCTTCCAAGCATTGAGAAGAATCAACATCTCTACTATGTCACCTTGCATTATGAATCTCTGTAGATGATTACAATAACAATAAATTTGAAGCATGCATTTGATGACTTGGGATGAATTTCAAAAATGCCAAACCTGATGAAGGCCCCAATTCTGTGCTAGTTGAGTACTTCTTGCCCCACAATAGTGTTTTTCCATTAATCTTTTTTATACGAAATTGATGCTGAAAGCTAATGTCATTAAGTTTTTCAATGCACCTTTCTCCACCATGCGATCCAAACAGAAATCTTCGCATGTCAACAGTTTCTTCTAATTTCTGTACAATAGGCTCTGTATGGTATGCTTTCCCTATAATTTCAATCAATGATGGTAGGCTCCCGACTTTCTTCCTCAATGTCCTTGCAAAATGGCTGAACATTTGATCAATATGATCATGTGTATGCCCAACAAGAAGGAACCCAACTTTTACCTTCTTAAAAATTTCCAATTCCACAAGCATGCTTAGATAACCAAACACGACCTGGTTTTTGTTTTCCCGGCTTGTGTTGTCCAATTGTAGATATAGAACTTCTGGAAGATCACCAGGCCAATGAGTAATGACATGGTGAATTATGCTGATGGTCAAATTTGCATCATTGTGAATATTTGGAGCTGTAAAGTAAACCCTTGGAATCATTTCACCATTAAAAACCATACACCCAACCAAGTGAAACTGAATAAAATTCTCCTCCTTTAAATTCTTTGGCACACGGACAAAATGTGGCAAGAGTGTTTTTTTCTAATCCATGCCATCAATTATCAAACCCATATACTTATGTGGAGCATCGTAACACTTCTTGCGATGTTTGTACATTTTTTGTCATTCATTTGATTGTTGATTGCGATGTTCTTGTAGTGCATTGAAAATGGAATCTACAAACAACATAAAAAAAAATATTGTTAACTAGCTTCAATAATTGACATTTATCTATTTGTTTTTTTTTGTTTTGTAACCATACCTCTTTCTATCTCTTCTGATCTATCCCTTCTTTCTTTAAGAGAAGCACATGTATTGCAGACCCCCATCCTTGACCTCTTTGGAATGCGGACGTTGTTGAACTTCTTTTTCCATACTCTTGTGAAATATGCATATCTGATGAAGTTGTCATTTCCTTGACCACCTTGAACATAATCCTTGTATAAGTTGTAGATTTCCAGCTTTGTGAAATTATCTAGAATGTGTATTGTTTCTCTATTTGGCATACTCTCTCCATGCTTGGAAAAGAAATCATGCATCCATGATATTGCAATGTGTGTTGATGGCCCAGCGATTCGTCCCTGATAATCGTCAGTGTAAAATGTAGGATCCTCTTCTAGTCTTATTTGGATTCTTGATAATCGAAGATTACCAATTGAGTGAATTCGTTTGAATGCCTTTCTACAAAGCATAATTCTTCCAACACGATAATCATAGCCTATCCTGGTAGAAATCATGCACCCCGCTAAATATGAATTTTGCATGCTTTTGTTCATTGAAAGATACATCTTCCTTTTCTCCAAGACATAATTGTAGCCTAAACTTTTCAAACAAATTTTGTGGCAACACTCATTCGAAATCAAATGAGTAATGGAACTTGGACTTGTGAGCAATTCTTTCCTAGACCTTATATAACTGGAATGCTTTGGATTGACATAAAAATGTCTAGTCCTACACTTAATCTTGCTTTGCATTGGATTCTATCGCTGGATCTCCTAGACCATTATGTCTGCAACAACATCCTCAGCATGATGATTGTTTTCATTATGATGCATATGACCCCCCTCATTGAAAATTTCATCACCAAATTCATTATGAAAATTATTGTCATGATCACTTGCTGCCAGATCAATGTGACCATCAACATTATTTGTGCCACTAAATTCTTCACTGAAAGGGAACTCTAGAGATTCAACATTCTCATCATTGTTTCTTGTAAAATACTTACTTGGAGGAGAATCACTGTCTTCATCATTGGTTCCTGTAACATCCTTACTTGGAGGAGAATCATTGTATTCATCATTGGTGGCTTCATCATCAACAGAATGATCATCGGTGCCATTGAAATCCTCGCTCAGAGAGAAATCATCATCGGTTCCATTGAAATCTTCACTCGGAGGAAAATCATCATCAGTGCCATTGAAATCCTCGCTTGGATGATAGTCACCATCGTTTCCATTGAATTCCTCGCTTGGAGGTAACTCATCATCGGTGCCATTGAAATCCTCGCTTGGAGGTAACTCATCATCGGTGCCATTGAAATCCTTGCTTGGAGGAAACTCATCATCAGTTCCATTGAAATCCTCGCTTGGAGGAAACTCATCATCGGTGCCATTGAAATCCTCCCTTGGAGGAAACTCATCATCCATTCCATTGAAATCCTCGCTCGGAGGAAACTCATCATCTGTGCCATTCAAATCCTCACTTGGAGGAAAGTCATCATCTGTTCCATTGAAATCCTCGCTTTGAGGAAAATCATTTTCACCATTATTGATGTCTTCTTCCTCACCAGAATCATCATCCGTCCCATTAAAATCCTTGTTGGGACGAATATCATCATCAATCCCACAAAAATCCTCGCTGGGAGGAAAATATTTGCTTGAAGGAAAATCATTGTTGGTGCCTTGAAAATCCTCGCTTTCAGGTAAATCATCATTGGTGCCTTGAAAATCTTCGCTGGGAGGAAAATTGTCATCATATTGTTTGATGTCTTTAAGATCCCCACTTGGAGGAACCTCTTCATCATCATCACATTCTTTCTCTTCATTACTAGTGTCTTCAAAATCTTCATAACTAGGAAGTTCTCGAATAACATGCTTGATTACATTGCTTGCACTACCAGTATCTTAGCTAGATGAATTGTACATTTCTTCATTGACATTGGAATTTTCTTCAGATGAGTCCATGACTTCTCACTAAAAGATAGAATTATAGAAACATATGTATCGCTCAACTACAACGAAATTTTACCACTGTCCTCACCAAAAATTAGAATGGTGCAACTGTCGACCGACAATCTTATAGCTATGAGAACGAAAATATCCCTCCAAAATTTGCGTTCAAAATTTTCCCTCCAAATTTCCCTACAAAATTAAAGCGCACATTCATATGATATTAAAAGAATTGAAATAATATAATAACTAATTACATATTTCTATCCAGACATTTAAGACTAATACAATTTCTCACAACATTTTTTATTCACAATTTGTAACAAAACAATGATTATTTTCATTTTTTTTACCCAACATTCATAACATTAGTAATTATTTAATTTTAACCTATCTTATATATATTTAATAATAATGCAGTAACTAATTTCATATTTTTATCCCACATTGGTAAAAAAGTAATGTTAAACTTACTCTACGTTAAATAAACATTTTAGATTTCCTACTATTCATCATCTATTTTGGAGCAATTTAGTAACACTTGCAAGGTTAGTAATTATTTTATTTTTTTATTAATTTAGTAATGATTGTTTTATGACTTTATTAATTTAGTAATGTGTTTTTATTGCTTTATTGATTTATTCTTTTACATTTTTGTTTTTTTAACATTCTTAAAAATGGTAAAATTAAACTTAATCTATCTTATTAATACAGGATTGTTTAGTCTTTGGAGCAATTCACGAAGGTTTTCAAGAAGAACAGGAACATTGCAGAGAGGAACTTCTAGCACATTCAACAGAGGAGTCTCTACCACTTTCCGAGTTAGTTTTATATTTTTTTTAAACGTTTTTTTTTTTTTAAATTTGTGTATTATTAATCGAGGCAACGCTTACCCCTTATTCCACAAGACTTGCCCCTTATTCTAAGACTATCCGCTTTGGGTTTAAAATAAAAACTAATTTTTTTTTTACCAAAGCTACCCATGCCCCCTTCCTTATTTTTGTTTACCCTCCGCCCATGTTCTAATTTTTTTTTATCATCAACCCCGCCTCCCCACCCCCTAAAAAATATTAGAAATTAATTCATTTTTTTTTTTAAACCCTCACCTTCCCCCTCCTCCCGGGCCCCTCGCTTGGGAGCCAAAGGGCGGCCCTCACGGCTGCCGTCGATGCCCGGCATCGAGCCGCCGTGAGGGCCGCCCTTTGGCGCCCAAGCGATGGACCTCCGCTCGCTTGGGCGCCAAAGGGTGGCCCTCGCAGCCCCCGTCCGCTTGCTTGGGCGCTAAAGGGTGGCCCTCACAGCCCCTGTCGATGCTCGGCATCGAGGGGACCGTGAGGGCCACCCTTTGGCGCCCAAGCAGGCGGCCCGGGAGGAGGGGGAAGGGAAGAGTTATATATATATATATATTTTAATTAATTCTAAATTTTTTTTGGTAGTTTAAATATTTAGTTTTTAACTTTTATTGTATTGTCTTTTTTATTTTTTTTTGATATTGTTTTTTTAATTTTTATTAGTGGGATTAGTTTTAATTTTTTTTAAAACTTTTGTATTATATTGCTAGGTGGGAGGGTTATTTTTAATTTATTTTTAAATATTTTATTATATTGTTAAGGGGTTGGGGGTAGGAGGTTAGTTTTAAATTTCTTTTTAAATTTTTTTATTATATATTTATGTGGTAGGGGTAGTTGTAATTTTTATTTTAAAATTAATTATTATGCTCGTTAGAGGGTTAGGGTGTAGGTTTACATTTTTAAAAAAAAATTGAAAATGTGAAAAACAACAATTATGAAGATAAGAATATTTTTAAATTTTTTAAAACGTTTTTCAAATACAGTTTATAGTGAATATTGATGTTGATTTTGTTTAGATTATAAATTTTTGTTGATTTATTTTAAAATTCTACATTTTGGATATAGGTACAATGGCATCAAGGCGGATATCTGTAAACATTTCTGGATCAAGAGCGGCAATCATTGCATCGACAAAAATAGTTGAGGCATCTGAGAATGTTGAGACTCAAGAGAGAGTTCTTAGCTTTGAAGAATTAAGAATGAAGAATGCTAGAGAATGGAAACATGCAGCAGAAGAAGACATAACAGAGTATCATTGGCATCTGAAGGAAAAAAATCAAGGAAAACCAGAAAGCATTCTCTTATTTTGTTCTGCAGATCCATATATTCAAGCAGATTACAATCTATTGGGATTGCTGAGAGATATATGTGTAGTGCCGAGTACATATATTGTTTATGCACGGGTGAAACAAGCCAATACCTTTGCAAAAATCCGATATGCTTTGAAGATTGCAAAATATAATGTTCAAGAAATTTTCACAGATTTTTGTCAAGGGGTTGTGGATGAAATTGAAAGCGGGAGAGTAAGTTTGAATATTGATATTATTCTTAAACTGTTTTTGTTATAACTTGGATATCACAATGTAATAGATCTAATACGATAATGTTTTTATTTTGCAGGATTTTTCCATTTTGATTTCAAAAAACTTGAATGGAATTTATTATACAGAGGCCGATCCTATGGATGTCATTACTGTCGCTATTCAAAAGGGACCAGAAGCAAGGAAGAGAAAACAAGTGTTAAATGTTCAAACTGAAGAAGTACAAGTAGAAAGAGGAAAGAGCATCCGACAATCAAATCGGGTACCTAGAAGGGTTACATTTATATCTTCATCTCGATGAACTGAACATGATGAAATTGTTGCAAATGAGCTTGTTACTCCTGCTAGTAAGAGTAGCAAACAATCTCGTAAAAGAAATATGGTTGAGAGTGCCTCGATTCCTGTTGAAGGCATTGTAGATTTAGAAGGAACCCCTTTAAATAAAAAAAGGAGGAGATCTGTTGTTGCTGAAACCAACGTTATTACTGAATCTGAGAGCGAAAATTCTAGTGGCAGTAGGGAAATCATTACTCCAGGTGCTGATTTAGAGGATGGCATTGTCAAGACAACACAAAATGCCATTTGAGATCGATTGCGGAGGGATAAGTTGGTTAACAATGGACATACATTTGAGTTGAATGTGAATCAACTTTATAAACCCACAGAAGGAAAATATCACTTTAGAATTAGAAAACCACATCACTTGCATATTCACAACTTGAAAGCATTGATGAGGCACAATCCCTATGCACATGTTGTTGACTACCTAGTCCTTGTTGACCCGGAAGTTGTTCCTACTAGAGATGAATTTGATGAAACAAGATGTTTTCATTACAAATATTATGTTCTTGGAGGGAATGATTCTGCAGAGGCAAGAAGAGAGTTGATGCAAGAATATCCCAATAACCCTATTTTTGAAACAGTTAGATGCATCATTTATGCTGGTTTAACAAATGTTGAAGCAAAGTTGTTGGCATGGGATCATAACACAGATAGTGAATATAGGTTGACAATGACATTTGTTCAAAGGGTGATATTCATACACAGTGAATTTGTGCAAATATGTGGTGGGGAAAAATCTAGAGTTTATGGAAGTTTTCGGTGACAATGTTGTATGGAAATATGCCTCCCTATTAAAGATGATATTATGCTACAAAAACGTTCCAGACGAAGTGATGCATTTAGGCATGTAGATGCCTATTTCTAGTTGGCATTCAGAGTTGGGAAAACATGGGATTTGATTGATGACGTATTTAGCTTGTGGGAGAATATTGGCATAAAAAACCAAAAAGTGAAAAAAGGTAGAGTTGTTCCATGGAGCGGTGGTAAGGCAGGTCCTAACGTCAAGAATCTGCCATAAGACATGACTATTACACCTTGGAGAACAATGCAAGGTGTGAAGGATGAAACATTAATAGCTACAATACTATCATGGGTAAAGTCAGGTGAATTATCCATGGAGGAAAGGTGCAGCGAACTTGAGAAGTAAGTTGAGCATTTTTTTGAGTTTAACATTTTTGTTATGTTCTATGTATTCTGTTATATTATTATATATGATTGTAAACATCATTTATTGTTTCATTGTCTAGTCACAAGGTCTACATGAAAATACAAGAGGAGATGGTTAAAATGTTGAGTGAGAAGAATTGGGATGATGTCAAATGCAACTATCCAGACTCAAGCTCGATAGAAAGTTTACAACAATTTTTTGTTGCATTCAAGAAGGTATGTTAATCTATGATACATCCTATTTTATTTATTTTCTAATTCAATTCAATTCTATTTTATTACTTATAGAGATCATTTTCATTTGAAGATGCCAAAGAGGGGTGGAGCTGGAGTACTGGAGTCCTTCAAAATCCATATCCAAAGAGCCAAAATAGAATGACAAAGGAGACAATGTCTTGCAAATGTTGAACTTGATGATACACTTGATCATTATATTTGGAATGGGCTCGACACTGTTCAATATAGAGTCATTTTAGGTGACTGTGCAGACATTGCAAATCTTGTTCCTAAAAAGGAGTACGCACTAGTGATTGCAGATATCCCTCATGGATACAATATCCGAAACACTACTTATGATTGTGAGCCTTATACGTACTAATCATTCAGTAAAGTGGTTTCGGGATTTGTAGATGTCACAACATCACCACTATGGAGATTTGTTGTTTTCCATTCAGACACACAATTAGGGGGCTTGTTGACAACCTTCAGGGGTAAAGGAAAAAAAAGGAAGCAACTTCATTGGTAATATATTTGCACTATATTATCAAAATTTTGAATTTATAAATCAATTATATTTATTGATAAGTTAATTAATTGTTTTATATTTTTGTTACAGGAAAAAGCCTAATGTTCGTAGCTCAGGTAGCGATCCATTCCTGAGTGATGCTAAAAGCATACATGTTGCAACTTGGACAAAGGAGGATGCTTATGAACCTCTTTTAATCAATGAAAAGAGAGGAGGAAAACATAGTCAGATATTGAGTTATAATGCCATGGTAAAAAAATTAACATATGAAGAAAGGGATTTGAAAGGAATGACTGTAAACATCTATCAAAAGCCACAAGCGTTGATTAATTATCTCATAGATACATTTTCAAGAGAAGGAGATTGGGTCTTCGATTTGTTCTTGGGTTCAGGTAAACTTTCTCATATTACATATGAAATAATATATCAAGTTTTATTGTATGTTTTATCCTTCATTATTTTATTGTTTTAAAGTATGCTTCTTTATGCTATTTGACTTAACTTTAATTTTGTTTTTGGTGATTAGGTACAACAATAGCATGCTCCTTACAGAAAGGAAGAAATTGCATAACGATTGATAATGATCCACTCCAATGCAATTACATAAAACAAAGAATTAAGGCGATTCAAGTTCTTCCAGATGAATTGCAAGAAGTTGGTTTGAAGAAAGGAGAGTTTAGTGAAACACTTGTGGCAAAGATGTCAAAAGAGCCCCAACCCCCGTTAGGAGGGGTGTTTGGAAAGGAGCACTTTGGGGATCTTGCAGACATAGAAGACCCAATGGAAGAGGACATCGATGTCCCTGAGGAAAGTCAAGCTCCAGAAAATTTCAATGTCGATGAAGAATTTGGCATGCATGATATTGTTGAATAGTTTCATGTTTTGAAGAAAATGTTAATTTTGACAATTTTTGACAGTTTTTTTATCAGATATATTAGTAATGTTTTGACTTTAAGACTTTATTTTAGAAAGAAAATTTCTAAATATAATGTTTTTAATATGTTTTTTACAAATAATTTGTATATTTTTTCTTGAATTTATGTGAGTCGTCACTTTTCGATAACTAATATGAAATATGATCATTTTTAGAGAAAAATTCTCTGAAAATTCATTGAAAATGGTTTTAAATGTCTTTATTTTCTGGAATTGTTTACAATTTTGTCAATAAAAATGCCTTATTTTGTCCATAAAAATGTCTTATTTTATAGAAAAAATCTTAAAATGTATATGTTTTTCATTATAAATTGCTTAAAAATGTATGTTATTTTGTTAAATTTCAAAAAGCACACTTGAAAATAGAAATTAAAAATATTTTACAACAAAGATAATTCAAAGACCCCAAAAAATGTCTCAAAATGAAAATGTGTGATACTGGCATCAACCATTTTTGAAACGGGGGTAAAAATAGCTACTAAAATTAGGAGAGAGAAAAACGAGAACTATGTCGATTTCTCGTTTCAAGTATAAGTGGTTTAACATGAACATCCAACAACATTACACATAGACTGCACCAAATCATCATCCTTATATTACTCAACAAACCAAAAGCAGTACATAAACATCCGCATTATCTATGTCAATCTCCGCATATATCACTTTTCTCCTCTCTCTTCTTCTTCCTCTTCTTTTCTCCTCCTCTTCTCCAATTCTACTCTATTTATAGGCTTCCACCGATTACAATGCTTGCCCACTTTCCTAACCGACACTATGGACACTCTACTAACTGACTTGGTCTAATGACCCAAAAACCCGCATACCGCGGTACAATGACTCGATATTACAAAATATATGACCAAAAACCCGCCAACTGCGGTATACTTGACTCAATATTACAAAGTATGTGGTCCAAGTGACCCAAAAGTCACCAAGTGCGGTATCCTTTGGCCCAAAATAATCCTTTTGCGCCTTCATCCAACGTGTCGTGGCATCAGCAGTACCACGATCTTTCCTCATCAAACCGCCTGCCAACAGGCCCCCAACACAATCTTGTGGCTCGCCCTCGAGCCACGTCAATTGCATCTGTTCTTGCTGTCTGGATCATGAATTGTTGTCCCGTTTGTTCAGCTGTACAGATCCTCGGCTACCAGTTCTGTAAGCCCTCTTTGAGAGTAGGCAACCCCTTCCATGCGGTTAGGGATATCGTGAACTCATCCTCCAGTCGCGTGGAATTGTGCAGACTGAAAGAGAGAGAGCACGAATAGTACTAAGGGGTGAGAACGACGAATGAATCTGGCACATCTGTTTCACATCAGTGTCCGTCTTCTATAGAGGTCAAGGAGCTACCGCCCCAACCAGCCTGCTGATCAAAACTGGCACAACCCTTCGAGCGACTACTACATACTGAAACATGCAGGACCGGCTAAGGGTCCATTTCACTATCGACACATCCCGCAGCTGCCCTGGCACCGGCCTGGGCATACACATCATAAGTGCACCCGCAGTGTTAAGACGCTCAGAGACACTCGTCGTTCAGGCTCGCAGTGCCCTTGTGGTACTACCATGGGAAACGAAGAGGAGCATATCCACAGCCTCCTTGGAATTCCTCACGACTCAACTGACACAGAGATCAAACAACATAACCATGCTTGGTCGGAAAAACTTCTGAATGGATAACTACCAATTTCCTCGACAACTTATAACTGAACCCTCCTCTATCATAATGGGGAGAATGATGCCCTAGTACCTCTCATCTGTGAGTCTGAGTCGGCCAACTGCCACAGTGGAGGGGGCGACCATGCTGCCAACACCACTCCTGCATGCCATCACGTGAACGACCCTGCTGATCATCTCAGTCTAGCGTGTCACATGCAAAAGATGCCATCGTCGTGTGTGAATCCTGCCTCAGTGGTCAGGGGCAATCATATGCGGAGAGGGTGGCCTGTAATCCCTCCACTTCACCGTACTCTCCCAAAGTCATTGTATAGAATTCGTCAGCGAGCCGAAGTGAAACACCATCATGATTCTTTGATCGGCGGCACAGCCTCTCCTGCTGACACATACTGTCTTTGGTTGGTGCGTTATTTGTCACCAAGCAACCTGCAACGATCATCATTCATTCATCTCTTCTCTTTTTTTTTTTGAAACCTAATGCGACTTAGACATCGCACTGCTCCGAGCCCGCGTGGTAGGGCTTCAACCTATGACCATTTACCAGCTTGGGGAGCATCCCCCCATCTAATCGCTATAACTGAACTGCTCCTCTTGAAGTAATATTATTGATGCGGTAGGGACCCAGCTAATGCATCTGTAACTTACTTGGATGTTTCATAAACTTACTGTCATATAGTAGTACCAAGTCACCTTGCTGAAGCTGCTTGTTTTTGATGTGGCGATCATGCCACGCCTTCTGGCGATCCTTCTCGACCCCTTGATGAAAGTCAGCAATAAACTGATCTTCTTCGAGCTCCACCAATTGTGCTAAATGCTCGTCCAATACTGCAACATCATCCATGCTGGTGGCCACCACAATTCGTAAACTCAGGACAATGTACTCCATAGACATAATTGCTTCCTTTCCATAAACCAGCTTAAAAGGTGTCTGACCAGTCAACCTTTTACAGGTGGTGCGATAAGCCCATAGCACCACTGGAACTTTCAAATCCTAGTCGTCGCGGTTTGCATTGCACACCTTTGTCAGCACATGCTCCAATACCTTATTGAATGCCTCTACCATCCCATTTGCCTGTGGGTGATAGGGTGTACTCTTTTTGTGCTGAATCTGCAATTCCTCTATCAATGCGCTGATAGTGCGGTTGAGAAAATGGCTGCCTTGGTCACTCAGCAAAATCTTAGGGCAGCCTAACCGAGTGATAATGTGGTCAAACAAGAACTGAGCAGCCGTCACTGCGGAACAATCAATGACAAGGGTCACCTTCGCCCATCGGGTCAGATACTCAGTTGTCGTGATAATATACCAGGCACCTGTATGCTTCCCTGGTGGATTGATTGACCCTACAAAATCCACAACCCATTTCTCAAACGGTTGTAATGTTAATTGAGGGAGTAGCGGCATCTCATCGCGTCTGGACGGTTTTCCAGTTCGTTGACAAACATCGCAAGACTGGGCGTAGTTTGTCGCATAATTATGTAATGTGGGCCACCAAAGCCCTGCATGCAACACCTTCCGGGCAGTCGCCTGACCGTCGTAATGTCCTCCTGCGACTCCACCATATGCCTCAGCCAATATCTGCGCCTGCTCATGCGGCAAGACACATCTGTGCAAAATCTCATCAGCACCCAACTTATACAACTCTCCCGCGATCAGTTGAAAGTCTGCAGCCTTGACGACCAATTGCTTCTTCTGCGAAGTGGTAAAGTCATATGGTGCGGTGCCGGTCACCAAAAACTGAAGAATATCATCAAAGTAGTGATCGGAAGCAGTTACATGGAACAGTTGGGCATCCAGCAACCCATCTTCGATATTAGTTGGCTCTTCCCCTGTGTCAATCCTCGACAAATGGTCTAGTCCAGCATTCAATCGCCCTGGCTTCACAATGACTTTGAAATCGAACTCCTGAAACAAAAGTATCCATCGGCAGATCTTCCCCCCCAACACAGGCTTATTGACCAAGTATTTTAATGCAGAAATATCAACAAACATTTTAAAATGGCTTCCCAACAAATAATGCCTGAATTTCTGCAGCATGTAAACCATGGCCAGGCCTTCGCGTTCTGTGGTAGTGTAATTGCATTTTGCCAATGACAGTTTACGACTGGCAAAAGCTATAGGATGATCAATGTCTCCTTCACCTGGTTGAGCCAATACAACTCCTAGCGCAACCGATGAAGCATCAACGTGGACATGGAATTCCTTACTCCAGTCTGGAAAAAGCAAAATTGGAGCCGACGCCATCTTCGCTTTGAGTGTTTCAAAACTTTCCTGACATTCCGGATTCCACTGGAATGTCACATCCTTTTTCAACAACTTCTCCATAGGAGCAGTAATCGCAGCATACCCCCTAATGAACTTGTGATAATATCCTGTGTGACCCAAGGTTGTGTGTAATTGCTTAATTGTAGTTGGCGGTTGCAACCCCAAGATAAGCAGAATCTTGGCTGGATCAACCAACAATCCCTGCTTACACACAATATGACCCAGGAATATCCCAAACGGAGCACAAAAAATACATTTCTTCAAGTTCAGCGATATCTGGTGTTGTCGGCATCGCTCAAGCATTAACTGCAGTTTAGCCATGTGATCGCGAATCAATCCATAAATAGTCCAATCATCCATATATACCCGCAGAAACTTCTGAATAAAATATTTGAATGCGGCAACAACAACCCGAGAAAATATAGCGAGTGCATTCTTCAATCCGAACGGCATGACCATGTACTGAAAACAACCCCACTTAGTAACAAAGGTTGTCTTATGGCGATCCTCCATGGCAATGTGAATCTGATGGTAGCCAGAGAATCCATCAGTGAAAGAGTACATCTCCTGGCCACTTACTCCTTCAAGTACTTCATCAGTGAACGGGATCGGAAAGGGATCATGCAAGCAAGCATTGTTCAACTTCCGCAAGTCAACCCAAATGTGTACTTCACCTGTTTTCTTTTCCCGCACCACCATAGGATTGATCCATTTTGACTCTTCCACAGGTTCGATAATACCAACATCTAGCATCTGATCAAGTTCCGCCTTGACCTTGTCTTTATGTTGTGGATTTAGCCGATAAGGTCGCTGTCGGACTGGCTTAGCATCTGGTTTCAATGGAATCCGCATCTCTCCTAAATCGCCCAAGATTCCCTTCATTTTGGAAAACTTCATGGGAAACACATCTTGGAATTCATGCAATAACTCGATAACTTTTCTCATCATCTCATCATCCCAATAATCCCCTACGTTAGCAAACTTGGGAGTAGCTTCAGTGCCGATGCAACGGCTGATTGAACGGGTTACTTGGTGCAATAGGTGGTACCACATCGTGACTTCCTTCGGATTTGGGAATGTTGATATTTCGGGGGTCATCATCATCCTCTAGCCCTCCACTGACATTGAAGCACTCCATGAGAGACTGCATTTGACTATGTGTGTGCGGGTCATTAGTGCATTTCACCGGAACAACTTTAAATATCACATCGCGGATGAGCTGCAGGGCATTATGGACATCTGGGTTGGCGTCTGCAAATGTAAAGGTATGAGTAAAACAGATTGTCAACTCTCCCCATGTTGTAATGTCACGGCGCAATTCAGCTGCAGTATACCACGAGCGTGGTATCTCCTCCAAAGTGTGGACAAAAGCATGAACCCACTCATCTCTGGGTCGCGTTACCCACAATCGTTGGCATTCCATCATGTGATCACCGAGATTGGTTCGGCCATCGTACTTGCCAGTGTGATAAACCTCCGTATTGCCAAATCGAACCATCATCAACCTTCGACATTGTGACCAGTCTTTGATAAATTTCTTATGCGTCACCCACCAACGTGTTGGAGCAGCGTTCAGTGCTTCCTCTAAGGCCAGCAGTCGTTGTGGTTCTGGAACAAGGTCTTCAAATTCTGCTACAAAAGTGTCTAATCCAGGGAACCCCTCATAGATAGGCAATGTGATCGTTTCTGTTGCAACCCAACATAAAGATTGCATAACTAAACTGCACTTCCTGACTAAGACTTCATTCAAGCGATTCTACCAATGTTCCAATGTATCATCGGAGTCGGAAGACGCAAAACTCTCACTGCGCCACTCCAACTCACCGTGAACAGTGGGATGAATGTAATCTTTAGAAATATTAAATGCATGATCCCAGCCAGGGTGATCATCATCTTTGACAGGTTCAAAATATCGGCGTCCTTCAGCCGTATCCAATGGAGCGATAACTCAGAAATCGCAGTTCTTGAAATTCATCATTCACTTTCGGTTCTTGAAAGTCATCATTCACTTCTTAAAGTTAATTATAGCTCCACTATCATTATCCCATCCTATCCCCAACAACGCAGGATAGGAGCTTCCGCCGTTAACTACCTCTATGACATCAAAGTCGGCATAAGTCTTCATTCCCTCAATATCGATTGTGAGCCGTGGAACTCACCTAATGGGTGTGACCTTCACATGGTTGGCCAATCGGAGCTGTACAGGGGACCAACTCAATGGGGGACTCCCCATTTTTTGCCATGTCTGCTTGGTTAAGATGTTAACATCCAAACCAAGATCAAGAATCACAGAATCAACATCATAATCCCCAAGCTGAATATTCATTCGCATTTCCTTGCCAGTCTTCCTCCGTTGTAAGGAGTTTATTACCGACTCCTGCCATCCTTTTGGAAGTCACTGCAGCCATCCCTCAATCTCAACCAGGGAAACCAGATATCGTGCCAAGGACAGATAGCTTTCAAGGAACTTCTGTAGTATTCCCGGTGGTGGTCGATCATCGTCTGATGTAGCATCAAAGATAGGTGGCATATCACAAACAACAGCCTTACCGTGATCTTTCTCCAAATTGTGACGTGCCTCCATGAACGTTTCCCGTTCTGCGTCAAGATCGAAATTCACCGTCTTTTGACCAGCCAAGTGAATGAGCGATCGCGAACCATCTTCCCCAGTCGTTTTACCTCCATGAGTGACAACAGCCACCGAAGCATCTTGTGGTTGCGGTTTTGCAGAAATAGTTGCAATGTTAGCACCCTGTGCCTAGTTCTGTTGTAGATTTCCTGGTTGATTTACATTCGGGTTGGCATTCGGCGGTGGTCGTGGAGGCTGGTTCTGAATTGGTTGCTGCACCAAGTTCTGCACTGGTTGGTGTACTGGGTTCTGTAGTTGTGGAGTGTTTCCAGCCTATCATCTGGCAATCAACTGCGGACAATTATCGATTGTATGATCATTACCAGAACAAAACATACACTGATTCTATAGCAGTGGGAAATCGCGCTGATAATGCCCCCATACCGCACAGTGGTAACATTGAATAGGTCCTCGAACACCTCGGCCTCCTCCTCCATGACCAAATCCACCACTGTGTCCGTCCCTGTAGCCTCCCCAATAGCCACCCTGCTGCTGATATTGAGGTTGGTTAAACTGCTACTGCATGGGTGTTGGCGGCATCCCTTGCCCTTGTGGTGCATGCTGTGGTTGTTGCACATACTGAGGCTGCGGGGGGTTCACTGGTGTATATTGCGGTACGAATTGCTATGGTTGCTGCTGCTGCGGTACAAACTGCATCTGTGCTTGAGGCATCGGCTGAGCTACCTGCGGCTGTAGCGGTGCAGTACGCTGATCATCTTTGACATAGAATGCATCACACATTCTCTCCTGTAGCAACCCATATGCATGACAATCCTTGTCATCATGTCCTACCGACTTACAGAAGGTGCAATACAAATTCCGCAGAGTTGTGACCATTTTCGGCATATAAGGGCAACTATCATGACTATGCCCAAATACCGAACAAACACGACACCACGGCATGTTGCCTCCATTCAACGGGTTTGGTGCACTTGACACCAAATAAATATGGAAATCCGAACAACCATCTTTCGTATGCCCTTCTCTTCGGTAGTGCGTACACCATACTTCATCATGTGGTTCTTTGTTCTTCTTTAAATCTTGCAACTGTATAGTCAGGTTAGCGAGTTGTGGCTGTATCTGCGACATCCCAGCTGCATTATCGCCAATCGGGGACGCCTCCAACCGCATTGCGATCTTTAGAGGCTCACTAGGCATTGAAATGTTTTGCTACATCAGCGGCAGCCAAATATGGGGTAGTAGTGCCGCAATGAACCATTCTTTGTGTTGGACAGTGCTCATGTCAAAACTAACCTTGGCCATTAGAGTTTTGAATCGTTTGTCAAAATCCCATACCGTCTCATTGGGATATTGCTTAATTTCCTTTAATTCAGTAATATACTGGGCCTCTGACTTAGGCCGTCTAAATTCAACAATCAACCCATCCCGAATCTCATTCAATGACTTATCTGGAGTCCCAGTAGGGACTAAGACAGATTTCATGAACCAATCCAATGCACGACCTCGCAGCGTCATGGCCAACTGTCCCTTCTTAACATTGTCATCAGTGATCTGTTTCACGGTCCAGACCGCTTCACCCAAAAACCAATACTGCTCTGGATTATCTGTCGCACTTCCATGGAACAACGGTAGCTTAGCATCATCGCTCGCCATCTTGGGCCTTCTTCCTCCTGTTGCTGCACTACTACTACCAATTAACTTTTGCGGCGTCGACGTACTCGATAGTGTCGAAGTAGTTTTCCTTGCTGGTTGAGAGCTAGTGAGCAGAGGTGTAGGCACGCTCGTGCTGGGGTTCAGTCTTGCCTCTATCTTGGGCATAGTTTGGTCGTTCCTATCAGGACTGTGAGGTCGCTTCGTCCCGTGTGGACTTCCTTCACGGTCTTGTAGTCCGATTGCAACAGGACCTTCTCCTATCCTCTGCCTCTTTTCCTGTTGGAACCTTGCTCCTCCCCTTGTAAGGCCACTTTCTTCCTTGGCTTCGCTCACAGTCTCCTCATGGTCTGCACCCATCTACCCTTTTATCATTTCATGCACTATTCCCCAACAGTCACGATACCCATGGCCTCCTCCCACCAGGCTGTCTACTGATCAAGGTGCATCTTTAATATGCCTTTCTCACAGATCAGCATCTTAATTGACAATTGGAGTGATAGCAGAAACCTTCCCCTCGGTCCGCAAAAAAAATATCTTTCAACCTCACCATAGGATTTCTTCGTATCAACCGCAAATTCTGTAATGTAACCTTCCAAGATGCTGTCAAGCCAAACCTCGACAGCCCATGATGCCTTGTTATCGACTTTCTACAGTTCCTGAATCAGTTCCGGGGTCCAGGTCGTCGGCTCACCACCCTGAAATTTCCTCTTCTGAAAGGTCAGTTTTGACAACCATTCATACAAAATGATGGGGAATTCACTGAAAAATGATTCATGCAGACCGTCATGAATATATCTTCCCACCCACTAATCTACCATAAGTCGTGTGTTCTGACTTTCTTCTTCAGCGAACTCGTGCAACCTCTGATTGAACCATTTTTCTATCTCCGACTTCGTCAGGTGCCACAACATGGCCTCTTCCTACTTTGCACATGGTCCCGGCAATGGAACCATTTGTTGACCGAATCGCAACCTCACAGTCGACAGGGGTCCACCGACTATCGACCCATACCCCAGTCTTCCTGAGCACCGGCCCGAGCAGGGTTGAGCCCGCCCAGCAACACCCGCAGAGCGGATGAGGTCTCACCCGAGGCGTCCAGGAAGAGAAGACGGAACCATGTTTCTGTTGAGGGAGGAGGCAAGTTGTGGCACTATCGTACTAGTATCAATTCCAAACATTCATCATGAAGTTCTAACATATCGCAACATTTAACATTACCAGAAACAGAGATTGCATATTACTTTAATCGTAGCATGTTCATGTGGACAGATAACATATTATCGCAACATTCACATTATAGCAATAGAAAACAGATAACTGCATCAAGAAAAAATAACATGAACATCCAGCAACATTACACATAGACTACACCAAATCATCATCCTTATATTACTTGGCAAACCAAAAGTAGTACATAAACATCCGCATTATCTCTATCAATCTCCGCATATATCACTTTTCTCCTCTCTCTTCTTCTTCCTCTTTTTTTCTCCTCCTCATCTCCAATTCTACTCTATTTATAGGCTTCCACTGATTACAATGCTTGTCCACTTTCCTAACTGACACTATGGACACTCTACTAACTGACTTGGTCTAATGACCCAAAAACCCGCATACCGCGGTACAATGACTCGATATTACAAAATATATGACCAAAAACCCACCAACTGCGGTATACTTGACTCAATATTACAAAATATGTAGTCCAAGTGACCCAAAACTCGCCAAGTGTGGTATCCTTTGGCCCAAAATACTCCTTTCGCGCCTTCATCCAATGTGTCGCGGCGTCAACAGTACTGCGACCTTTCCTCATCAAACCGCCTGCCAACAAATAGACTAATTTCTTGATGTTTTTCCTTATTATCTTATGCAAAAATGTTTTTTGTTCTTTTTCGGGCCGCTATGGCACTCACACCAGGTTTTCACATTCAATGTGTCTTAGTTCAAGGATGTGTTCTTGCAAGTGGATACCAGGTTATCCCGTTCAATGTGCCTTAGTTCAAGGATGTGTTCTTGCGAGTAGAGGATCTAAGAGAAAATTTTAGCATGACCTTATCATTAAATTGAAATTCAGTCTCTGCTCTAAGAGAAATGTTTAGCATGACCTTATCATTAAATTGAAATTCATTATTTGCTTAAACCCTGGCTCTTTAGCTCCAATAGTTTGTTAGAAAGTTTATGAGAAGATTCTCAAATGCTACCTTGGTGACTTTAATTTCCAATATTTTTCTTCGTTTAAGTTAGGTACCCTCCTTTTGAGTCTTAAGCGTTAATATTCCCCTTCTTTAGGTTGGTTTTGAATTGGATCATCACTTCGGGAGTCCATTGCCGTCTGCGCTAGGGTTCTGAAGATGGTCGTTCGTGCCCATGAGGCATCCCTACGCTGGCCACCAAAAACTTGGTTCTCTCCACTCAGGAGAATGGCGGCCAACTACCTCTCTGTCGCCCGCTTCTCTTGTTCATATCCAGCTGAGGGAGTGCTCTTCAAAGGAGGAAAGGCTGTTTGCGGCTAGCTGCCCTTGATTGTTCAGGAAATACCAGTGCCCTCCATTGCGGTGGTAGAGGAATCTTTGGGGGAAGCAAGGAATTTCGCAGAGTCAGCTTTGGTGTGTTGCTTCAATGGGTTATGGCCTCGCCTGGTTGATCTCCATAAGTGGATTTATGAGGTATGGAAACCCTTTGTTTATGAGGAAATTTCTATTTACCCCTTTGCGGGGAGTTTTTGTTGTTGTGGATTTCGATTCTCCTGAGGAAAAAAAGATCATTCTAGATTCTGGTCCGTGGTTTTGGGGAAGTGCGGGGCCATTTATGAAACCCTGGAGCCCTCTTTTTGACCCAACTACTGACCAGATCTCATCTGCTCCAGTTTGAGTATGGCTTCCAAATTTTCCCTTGCATCTCTATAACTCTTCCTCGCTTGAAGCCATTGGCAATGCATTGGAATCCTTCTATGATTGAAGTCCAGAAACAAAGGATTACAAAAAATATACCTTTGCTCACATATGTGTGGAAATGGATTTCAACAATGGATTTCCTGCCGAGATCCATTTGACCAGTAAGGATTATGTGTGGGTGCAAAATCTAGATTATGGAAATGTGATTTTCAGATGCAGATCTTGCTTCGCAACTGGACATCTTGTCAAAGATTGTCCAAAAGCCTCTCAGATCCCCAAATCCAAAAAGTTTCATCGCAATTCTACTTGGTGGGATGGAGCAAACTCCGAGCATTATACAATAAGCAGAAATGAATATATATCTGAAGAGGCACCATCACATGATAAGGAATCTCCTCCGGCTAAAAAAGAGGACACTCTAGAAGAACAAAGGATCCCCGCCATCAATAAGAATCCACCTGCAACTCCATGGGATAGTACGATCCAATGGATGAACCTGAAAAGTCCAGCTCCACAGGATGCACCCGAAGATGCAATGCCCATTCTCGAAGCTTATGTCAAGCCTTCATATTGGACCAAAGTCAGGGAAAAGAAAAAAGGAGCTTCACCCTCTTTGAAGCCAAAAGAAAACTCAATCTCTCCAAGAAAAACAAGAAGCCATCAAACTTCAAATCGTTAATCTTTAGATTACATCAAGATTTGTATGTAAGAAGTAGGACAAAAACAATTTTGGTCTTGCTAGTAGTAGATGTATCCTAAAAATTCCTTTGGACAGTAAGACAAGTCATTTTCTTTCTGTAATTCCTTCCTGGGAAGTTTGTAAAGGAGATACAATCTCCATAGAATAGGAAAGTATCAGGATAAGTATAGACTGGCTAAAGATGAACAAGGATTCATGGACGCAGTCCCCTCTTGGGATCAGTTTGACTTCAGAACTTTGTAACCTTTGTTTCTCTTTTCTCTTTTTTATAAAAGCTTCTTAACCATTTTTGTTAAAAAAAATTTCGGTACCCTCCTTTTTCCAGGATAATGATAGTGGTGGCAAGTTAAATCTTACCGAGTAGTAAGATTTTGTGATCATTCTTAAGGGAATTAATTGGGCGTTTTCATGTCAATGTCTTTCCTGCTAAAATTTAACATTGAACCTAGGCTGTTGGCTTATTAATCAATCATTTCATAAGCAGCTTATCAAGCAATTTTTTTTAATTGTATGAATAATACTTGAGCTCTCAAATCATTTATATATACATAATAATTTTTTACAGAAAGACTTTTACAGGAGTGAGTTTATTTGTGGCTCTTGAGGTTTTCTTATTTAATAAGAAATAATGCCAATTGCTTGAGGTGTTGCAACATAGCCAAAGTAAATAACTTCAGTGTTTCAAATAATCACTTAATACTAACTCTTTCGTCTTTTTTTAATGCTCTGCCTTCAGCCCTATAATATTTTGCATTGAGAATACTCATCCCATTAAGCCTTGGCATTCTCTATTGAAATGAAAGTCAAGAGCATCTAAACCAACTAAATAACCATGTTTAGTGTGATGTGTGTGTGTGCTTATTTATTCTTTATTTGCATGATAATAATCTAATGTGAATGCTTTATTTCCATTTTGAATTCTTAGCAAGTTTTTATAGATTAATGTTCTATGTTTTAGTTCCTAAGAATTTGTAGAAATGGTCTGATCTATGCTTTTAACGCCAAGCTATATGTTGCAAACATATATACCTGCAATTCATGTATAAGTATCCACCCAGCATGACAAGGCTCATGGGAAAGCATCTAAATGAGGTATTTTAATCTTCATCGCTATCGCTCATCCTTTGCTAACGCTCACTTGGTGGGATTTTACCTGCGGTCTCTTTTTCCTCTTCTTGTATATACCTAAAACAATAATAAGGGTTTAAATTTCCTTTTCATGAATAATAGTTTGTATTAACCCTTGTTCCTCATGCATAATGGCAATGGGATCTGATGAGGGTTCCTAGCCCTTCTTGGAAACTCATGGTTTTTTTTAGGTGACATCAAAGTGCTATATGTATTCCTTTGAACTTTTCCATTTTCATAAGTTCAAAGTGTGAAAAATGGGTCAATTTATTTATGGCTATTTTGCTCCTGTGGAGTAAGTTGGAATGGGATGGAAAACCCTCCTTATGAGTATATTTATCAAATTATGCAAATTATGCATGTAGCTAATCAATTATATATACTTCACCGTACTGAAACCCACTTATACTTGCTTACGAAGAACCTTTCTCTATCTTAAATATATTGATGATATTTAGATTTTTTATATAAATATATCATCCCACTTATCCTTGCTTATGAAGAACCTTTATCTCTATCTTAAATATATTGATGATATATATATATATATATATATATTATTTTTTTATATAAATATCTTAAATATAAATATATTATTTATCTTTTCCATTTAATACATTGTGTTGATTAAAAGTATTCTTCTCACAAACAAAACGACAAGTATATATGTGTAAGCGAATTTATGAGTACACAAACTATGCATGTTTATATTATGTGTACATTATATGTAATAATGTTAAATAGTTATTATGTCGCCGAAGGAGATCATATATATATCATTGAAACCCTATTAATTTGCACCTAGGCCTATAAATTTTTCCTCCAGTCTATAGTTTTTCGTTGTTTGTATATAGTTAAAAAAAAAATATTTTTATAAATTTTTGAAATAGAGCTAATTTGTTAAGTTTTGATTGGAGGAGAGATGATGACGTCAGCCTCGATAACCGCTTCCCATTTAGGCGTCGAGATGTGCGTCATCCATTATTTTATCAACTTGGTAGAAAGCGACAGCAACGCAGGTTCACATTCATACAAGCTACCGGAAGGGTGAACGTGTTAGCTAGCAGCCGTAGCATATTAATAAAATTACCTGGAGAAAAGCGTTGGCGGCCTCTTTTCGGCGATTTACTTTTTATTTTATCGAAATCCACGAGATTGTGCATGATTTGGAGTACAGCTGGAAGAGTACACGACACGTGACGTGAAGACCAATATTCTCACTTGAACAGCTTTATCCCTCCCTTTGAGTGAGTAATTCAATGATCTTGGAACAGGAACATGCCCAACTAGGTTGTTATTGACTCAAAAAATAACAGTCCCATTTGATAGATTTTGTTGTAATTTTCGGTAAACTTTAGCAGTCACCATATTCGAGCAGAGTAGGAGTAAAGTAAAGAGAATAGACGGTGGAATTGGTGAGTAATCGAGTGACGCTAAATTGACTGATCGAGATGCAACCTAAGGCCTTTGTAGACTTGTTTATAAACTAAATGTGGTCACCAATCATTATATCTATCATTGATTATTGATTAATTACCAATGACAACTCAAGTTAAAACTAGATTGGGATATGGGCAATGTATCAAAATATAGTGAACGAACTAAGTAGTGGTATAGAGGAGATATCAAACCTCGAGAACTGGTGAGATCTTTGCATTTATTTTCCATCCAACTAAATCAACATGCATCACTTCACAACTGATGATATCAAGTTCCATTTTTAGTCGCGAGTAATTTCCATCAAAGCATAAACTGCACTTTATTTCACCATTTAAGCCAATTATTACGTGTTAAATATAACAAATTCGGAGACCCGAGAAATTAGTCATACTGGCGTACACTTAATCTTTAATGAATCTTATGACATTATACATGAGTCTAGATACCAATCGCATTAATATATCATGGGATATGTTAATGGGAAGGGAATCCAATTATGTCACTTCCAATCTGTTCGCCGTAGAAATGTGGAAGTACTGTACCGTCAGACTTTGATGACATCATGGTGGACAAATGGAAAATGGAACCCCAACCATTTTCCAAGGCTGATGTCATCCTTAGTGGACCAATTAAAATTAAGAAAAATAAAAATTCTCATAAATAAAACTTGTTTTTCCAATATTGAACTTAGCACTTAGAAAAATTAGCTTTCTATATGGACAAATTAATATAATTCCATGGATACTATATGTTACCACATAAACATAATAATAAGGCGGAGGCCAAGAGTTTCTAGGTATTAACATTAACTATAGCACGGCATGCCCCACCAACGACCACTCAAACAAATTATTAAAGTATGACCCCAAAATCCAAATTTTGCCCTCTATCACAAATTTTTAATTGTATTTCAAATTGGGTGAGTAAAAGTGGGGGTGTTGTTAACTTTACATAGAGGTTATTAAGGATGAATGAAAGAATTTAGCCAACGACTAAATTCTTAATTTTTTTCCAGATTCTAAGATATGGTAATAATTATCACTAATTATCACTGTGCATGGTAATAAAATCCATTTCGTCATGGTAAGAAAGAGTCGAATAAGAGTTTGGTGTGCTTTGTAAAGTCAATTTATTTAGATTAAAACAATGTCCATGGTAATGGAAATAATGAATATTATTTCAAATATATATACATGAATATCTTAGTATGGATGTTTTTTGGAACAACTTTGAGTCACGATGTTCATATAATTCTTTGTCTTTTCAAAGGGTGGAATTATTTTTCATATTTTTCATACAATATTTTGATTTAGGAGATCTTTGAAACCTAATACATTAGTGATTATTACCTTTTGATTTAGGAGATATTGAATTAGGACATCTTTAAAATGCAACACGTATTCCAACCTTGACAACTAAATAACGCTTACAGCGTGTGGTTAACACTAGTTACGAGGTATATTTCTTAAATGTGGCATTGAATCATGTCATTCTCGTAGGAATTGAGGCTTTCATTCCGTGTTTACTACCAAACACAAATATTAGAAACACACTTTTTGTAATCCATACTATACTTAGGAAACAATGCGTACAACACTTTATTGCTAAGGTGTACCAAGAGGCAGATAATTCGGACTTCAATAAGCGAGTTGGATCTACCATTATTAAGATCATCAAATCTGATCATTAGTTCTTCTGTAAAAACCTTAATAAATTAAGTTGAAGCAAGGCAAATGTCGTCCATTGGCTCCTTAAGAGATGGAAGCGATTATGGATGACCAAGGAGTTTGGGCGAGTTCTTCACCATTGCATTTACATTAAGATATTTTTCCTCCTATCGGGTTATGCATAAGGGTGTGATTCTTGAAATCGAAGTTTCAAAAAGGTAGCTTACTGAGCAACATTCGAAATCTTTTCAACAAGCGTGCACTATATTCAATTTGCAAGCCTTAAAAAGAGAGGTTACGTTGAATATATATAGCAAGTAGGAATCAGGTTACGTTGAATATATAGAGGCTATATTTAGTCTTGTTGCAGTTATTTTATGGATTTGGTTGACATGTTTTGCATCTTTTTCAACTATCTTTGTTTCGTCAAAACATTGAAAACCGATTCAACGGTTAAGCAATTTTGTAGCAAAAGAATTTTCTTTTTTATTACAATTTTGTGGCAAAAGTATCATATTATAGCAACACTTATTAGCAATTGCCGAAAACAACTACAGGAACATTGCCACCTCATGGCTCTTGTTATATTTATAGAAATAACTAAATATATATGATTGTGAGAAATTTGGTACTAAATGTATAGTTTTATAATAATGTTTTAAATGTATAGTTTTATAATAATGTTTTAGGTTTTTAGTTTTAATAAATATTTGTTTATTAAACAAGTTATTAAAAAGGTATATATATTTAATAAATTAAAATATAGGTTTTTAATTACAATTACTATTACAATAATATTTAATATTTAAGTTATATATATATATAAGAGAGTAAAAAATTAATATATCCATTGGATATAGCTTAAATGGTTGAGAATACTTATTAATAATTTGATTTTTTTATCTCCTCACAATTAATTACAATCACAATTAATTACAATCTTTTAATTAAGGATCGCTTCTAACACATTATATTCATACATACAAATTACATGTTATATCCATACATACATATTTAATATTAATAAGTGGGAATATTTAGCAAATTGATCACGTTTTTTCCTAAAGAAAGTAAGAAATATATGCTTACATATTTTTATGTTTGTTTTGCAAAGTTTGTAGTTGAAAATATTCAAAACAAATCTTAGAGTTACAAATATTAGAGGAAATTGCATAACGAGATCATGTTTAGGTTTTTTATTAAATTTTTGTTTATATTCTTAAAAAAGTATGGTGATGTAAAAAATGCAAGAGCATTATATTTACTTTAAAGATTTTAATATAAAGTATCTTTCTTTAATAAAAAGAAACAAATGAATTAGGGAATAAAGGGGATTGCCAATATTTTGGTTGTCAAATGGGTGATTCAATGTCTAGGAGTCTTTCCATAGAAAGTATTATTGAGGTGTTGTCTTCTCATAGAAACACATTAGATAGAGAATTTGGGTTATGTGATATATGTTAGTTTTGATAGTTTGGAAGTACTCCTTTATCATGTGCGTAGGTGCATGGGTCCGAGAATAAGGGAATCTCATTAATGCCATAAAGTGACTTAATGAAAAGTGTTTGTGAAGTAATTTACGATGTGACTTTATATTATTAAAGTCAGACGTACTTTATTTAAGTGTGTTACACTTTTTAAAGTGACTTTATGAGATAAAGTGCACTTTTTAATTAATTTAGGGTAAAAGTGACTTTTTAAATGTAATGTGATTTTGATATAGTTTAGTTAAGAGATTTAAATGAACTTGAGATTAAATTTGATTCGTTGATCTTGTGGGAGAAGAAATATGGTCCCTAGAAGTTGAAAAGACATGGGAGCTACCCTATGTTGGAAAATAAAAAGATTACATGAGACCATTGGCACACACCCCATGAGAGCAATTTTAGATATATGAATTCCAAAGAGAGGAGTTGGAGAGGCACGAGTTCTAAGGAGCAGTTTATAGTGAGTGTTGATGCAAAGGAATGAAAATCCTAAGACCAACAATTTTGAATTTTATTGGGATAAAGTAAAATAGTTGGGAATGTTACCCTATTTTTAAATCCTTATTTACATCAAATCAATCAGCTTACAAGTATGACTTACTTATATCTAATGTTTCATTTTTATAGAAAACAAATAAATAATATGAAGTTTACAAAATATGTTGAGGGAAAATCAATTTTGAACAATGTTATAACAATGGAAAGGAAAAGACATAATATACAACAGATGTAGTAAAATCCAAAATGACATAGAAATCACTTTATTGACAAATATCTTTGTATTACAATTTGAAGAGTTTCTTTATAGACTTCTATGAAAATGAGGACCATAAAGACACTTAGAAGTTTAAGATGGTATTCTATTAGAAAAATAGGATTGCAGAGCAATAAAATAAACATAATGCAGAAATAAAACACATAAGATCAATATACAAGAGAGACACCAAATATACATGGTTCACCCAATCTGTTCTATATCCACAGAGAAATTTCCAGTCCTTTTATTAATCTATCCAACAAATGATGGGATACAACCCGCAACACATCCTCTGCAGCTTCCTCTTCACTATCTCATAGTCTCTCTTACACAATCATAGAGATATTTACAATACCACAATATTACCATACATGGTTGCATTACGATTCCTTCCTTTTAAAGAGGGATTACCATGGAAAAATACCTCGGGATACCCAATACCATGGGCCTATAAATTACCCATTATTGACCAAATCATGACTTATGAAATTAGAACGTTTTACAAAGCATTTGTTTCCAAAATTTTCACTAAGGGGGCATTGTCCCCGAACCCCCATAGGTGGGGCTCCCAATTTAGTTCCTTCCCCTTTGGACACCCCATGGTGACTATAGTGGGGGGATCCCCCAACACCCTTGTGTCATGGGATGGGATCCAAACATGACCGAAACATGACCTCTGAATCAAGAAGATCAGGATCCGCAACCAACAATCTCCCACTTGGAGACTAATCACAACAACTCCACCTCTACTACATCTACTGGACTATGCTCCAAACCTTGGACATGTCAAATTTCTTATCTTCACCTTCATGCTTGAAGGTGTTGGAATCCTACGGTATTATGACATTATTGTACATAATGTAAATAGTTTCATTTATGGAAGATGAGGAGCCTTGGAGACTCCAACAAATCTCTTGAATACAAAGTACAAGAGTCTTTTATCTAATGTATAAATAAAGGATTTGGATGATGAATTAATCGAATTTGGGATTTATTACTCGCAATTGGTATTAGAGTTTCCAGGTTGCTTCCATAAATCCTGCCTGTAATGTTATACCATGCATAGCATGTCAGACTGCTCATTTTGTGCCTGCACCCCTCCTCATGCTCGGAGGCCTGCCCTTTGCAAGATTCCTGCCTGCCAGATTAATCATTTTACATCTGCATTCCGCTCTTCCTGGAGTTAACATCTCTCTCATGTAGTGCTAATCCCTTGTTTATCCATCGTGATAAACCATTCTTGCATTTTTGTTGCATACTAATGACCGTAGGAATCTAGGGAAACCCTAATTTTGACGTAGACTCGAACTTTGCGTGGAGTTTGAATGGAGTTGCTACCATGGAGTTTGAATGGAGTTGCATTCATGGATACCGTGAAGTGACTGGAGTATGATGCGTAAGCTATCCCTCTATTTTTTCTCCAAGAGGAGTTGTGATCGAAAGAATGGATTATTTCCACTCTGTCTGCTGCGACTTGAAAGGATATATGAACTCTTTTGAACCTGTATGTTGATGGAGAGCTACATGGAATCCCTATCTTCATAGTTGCGTGAGATGCATCCATGTTTTTTTGAATGACAGCCCAGGAGCTGTGACTGTAACGTCCATGTTTTTGAAGAGAGATTGAGAACTGTGACCATAATTCCATCCTTCTTCAGTAGTGTGACTTCATTTCTTTCCTACGACTGCGTGGAGGCTGAATTCAAGTTGCAAAAAGAAAAATTGAAGTCAGTGCTCGACATCCAAATCCACTGCGATCTCTTTGGGTTTGCGTTGAGACTGTGGAGACCATTGTATCGTGGATCCATTGTATCGTGGAGACCATTGCATCGTGGAGACTGTTGCATATGAGCTATTTTGATGAGTTGTTGATGTTTCGTATACATGAGAGATTGTATTGTGAGATGCAAAAGGTCACGTTTGAGACTATATTGTAAGCTACATGTGAGCTGAAAAGGTGCGTGGGAGACTGTATCGTGTAGTTGCAAAGGGCCACGATTTCCATGAGATGTAAAACAACTTGTAATACATACTTTGCAAACCCTAATTTTGGCGTGGAGGTAAATGGTTTTAAATCCATTTTTTTTCAATCCTAATTATTGCGTGGATAAAGTTTCAGATCAAGGAAAGCCATTTATAATTGCTATTTGAGCTACAAGGTTGCTGCTTGACCTCTCTCAGTGTGAGCTACCTAGGGAGACTCGACCTCATGTGTTGCACATTTGAGTCCTCATCATTTTTTTGACACTAGACTACTACTTCCAAGCTTGAAAGTTTTTATGTGAATGTTTTTTCTTTAACAGAAATAGATAAGAAGCTTTCTATTATAAACAAAGTGGCACTGATAACAAAAAAAGGGAGAAGGATTGCTCCCATCGTAGGACCGATTTCATGACTCCTTGTTCATCCTTTTCCATTCTGTAACAGTCTTGAAACTTCCCTAGTCTGTGCAAACTATAAAACCTAACAAACTTCCCAAGTCGAAAACAACAAAAACAATACATAGATGTGTAATATAGGACATCTTCAGAATACAGTGTAGAGTGCTTCAAAGAGGACAATTATAGCGTTGCTTAACAAAACAAATAGCTCCTGCATAAACCAGACAACGGAAGAGATCCCTGAAACCTGGGGGTTATTGGCCAAAGTACCTTTGCGGGTGAAGTCGCTGTTGATAACCAAAATATGCAAAAAACCAAGGAGTTATGTCTGGAATTTGACCTTTGAATTCGTGGGGAGGTTGCAAATCACAGGTTCTTCGGAATTTCCTTTCACCGTGCCACCTCCATCTGTCCATCCCATGAAGAAATCCCCAATGTCATCCCTCAAATGATCCATTTTTATTCCACAGATTTGATGCCATTGTTAATGTTTTCGAAGCTGCTACCCATGTTAATGGCTGAGACAATGTCTATTTTATCACCCATGTTCAAAGCCCTATCCTGACCATGGAGAACTTCTGAGAGCGTGGTTTGAACGAGGGAGAAGAGGCTAGTAAGGGCCCTCTTCGTCTCCGAATTTTCATAACGCAACATTCTAAGCTGCTCCTACATTTCTTTAAGGATTTTTTAACCCTCCTTCGTATTTGAGCCTCCATACAGACCCATGGGAGAGCTAGGGCCACAGAGTTCTTGTTGTGACAAGGAGGGATACCATTTCCCCTTAATGCCAAGAAAATCAAGGTTACATGAAACATGACCAAAAGGGCTTACCCGGGAGATTGTATTCACCTGGCATTCATCTTGAGATGCAAACACTTTCCGTATGTTCGGAGTCGTGAGGACTTCGTGCTTCCTAATGGTCTTCCTGCACAGTAGGCATTGGGGCAGAGGAGAAGTAAAACAACGGCCAATAGGGGAACCTTGAGTGCTGTAGTCACCCATTTCGCAGAGGATAAGAACCTGTAGTTTCTTCTTCACACAAAGAGCAGCGTAGGATTCATGGACAATGCCTTTGATGCTTCCCCCATAGACCTTATAACATGTCCTCTCCACCTTCTGCATGCTGGACAACTATCTCAGCACAACAACAAACCCCGAGGTCATTAATGCGATGTGAGTGAGGATCATAAGACAGTTGGTAGGAACGTGGCTAATCAAAGTGACCGAATTCAAAATGATGCATTCCACCTTGTTTCTACAATGGTTTTTAAGCCTAGAACCCATGTTCATCAAATAAATTAACACTATGGTACCCATACTTTGTTGTAAACTTTTCGATCACACACCAAAGTGCCACAATTGAGACTTGCTCCCTCACTAGCCAAATTGTGTGCATGCTTGTTGAGTGCATGCAACACATGCTTGAAATCAATAGTATTGAATTATTTAATGATGCAATTTAGAAGGTAATGAGTCTTGTTTGACGGATTCTTCTGGTTCTTTTTAAGCTTTCTTGCTTCACACTGGTGATCAGAAGCGAGTCTCCAAAGACCATCAAATATTCAATACCAATGAGCCTAGCTAGTTGCAGTCCCTTGATTAGATCTAACCATTCAGTGCCATTGTTTTTTTTTTTCAATTCCCCAGGCATACTCAATCTACTTGTTCCCCTTGGAGTAAAAAATGACTCCTCCCGCACCTACGAACCCAGGGTTTCCTTTCGAGGCTCCATAAAAAAACATAGAGCTGCATCCAATGCTCATCCTCCAAGTTTGGAATTCCGAAGGGCTCATTCTAATTTTCCAATTTTGAGTGTTTGGTCTTTTTACAGGTTTGATCCAGTTGAGGGATGGGTTAGGAGTCAAAAAATCAGAGGCCTGTGTTTGCTTCTCCACCGTAAGAGGTTCATTGCTTATGTTAAACATCCCTCTTGTGAAGAGAGCTTCCACCCATAGGGCTTTTGCAGAAGAAAGCACTCTACTTGGGGTGGTGGTTTTCCTTTCGAATATTTATTTGTTTCTCGCTGTCCATATTTTCCAACAAATGTATTTCAGGAGAGCTTCCCAAGATCTAGCGAAGTATGGCTTATGAATGAGAGAACCTTGATAGTAATCCTTCCATTGAGAAAAGAGGTCATTCCAATATGTTGGCATAGTCAGGTGGAAATGTAGGCCTTGGGTAGCATGAGACCAAACCTCTTGAGTGAAGTTGCATTCCAAAAAAACGTGTTCAAGTGTTTCTTCCGAATATTTGCATAGAATACAATGCAAAGGCCCTTCTATTCCTCTCTTCCTCAGGTTCTCTGCAATAAGGGTTTTGCGATGAGACATGGTCCAGAAGAAGGCATTAATTTTTGTCAAACCATCTTTACACCAAACTTGTTTCCACTTTATATCCTTTATTTTATTATGTTTTGAGCCATAAAGGATTCGATAACCTTCTTTTACTGAGTAGAAACCATAATTCCCCTAGCCTCTTCTGTATTTTAGGTGTTTATGCATAGGAGCAGAGCCTTGCAGGGTGTAGAGAAAGGTGTCATAGTCGGTCTTGAGATGATACAGGATTTCTAAGTCCTTCTAGCCAACCCATCTTCTGCTGAGAGACCAGGAGGATAGATCATAAAGAGTGGAGATATTGAATTGGTTTATCCATTTCTTAATATCAGAGAACGCTGGAAAAAATCTAGAGGGGGAGGAAGGTCCTAAAGTGTCTTGCCATATCTTTATCCTCCTCCAATTTCCAAGAATCCAGTAAAGGTTGTCTTGTATGATGAAAGTAGCCATTTTGCATAAATCCCAAATTGGGGAACCACCTCTGCTATGATCTATATCATCTAGGCATCTTCGTCTTGAACCTTTCAGATATTTTCTTTGCATAATATCTTTCCACCATGCTTTGCCACCAGAGACTAGTATCCAGAGAATTTTTGCTCCTAGAGAAAGGTTCATATAATTCAGATCTCTTAGTCCTGCTACACCACAATATTTTGGGCTACACACAGTATCCCAATTGACCAAATGAATTTTTTAGTGCTGGTGGATTTTCCTTCCTGCTACAGGAAGTTTCTTATTTCTTTAGTAATGTCTTGCATAATTCTTTTAGGATCTAAGGAAATTGAGCAAATGTAGGTTGGGTAGGCCAAGAGGATTGCATTGATGAGAACAAGTTTTCCAGCTAGATTGAGCCATCTTGCTCCCTAGGATTTGATTTTGGCCTTGATTTTAACAACAAGCCCTTTCCAATCCGACATCTTTTTTTCCCTCTGAAGATGGGAGTCCCGAGATAGTTAAAGGAATTCCAAGCTGATTTTCCCTCAAAACCAAGGATCCTGTCTATTCTAGCCAAAGTTCCGGGTGGGCAGTTCCAACCATAGAATTTTGACTTAGTTGAATTCACTTTGCCATTAGAGGCTTTTAGGAAGGTGGATATTGCCTCTTTGAACCTTTCGGCTATGATCATGGAGGCACCCCCCAACAAAATAGTGTCATCTGTGAACTGTGCATGGTTGGACGCCTTGACTCCTCTAGCGATCCTTAAGCCTTTTAAATCACCCGAGCTTTGCAGAGAATGAAGATTCCTACTCATGGAATCTGCAACCAAGAGATATAAAAAAGGAGACAAGGGGAAGCCTTGTCTAAGTCCCCTGGTGACTTGGAAGAAGTCGATAGGGATGCCATTCACAAGCAGATCAATCCAGGGACTTCCTATATAGGCTTTGATCCATCTTACAAATATTTTGGAAAAGCCAAATTTGTACATGATTTCAAAAAGAAAAAAATGGTTAACTCTATCAAAAGCGTTAGCCATATCTATCTTAATGGCCATACCTTGTTGTTTTCTTTCCATGCTGGAGTGGATGGCTTCTTGAACGATGATAATGTTGTCTAAAATTTGACGCCCATCTACAAAACCTCCTTGGGAATCTGAGATGAGGGAAGCCATAATTTTCTTCATTCTAGTGGCCAGAATTTTCGATAGAATCTTATAAGATGTGTTACAAAGAGAGATTGGCCGGAATATGTCAATCGATTGAGGGCTTCTATCCTTAGGGATCAGGGACAAAAAGAGGAATTGGTTGCACCACCAATCTTATCTTTCTTCCTGGTCCAATTTAACATTCTTTTAAAATCCTCTTTGATGATATCCCAAGTGGCTCTGTAAAAGTTGATGGTGAAGTCATCTGGTCGAGGGGCCTTGTCTATGCGCAGAGTCCATACAACATCCTTTATTTTGGATTCCATAATAGGCTTTGAAAAATACCTATTCTCACCATCGGAAATAAGAGAAGGGATACCAACTAAAAGATCGGATTGCGCGATGGAATCAATCTCTTCATAATCAGAGTAGAGCTCTCTAAAGTGCTGAAAAATGTGATTTTTGATTTCTTCTTGCCCCGTGATCATAGTCCCGTTCTTTTCTTTGAATTATTTTATAGTGTTGTAGCTAAGCCTGGCCTTGGTTTTCTTATGAAAGTAATCTATATTGTTGTCTCCTGCTTTCAGCCACAGTTACCTGGATTTCTGCCTACACACTTCCTATTCTTGCCTAGCAACGGCTATTATTTTCATATTCAGCTTTCTTTCCCTAGTAAGGAACAAGTTGGTTATCTCTTCCTTCTCCATGTTGGAGTGAAGAGCAGCTAGGTCCTTTTGAAATTGATTTTTAAGAAAACGTGGGTGTCTGAAAGCTACTTTGACCCAACTCTTAAGAGCATACCTTATCGATCTAAGTTTTGATTCCCAGATGAAACTTGGGGATCCATAGCATTGGTGATTCCAAGCATTGTGAATGAGATCCAAATAATTTTCATCATGAAGCCAAATAGGATTAAAACGAAACAGAATGGGACCGAGATTAGCCGGAGCAGACAAAGTCAAAGAAATGGGCTTGTGATCAAAGGCAACTGAGGGCAAAGAAAAAGAGGCAGGTAGAATATATTTCTGAAGGAAAGAGGAACTTACGAGGAATCTATCGACCCGTGTCACTATGTAACCAACACCCAACCTTCTGTTTCTCCATGTAAATTTTCCATTCTTAAGAGGTGGATCCAACAAGTCCAAATCAGAGATTAAGTCTTCCATCTCGCCAAAGGGGTCCCTAAATTCAGTGCCGCCTTGTTTCTCCTCCAATGATTTAACGGTATTGAAGTCTCCAACAAATACGAGATCTTTCCCTCTCAGATCCTCCTTAAGAGAGGAAATCTCACTCTAGAAATATTGCTTGTCCCTGTAATGAGTAGGTCCATAAATGTTACAGATGTAGAGGGATTCAAGGTCATCATTTCCTTGTACTTCCATCAGCAACCAATGTGAGTTGTCTCTGACCGATTTTAAGATGAAATTGTTAGAAAAAAATAGGCTATACCTCCAGAAGCTCCTTTAGAGCTCGCGAATTTTCCTTAGCAGTTCTTCTAGAACAAATGTGAGAGTGCCAAAACCTCCACGTCTGTCATTTTGGTCTCTTGGATTAACAAGATATTTGGTCTTTCGGATTTGATGAATTCTTTTAAATCCTCCACTTTGGTTTGTCCACCTAGACCCCTACAATTCCAAGAGATGGCTTTCATTATTTCTTGAGCAATTGAGATCCTGCTCGGGATCTTCCTTCCACTCTTGCTCATCCTAGACTTTTAGGGATTTGTAGAATATTAGTTTCCTCTAGGATCCTTTTCCTTCCAAGATCTAACTCCCTTTCCACTTCATGTTCCCTATGATACCTTTGATATTTTCTTCCTCTAGTATTCAGTGGCGGTCCTACCTCCTGCAGATCTAGGGATTGGGAGGAAGAGCGCTGAGGAGTGAAGCTCTGCGGGGCGGATTTATTGTGCTTAACCAAATATTCACAAGAGCCTCCTGGCATTAAGGAGCCTTTGGTGACATGTTCATACCATTCCTCTCTTAGAGAGGAGGCAAGAATGCTTTTCATTTCAGGGGCCTCTTGATTTTCTTCGGTTGAGAGATTTTCTAATGATGGAATTTCTCATTCTTCCACATTCAGAGCCTGGAATTGATTACTAGTTGAAGCTTCCTTCCCTTCCTTAGATTTTTCCTTGTTTTTTTTCTGGATGAGACCCATTTTCTAACGGAGCTTTAGGTGGCGTTTTCCTTCCCTTTTTACCCTGTTGCCATCCTTCTTCCTAGTTTTTTCCTGGATTTTCATGAGAATTTTTTGGACAGTTTTTTACAAAATGGCCGTACTCATGGCATTTTTTGCACTTAAATGGGAGTTGTTCATAGTCTACCTTTTGCAGATGTTACCATCCCTCCATACACAAACTCACAACTTCAGGAATACCTTTTTACAAATATACCTCCACGCAGATCCTGGTGTGACAATTCAACATGAAATATCACATAGCTGGAGTAAACCTCACAAATATCACTCAAGAATTGCAGAGAATAAGAAGAAGAAATGAATCAATTATCAGTCATAAAATCAGAAATGGAGAAATCTGCAGTATAATCATACATCAGTTGTAAGCTGGCACTGTGAAAACTGAATACAATGATAAGACTGTCAAGTGAATTCGAATTATCCTAAGTTCATTTGAATTCTCCTCAGTGTGTGGCTTGGATAGCATTGGAGACATCATCCAATAAGTGTTAGTAGTCACAAATAGTCAAAAGTTAGTCAAATGAGTCTAACTAAGTCTAACTGAGCTATGTGAGCACAAATCAATGGATGGAGACTCCAAGGAGGGTGCATGAGGCTGTTAGTAGGTAAAGTGGCACTCCGATAGAGACAACTCGAAGCTACAGGAAGTTAAACTGAGCAATAAATGCAAGAACTGGCCAATCAATGTTGCAACTGACTGTTAGTGATCCAAGTAGTGTAGTAGGGTGCATATGTCATCAAGGTGAGGAAAAAAAGTTGCACTAGGTAGGTAGGAGGGCTACTGAGGGCTGGAAACAGGCTCTAGGGGGCTAAAAATAGGCTCCAAGTGGTGGGGAGACTACCATACTGATGATTGGATGCATGCAAATGCATGCATGATGAATGGATCCATGCAGTATGCATGCATGCATGCAGAATATAAAAAATTATGGTGAGAATATTCCAACACCTCTTCGCAAGCCAAACTATGAGGAATCAACATAAAGAACTAATGGTAGGGCCCTGCTGATTGAGACCAAAGGTCACCCCATACAACGATCTAAGTAAATAAAGTGAGGAAAGAGGGAAAACCCAGTGGGAAGAAATCCCTCCCTCAAAATAGACTGAAGGATGCTAATGTATCATGGCATCACTCACCCCAGAAGGAGGCAAGTGACCTTCTTTACCGAAGAAGGATCGATCGGCAAGAAATGGATCATTGTGTGAATGATCAATGTGAGAAGGGTGAAACCTTCCATTCTGAAAATCAAATCTGGTTCTCCTTTGATTAGTGGATCACCAACAATATCTCCGGAAAATCTAGGATCAATGGCTTCCCATCTCATAAGAGGAGGATCATCGGTTGCAAGATCATCAGGTTCTTTTGGATATGGATCTTCCATTCGCTCATCTTCATTGTCAGGTGCTAGATCTTCATGTTCTTGTGGATCTGGATCTAAAAATCACTCAAAAAGAGCTATATTCCTCTTGGGAAGAAGTGGATCATGCTTCAAAAACATGTGCTTGAGTTATCCAACAATGGATGCAAGCGAATCTGGAGGCTTCATGAACTTGCTCTTCCTACCAAGCATGGTGAGAACAAACCCAAAAATATGAAGATCATTATGGAGCATGTGATTCGAACCAATTGAGGTAGAATAAACTCCATGAATGTGTAGATAGTTATTTGATATATCCTTTGAACTAACATAGGTAATATCATAACCAAATGAACTATGATATGATGATGGTATCTTGGACTTCAAATCAAATCCAAGAATTGATAAATGGTTTCTTATGATCTCCTTTGAACCAGCAGGGGTGAGATCAAAACCAAATGAACCATGACATAATGGTGATGGATTGGACTTCAAATCAGCTCCAAGAATAGAAATATGGTTTCTTATGATATCCTTTGAACCAGCAGGGGTGAGATCAAAACCAAAATCACAAGGATATGCATGAGACTTGAACCCAAGCGAATGATAGTGTCTTCCATCTTCGGTGAAACTATGAAAACATGTGCCAATGACCAAATTGGATTCCATAGGAACCATTTCATCAAGGAGGCCGAACGCATCACCTCCAAAATCAGATTTTACCTCCAAAATACTTAGTAGGTCATCATCTTGCACATCAACAGGCTCATGGGAAGTAGAGATTTTGAAAGTCTCTTCAACTTCTAGAGTAGTAGCTTAAATCTCTTGCTCAGAATTAGAATCAGAAGATGGATCAATTCCATCAGTGGTTTTACTTTCATTCCATAGCCTACTCTCTTCATTTGCATGTGTGTGAAGAACAGACTGTTTGGAGAGAGGTAGAAAGTGAGAGAACTCATAGAGTTTCAAATTGTGGTTTGCAACACCTTTTGCAATGATATTTCCTAAAACCATGTCTCTTATTTCGACTTCATCTTGAACAAATTCATCATGAGAGATGATAGAGGCCGAATCATGAATAGAGAGAGCACTTGAGGTAGTACTACTGTGCTTGTTTTCCAAATGGCTAACATCATCCTCTTCCTTCTTTCCAAATAATCTATCCAATATTGTCCAGTTATCACTTGGATGTTCTATAGGATCAATGAGGCACTCCATATTGGAAAGCATAGTACATATTGCTGCTGAGGCTCTGTCACAATCATCTAGCCAATCTTCTTCCTCTTCATAGGAAGCAAAATCTCTCTTAACACCAATACACATATAGAAAAGAACACATCTCTTCAGATATGCTATCATCTTTGGTTTCCATTTTTCATAGTTGTATGAAGAGAGAGAAGGATCTACTTTTAGATTCATGGAAGCTATTGTTGTATTTGAATCTACTGTTGCAACTGCAGAAAAATTTGAAACTGCTGCAACTATAGGAAACTACTGCAACTGCAGAAAACTTCGAATAACCTACAAAAACAATGGAGATCCATAGTAGCTGCTGAATTCGAATCTGTTGAAAATGGATTCGAATGATGGAATACACCTGCAAAACAAATGAAACTGTTGATGGAGATTTTATACAAATCGAGAGAAAATTTCCTTAGGATAATGAGCATATGTGACTGGATCCTTCACACCTAGCTAGACCTCACTGGATTGCTCCAGTGAATTCAAGACAATTGCACCAGGAATTTTTGTGGAAATCAAGAGGCTTCCGATGCTCAATGAAAGACAACTGCTCAATGAATTGTTGCAACTGCTGCAATGGCTGTAGCTGCTACTAATGCAATTCGAATAGCTGACACCAACTCTAATACCATGTGACAATTCAATAGGAAAGATCACGCATCTAGAGTAAGCCTCACAAATCTCACTCAAGAATTGCAGAGAATAAGAAGAAGAAATGAATCAATTATCACTCATAAACTTAGAAATGGAGAAATCTACAGTATAATCATACGTCAACTATAAGCTGGCACTGTGAAAACTGAATACAATTATAATATTGTCAAGTGAATTTGAATTAGCCTAAGGTCATTCAAATTCTCCTCAGTGTGTGGCTTGGATAGCATTGGAGACATCATCCAATCAGTGGTAGTAGACACAAATAGTCAAAAGTCAATCAAATGAGTCTAATTGAGTCTAACTGAGCTATGTGAACACAAATCAAGGGATGGAGACTCTAAGGAGGGCGCATGAGGCTGTTAGTAGGTTAAGTGGCACTCCGATATAGACAACTAGAAGCTACAGGCAGTTAAACTGAGCAATAAATGAAAGAACTAGTCAATCAATGTTGCAACTGACTGTTAGTGATCCAAGTAGTGTAGTAGGGCTCATATGTCATCTAGGTGAGGAAAAAAAGGTGCACTAGTTAGGTAGGAGGGCTACTGAGGGCTGGAAACGGGCTCTAGGGGGATGAAAATAGGCACTAGGTGTTGGGGAGACTACCATACTGATGACTAGATACATGCAAATGCATGCATGATGACTGGATGCATGCAGTATGCATTCATGCATGCAAAATATAAAAAATGATGGTGAGAATATTCCAACACCTGGCGCATGAGAACATAATCCCTTTTGGTTCCACCTTATCAATGTACTTTCTTATAGAATTTCCAATTGCTTGAAGAGATTCATCGTTCCAGTAGTGCAACGGAAGGTGTGGGAGGCGAACCCAAACCAGAACCACTGAGGGGACATCCTTTTCTAGATCAAAGGCTAAAATCCAAGGATTTAAATACAGTCCACAAGGGCCCATGAAGTAAGGTCCACTCCAAAAAATAATATCTCTATCTTCCTTATTTTCGAACAGGAAGGTGAAAAACCCCTTCCCGCAGAAACAGTGTTGAAGACCTCCAGAGATAAAAGGCATCCATTTTTTGTTGATCTAAGATTCCATGGTTTTTGGAGAAGGCCAAATCCCAATGAACTTCCCAATTAGTCCTTTCTCACTCAAAGTGAAGGATTTCAATATTGAAGCGGCATACATGATCTGAATGCAAGGAGCAACAACCCTCTTGATAAAACCATTACCAGAATCAAGGGAAGGAGAGGGAGGAGAAGGCGTAGAAGCCACTAAGGCCCTGAAATCCTCGTCCAAGATGCGCCCCCGATCCTATGGATTCAAAGGAGGATCCATGCCCAGGATCAGGACTCAGGAGGATCTGAGTAAGCTCACGGTAGCTTGTAGTAGCTTGCGACCAGTTGAACCCTAACCGTCATGTGTAAAATATTGTCATCAAAGTTGTTGTCGTTCCTCGATGGACAATTATGATCCAAATTTTTTAGTTTTTATGTGAATGTTAATGGTGCTATATCATTGTATTGTCAAGGAAGAATGTAATTTCATCCTTAATGAAGATTGGAGTTAGCATTGAGGGTAAAACTTATATGTGATATTGATTCAAAAGTATATGTAATAGTATTCTAGGGAGTGCTGTAGAATAGGAGTTGCATAATCAAATTGTAATAAGAAGCATTTTGTAAAGAAGGTGTTGAATATTGTAACTTCTAAGAATATTATATTTGTACATTATTATTCCGGAGATGTTCCATCCCTCCGAGGTGACTCTAATATGTATCCGGAGATGTTTATTCCTCCGAGGAGTTGTGGTAACTAGGGTTATTAGACCCACCATGTGGGGGTCATCCCTAATATTATATTTTTGGGGTTATTAGACTTCGTCAGGAGAGGTTGGCCCCATTAGGGATTTTAGTCAGTTGAGGATTAGTATAAATAGAGGAGGAGAGCTCCTCATTTGATACACTCACTCACAACTCAGAAAAGTAGCGCACTTGTCTGAGAGGTCTGCATAGGAGTTGGAGAAGGAGGTTAAGTCTTGGAGCACATCTTGTATTTTGGTTGATCATCTTATTGAGGAAAGCTTTGCTGGGTTTTCTACCCCATGAGGGTTTCCCAGGGTATATTCTGTGTCTATCTTGTGATTATGTTTCTTTCAGTGATCTTGCTAGTCTATTTGGTTTAAACTTAACATGGTATCAGAGCTAGACTGAAGATGACATCTTTCACAAGGTAAGAATCTCTCTCTCTCTCCGGTGAAGTTTAGGGTTTCAACAAAAAGTTGGTATTGTTGAATTCTGATTACATGGCTGGATATCCCTTCTCAAGACCAATATTTTGAGCCCTAGATTGAACTTTTTGGTTGGGTAGAACTCTGGGAAAGTCAAATCCTAATTCTACCAAAAGTGCGATAAACCAGAAATTGGTTTCAGCAAAAAGTTGGTATTGTTGAATTCTGATTACATGGCTGGATGGCCCTTCTCAAGACCAACCTTTTGAGCCCTAGATCAAACTTTTTGGTTGGGTAGAACTCCGGGAAAGTCAAACCCTATTTCTACCAAAATTGCGATAAACCAGAAATTCTGTCCCAGGATCCAGAAAAGTAAAAAGGTAATATTTCCAGGTAAGTACTACTCTGTCTCTTAGACTCCCCCAAGAGAAGATGGCTCCAAACACCAAGCTTGAAGACAAGCTAGAAGGTATAGAGAATTTTCGGGCATGGAAATACATAATTGGTCTCATTCTTGAAGAGAATGATCTTGTTCATTATATCAAGGATGAAGTTGCAGAACCGGAAGGAGATGAAGCCAAAGAAAAGCATAGGAAGGATTTGATTAGGGCAAAGAGAATCATAGTTGATTCTATTAAAGACCACTTGATTCCCCAAGTGGCCTCCAAGAAGACTCCAAAGGAAATGTATGATGCCCTAGGAAGAATGTATGAAGGAAAGAACATCAATAGGAAGATGAATCTAAGGACTCAGTTGAAGAATACCAAGATGCAAAAAGGAGAGTCCATTCAAGACTACTTCTCAAGGGTCTCTCTAATCAAGGAACAACTAGATGCCATTGGTGATACTCTTGATGAAGATGAACTTGTGATGACTGCTCTAAATGGTCTCACTAGACCCTGGGAATCATTCATACAAACTATGTGTGCCAGAAAAGAAAGCATGAAGTTTGATGTAGTATGGGAGGATTGTGTTCAAGAAGAGGCTAGGGTAGCCAACAGAGAGGCTCTTCTCAAAGAGGATGATCAAGCCTTAGCCACCCACACCAAAAGAGGTAAGAAGGGTCACTTCAAGAAAGTGAACCACAAGAAGTCTCAAACCTCTCATAGATTCAAAAGGAAAGGAGGAACAAACTCAGAAAGAGATCTCTCCACAGTCTAATGTTATAATTGTTTTAAACTAGGACACTATGCTAGAGACTGTACTCTTCCAGAAAGGAATAAGAAGAAGTTTGTTCACAAAAGACATCATGCACATATGGCAGAGGATGAGAGTGAAGAAGAAGTAGAAGAAGAAGAAGAAGAAGAGGAAAGGCCTCAAAAGAAAAGATCTAAAGTAAAGAGAAAAGATCTAGAAGAATATGTCCTATTCTCTGCACTCTCTAGATCTGTGTCTCCTGGAGAAGATACATGGCTCATTGATAGTGGTGCTTCAAAACACATGTCAGGTCAAAAGAAATCTCTCTCAAGACTTGAAGAAAAGTCTTCCCCTCAAAAGGTATCTCTAGGAGATGATTATCAATATCCCATCAAGGGGAATGGTGAAGCAAGCTACAAGCTTGATTTTAGAACACCCTTGAAAATGAAAGAAGTTTTATATGTACCAGGTTTAAAGAAGAACCTACTCTCTATCTCAGCACTAGATAAGAAAGGTTTCAGAGTGGCTTTCATAGATGGACAAGTACTCATGTGGTCCAAAGGAAAATGAATCAAAGATGCAGTTATCATTGGTGAAGAAGAAGGAGGTCTCTATAAACTCAAGCGTCATCTAGAAGCTGCCCTTGCTCATGAAGTTTCTAGCCCCAGTGAGTTATGGCATAGAAGATTAGCTCACATTAACTACAAAGCCTTACCCTATGTAAGCAAGGTGGTCATAGGATTACCAAATTTGAAGGCTGATCATGATGGCTCTTGTAAAGGATGTAAGAAAGGGAAGAATGTCAAGAACCCCTTTCCAAAGAGTGAAACAAAGACTAAGAACATTTTGGAGCTAATACACTCAGATGTATGTGGACCAATGCCCACCACTTCTCTCAGTGGGTTTGAATACTATCTTTCATTCATTGATGACTATTCAAGGAAAACTTGGATATACTTCCTAAAAGGTAAGAATGAAGTCTTTGGAAAATTTAAAGAGTTCAAGGCTCTAATAGAAAATCTCTCAGAAAAGAGAATCAAGATTCTCAGAACAGATAATGGCGGAGAATATACTTCAAAGGACTTTGAAGACTTTTGTAAAGAAGCTGGAATTAAGAGGGAACTAACCACTCCCTACAATCCCCAACAAAATGGGGTGGCTGAGAGGAAAAATAGAACTATCATGGAAGCTGTAAAGACTATGATACATGACCAAGATCTTCCCATGTATCTATGGGTTGAAGCAGCTAAGACAACAGTATATGTGCAAAATAGACTATCTCATAGTGCTCTTGATTTCAAAACTCCAGAAGAGGTGTTTACGGGAAAGAAGCCTGAGGTAAGTCATCTTAAAATATTTGGGTGTCCTGTGTACATCCACATTCCAAAAGAAAAGAGAACCAAGTTGGATCCTTCTGGTAAGAAGGGAATATTTGTTGGTTATTGTGAATCATCCAAAGCCTTCAAAATCTACATACCAGGTTTTCATCATATAGAAATAAGTAGAGATGTATCATTTGATGAAGAAACAGCTCTCAAGAAATCCAGGAAGTGCCAACTTGAAGAAATCTATGAAGAAGATACATCTCCTAGGATCACAGAAGCTGTGCACATCCCTGAAGATGATTCACCAGAGGTTCATGACATGTTGGAACCACAAGAACTTCCTATTACAGATTTATCTAAGAAAAGAAGGCCAACATGGGCTAGAGATATTATTCAAGGAGCTGAAAGATATGGAGCTCCTGAAGGCTCTACTAGAGAAAGAAAGAAACCAAAGCTAGTGTCCAACTATATGGCCTTGATGTGTGATCTTGTGGATCAAAAACCTACTAGCTATGAAGAGGCATCTCAAAAGAAAGAATGGGTAGAAGCAATGACAGAAGAATATCAGTCAATAATGAAAAATGATGTTTGGGATATAGTTCCCAAACCAAAAGATAAAAGTGTGGTTTCTTCCAAATGGATTTTCAAGATAAAACATGCTGCAGATGGTAGCATTGAAAAATACAAGGCAAGATTTGTAGCCAGAGGATTCTCTCAGAAGGAGGGAATTGACTACGAAGAAACATTTGCACTAGTTGCTAGGTATAATTCAATTAGAACTATCATGGAACTTGCATCTATGATGAAGTGGAAATTACACCAAATGGATGTTAAGACAACTTTTCTGAATGGTGTAATTGAAGAAGAAGTGTACATAGAACAACCACAAGGGTTTGAGGTTAAAGACGGAAGAACTCATGTATGCAAACTGAAAAAGGCATTATATGGGTTGAAGCAAGCTCCCAGGGCTTGGTACGGAAGGATTGACAATTTCTTAACTAGCATGGGTTTTACCAAGAGTAAAGCTGATCCAAATCTTTATCTCAAAGTAATGGATGATGAACTAGTTATACTGTTGTTATATGTAGACGATCTATTTCTAACCGGAAATGAGAAACAAATTATTGAAAGCAAGAAGAAGCTTTCTTCAGAATTTGAGATGAAAGATCTCAGATTAATGCACTACTTCTTAGGTCTAGAAGTATGGCAAGAACCAAAAGGAATATTTCTAAATCAAGGAAAGTATGCTGTGGAAATTTTAAAAAGGTTTGATATGTTGGAGTGTAAATCCATGGCCACTCCCATGGACTCCAACTTGAAGTTATTAGTTAATGACTCATGGGAACTAGTGGACCTAACTCTATATAGACAAATCATTGGGTCATTGATGTATTTGACAAATACTAGGCCAGATATATGCTTTGCTGTAAATACCCTAAGTCAGTATCTTGTAGAACCTAGAAAGGTTCATTTAATAGCTGCAAAGCATGTAATGAGGTACCTAAAAGGTACATTAGATTTTGGTCTATATTATCTTGGAGGTCATGAACTCAGATTACATGGTTACTCAGATTCTGATTGGGCAGGAAGTGTCTCAGATAGAAAGAGTACATCAGGTGGATGTTATGGTCTTGGATCTGCCATGATCTCATGGTTCAGCAAGAAACAAACTAGTGTGGCTCTCAGTACTACTGAAGCAGAATATATAGCTACTTGCTCTGCCAGCTGTGAAGCAGTATGGCTTCGAAAACTATTATCTGAAGTGTTTGACTTAGAAATGGATCCAACTGTGATTATGTGTGACAATCAAAGTTGCATTAAGATGACAGAAAATCCTGTATTCCATGACAGGTCAAAACACATTGAGATCCGATACTTTTATATATGAGATATGGTGCAGAGAGGAGCTATCAAGCTCGAGTATGTGAGCACTGAGGATCAAATTGCTGACATCTTGACCAAACCTCTGTCTCGAGTAAAATTTGAATACTTCCGAGACAAGCTTGGAGTAGTTCAAAAGGACCGTTCTCGAAAGGGGGAGTAGTATTATCTCTGTTGATGAGTTTGTCTCATCAACAACAAAGATCGTTGATGAGGATACCTGTCTACTACACTTGGATACTCAGATATATTTAGATTTAGGACTCTTATATTTCTTTTGATGCTAGATGTATTAGTGAGAATACATGCTTTTGATGATAGATGTATTAGTGAGAATACATGCTTTTGATGCTAGATGTATTAGTGAGAATACATGCTTTTGATGATAGATGTATTAGTGAGAATACATGCTTTTGATGCTAGATGTATTAGTGAGAATACATGCTTTTGATGCTAGATGTATTAGTGAGAATACATGCTTTTGATGATGGATGTATTAATGAGAATACATGGGAGGATTGCATCATCCTTGAACACAAGTTCTAAAGTGAGCCGTAGACAAGTGTCTCTGAGAAAGAAGAGGGATTGTATCATCCTTGAACACTTGTTCTAAAGAGAGCCATAGATGTATGTCTTCGAAAATGAAGTCCTTGGTGGACATGAGAGGATTGGATCGTCCCTGGACTTCAGTCCTAAAGAGAGCCATAGAGTTGATGTCTCCGAGAATGAAGTCCTAAATGAACAGGTAGGGGATTGCATCTTCCCCAGACCTCGGTCCCAGAATTGAGCCGTAGACTGATGTCTCCAAAAATTGAAGATAGGACTGCATCGTCCCTGAACTAGGTTCAAAATGTACATGAGGACTGCATCGTCCATGAACTGGGTTCAAAATGTACGTGAGGACTGCATCGTCCATGAAATGGGCTCAAAATGTACGTGAGGACTGCATCGTCCATGAACTGGGCTCAAAATGTACGTGAGGACTGCATCGTCCATGAACTGGGTTCAAAATGTACGTGAGGACTGCATCGTCCATGAACTAGGTTCAAAATGTACGTGAGGACTGTATCGTCCATGAACTAGGTTCAAAATGTACGTGAGGACTGCATCATCCATGAACTGGGTTCAAAATGTACGTGATGGGATTGCATCGTCCCTAGACATGAGACTTGTCTTAAAGTGATAAGGACTGATCATCCTGGAACTTGATCTGGATTGTATCATCCATGGACCTATGTCCTAAAGAGAGCAGGATTGATCATCTTGTAAACTGCTGATCGTGTGATGACGATGCTGCTGATCGTGTGATGACGATGCTGCTGATCGTGTGATGACGATGCTGATGATCGTGTGATGACGATGTTGCTGATCATGTGATGACGATGCTGATGATCATGTGATGACGATGCTGATGATCGTGTGATGATGATGCTGCTGATCGTGTGATGACGATGCTAATGATCGTGTGATGACAATGCTGATGATCGTGCGATGACGATGCTGATGATGGTGATGTTCCAGTAACTGGTTGAGTTACTGATAATGATGAATTGAAGAAAGCTTCCGATGATTTATAGATGTATCGTGTATGATGTAGTTGACGACTCCTTGCTCTTGCAGATGTTGTTATAATATCCTTCTCATTAAGGGGGTGTGTTGAATATTGTAACTTCTAAGAATATTATATTTGTACATTATTATTCCGGAGATGTTCCATCCCTCCGAGGTGACTCTAATATGTATCCGGAGGTGTTTATTCCCCCGAGGAGTTGTGGTAACTAGGGTTATTACACCCACCATGTGGGGGTCGGCCCTAATATTATATTTTTGGGGTTATTAGACTTCTCCAAGAGAGGTCGACCCCATTAAGGATTTTAGTCAGTTGAGGATTAGTATAAATAGAGGAGGAGAGCTCCTCATTTGATACACTCACTCACAACTCAGAAAAGTAGCGCACTTGTCTGAGAGGTCTGTACAGGAGTTGGAGAAGGAGGTTAAGTCTTGGAGCACATCTTGTATTTTGGTTGATCATCTTATTGAGGAAAGCTTTGCTGGGTTTTCTACCCCATGAGGGTTTCCCAGGGTATATTCTGTGTCTATCTTGTGATTATGTTTCTTTCAGTGATCTTGCTAGTCTATTTGGTTTAAACTTAACAGAAGGGAGCAAAAATTTAAATCTACAACCTCATATCCTTTCTCCCATGTATTCTGCTTAAAAGTTGTAGGTTCAAGTGCAAGCTGCAGAAAATGCATTCATTAGCAAATAGTTTGTGCGACTTTCACTAGAAAATATACTTATCTAGAATGGTCAAGGAATATCAAGGCTAGATTCATCTACAATGATCTTTTGGATGGCATCTGTGAAGGAAAAACCATTCTCACCGACAAAGGCACAATCATCATTTCAGATCCAAAACCCCCAACATCAGAGATATAACTTGTTGTCTAGAAGACTAGAGACTAGAAATCCTTAGCCGTGATCTCTGCTACTATCAATAAAAAGGTGAGCCAACATATAATTCCTGCAAAATCATGCTTTGAATCTTTGAATACTTTAAAAGATTTGTATGACTCTCACTTTGAAATGGAAGTGATTCAGCTAATGTTAAAGATATTTAGTTTGGATGTAATGGATAATGGTCATATGTTGGTTGCATATGAGATCAAATCAATCATGCACAAGATTCAAGCCTCTGGTATGAAACCAGACCTTCCACTTGCAGCATTTGCAAAGTCCCGCTATCCTAATCACTCCAAATATCTTGAATCTCTGCAAGAAAGTGACAAGTTCAAAGACCTCACTTTTGACACCCTGGTTTTGGAAAGAAGACAAATGAGAATACTAGAGAATCTCTTTCTTTTGCTAAAAAAGAAAATAGCAAGCCCAAATATCCCTCCAAGGGAGAAAGCAGCAAAAGAGGCATAGGAAAAAGAAATTTCATAGGTAGAGGAGGAAGAAACAACTCAAGTAAAAGCTCAGATCTAAAGTGCAAGCACTATGGTAAGATTGGACATGAATAAAATTAGTGTCGAGATTCTTGGGACTCCATCAAAGGAAGACTTAAACATAATAAAGAAGACAATAATAAAAACCAAGAGGCTGGTAAATCCCCTGAATCTGCTCATTGTATTGTTCAATTTGTAATCTTGGAATTATTAAGATAACCTCTCTTTCATTTTACAAAGATTGTTGGCTGCTTGATATTGGTGCAACATCTCATATGAATTTTAGAAAATATTGTTTTGAAGAACTGAATGACATTGTAGATGGCATAGTGTACTTTGCAGACAAATCTAGCCTCAAACCAGAAGGAATTGGCTCAAATAGACTTAAGCTTCCTGGATTCCCTGATTTTATGTTAAAGAATGTTCTCTATCTTCAAGAGTTGTATAGAAACTTGTCCTTAGTGTAGATTCAATGGCAAGGCCATTCCATCCATATGTTTCATCGAATTGTAGAGATAAGAAAGTCCTCTGACAACAAGGACATCATGATCGGCTATGAAGATGGACAGTTGTTGAAGTTGAGAGGCTCTTCTGCAAGAGTTCAAAACTTTTCCTATCTCTCTCAGCATGAAGAAGGTAATATGTCATCCATTTTACTATGGCATGCTAGATTTGGTCATCTGAATTATAAAAGACTTTGTTTGTTAAGAAAGAATGGTGTATTTGGTTTTCCCACCATTCCTTATAAGAAAAAGAACAAATGTGATGCGTGCATTCTAGGAAAACATAATAAGCAGTCATTTCAAGAGTCTAAATTAAGAGGATGTAGAAAGTTAGATCTAGTGCACTCTGACTTATGTGCCCCCATGCCAATGTATTGTGCAAATGGTAATAAGTACATCATGACTTTTGTTGATGACTATAGTAGAATGTGTTGGGTAAAATACTTGTCGAAGACAAAATCTGAAGCATTTTAAATTTTCAAGGATTTTCATGCATGGATAGAAAATCAAGCACAAATACGTATTGGTACATTTCAGTCTGATAATGGTAAAGAATATACTTCTAGTGCATTTTAATACTATCTTTGCAAACATGGGATTACACATCAAACTTCATTTCCCTATAATCCCCAACAAAACAGTGTAGCAAAAAGGATGAATAGAACCTTAATGAATACAACACGCTTAATGTCAATTCCCGCTAGCTCACTCAGTTAAGGTGTGGGTTTCGTCAGCAAGGCGACCCGAGTTCAATTCCCCTCAGGGGTGACTTAGTAGGGAGGAAACACCCAAAACTGAGTGAAGTTGAGGTTGGTGCGGTCTAGGTGGGTCCAATCCCTGGGTGATTTTGATGGCTTAGATGCCCCTGGGTCGTGGTTTCTCATACCATAGGCCACTCTCGCAAGTCAGGGAGATTCAAGAAAAAAAGAAGAAGAATACAACACTCTCAATGATGTTTTTCAAAAATGTGAAGTTGATGGTTTAGGGTGATGCAGTAATATGTGCAGCGTATTTGAGAAATACAATTCCATATCATGCTCTTGAAGATAAGGACCCACATGAAATGTGGATTGGCCACATTCCTTCGGTTAGGCATATCATGATTTTTGTTTCCCACTTGCTATGCCTTAATACCAAAGGAGAAACTTTAGAGACTTCTTAGGGTACTCAGAAACTTCTAACGGATATTGTCTTTATGATGAGGTAAACAAGAAGTTTGTTTTTTCCAGAGATGTCATTTTTCTTGAAACTAATAAAAATGACCAGTCTATTGAAAGACAATTTGATCGTCTAGAGAATTTTTCCCATCTAAGGACATATTATGAATTTGATAATGAAATTCCACATCTTGAAGGGGGGATCCCTATCTTGGATCAATCTATGGAATTTCCTTTTGAAGCAACACCAACACCCCCTCATGAATAAAATCATGAAGAACAAGTTCCTGCCACTTCAACTGAATATGAGACTCAATTGGATGATGTGATCGAGAGGATTGGAATATTGAACCTTGAAAAGAATGAAGCACCACTAGATGATCAACCTAGGACTTCAAGGAAGATTCTGAAATGGGACACAAAGACACTTAAAAGTGTCCATTTAGATGAAGTTGGAAATATGGGAATGAGAAGCTCAACCAGACAATAATATGGAGGAAATTTAGATAACTCAAGTGATGACATGGATTTCTCATTTGATTATGAATTGATTTTTTTTGCTAAATTTGAACCAACTTCCTTTGAAGAGGTTGCTACTCGTGATGAGTGGAAAAAATCCATGCATCATGAGTATGGTGAACTCATGAAGAATGGAACCTGGAAGCTGGTTGACCCTCCAATCGAAACCAAACCAATTAGAAGTAAGTGGGTATACAAGAAAAAATACAAATCATATGGATCAATTGACAAGCACAAAGCAAGGCTTGTGACGAAAGGCTATGCACAAAAAGAAGGAAATGACTATGAAGAAATGTTCTCCCCCATAGAAAAATGGGGCACCATCTGTACTATACTCTACTTGGATACGCAAAATGGATGGAAATTTCATCAAATGGATGTAAATATATCATTCTTGAATGGATACTTGAAATAAAATGTCTTCATGTCTCAACCAGAAGGTTTTGTTGTGAAGGGACAAGAACACAAGGTATGTAAACTTGTTAAGTCCTTGTATGGCCTGAAACAAGCACCTCGAGCATAGTATGCAAAGCTAACCGAGAATCTTCTAAATATTAATTTCAAACATTATAATCTTGATGATGCAACATTGTTTGTAAATAAAGTTGGACTATTTGTTGTGTTTATTGTAGTATATGTAGATGACCTTTTGTTGTCATGGAATAATGAAAGTTATATAACATCCATAAAGAAAGATTTAAATAAAGGATTTGAAATGACTGATCTAGTACATCTTCACTACTACTTAGGAATTGAAGTGACTCAACATCCTAAGTACATATTCATCTATTAGAAGAATTATATTGGAGAATTGCTGAACATATTTGGTATGACAGACTGCAACCCACTCTCAACTCCAATGGAACAAAAGCTAAAGCTAACATCAAGTGAAGGAAAAGAATTTGAGGATGTGACCAAGTAGCGACATCTTGTAGGAAGCTTTATCTACCTTTCCACTACTAGAACAAATATTTCTTATGTTGTTAGTATTATTTCACGGTTCGTGCACAAACCTTCTCAAGGACATTGGTCTACTGCAAAAAGAGTTCTGAGATACTTGCAAGGGATTGAACACTTTGGACTTAAATACTCTAAGGTGGAAGACTTCAAAATCATTAGGTACTTTGATTCAGAGTTTGTAATGTCCCCCATTTTGACCCTTGTAATATTTTGGGCTACAATGTAAATAATGTATGCATATTATGTATGATTTTTAATGTGGAGCTCAATGCCAAGGCCCCGCTAGTGAATGCTCGATCTAGAAGAGGCAAGTATTTGATATTATGCTACCCATGTGCTAGTGAACCATGGGAATTGTAAATATGCATTTTAATATAAAAGCCCACAACTAGCTATGGAATGCAACAAGAGATGGGGGCATGATGTTACAAGGTGTTGGGAGAGAAATATTCAAACCCTTGAGCCAATGAAGTCAAGACAAGTGTCAATGAGAGAACCCATCAACCATCAACTACCCATGTTGACTTTGGTGCCCAATCATTCATTTCTCCCAAGAGTTGGGTGAAATAGTTAATGCCTTGGGGATTGGGGAGGTATGGCTATCCAAATTCAAGTATGGGAAAACCACCCTCATGGGAAATCGTGTTTCTCCTTCCTGGGAAAGAAAACACCCACGAATTGCCTTCCCAAGCCATTATTCACGATTAGTTCTGCTCTCTCAGGTTTTTGGAGCTTGCTAAGCATTTCTCTCATGGAGTACGCTGTAAATTCACTGGTTTTCAAGCTGAGAAGGGCATTTTTGTGATGGCTAGACTATGGGGAAAGAGGAGAATCCATTGGGAAGCTCAATAGATAAGTTTGATAGCTTGTTGTTTCCATTATTGTTGTAAAAACGTTTTTGAATTTCCAGATTTGGTTTCATTTGTGGAAAAATCGTTTTTGTGCACCCTGCTGCCAGTTACTGACTATGTGAAGGTCGTTTTGGCCCTTGAATTCCCAAGCCTTTTCCCTCTCATGCAGTCTGAGTTAGTTGGGGCTTTTCCCATCATGTTTTTCACCTATCTCCTGCATTTTCCATGCCTGGGAACTCGTTTTTGTATTGCCTAATGGCTAGGAAGAAGTGTAACATACCCTTTAAGTTGGAAAACATTTTGTGTTTAGAAACATTATGATAACTTTTATTGTAAAGTTTATATTGGACAGGTGTCCAAGGATGACTATAATTTGCACAATATATTATTATTTAATAAATAAAATAGGATACAAACACCTAAGAGGACTGTTGAAAGAGTGGTTACTGATCCACTAGGTGGAATGGAATCTGGGGTAGAAGGCAATGGACAAGTGGCAGCATTATGATGCAACTAACTAGCTGTTGGTATGGGACAACTCCCTTGAAATGTGGTCATAGTGCCCTGAAAGATGGGACTGGATCTTAAGGCTCATTTATTCCAAACTGACCACTAAAAGACCTAGGCAGTCTATATAATAGCCATCAAATATTGAACTGAGGTTCATCACTTTTCCTGACGAGGAAATTTACCTTGGGGTTTTGCTGTGTTTTCACCCAAGAGATTTGATGAGGGGATATGTTGTTGTTGATCATGTTGTGAGTCTGTCAAACTCTTATTGAGTTCAGGAGGTTGTTGCTGAGTGTAGAAGGCATTTTTCAGGAGGTTGATACCGAGTGGAGAAGGTATTTTTGAGTGCCTTGCTTCTACACAGATTCCACCCACTTATTGGATCAGTAAGCAGGATCGGGGGTTCATTAGAAGTCAGCAGTTGAGCTACTTCTTCTGAAGTAGGTTGGGAGGAACATGCCTCCTTGGGTGTTTGTCGTCCCTACCGTCAGTTACAGGTTCTATTGTCTTATCTTTTTTGTTTTTAATTTCTATTATCTATTTTGCATATTACAGTTTTGTTGTTTATTAAATTTTCACCGTTTAATTCATAAGTTATTTAAGTTTCCTGTATAAGTTAATAATTCTATATAAATGTGAAATGATTGAATAGAATGGTTTCTGTATTTTTTCCCATGCAAAAAGGAACATCATCGTACTCCAGTACAGAAACATATTAAAAATAGATAAGTCTGATAGGAAATAAGCCAAGTGAATGAGAAGATTAAATTATATGATTTCTCAAGTTTCTACCTTCTATTAAATTCCTGTACTTATATTTCAGTACTTAATTATTAACTATTCTTAGTTAACAGTATTCATAAGTTTATATACAATATTCTGTTTATAATTATCTCTGATTTCAAAGTAATTATATTTTTGTTCTAACAGTATAGGATTATTTTATCTATACTCAGCAGTTAAGATGTTATGGTTTACACTAGGATAAATAAAGATTTATTTTCAAAATATAGCAGAATGATATTCTTCTACAGACATCAAGTATTTCCTTTTATTTCATGCTCACATTCATACATTTATTTATATCATATTCACACACTGAAAATCCAGGCATTTGTTATTTCTGCCAAAACCATAAACAGAGTTATCAATCACTAGTTATAGTAAACATTTCAATTTCAACATCATTACTGTAAATCGAATAGATAGATTTAAAATATCATCTCCAAGGTTTAAAATAATATATAACTGAAGGATTTTATTGATATCTAAACATATCAACAGCCATCATCACTCCATACATTCTAAACTTACCTAAACCCTAAATCTTGACAGGTTCATAGTTGTATTACTTAAACATTAACACAGTCGAAATGGAGGCATTGGCCGAAACCTATTACATATTTACAAACAATTTAGTGAACGCAGGTTTATGCCAAGAACTCATCTCAGAGCTTAGTTCAATCTTTTTATTTTCAAAATTAAGGGCTAAACCCTAGCACAGGAAACACTTCCTATTTTCTTTAAGACGCAGCAACAACATTATAAACAAAATGAAGCACATACAGGCCATGAGCCTTATCAACAATTCATTTATCATTTGTTCTTTTAAATCAAATAGACATATCTTTCAACCATCAATTTATAGCCAAGTTAAACACAGAGGTTACCAAAAGGGTTCCATTACTTTTCCCATATCTATAACTTCTTTTCCATTAAACCCTAAATGCAAGATTTAGTTACAAAATAAACAAACTTCACACAGGCCGTAGCCTTACATAGATATAATTTATCTAGCCTGTAACAATAGACATATCGATTCACAGACTTAAACACTTGCATTTTAAACCTTAGCCATATATAAAAGAAAAACGATAACAGTGGTCGTGAAACACCATGAAGTACATTATTCAAGTATGAGGGTAAAACCCTTGTTATAAAAACATTGTAAGCACGGCTATTGCCTTATGGGTCGAGGTACATCCTCCCCATTATTTTAAAATAGAATGCAAACCCTATATCTATGTTTTACAAAACTCGATGAGTTACAAATACAACAGACAAAATAGCACACAGTCGAACATCATCTCATCAACCCAGATTTTTCAAAGCTACCGCCGAGGCTTACCGGTTGGTATAGCTTTCCAACCTTCAACACCAGATTCGAGGATCCATTCCTTAGCTACACCTGCAATGACAATTACCAATGGTTAAAAAAGTATCTAAAAAAAAAAAGACTTCAGTATTAGAAGGTTGATAAACTAATAGCATTTTGTGGAAATATTACAGTGGATGAAGGTGAATACATTACCTCTCAGAATGTTAGCTGTAAAATCGATGAACACCAAGTCAGTAGCCATTGCAATGAAACCCTACCATGTTAAATGCTGAAGTAACCAGAGCCAACACCCAACCATCAACTCTCAACAGTTCACAACATCAAGACCTGGAACAACCAGAGTGAAGGGTTGATTCCTCACACAAATCGAACTTCCAAAGAACCAACAAGTCTGGCGAACGAGTCACTTCAAAAATTACAAACCCAACGGATAACTTAAACAAGTAAATTACTGCATGAAGAACTGAGAGTTCGGCTCTTCCATTTTATGAGGTTATGAGATCAAAACCCAGAGGTTACAGGAAGAACAATGAGGTTAAAAACCAGCAGCCTGTCGGCCGCGCAGAGCCACCACTACCAAAAATACTTGAACACAATAACTCATCAAAAACACAGTGAGATAGGTTAAACCCTTGATAGATCAATGGTGCAGATCAATAGATGGAACCACAAAATCCCATTTCAACTACCCTATTAATTGTTGTATCATTACAATTGCCACGATGAGCCACGGTGGAATCATGGAGGAGACAGCTCATCAACAGGTGAACCCGTATGCTACACTTCAACACTGTAAAGAGATACATTCACGGTGGCAGCACATGGTCGAGCACACTAAGCAGGGCCACATCGAAACTCCATTGACTCAGCAATTATGAACATTCAATGCCCAGGTTATGTTATGGCTGCCAACCTGTATGGCATTTCAAAGTTCACATCATATGAATAATTGCATGGGATTCGCATATGATATGGTCGATAACTTATTCCTTGTTACAATACGTTTGCACATAGTGGAGAGATAGCTCCATAGTTAGTATAGCAACATTTGATCACATAGTTGCATATAGTCACGTAGCATATAACCCTCACATAATATTACAAAGGGTGCACATAACTCATATCCATTGCATAATGTTTATTAATATTCCTAGGGTATGATATATAATAGAATGTTACAATTGCACACATATTGCATAGTTAAGCATATAGATTATATTGTGCATGTAGTATCACATAATTCATAAGTGCCATATAGGGGCATCATGGTTCACACAACACACATATCATGGAATATGTAGTACATAGTTGAGATTTGAATTATATCTCAAAAGTACATCGTAATATAAATCATTTAAATAAATCAAAGGAACATACACACTATTGTATGGTGATTGAATTCTAATGCACGAGATTATGAAAGTCATAATGATAATGGAAGGCATTATTACCATAGCAGAATTTCTTAACATAGGACCTTCGCTTTGACTAGGAAAAAGAATCGATAGCTACGTACAGTTCTACATAAAAATCAATTAGAAATTATCTATGAATCTGAGACCCTTTTGTTATAGATCTTCTCACAAGTGTGCAAATTCTACAATATAAGACGTACTGTAAGTATCAATAGTCATTTTCAGACATCTTAAACTTGAACACCGTAGAGTTGTGAACTAGGTTTCTCACCAATAGAATGCCCAAGAGTCTTTATCTCTTCACTTATCGAAAAAGAGATCTATTGAAAAACTATTGGTCACTTGTCGTAAATTAAATCTCTTACCTGTAAATCAGTCACTAGTACGAATCAACATGCTTTAGCACGAATGCTAAGTATGCCTCGGGGTGTCCGAAGGACCCCTTCATCAATTAAACAAAAGTACATTAGTCAAACAGTGAAATCAACATTTATAAACAACGACAGTAGAGATGTGTAGCAGCACAACTAATTATTGAATAACATCAAAACTTAAGCAGAAATCTATTGTCGCAAATCCTTACTTAATAAACCAACAGGGCATTTAATACAACAAGATAGCATTTTGTACATTGTTCTATTTTCCGCATTTACTAAATAAGCATTAAATGTCACGTAGAAAAGTTTTAAATTTTTGTGATTTTTACGGGATGTTACAAGAAGGGAGCCACAAATTTAGGGTTTATGGAGGCTTTGTTTGTCCCTTGAGTGCCCTAAAACATTTTCTGGAAACGGTTTTGTTCTCCCAGGGTGATTCCCCAATTGCCCTTTCATTTTTGGTTTTCCAATGTTTTTCTTCATGCCCAGAAATTGTGATTTTTCCGTTATGAGTATCCATGCTCAGTTTTGAGTTGTTGTGTGTTAAGAAATGTTGGGGTTGAGATGGTTATCCATTGCTTTGGGTTATGATGAGCTTGAGAGTCCCCTTTTCCTTGTATATATAATGCCCAGCTTGGGGGTGGTCTCTAAGTGCTGAAATAATACAGGCTCGGCAGAGACCTACGGTTGGGAGGAACGTTGCAGCAACATAGCTAGTTGTTTGGGGCCATTTCACTATAAAGATAAGTGTTTTCTATCTATGTGTTTTGCCTTTGCAGTGTTTAAATTAAATGACTGTTATTGATATATTGAATGCATATAAAATTATGTGTGTGGATGAGTTTATCTCCGCTGTGGATGTTTGTTGAATTTACATCTGCACACATGGGTTTTTAATTGTAGGAATCTAATGAATGGGCTGAGTTTGCTTAAAAAGCCCCATCGATTGGCATCATGTTTCCCTTACCAGAATTGGATAGATGGGAGGGTATGTTACAGATTGGTATCAAGAGGGTATGTTACAGATTGGTATCAAAGCTTAAGGTTCAACACTACGGTTGTTGGGCCCTTCATAGAGATATAAATCATTGTGTGTATATGCATGTAGTATTTGAAGTTAAATGAATTAGAGAAACCTGGAGATATCATAGCTCCTATTTGATTAAGATGGGAAATCATTTCTATGATTGTTTTGGGGATTCTTGCAAAATTGCTTGCATTGATTTCATGCTATGAAATTGAGGAAGGAGGGAGAAAATTCCTTTTCAGGTTGAATGCTTGCTTTAAATTGTCCCCAATATAGTAGCATTCAATTTTGTATTTGTCTATTTTCCTCCATGGAGGAGAGAAGGAGGCGCAATCTCTTGTTATCCTTATACTTTTTGTTGTTTTATTTTGACATAGCAGAGGTGCAAGTTCTTGGCATTCTTTTACTGTTTTTATGCAAGTTTGATCTGTAGTAACTCACCTCTGTAAAGAAACGAAGGGCACATTCCAGAAAAATTTCTAACTGTCTGTGAAAATTTGCAAATTTCTCTAAGTAGTTATGAAATCTGCTAAAGGCTCTGTCGGCGATTTTAGCGTTAAGTTCTACATGCTTGGAAGAAGAATTAATGCTAATTTCTGCGACATAGTCAGTGGGAAAGCTATTAAAATTCCGCGCCGAAAGATAGAAAGTTTTTCAAAAATTTTGCCTAAGGGCTGTGGCGGTGACGAAATTTAGCTAATTTTCTGCACGCGTGGGGGCGAAAATTTAGCTAATTTTCTGCGCGCGTGGCGACAAAAATTTGGCTAATCTTTTGCCCCAAAAGGGAGGAGAAAAATTCTAAAATTTTCTAAGTGTTTCGAATTTTTGCCTTAACGACCCCCAGAAAATTTAAGGGTAAAGTCTGTGCCATGTGTGGTGGAAAACTTGGCGATAGGACCCGGGCAATTTTAAAGATAAATCCTACGCCAAAGCGCCCGACATGTTGTTAGTAATTGCGCCGAAGTCGGCCAAAATAAGGCTGGGATGGGCGCCATAAGTGAACAGTTTTAAACTTAAGACATGCACGAGAAAGGATAAAAAAAAATGGTTGAATTGAAGGGAACATTTGGCGGTAGAGTTATGATTAAAACCTGCGCCGAAGAGGTAGAGTTATCCTTACGACTTGCACCAAAGAGGCAGGAGAATTATGGTTAAAAATTGTGCCGAAGGCTGGAGATAACTTTGCATTAGAAAACAGTCCGTCCATCGACAATTTTAAGGATAAGCCATGCGCCGGTGTCGACCAAAATAGAAATAATTCCTGCGTTTTTTAAAGTTGTCAATATGGGATTTCCCCACATACATGCAAATAATTTATAGCATTATAATGAAGCTAATTAGTTGTGTTTATAAAAAGATTTTGCATAATTATAGCCACATCAATGCAGCATTCCAGATAAGTGTAGCTGGAAAGTTCTAGTCTTGGTTGGGCCAAGAATATCAACATCATGGATGATGCACAGGATCCCTATGAGCCTGAGACAGATGCCATGGGGGAAAACATACATATTGAGAATGCTGAAACATAATCTAATGGGAGCAGAAAGCCAAGAAAAGGATCAGCTATGATGTGGAGGAGGAACTCCATGTTATGATGAGGAATGGGAAAGGGAGAATTCCTTAAATCCTACATTGTTATTATATTTATATTCCCTAATTTTATATACTGGAAATTATGGCATAGGAATGTTGAAAATGCAAAGAGATTCCATAGATGAAATGAATATGCACTAGATAGCATACCAATAAACATTGCACAGTGCATGCGAAAAAGTTTTTGCGTGTATATGATATTGCATATTGGTAAAATAGTGAGGTTTTGCATATGCAATGAACCACTTAAGATAATGATTGTGGTTGATAATAATCAGTTGTGTTCGCATTGGTTGTAGGACCAAAGGAAATCGAAGCATCACTAAAAGATGATGATGATGTTGTTGCATAAGACCAACAACCTTATGAGGAAGGGATGGTGCACCAAATCTATGATCATGAGGTTGGAAAAAGAACTATGTAGCATTGGTAAGAGGCCAGCTGATCAGGTAACACCAAGCAATGCTAATAACAACCATGCAGGTAATGGTTATTTGTGCTTAATTGCATGAATGTTGAAAGAGGATTTGGTGAGGTACCTTCAACTATGTTTTGAACTATGATAATTTGGTTTGCATATGGTATTGAATGCCCGAATGGGACTATTAAACTACCAAGTATGGTGAGGTATGTGGAAGTGAAGGCAATGATCCTTACACCCTATAATTGCTTAGAAATCTCAATGCATTCATATGAAATTATGTCATGCCATGACGATGGTGACTTTAACAACCAAAGCAAGTGAGGACTTATGGCCCTGTCATGGTAGTACATGGTTAGGCCATAATATGTTTGAATGCATAGTACTCATAAATTAATATAGGATTGCATTGAGGAGATGTGCATTAAAATATTATGTACAATCTTGTGGTTATACATTGAGTGATTGCACACTAAAAGATTATGTGAGTGATATTGAGATGCATTGTGTGAATGCATGATTGTGGTGTATGTTTCATTACAACTAGATAATAGATGGAATGGTGAACTATTGTCAATCCTAAGAGCATTTCATAAGCTGCTGTGAATGCAAGAGAATGATTGCATAAAATTATGTAATTAAACCATGCAAGTCTAGTATGGTAATCATTCACATGAAGTAGATGATTTTGGTGATATTAAAATGCTTTAGTGATTGTGGCAGCAATGAAATATTATACGCATAGAGACTTACAAAGCATTTGGCTGATGGAAGTTTCATATTTCAGGTAGATTGTTTTGGGAATGGAAAATATGGGTAAGTCCATGATGAAGATTGGAATCTACCGTGAGCAAGAGCCAAACGATATGAGGACAAACCCATGGCTAAGCGAATCAATTTCTGTAGGAGACAGAGTTGCAAATTCATGTTGAATTAATTATTAATGCTAATGATTGGTTATGGAACAATCATACTTGAAGCTTATTTCTAAATGCTGCTAACTATTTGGCTATTTGATAAATGTGCTAGGAAGACACATTGCAGGAAGACCAGGAGTAATGGCCTGCAAAAGCCAACTAGATGGAAAAGACCCCATGCTTTGGAAATGGGTTCTGGGTGAAACACCATTGACAATATCTCAGCTAAATCGCATGACGGTAAACCATGAGAGTGAGATGGTAAATCTATGCCCATAAGGCATGTGAGATACATCTGCAAATGAATGAGTATTCTGTGACCCTAGACAAGAACATGCATGTCTAAATTATTAGGGTTAATATGTAGAGCATGCTCTATCTTATTTATATCATTGCAGATGTAGCTAGGGTTTTACCCCTAGCTTGTGCCAATGAGCACCTACTAAGGAGAATGGACTCCTTAGTAGCAGTTCAGTATATTAAACTAATTATGCAATAAACCAAAATTTAAATTATTTCTAATACAAGCATGAAGCATAAACACCAAAATGAAAGAATGTCTTTGTATTGATGTTACCTTGAGTGTCAAGGTTGGTGAAGCCCTTTGCAGTGTCCAAGAGGATGCTCCAAGCTCCAAGAATGCTCCTTCTCCTTCTCCAATGTTGGGGATGGGCCAAAGGTGGCTCTCAAGGTGAAACTAGTTCAAAGGTGGACTAGGGTTTCGAGAGAGATTTTGGCAGAGTAAGGGTGCTTGTGATTGTGGATGTGGAATAAGGGATCTCCATCACCTATTTATAGTTTTTTGGTGGTGGAGTGCTGACCCATGGTTTTAGGAAACACATGGTTTTCGGCAGCTGTATAGGGTTTTTTCCTCCTTTTCCTCATTATTTTATATTTTTATTCCCTTTTTAGGGGATTTTTGTTATTTTTGGAGGAAAAGGGGGTTTTTTAGCCTTTTTAAGGCTATTTTGATGGTTTTGTGGCCTTTTGGAGGCATTTTAGGCCTTTTGGAGGCTTTTTAATGGGATTTTTTGGGATTTTAATGGAAAAATGGTAGGAAAATGGACAAATGAGCCATATAATGTGGTAAATGAGCTAGTGAGCACTTTTTGGGTGTTAACAGATTGCCCCCTGATGTGCGAGGGCAGGAGCTCATCGTATGGCCGATGGACATCATAAGTCATGAATGGTTTTCCTGGGATGTGGAGAGAAGAGAAGAAACAAACTGGAGCCCGGAACAATGATCCCGAACAACTGCAAGAACTAAAAGTACATAACCTCAATAAAGGATGAGGAATCATCTGATCATATGGACGAGGCGGGCATTCCCATGCTCGTATCAGGATATAACATAATAACAACAATGGGGTCCAAAAATGGGGACCTGAAATATACATGACCTCAAATACTGACTGAGGAATAATCTCAATATATGGACGAGGCGGGCATACCCATGCTCGTATCAAGATACATAAATATAACTGTGAGGCCCAAAAAAAAGGGGACCTGTAAGATACATGACCACTGTGTACATCATAAGAGTCCAGAGGGGACACAAATCTGGGACATACTGCTGAGCGGATCATGTGTGAACTGCAGAACTGGTGCACCGGAACAATCAACAGTGCTACTGAGTGTGGTACCAAAGGAACTGATGAGCTGCTGGATTATAGTGACTGGGGTCATACTCTCCATGGTACACTGAACTGGAACTGATCTGGAACTGAAACTGGGTACTCAAGGAAGCATGAAACTGGATGGCTTCCGAATACAAACGCCAACGCAGCCCGGACATCCACAGGAACATATAACTGGGCGTTCCAAAGTGACTCACCAATGTGCTAGAGTCGTGGGAAATCCGGGGTCTTCGACTAAAAACTGATGGGATATAATCCTACGCGATCCTCAACGATGCGATCAAGGTGCTGAAGTCGAGCATGTGAGGAACAACCACTCAGAGAGGCAATGATGATTCCTCTCGGAATGATCCGTAGGCACCTACCACAGATGGTGATAAGTCCAAGGCGTAGGGACCTCTGGGCCTATCCTCTGGAATAGAGGAGCTGTCGTCGACAGAGGGAGACCTGCCCCTATCAAGGCAATGATGTTTCCTTGACAGGAGCGCGAGGTACAAGACCGAAATGTGATAGTGCTGATGGCAGGACTGATAAACTGTGGGGGGACAACTGGGCAAGTAGAGTGGGTGGACTCAAACTTCCTTTGTTCAGAGTATGATAATGGAAATGATCTGGCAGCATATGAAACTGACTCAGGGGAAAGGGATCATAGCTGTAATGGATCTGGGGGAATAACTGGCTGAGGGAGACTCAAGCTGGTGTAACGTGGCAGGAGACTGCAGAATACTCTGAACAAAGGCGACCTAATTGGGGGTGCTGCCGAGATGATCGATCATAGTGCCAGGAGGCACAGGAGGGTACTTCTTCATGGGTTAAGGAACTAGAAGAAGTGTGTGTAAAATGGTACTGTCGTGTGGATTTTACGAGCCCAGGACAGTTCATGCTCGTGGTTGCTTTCAATTTTAAGGAGTCTGAAAGCGATAAGAAAACTCTGAAGTGATGGAATGGTACTGTCGTGTGGATTTTACGAGCCCAGGACAGTGCATGCTCGTGGTTGCTTTCAATTTTAGAGAGTCTGAAAGCAAGTAAGAAGACTCCAGGGGGTTGCTTTTTCGTAGATTTAGTCTCCAAGGCCCAAAGAAGCATAAAAGGATGCAATGAAGAACTCTTCTAGCCGGTGTGACTAGAGTATTCCTTTTTCGTAAGTAGTCTACCAGGTCCGGAAAAGGGTTAAACTTATACCAGATAGACGCCCTTTCAGGTACTTTAACGAGCATGAAAGGAAGCAAGATTGCTCGGCGATCTTTTCATTCTTTTAGGAGTCAGAAAAGAGCTTAACGGAAACTCCCTAAGTGCCTTTTTCGTAAAGGAGTTGTCCGGCCCGAAAAAGGGATAAAATTATACCGAACAAAAGGAATGGCCAGGCAAGGAGGAAGTGTTCAATCAAGGTTAAGTAATGATGACCAAGAACGAGGGTAGATGGGAACACTGATGGACCTCCTTGCGGGGTAGATGAGATGGTGGCAAAATAACGAAACATTTGCAGTATGACAGGAGTGAATGGCTCATGTAAAAATGTGGAACAATCCGATGGCGGCCGATGTGGCGCGCAAACCGAGGCAGCAAGGTGATGGGACACAATGTTGGAATTGTACCAAGTGAGAGCGAGAAATGATCTCAAGCATCATCACGGGCTCGGAAAAATGAATCCGGCGATATAAAGGATGTCAAAAACGGGTGACGGCCGATGTGGCACGCAAACCGAGGTGACGGGGGCATTTTGAAAAATGCCCGGAAAATCTGGAGGTGAGAGCGAGAAATGATCTCTAGCATCATCACCAGCTCGGAAAAATGAATCCGATGATATAAAATAGGTGAAAAACGGAGAACGGCCAATGTGGCATGCAAACCGAGGCGACTAGTGGTGTCTGAAAAATGGGTAAAAAATGACAGGACAAAAATAATGCAACGAGGTGACCATCATGACGGTCACGTCGCGCTGATTCCAGTGGTGGAAACGGTTTGTAAAACGGATGCCGTATGGGGCCAGAATGACCAAAACAAGAAAAAGTCAACTGACTATAAATAGTGGTGGGTCCAACATGACATGTGTCATTTGTACTTTGTTGACTTTGACTTGTGAGGTGAGTGTACCAGAGCTTAGGTGGCATTTCTGGACGATCCGTCTGGCTATTTGCAGATCCGCGAGATACAGGTATTTCGTGAAACTTATACCTGCATGTTTTTTCGGGTTGGGGGTTGGGTAGTGGGTCCCAGGGTTGACTTGTACGGTCCACGTGGGGTGGACCGCGGGTTAGGGGGACGAAACCGCGGTGGAAGACCGCGAGTTTCGGGCCGAACCATGCGGTTGGAGACCGCGTGATTCTTGGATGGAACCGCGGTCGAGTACCGCGAGTTCCAAGGAGGAACACGCGGTTCCCAACCGCGGGTTTAGGGCTTGACAGGCGCGGGTGGGAACCGCGACCATGTGCCTGACAGCCGCGGTCGAAAACCGCGGCAAGAAACCCGAAAGCCGCGGTTTTGGGCCGAGCTTTTAGGGCTTGTTTGGGGGGAAAAAAGTATTTTGCTTAAGTTGTCATGAGACTGATGGGTTCACTTTGTGTGATTGGCAGGATGCCCCAGGTTCTGTGGAGAGAGCGGGAGATCCCTGATGATACTATGCGTTTCATCCGAGAGAACCGCCATGTGCGGTCAGTGCTGGGGTTGTGCGGACTTTTGAAGTTCGCACAGATACCTATGATACGGACAGCAACATTGTTGCTGAACCGTCTGATCAGCTTCTGGGAGCCGGACATACAGGCGTTCCGGGTACAGGGGGAGAGGGTAGACCTTACCCTCACTGATGTTTATTTTCTGACGGGGTTACCCTGCTTGGGCAGGGTGGCAGATACACAGCCGCGGGTTGCCGCGGACGTCGACATGGAGGACATGTTGGAGAGGTACTGCGGGCAGGACGCGAGGGTGCATAGGAATGCACTCCTGGTTAGGGACCTACAGGAGCCGGCAGTGCAGGCCATGACGGCGTGTATGGTGAGGGTATTGGGGTCCCAGTCGCCGGAGAAGGTGTCTGGGGGTCAGATGCAGATGGTAGAGCGCGTCTTAGATGGGACGTACTATGCCTGGGGCCAGATGTTCCTGACCTGCGTTCAGCGACAGCTGACGGCAGCGAAGGAAGATGGCAAGGGTTTTTGCTTTGGGTCCTTCCTATGTGCCTTCTTTATGGAGAGGGTACCCACACTGCGGCCACGGGTGCCGATTAGGGCAGGAGGGATGAGGGAGCCGAGGATGGTCCGTTGGGGTGAGATGATGCGCCGCCGTGGTGGCGGCGAAGTGGGCAGATATTTTACGCAGGAGTTGTACCTGCAGTGGCTCCAGATACCGTTGACGCTGGACGACTTCCCGTATCGAGACATGGACTTCACAGGAGATCCGGAGGCGCCACGAGCACCAGGACAGGCATGGGGACCTGATGGTACGTATGTGTTTTTATTTCATGTTATGTATGTCAATTTCTTATGGATATGATAGTTGATAGATATACTTTGACTGACATATGGTTGATTGTGCAGATGTGGGACCGAGGCCACCTCCAGGGTATGTGGCGCGGCAGGGTATTGTGGCCGTTCCAGCTCTGCCTGGACGAGGAGAGGTGCGGCGCCGGGACCCAGAGGTGACTCTAGAGTCTGTACGGGAGCTGCTAGATCGGTTATTGATAGGAGTGACCGACGAGGGTTGGCGAGATGTCGATCCGGATGTGGTACGGGATTGCATGGGGGCACCCCGTGAGTTTAGGTCCATCGCGATTCGGGTGGCGATTTTGGTGGACCGGGCTCGGGCACAGGAGGCCGGAGGCGAGGAGGACTTGCCGGAGGAGGAGCGAGGGGAGGACTCAGAGGCAGCCGATGCTGGCAGTGATGCAGGATACGACTCTCATTAGGGAGTGCAGGGGACTCCCCCCGAGTTTTGTAGCTACGGCATGTATGTAGATGAGGTTGTAGGCATGTATAGCCATTTTTTGTATAGCTGAGTATAGGGGTACTCAGGACATGTATAGCACTGGACATGTATATTTTTTGAGAGATATATATATATGCACGTGGATGCACCTTTTTATATGATGTTGTTGTATTTGTACGCACGTGGATGCGCTTTATGTGTTATGATATGTTTATGTTGCACGTGGATGCAAGTAGGTTAGGATGTTAGGCACATGGATGCCCCTTGTGTATTCTATGTGATGTGACATGATATATGTTTGTTTAGGCACGTGGATGCCCCTACGGATATGCATGTGGTGTATATACAGGGATGCAAATGTAGATGCGATGCAATCTTTTTGGGTTTTTATATGTATTTTTATGAGATGCTATGGGATGATGATGCATGATGTTACATGGTGTGATTGATATGCCAGTCTAGGATGTTGCTGGCCATTTGGTCTGCGACACGATTTTGAGTTCTGGGGACGTGTGTGAATGTGATGGATTCAAATTGTCGACTGAGTTGTTTTGTGCGCAGGAATTTTCTAAAAAGGCAGGGATCACGCACCTGGTAGCAGTTGTTGAGCTGAGAGACAAGTAGCTGGGAGTCAAGGAACACATGAAGGTGACTTATGCCCATTTGGAGGGCGGCAGTCAGGAGACCGGTCACGGCATCATACTCCGCCTGGTTATTGGTAGCAGCGCCTATACATATCCCGTCAAGGTGAATCATCTCGTTGGAAGGGGAGTACAAGACCCATGCTGCAGAAGCCAGGTTGGGAGACCAGCGGCTTGCGCCGTCAGCGAAGCCAGTGTAACTAGGTGGAAGATGGTCCATCTGTAATCATGCAGAAAGGATGAATGTAAGATGATGGTAAAAAAGTGAAAAACAAAAAGAGAGCAAACTGTACAATGCGGACCAAAATGGGGCCGCGAATTATTCTATGGATAGAGATTCCGTAGGATGCAACCCATCATGGGGGTTGCGTAAAGGGAGGCCTTTAGAGTTGGTTTCAGTAAGAACATGGAGTTCCTCTGGCCGTGTGTCTATGTGATGGTTGAGAATGGCGGTGTTGAAACCGGGCATTCCGTTAGAGGGCCAAGCAAAGACATCACGGAACTCTTGGAAGAGTTGTATATAATCCTCAATCTCCCGCTCGCTGCAGGAGGCTCCTAAAGTGATGAGTTCAGGGGCATATCCTGGGAACTTTGAGGGAGGAAGAGGATGTTGTTTTTGACGAACGGGGGTTACATCAGGCCATGTGTCAATGTGGTGCTCTATAATTGCGGGATCAAGACCAGGCATTTCGGTATAAGACCAGGCAAAGACATCACGAAATTCTTTGAAAAGGTGTGTGTAGTCCTCAATCTCTTGTTTACTGCAGAATGCTCCTAAAAAAATGAGTTCAGGGGCACGACCTGGAGCAGCAATATCAACTTGGATGACAGGTGAGATGTTGGCCATGTTGCCCTCCTCGAAAGCATCAGGAGCAGGAATAGGGTCCTTGAACCAGTCAACCTTGGTGGAGAGGAAGTCTTTGGATTCGACCGCGTATTGGGTAGCGGTGCTAGAGGAAGACGCTTCTGGGATGAAATAGGAACGGTGGTGCATATCATCCCAAGGATAATCCGGGGCAGTTAGGGCCTCAAGAATCTCCTCATCAGTACGGAAAGTCTGTGTCGTCAAATCGGTTGACGAGGGGGTAGTGGAAGTATTGGTTGAAGAGATCATGTAGATGGTATTAATCTCTCCGGAAGGTGAAGAGTCTGGGGGGTAGATCTCTTCAATGGTAGGTGGTGCCGTCTCAAGGTCCAGATTGTTCATCTCATAAAGAGCTGCTCTGTAATCCGGGAGATCAGGACAATGATGTGAATAGTGCCCGTAAATACCGCAGATGGCGCATGAGTGGTTGGTACGTAGGGACTTATCTTTAGGCTTAGGAGTGGGGTTTAGTTCGACAGTTGGGATGTTGGGGTCATCATCGAGCGTTTGCATGTGCTTCTGTAATGCGGGTAACTGTGGGCATTGGTGGGTCGCATGGCCCAACTCGTCACACAGTGAGCATTTGGGAGGAGCACGAAACACTGGAGGGTTCTTGACTGTCTTGGGAGGTGGGACAGCAGTGTAAGGTTGTGGACCTCTGCCCCCAGTGGGTTGAAGAGGAGGAGGAGGTGTCGTGGAGGACGAAGGGGTAGGGACCCCGGGAGGTGGGTGGGTGGTAGTAGCCATGGGTTGCACCGGCTGGAGGACGACATCAGGTGTTGGCGGGCGAACGGGAGGCGAAAGGTACCATACAGGTAATCCCAAGGTTAACCCAGGGAGGCTAAGGGTAGCCATGACCGGGGCGCTTACTACTCCTGCTGGAGGAACTAGGAAGGGGATCGTATGGATCGGTGTAACACCAATGTGACTAGGTACCAAGGGTGGTTTAGGCAACAAAGATGGCTGATTGTTAGGTGGTAGGATGTCATGGGACAAGGTACATAAGTCAGACATTTCGGGCGTAGATGATGGCGGAGGAATGGATTGAAAGGTGGAGGTCATCGGCGCGTCTGAGTAGACTCCAGGCCCCGTAGAGGAAACGAACGAGGTGGAGGCAGGAAAAACAGGTTGTTCAACCATGGGGAGAACATTTTCCGGTGCCGCGGGAGCACTGGGATCATAGTAGGTGAGCTGGTCAATCTTAACCACGCGTCCTTCATGGGGGAACATCATGGTGCGAAAGACAGAAGAGGCAACCGCCCGCATGGCATACATGTAGCTGCGGCCAAGTAGAAGGTTGTAATCCAATTGGGCATTGATTACCTCTATGTCAATAAGAACTGTTTTACCACCTAACTGGACAGGAACGTTGGGCAGGAGGCCTTGGGGCTGGGCCGAACGACCGTCATAGGCACGTAACGCAGTGGTGGACTGCTGGAGAGGAGGGGATCCTAGTTTCTGCCATACAAATGTAGACATAACGCATGTGGAAGCACCCTCATCAATGATGCACCGATGGATAACAAGATTCCTAACGGAGACTGTAACTTGGAAGGCTAAGCTGGAAGGTAGGCGTGGTTCAGACTGGTCTAAATCAAACGCCATCAAATGTGAATCAGTTGGGTCAATGCCCCCGATGGCGGAAAGTAAAGTCTTGCGCTGGGCAGGGCAATTCTTCAAGACTTCTAACGCAGACATGGCTGCGGGAGATTGGGCTAGGTCGTCTACAATGTTGTAGTTTGACGCAGCACGTGCATTAGGGTTATTATTGATTCGGCGCAGTGGGAAACGAGGTGCTTTCGCAGCGCCGTCTGTGGGAGGCGGAGGTATACGTAACGCCTGATCGGTGGGGTGGGCGTTAGTAGTTTTATCCGTGGGAGTGGCTTCAGAGGTGGAGCCATATTGGTTCCGACGGGTCTGGAGGTTGACGTCAGCAGATGACATCATCAGTAGGTGGTGGGTACCTGAGTCAAACATGGGTTGATCAGGGGCAGCGTAGGTGATCTGTTGTTGTTGGGGTTGCACGTTAGCTTGAGGGGCCAACGGCTGAGTGTTCACCACGCCTTGGGTCGGTAAGGGGTTTTGCAGCACCAAAGGGGGTTGCTGAGGTTGGGGGGGGTTGGGCGGTGCTTGGGGAGCCGCATGCCCTTGGCGATGGGCCTCGTCAACCCAAAGCTGCCGAGCTCGCTCCAAGTGTGGGCAAGCATGGGTGTAATGTCCATAGACCCCGCAAATAGAACAAGGGTGATTTGTTCGGAGATTGGGGTTTTTGGCCTGCTTGGGCGGGCGATCAGGGTTTTGATTAGCGGGGGCCGCATTGTTATTGTCAGGGGGATTAGCCGGTTGACCAGCTTGGTCTACAGGTTGGTTGTTTCCCCGATTACGGCCCTTGCCGCGGTTCTGTTGGCCCTGGTTACGTTGGTTATTCTGGTTTTGCTGCGGGTTATGTTGGGCGTAAACTTGTCCTTGGGCAGCAGGTGGATTTTGAGGTTGTGCAGGTGCTGGAGCAGGCTGCGGAGGATGATATGCAGGTTGAGGCTGAGCAGGTGCAGCAACTTGAGGGGGTTGCTGATAGGACTGCGGAGCCGGTTGTGGATGTGCCGCAGGGGCTGCCTGGGGCGGATAATAAGCTGGTGGGGCTTGTGAAGGCGCAGGAGCTGAGGCAGCCTGCTGATGGTAGTAAGGCTGAGGGGCGACTGGAGGAGCATAAGCAGGAGTCGCATACCCGAAGCACTGTGGTGGACATGAGGGCCCATGGGAATGGTGATGTGTCATGGGAGCATACGAGTTGGTTGCTCCAGACTGTGAAGTAGCCCGCGATAGGTCGGGGCCAGGGGTAGGACGTGCTATAGAAAATGGTTGGGGATGCGAAGAAACACGGCCAATGATACCATCTGCAGCGTGGGATGCCCCCAACGCATCATGATGGGAGGACTCGCCGCGAGGGGCGTCAGGTATAATGGTATAAAGGTAACCCGACTGGGCGTAAATGAGGTCGAACTGCTGTGCCTTAAGGATGGTCTCTTCTTCAGACTGGGGTCTTTCTGAAGCTACATCCTTAGCGATGACAGGAAGCAGGGACTTGAGGAACCAATCGAGGAAGATACGGTCATCTAGTTTAATCTTGCATAAGCTACGGCGTCTACGCCACTCATGGATGTGGTCCGTGATATGGGTAGCCGTGTTTTGTCTACAAGATAGAAGGATCTCAACGCCCGCGTCATAGCGGACTGGCAACTGGAAGAACTGCAGGAAGGTCGAGGCCAGGGAAGAAAAGGTGGCGTGGGTCCCATGAGGCTGCTCAATATACCACTTGGCTGCAGAGCCAGTGAAGGTGCGCTGTAAGAGACGGAGGCGAACAGAGTCATCCACGATGGAGTTAGAGGAACACCATAGGTGGAAAGACATGATGTGGTTCTGTGGGTCCTCACCGGCCTTGCCCTCGAACTTAGGGATGTCAGAGGGTAGTTTGGTAGGCATATGAGGCCACGTGGGGTCGTGTCGAATAGGATCGTTGGTCAATCTGGCCAGGTCAGGTAGGTTGAGGCTAGCCATGAACGGCAAACTGGAAGAAGGCTGTGACACAGTAGTGCTGTGGACCAAGTTGGGGCCAGTGCCCCCAAGTGGAGGGACAAGATTTAGGGTGGTGCTCCCAAGTGGGGGAACTGAGGTAGTGAAGGATGGTCCAGCACCACCATTGGTAGTGTGAGCCACTGATGTAGTGGGGATGGGTATTCCCGCTGTGGGTATAGGTACCGTGAGGGGAACGGTAGATGGTTGCCCCATGGAGGGCATACCAAAAACAGGTGTAGTAACTGGTGTAGTGGTGGATGTGCCACCAATGGTCCCTATGACAAATGGAGTGGAAGTCGTACCAGCCATGGGGCTAGTAGGGGCAGTATAAATAGGGTTCTCAGACTCTTCGTCAGAATCAGAGGTAAAGTAAGGTGCGTCACTATCTGGTGACGGAGACCTACGTCGCTGACGGGTGGAGTCAAGTGACAAGGCTCTAGATCTGTGATGAGTGGTATCAACGGACAATGATCGGAATCTATGACGAGTGGTGTCGAGAGAACCGTGCTGTGGGGGCTCGCCCCTGAGGCGCCGAGAATGTCTCGGGGACTCAATGGTGACAGATGGTGTCTAAATCTCTGTGGGTTGAGGTGAGTATAAAAAACAGCTCAAAAAATCCCAATGCAACCGAGTGTGCAGAAGGAGAGCTAAAAAGCAAGGCACTCAGGCCAACAACCAACTCAAAACACCCACTGCAACAGCTGTGCTACAATAGGTGGAGTAACAACAAAGATGGTCAGAATACCAACAAGCAGCAGGCTTCCTAAAAAAGAAAAATGGTGGACTCACTAGACCAAGGGAGGTAAAGGAGCATGCAAACACCTAGCTAAAAGTATTCTGACTTAACTAAACATATCCTCTGCAAGGTGATGAAATCCAAGTCAGACAATATGAGTAGGAAAGCCAAGTGGCTATGATATCCCCCTACCGGGAGGGATACCGGGTAGTCAGTCCTAGAAGAAAGGCAACTAAGATACCCCGTTCATGACACGTCCAGAAAGGTGAATCTGCCGTTTAGTTCGTTGACCGCAATACCCCTATACAGGGATATCCCGCGAACCGCGAAAGGTAGCCCTTCGGTTACTGAATGGAGTGCGGTATTCCACTCAGGCCTCCGGAACCAGTCTCCCGACTTCAACCCTCCTAAGGGAGAGGCCCTCTGATAAACTGGTCGTGACCGTGCCAAAAAGTACTAGGGGATTTTGGTTCCCTAGTTGGACAACAACTATGTCTCAAGTGAAATAACCAAGGGGTGTTATTGGAAGCCTATCCCCCTGATCCTACCTAACTACAATGATTCTTTTGTGTTCCCCAAGTGGGGTTAGAATGTTGGTTTAGTTAGGTACTTTTTAAGGCTCACTTGATTTAATGTGACAGAGTGTGTGCTCGTGAGGTGTTGAACCCAAAAACAGAAGTGCCACAAGGGAGGGCAACTTCCAATCTATCAATAATGCTGAAATTGATTCTTTTAATTTGCAAAATTTTCTGAAAATAAAAATACTGAAATTTTAAAAAGATTCTGTAAAAGGAACAGAAATTATGTTGCAGAAAGGCTGTAAGGAAGTAGGCTGCAGGTGGGACAGAGGGCTGTTCAAATGCAGAAAATATTGCAGCAAGAGGGGCTGGGCTCAAAAACAGAAAAAGAGCAGAAATCAGACCGCGGGTCTGTGGCGGGTCAGAACAGGCCGACCGCGGGTTTGAGGGCAACAGCGGCGGTCAGGTCGCGGCTATCGGGCCAATAGTTGCAGTCGGGACGCAGGAAACAGGGGAAAAGGCACAGTCGGGTCGCGGCTATCGGGCCAACAGTGGCAGTCGGGACGCAGGAACAATGGAAAAACAGACAGTCGGGTCGCGGCTAAAAGGCTAACAAGCGCAGTCGGGACGCCCGAAAGAGGCAAAAAGCCGCAGTCGAGACGCGTGAACAAGGCCGATAGGCGCAGTCAGATCGCGGCAAACAGGCTGGTTAGCCACGGTCAGATCGCAGGTAACAGACTTGAATCCGCCGACTGAGCGTCGGAAGCAGTCTGAGAGCCACGGTCGGATCGCGGGTAAAGGCCTGAAAGGCGCGGTCGGGACGCGACTGTAGAGGAAAAAGACGCGGTATGCAGCGGCCGAAAGGGACAGCCGAAAGAAAAAATTTAAAACGGAAACCAGAAATTCGAAAACTAGGGGAGTCGCCAAAACTGTAGCTAGGGTTTTACCCCTAGCTTGTGCCAATGAGCACCTACTAAGGAGAATGGACTCCTTAGTAGCAGTTCAGTATATTAAACTAATTATGCAATAAACCAAAATTTAAATTATTTCTAATACAAGCATGAAGCATAAACACCAAAATGAAAGAATGTCTTTGTATTGATGTTACCTTGAGTGTCAAGGTTGGTGAAGCCCTTTGCAGTGTCCAAGAGGATGCTCCAAGCTCCAAGAATGCTCCTTCTCCTTCTCCAATGTTGGGGATGGGCCAAAGGTGGCTCTCAAGGTGAAACTAGTTCAAAGGTGGACTAGGGTTTCGAGAGAGATTTTGGCAGAGTAAGGGTGCTTGTGATTGTGGATGTGGAATAAGGGATCTCCATCACCTATTTATAGTTTTTTGGTGGTGGAGTGCTGACCCATGGTTTTAGGAAACACATGGTTTTCGGCAACTGTATAGGGTTTTTTCCTCCTTTTCCTCATTATTTTATATTTTTATTCCCTTTTTAGGGGATTTTTGTTATTTTTGGAGGAAAAGGGGGTTTTTTAGCCTTTTTAAGGCTATTTTGATGGTTTTGTGGCCTTTTGGAGGCATTTTAGGCCTTTTGGAGGCTTTTTAATGGGATTTTTTGGGATTTTAATGGAAAAATGGTAGGAAAATGGACAAATGAGCCATATAATGTGGTAAATGAGCTAGTGAGCACTTTTTGGGTGTTAACAGCAGACACCTTTTTTGGTGCTGGGTCATGATAGGGTTTTCAATATTGACTACACCCTAAGGGAATGGACACATTCCTGGTGTTTCAAGACTTGATAGTGAATGATATGGATTATGGTTACAAAATTGAACAACAATATTGATGAGCTTGCTTATCCTTCTTGTGTTGTCAGCCTACATAGATGCAGATTGATACTGCACATTAAGAGACAAAGTGAAGAAGGGTACGCAAAAGGACTGTATGGGAATTGGTAACCTTTCTATGCTCACATGAAATATTACCAGAAGGGATGGATAGGCACGGAGAGCTATGTAATAAGAAGAGGTATCATCCTTGTGTGAGTGGGGTCATGCTAACCTGCAATCAATAAAGTCACCTATAAAGTTCCTAAAAGGAACCACCGATTTGCACTAGAGAAGGAGTGATGTCCTTGCATGAATGAAGAGTTGTGGGTGTGAAGGGTTGTGGTGCAAGAAGGTGTGGTGACATTGTTGAAGGCATAAAATCTCTATTGGGAAAGCAGTAGGAGGGTGGGCGCCAAGACTGACTGAAAACCCTGAGATGCCTATGACTCCATAGTAGAGCCTTGACCTATAATGGTTAGGTGGCGCAGTTTCCTTCCATTGGTCAATGACCCAGACGAATGTGCTGGCTCGGCAATGGAGAGGGCCAACCAGGTATGGGACTAGTTGGGCACCACCAAATGCTTGGTAAATCCAGTCGGCGTGAAGGTGTACTGGTGAAGCATTAACTACATCCAAGTCCATCGGTGATTCCAAGGCTTGCAAAGCGAAGCAGGATCCTGTGGACCAGAGGGGAAACGCATAATACAGATAAGTATTCGTTTTCATTTATGTCTTGTTTGGAATAATGAATATTTCAGGTATAAGTCTTCTAACAGCTAATTTGATACACTATTATTTCTTTGTTGGAAACCTTGGTCATTGTAGGAAAGCAAGACCCTGAAAGAACTATAAGTTACTGGTAAATCCAGAGAGTAAATGAGTGGGCGATATAAATTATTGGTAAAATCCAGAGAGTAAATGAGTGAGCGATATAAATTATGGAGAAATCCAGGGAGTAACTGGTTGAACGCTATAAAGTTCTTGATAAGTCCAGAGAGTGACTAGTTGGGCATTAACTACTTGATATTGTGAAGCAACGTTTATGCTGGCCCAATATTCCTTAATTAATTAATAAAACCAGTCGGAGCACTGGCCTAGCATATTGCTAAAGGAAATGATTGATAAATCCAGTCGGCATACTGGCCTGGCATTTCCTACTCGAATGATTTTGGAGTAGCCTACTTGCCGGCCCAACATTCATAATTGTATCCATGGGAAATCCAAGGCTCGTAAAGCAAAGAAGGATCCCGTGGAATAAAGTGAAGACATCCAATATAGATAAGTATTTGAATACCTTGCGGCTTCTTGCTTATATATATACATGTGTATATGATTTGGTTATGATTTACTAAACTCTTGTTTAGAGAAAAACCCTACGAAAATAAACTAAACATGTGAATTGATTCAATGTTTGAGTGTAGGTATTGTTGGAAGCAAGGACTAGGAAGGCATCATAGGGATGTAGATGGACATGTGACCATCCTAAATAGCTCAGTATGAGTAGTAATGAAAGATGGTGCTAGTGGACATGAGTGGGTCATAGCATCCAAAGGTTCTGTAGGAAACTATGGAGAAGGGTTCCTAGTTGAAAATCCTTAGACAAACCTTAGACACTAAGTGTCATAGCCAAAAAAGGAAAGTCAAAGCATTTACATTAGAGTGAAAGAGAATAAGGAGCATTAAACCACAGCGATGGTGTAGCTCCATAATAGAACAAGACTAAGAGGGAGAAACTCCTACTCTTCTCTTTCCTTTCGATTGATGCATTTATAAAACAAAAGATTGTTGAGTGCATGTCATGGCTGAAAATAGATTGTGTTTAATTGCTTGAAATGAATTGTGAATGCTGAAATAGTAAATTTCCTGTGAAAGGATGAACATGAATGAGTTCATGTGTATGTTGGGAAAGCATGAAAAGTGTGGAAGTCCCATGAATAAAGCATGGAAATTTCATGTCAATTGGGAAAATAATTGACTAATTTTAATGTTTATGTTATGCTTGTCCTAACAAAGGATTTCCATGATGAATTTCACAGGTAAGAAGGTGAAACAATTGGTTGCAGCCGGCATAAGAAAGTGTTGCTAGTAAGCAAAGTGTGGTCAGTTGTTTCCATTGACCATGGTAGCAGACCGAGGGCTATTAGAGTTGGCTGAAAGTCTTCTTCAAATAATTTCCAGGACCCAAGAAAATCTTGGAGAGATGCTTAAGCTACAGAGGCAACAGAATGAGATGAACCACAAGATTTTGTAGGACTCTGTTTGCCTACAAAAAGAGGTAAAAAGAATTCTAGGAGCAATCAGTAAAGGAAAGGAAAGTGGATCCATGAAGAAGCATTCATCCAATCGGTCGATTAAAAAACGTTCCAGGTGGGAAGACTCAAAGGAATTTAAGCAGGAAAGGGTAAAGCAACTAATGAAATGTTGGGGATGTGGAGGAAATCATTGCCTCTGTGACTTCCCAACAATGGAGCATCCAAAGAGTAGCCGCCATAAATTTTCCATACTTTTAGATCAGCGGGAAGGTAAAGAAAGGGAAGGGATTGTTTTGGAACAATGCCCTCATGTAGAGCTAGAAGGTCCCGGCCAATAGGAACAGTTTGTGAAGGCCAAAGGACTTGATCCTGAAAACCCAAGAAAAGGGTGAAATGCAGGACATACCTGCCATATTTTGTGAATTTTGGACATGTATATAGCGTGTATGTATTCCTAGGTATTGGCACACCGAGGACGGTGTTATTCCAAGGGGAGGGGAATGTAATGTCCCCCATTTTGACCCTTGTAATATTTTGGGCTACAATGTAAATAATGTATGCATATTATGTACGATTCCTAGTGTGGAGCTCAAGGCCAAGGCCCCTCTAGTGAATGCTCAATTTAGAAGAGGCAAGTATTTGATATTATGCTACCATGTGCTAGTGAACCATGGGAATTGTAAATATGCATTTTAGTATAATGTTAAATTTTCATAATTTACTTCAATCTGATCTAGGATCTTAATTGAGACAACAACATGTACAACAAATCTACAGCATATCAATCATGGACACAATAATGCAAGCACACAAGAGACATAGAGTTTACTTGGGGAAAACCATAAAGGTGAAAAACCCCAATAACTTCCTCAGAGATAGATAGAGCGATGATACAACTAGAATACAAGAGATAGTCTTCTCCTAGCAGCAAAGCCTCCTCCTCACAAGTGCGCCACTTTCCGAATGAGAGAAGTGTGTGAATGAATGATCAAATAGAGATCTCCCAATCTCTATTTATACTTGTTCTATCCTGCCCAATAAGCTAATGGGGCCTACATGTCTAGCTTAACCCATGGTTAACTTAATCTGGGCTGACCCTGCACTTGGTGGTCTAATAACCCTTTGACCCACATGGCTGACCCCCAATAGGGTGGTCTAATAACCCTTCGACCCACATGACTTATATAGGGCCGACCCCAACAAGGTGGTCTAACAACCCATCAAGTATAAGTTACGACACTTACAATATAAATGAAGACACTTCCGTATAGAGGAATAATACCATCTCTATAGGAGTACAAAATACATATATGAAATATATGGGTGAAATACATTCCAAAGTTACATATACATCAACACTCCCTCTTAAGTAGGAAGGTATTTCTCGACACAGATCTGCTAGCACAAGTCTTCTTCTCTGGATCATCATCTGCGAATCATCATCCTCGAATCATCGTCATCGTCACTGCTGCTGCTATCTCAATCAATATTTGAATCTACTCGTCATAGGAAGTTCTATAGAGCCAGTCCTTTTTCATACTGGATGTAGGTCCACCACCTGCAGATCTTTATCATCATTGGCCATACTGTGGAAATCCTCAGGACTTATTACGTGTGTCACAAAACCTTGCAAGAGCATCCCAGGCTGTTATGAGCACACAACTCTACCTATAGGATCTCCCAGGGCCATATTATATGTGACCTCACCACAAAACCTTGCAAGAGCATCCCAGGCTGTTACGAGCACACAACTCCACCTATAGGATCTCCAAGGGACAGATTACATGTGGTCACCACAAAACCTCGCAAGAGCATCCCAAGCTGTTACGAGCACACAACTCTACTTATAGGATCTCCCAGGGACAGATTATATGTGGTCATGGAAAAACCTTGCAAGAGCATCCTAGGACTTATTACGGGCACACAGCCCAACCTATTGGATCTCCCAGGGACAGATTATATGCCATAGGACAAAACCTCGAAAGAGCATCTGCCAGATATTCCAGGGCCAAATTATATGCCATAGGAAAAACCTTGCAAGATTATCTACAGATCTCCCAGGGCCAAATTATATGTCCTCCCAAAGCAAAACCTTGAAAGAGCATTTGCCATATATCCCAGGGCCAAATTACATGCTATAGGAAAAACCTTGCAAGACTATCTGCAAATCTCCCAGGGCCAAATTATATGCTCATCTGCACAACCTGATCCATGGCCATAGAGTATCAACCTGATACTCACCATACATCATCCTGATGTACACATGATCATCCTGATCATCATCACTGCAGCATCCTGTTGCATATCATCTAGAGCAACATCCTAAAGCTTGTAATCCATGATCATCCTGATCATACAATGCATCTACCTGATGCATACCAAGTATCTACCTGATACATATCATCATACATGATCCACCTGATCATACAATGTATCCACCTGATACAAATACAAATACATGATCCACCTGATCATACATGATACATATCACAATACATGATCTACCTAATCATACAATGCATCCACCTGATACATATACAGATACATGCTCTAAGCATCCAACATGATGCATATACAAAATACATACAAATGATCCAATCGATCATATCCAGCATCCAACATGATGCGTACATACATATACATATAAATGATCCAACTGATCATATCCAGCATCCAACATGATGCGTACATACATATACATATAAATGATCCAACTGATCATATCCAGCATCCTCTTGATGCATATATAGAGCAGTAATTGGAGCATCATCTTGATGCTCATCATCCAGTGCTTACATACACAGCCATGTGAAGGATCCTCCTTGCAACATGCTTGGAATGGCTTGTACAAATGTGTCCATCACTTCTTCCTCTAAGTGTCATCAATCCGAATAACACCAAGCCTCTCTCTGAAGTACTCGAACTTCACCCTGGCTAGTGGCTTCGTCAACACATCTGCAATCTGCTCGTCCGTCGCAACATACAGGAGCTTGACTTCTCCTCTCTGCACCATATCCCTGATATAGTGATATTTGATTTCTATGTGTTTTGACCTATCATGAAACAATGGATTCTAAGACAGCTTCACACAACTCTGGTTATCACAGAGGATACCGGTAGAAACCAATCGGAGATCAAATAACTCAGATAGTAGATTCTGTAGCCATACTACCTCACAACTAGCTGAACAGGCTGCAACATACTCTGCCTCAACTGTACTCAGTGCTATGCAGGACTGCTTCCTGCTAAACCAAGAGATCACACCTGATCCCATACTGAAGCAACACCCAGATGTGCTCTTCCTATCTGTAGCACTGCCTGCCCAGTCTGAATCAACATAACCCTGCGGGTTAAACTTTTGATTCGCGTCATACTTGAGCCCATAGTTAACCGTACCCTTCAGGTACCTCAGAATATGATTTACAGCAACCAAGTGAACACTCCTCGGATTTGTCAGGAACTGGCTCAATGTGTTCACCACAAAGCAAATATCTGGTCTCGTGTTCATCAGGTACATCAAGGACCCAATCATCTGACGATACACAGTGACATCAACTTGATCAGATGAAGCATCACACAGAAGCTTCAGGTTCGATGCCATAGGTGTGGCCATGGCCTTGTAGTCCATCATCTCGAACCTCTTTAGGATCTCTACTGCATACTTGCCTTGTCTAAGGAAGATTCCATTTGCATTCTGCCACACCTCCATATCTAGAAAGTGGTGCATCATACCCAAGTTATTCATCTCAAACTTGGCAGCAAGCTTCCACTGCATGTCGGCAATCAATATATCTTCACCTATAATAAACAGGTCATCCATATACAAAAGTAGTATCACTGGATTTCCTTCCTCAACCTTGTAGTAAAGGTTGGAATCCGCTTTACTATTGGTAAAGCCTAAACTGGATAGAAAGCTGTCTATCCTACCATACCAAGTTTTGCACATATATGAATCCCTGTCATGTGTCTCAGAACCAAGTGGCTACTCCACATACACTTCCTCTTCAACTACACCATTCAAGAAAGCTGTCTTGAAATCCATCTGGTGTATCTTCCCTTTCATCACTGCAGCCATAGCAAGCACGGATATAATGGAAGTGAATCTAGATACAGGAGCAAAAGTCTCTATGCTACCACCTGCAGCATGCTTGATCTTGTAGATCCTCTTGGAATTCACTACAGACTACCCTTTGGGACTTCATCCCAAACATCTTCATGATCGACTGGTACTCCTCGATCATGGCATTCTTCCCAAATCTTGGGAACTTCAATATCTTCAATATTTTCAATAGATAACTTTGTTGCTGAACAAATTTTGTAGTCCTTCTTTTGTAGGTGATGGTATACGATCTTTCCTACACAACAAGTTAAATTGCATGATTAGAAAACATCTCATAGTTTTCAGAACAAATTCTTACACATAAAGAAATATGTCATACAGTCATGCAATTATCTTAGCCAATGCTTCAATACAACATTTATCCATATTCCGTAACTTTCTAGATGCCTTCCAATCTCTACCAGAACATTGTTAAGAGTGTGCACAACTCCTAACATGTCAGCAAAGAGGTTTCATTCTAGATAAGTAGCAATGGAATGTTGTACAGTTCCATAGGCCACTTACCCATCAAATGCATATTAGTAGTATACTGTTCATTAATGCAATCATTCTAATATGCACAATACATATCCTAAGTCTAGGAACATAAGCCTATACATCATTGAACAATTTTATTTAAACAAACAAATATGTAAGGAATGGTAATTAAAATACTTATCTTTGTTTGTTTGTTGGGTGGACTCCCTCTGAGTCTTTGCTTCCTTGTCGGAGCTGCTGAAGTAGCTTCTTCTACACCTTTCTGTTGTGGAATGCAGAAGGATGGTCAACTCCCTCTGGATATCTGCATCCTTGCAGAAACTACTGGAGCGAGCTCCCTCTTGATCTTTGCTTCCTGGATTACTTGTCCTTGAACTTATATTCATTCTCGATCCCTATGCATGCTTGTTAGTATCATCATTGTGTTATTCTCTAGGTCTCATACATAATCAAACATTCATTAGTATAATCTTAATATTATCAAAACACAATAATCTCAAGCATGTATAGTCAGGATCATTTCAAACACATATAATAAACATTAGTATTCAAGGTTTCAGGGAAGTCTTCTTTTACTCATACATATTCTTATTTGATCATAGGACTCTTCTGGTTAGTTAAATCATCAATCAAGATAAGAGATATAATATGCATAAAACCCATGATTACTCAAACCTATACCTTCATCATTCTTCTGGTTAGTCATGGTAAGAAACATAATATGCATACAACCATGACTATTCAAACCTATGACTTCATGAATAATCATTATCAACAACACAACAGTATAAGATCCTAACACAAGGTAGGATTCTATCTTGATATAGGAAAAACATACCTGGATTAGCATGCTAGCTAGTTATGTCTAACATACCCGCATAATGTTGTCTGGTTCTCTTCAATGACGTGTGCTAGTAACCTGCATGTCTCATAAGTTATCCATTGTAGGACCAAGTTATACATACCTCGGAAGTAGATCTTCTAAGCGATCCATGACAATGGATGAATCTTTGTCCTCATGTCATCATGATCATAAGTTCTTGAACCAGAACATGATTTGTCTTTCTTGGTGTACCTTTCATGTTAGCAGACAACATAAACCTCATACAACACCATAATGCATTAGTACAATCATAAGTGTCAACACCCTAATCAATGAATATCTTCTATCGTGCATTCATAATTTTATTAAGGTGATACGACAAGTCTAGATTTAATCAAGATTGTACTAACAGTAATAATATGAAGACAAATATACCATAAACTTAATCATGAACAAATCTTGAAACATACCTGGATAAGTCATACCTATCGAGATTGCTTGTAATCTTCTTATGTAAGGCCTTAGCCTCATCTCCCTCTGAAACAGGAACTTCTTCACTTATGTAGGTGACCAATCCATCTTCTTCTAGGATTAACCCAATCCACTTGATTTGCAAGAACTGGACCTGGAGTTGGATTAGGGTTTGTCAGAGAAACCACAAAAATTCAAACTTTGAATTTCAAACTTTCGAAAGGATATAAATATGCGCCTTGATGAGCTGATCAAGCTGGTATATTCAGAATTTGAAAACTGCAAAGTTTCACTCCTCAATTTTGCCTTTGAAACTTTCAGATTCACTGGACGTGACCCCGAACTAGGGTTTGATGAATCCCACTCTTCTTCCCAATCAAAAGGTTTGATCCAAATCTTTAAGCCTCTATTTTTATGAGGAGCTTCCAGTCGTGGTCACAGAATTCAAAAATTCCTATTTTTGCAGAAGCCCTAATTTTCCACTTTTCTGATCAAAGTCCCGAACTAGGGTCTGATCAAGTCCGGCCTTTTTCCCAACCAAAAATTCTGATATTGGTCTCTAAATTTCAATTTTGATGAGTAGCATTAAGCCGTGGTCTCTGATTACAAAAATTCCAACTTTATCCGAAACCCTAAATTCTGAAAGCCATGAATGAAGGTGCTCAAAAATAATTCTGTTTTGACAGAAATATGTACCTGATTGTTTCTGGTGTAACTCTGAACTTTTCGATCCACAAGGTCTGAAATTTTTTCTTGAGATAGCTCGACCTGTCATCTTTCCATCTCGATAGGTCTGACCTCAATAGGATTCTCTGAGAGAGAGTTATGCCAAGTGTCGTAACGTGACCTGTTTATGGGATTAAAAAAGAGAGCGAACTTGTACGGCGTGCCACATGTCACTGGTTCAACTTCGGCCTTTGAAAAATTTTCCTGAGATAGTACATTCTGTGTAATACCTGTCACTTTTTAAGAAATTTCATTTGGAGCTTCCTAGCCCAAGTTATGACCTTGTTTCCGAGGTCACCTATTTTTGACTCAGATCTGGAAGAGGCAGAAACCCTGTATTGTACAGATCATAAATCACAAAGTACAACGAATTAGAGGTTGTCCTTTGGAAACAAGGTACATGGGGATCTGATCTTCGACCTGTAAAAGTTTCAAATCTGAAACATATGCCAAAATGGATTTATAGCGAAATTGATACAATGACTTTTTTTTCTATATCAAGCCCTAGCATCGTAACTGCAACAAGTGTCATACATGCCATATCATGCCTTCTTTCAGGCTAGCTCTGATACCATGTTAAATTTTCAAAATTTACTTCAATATGAGCTAGGATATTAACTGAGAGAACAACATGTACAACAAATCTACAGCATATCAATCATGGACATAATAATGCAAGCACACAAGAGACACAGAGTTTACTTCGGGAAAACCATAAAGGTGAAAAACCCCAATAACTTCCTCAGAGATAGATAGAGCAATGATACAACCAGAATACAAGAGATAGTCTTCTCCTAGCAGCAGAGACTCCTCCTCACAAGTGCGCCACTTTTCGCATGAGAGAAGTGTGTGAATGAATGATCAAATAGAGATCTCCCGATCTCTATTTATACTTGTTCTGTCCTGCCCAATAAAATAATGGGGCCTACATGTCTAGCTTAACCCATGGTTAACTTAATCCGGGCCGAACCAAGACTTGGTGGTCTAATAACCCTTTGACCCACATGGCCGACCCCCAATAGGGTGGTCTAATAACCCTTCAACCCACATGACTTATACAGGGCCGACCCCAACAAGGTGGTCTAACAACCCATCAAGTATAAGTTACGACACTTATAATATAAATGATGACACTTCCGTATAGAGGAATAATACCATCTTTATAGGATTACAAAATACATATATGAAATACATGGGTGAAATACATTCCTAAGTTACATATACATCAACGTATAAAAGCCCACAAATAGCTATGCAATGCAACAAGAGATGGGGGCATGATGTTAAAAGGAGTTGGGAGGGAAATATTCAAACCCTTCATCCAATGAAGTCAAGCCAAGTGTCAATGAGAGAACCCATCAACCATCAACTACCCATGTTGAATTTGGTGCCCAATCATTCATTTCCCCCAAGAGTTGGGTGAAATAGTTAATGTCTTGGGGATTGGGGAGGTATGGCTGTCCAAATTCGAGTATGGGAAAACCACCCTCATGGGAAATCGTGTTTCTCCTTCTTGGGCAAGAAAACACCCACGAATTGCCTTCCCAAACCATTATTCATGATCAGTTTTTCTCTCTCACGTTTTTGGAGCTTGCTGGGCATTTCTCTCATGGAGTACGCTGTAAATTCACCAATTTTCAAGCTGAGAAGGGCGTTTTTGTGATGGCTGGACTGTGGGGAAAGAGGAGAATCCATTAGGAAGCTCAATAGATAAGTTTGATAGCTTGTTGTTTCCATTATTGTTGTAAAAACGTTTTTGAATTTCCAGATTTGGTTTCATTTGTGGAAAAATCATTTTTGTGCACCCTGCTGCCAGTTAATGACTGTGTGAAGGTCATTTTGGCCCTTGAATGCCCAAGCCTTTTCCCTCTCACGCAGTCTGAGTTAGTTGGGGCTTTTCCCATCATGTTTTTCACCTATCTCCTGCATTTTCCATGCATGGGAACTCATTTTTGTATTGCCCAATGGCTAGGAAGAAGGGAGCCACAAATTTGGGGTTTATGGAGGCCGTTTTTGTCCCTTGAGTGCCCTCAAATGCTTTTTGGAAACGGTTTTGTTCTCCCAGGGTGATTCCCCAATTGCCCTTTTATTTTTTGTTGCCCAACATTTTTCTTCATGCCCAGAAATTGTGTTTTTTCTGTTATGAGTATCCATGCTTAGTTTTGAGTTGATGTGTGTTAAGAAATGTTGGGTTTGAGATGGGTATCCATTGCTTTGGGATGTGATGAGCTTGAGAGTCCCCTTTTCCTTGTAGATATCATGCCCATCTTGGGGGTGGTCTCTGAGTGCTAAAATAATACAGGCTGGCCAGAGACCTACGATTGGGAGGAACGTTGCAGCAACATAGCTAGTTGTTTGGGGCCATTTCACCATAAAGATAAGTGTTTTCTATATATGTGTTTTGCCTTTGTAGTGTTTAAATTAAATGACTGTTATTGATATATTGAATGCATATAAAATTATGTGTGTGGATGATTTTATCTCTGCTGTGCATGTTTGTTGAATTTACATCTGCACACATGGGTTTTTAATTGTATGAATCTAATGAATTGGTTGAGTTTGCTTAAAAATCCCCATAGATTGGCATCATGTTTCCCTTACCAGAATTGGATAGATGGGAGGGTATGTTATAGATTAGTATCAAGAGGGTATGTTATAGACTTCGATGGTGAAAAAGAAACAACAACAGTATCCTGGACATCTCCTCATTCACAACTCATGAGTCTTGGATCAACAACAATATCCTGGAAATCAAGCAAACAATCAGTTCCAACAAATTTGACAACAAAGGAAGAATATGTAGCTGCTGCAAAAGCAAGAAAAGAGATTGTGTGGCTCAAGAAGATACTTGAATATTTGCATGAGAAACAAGAAAACTCCACTCCACTTTTAATTGATAACACTTCTGCAATCAAGTTGGCTAATAATACCAAATTCCATGATCGAACCAAACATATAAATACAAAGTATCGTTTGATTCAACACCATGTAGAGGCCAAGATAGTTCATTTACATCATTGTTCCACGAATGAGCAAATTGCAGACATCTTCACCAAAGCACTTGGACAAGAAAAGTTTGAAATATTTAGAACCATACTCGGAATTAAAAACACCCCTTCGGATTAAGGGGGGGATGCTGGAATCCTCCAGGATTATGACATTATTGTACATAATGTAAATAGTTTCAGTGATGGAAGATGAGGAGTTTTGGAGACTCCAACGTATCTCTTGGAATCCGAAGTCCAAGAGTCTTCTATCTAATGTATAAATAAAGGCTTTGGCTGATGAATTAATTGAATTTGGGAGTTACTAATATCAGAAGGACAATTAAACTGAGCAGGAACTCCGTTTCTCTCTGGTTACTACCTTTGTTAGCATGTTTGTAGGATTTTGGCTAGTATGTATCTTTTCCAACTTCAAAAATTCATCGTCTAGAATAGATCGTATGAAATGGTACTTAAGTTGTATATGTTTAGTCTTAGACTGGAATGTTGAGTTCTTTGCAAGATGAATAATACTCTAGAAGTCACTGTACAACTTACCGTTCTTCTGCTTCTTACCCAATTCCTCCTTGAAACTTTGTATTCAAATCATTTCTTTACTAGCCTCTGTAGCAAGAACATACTGTGCTTTCATTGTTGAATGTGCAACAACCTTTTGAATTTTTGAAATCCAACTTACTGTTGTTCCACCTACAATAAAAACATACCCTGTGGTGCTCCTCCTGCTATCTTTATGCATCAACATATCATTATAGAATAGTGTTTGAACCTCCAAAACATAATGTATGAGTAGTAGTACCTCTCAAATAGTTGAAAATCCACGGTACTTCCTTCCAATGCTTTTTACCTAGATTTTTCATATACCTTCTCACAACTCCCACTGCATGTGCAATATATGGTCTTATGCATACCATCACATACATCAATCTACCAATTGCTGATGAGTAAGGGACCTTGTACATGTATTCTATCTCCTCCCGTGTCTTACGACACATATCCTTACATAGTTTGAAATGGATGGACAAAGGTGTGCTAACTAGTTTTGCATCCTACATTCTAAACCTCTCCAACACCTTTTTTATGTAATCACCCTAAGACAATGTCATCTTGCAATTTTTCTTATCTTTTGTTATTCTCATACCAAGGATTTTCTTTGCAGCACCCAAATCCTTCATCGCAAATGAATATATAATTTCCTTTTGAGCACATTTAAATATTCCATGTTAGACCTTGCAAAAAGCATGTCATCCACATATAATAACAACATAATATATCTTCCATTATCTAGCCTCTTGAAATAAAGATAGTGATCAAAATGACATCTATTATAAAATTGTGTAACATCCCACTATTTTCATAAAAATTTAAAAATTTCTAAATCATCATTAAATGCTAATATTTGTAAAATGCGGAAATAATAATGTTTAATAAAATAGTAATTAATAAATGCGTCATTTGATAGGAACAATTTAATTGACATGTCTTTTTGTTTTTCCGATGGTGTACTGTGCTGGCGACACGTCATGAATCCAATTAATAATTATGACATTTATTTATATGTTTGAAAGGATAAATTTTCGGTATATTTGGAAAACAGAATTCTCCTCGACAAGTACCAACATTTTAATTTTTCTGGATGACGATGAAAGGGGTCCCACGAGGTGCCCCGAGGCTTACTTGGCTACTTAGCTAAAGCATTGTACTCGTCCTTCATGCGCAGATTCGCAGGCAGGAGATAGCACTAAAATTCAGAGTGTTTAATAACCGTGATAAAAATAAAAACTGCTTATGATTCGACGCTACAGGTATGGTCTCCTTCCAATTTTGTAAGATGAACTTGACTAGTTCAAGACTGCAGAAAATGTCAGGCTCAGAGTGTGATTGTTATGAATGTCCTTGATTAGGAGTTTATGACTTCACTCGTTACTATTCCATGAATGACTTGTGGCTGTTAGAACAATTCTTTCATAAATTTTGATGGTGACAAATGTAAGACAAGGACACATGGTCCTAAGCATACCATAGAGAGAGTAATAAGGTGATTCTAGTTCTCTATTACATGGGCAATTATAATGGTGATGCATTATGCATTAATACCCTACCATGTAATGTATGCGATGGTTCTATGGGGCTACTATACCCTAAAGGGGTGTAACCTTGTGAGTTTGTGCAATGGGAAAGGCATGATGAACTATATGATGAACTTTATAATGGTGGGGCGGACTCTATCCTTACCTTAGGATCGAATGCGACCTAAGTTAATGTGTTTAAGCTATGAGTGCATTTGTATGGATTTTAAATGGAACATACAAGTTCCTTTATACATGCTACCATTGAATGTTTAACCTTGGTATAATTTATAAAGTCGATGCAATTAAACGTTGATCCATATGGTTGGCAGGTGGAATGATGGCATTGTATAAAGCCTGCGTACGAATTCAAGGGTGTAGTAAATTATTGGGTTTTAAATAAATTCGCATGGCCACCGTGTTAATAGTATTACTACGTGCACATTGTAAAGAGTGTCTAGCATGTGAGAAGGTTTGTCAATGCTGAGTTGTAACAGGCCTCCTCCCCAGTGTCAACAGAGTTGGAAACTTCGTGGTTTGGGAGATGGAGGGGAGATTTATTATCACACCTACCACACTCCAACGTGGCTCATGGAACTTAGATCTCCCTTGTTGATTGCTGTGCATTGGGATCGCAGAGAACCCTAACGTAACTTATGGGATATTGTAACGTTTTCTTGGCATTCGTTTCGGTGGTAGGGTTTGGGGGTGAGGCCAACTGGCAGAGAGGCACTTACGGTTTTGATGTTTTAGCCTCCCTCGGGCTCGATCCTGAGACCGGTAGCAACCTCCAAACTATAAGTGAAAGCTATCAATGAAGGCTGAGTCTGGAGTTGAATAGTGTGGCAATCCACATGTGTGATGAGTGCGTCTGTTGGGGCGTTGTAGTGACTTGAAAGTATGGGGTTTCAATCGGGTTGTGAGTTTCAAAAGGTATCCCATAGTGTGGCCTTTGATTTGGGTTCTTCTCATTCGTAGTGGATGGATGGATGGCTTTGTCATTCTTCTGTCATGACTCAGGTACAGTAAAGTAACAAAAGTTTAAAGTTTTCTTGTTGCATGCATCGTTATTTCATGATTGATATTTAACTCAGTGTATGGCCATTTGGTAGGTAGCTCTCGGCGAACAGCAGTGTGCCGGGAAAGTTAACGGGGAGAAGAAATATAGCGAACCCACCAGTAAGCTTCGGTGGTACCCCTACCTCGTGGTGCTCCTGGAATTCGGACTTGATGAGAAGGGTGTTGGAAGTATGTCTTCTCGGTAGTGGCTTTTGCCTCACCTGCAACATTGGGAAAACGTTACTGTTTATGTTTTGTTTGTTAGTGTAGATGATCTGAATATTTCTTAAAATGTATGGCCGGCCAACCCTTGGCTCGGCGAGCTTGATAGGGTTGAAACATCGTTGTTGCAAGGGATTGCACAATATTAAAAGTTTTATGTTATCGTTCTGCACTTCTAAATCTATGGAAGAATCGAGTGTGGAGCTGTAGGGAATAGAAGTGTTGACTATGGTCTATTTTAGCAATAACTGAGTAGTGTAAAAGAGTCGGTTTTGAATGGAACCTTCAGTAAACAACGAGGCAATCTGTAGGATGATGCCATCGCAAATTTCAAATGGAAATGTTCATTGTTTAGGGTTTAATGTTTACGTATGGTGTCTTTGAACTTCTCATTTTTGAATTTTGTTTCAAGAACGAAAAGCATGTTTAAGTGTTTATTTAAAGAGTGGCTATAAGCCGATAATAAAAAAGTGTTAGTTTTGGTTTGAATATAACTGTGATAATGTTAAACCCTAGCTTGTCGATGGTAATGAAATCTACTGGGCTGTAATAATGTTTAAAATGCAAGAATAACAGATTTGGTTTCTACAGTTAGGATATCTATGATAACGTAAACACTTGATTTTTGCAGCTGGTAATTGTTTGTAAATGTTAGTATGATGAGAATAGATCAACCCTGGTTTGGGTGTAGAGATGCTGTATTTTACTCTGTCAATTCAATAATGCTATTCTTTTCTTTACTTTTAAGAACATGCTATTATGAGAAGTGAATTCTGTCACATGCAGTTGATAATACAGAATCAAAGAATTTACAGTGTATTCATCAGTTAGTTTAATTTTCCTATTAATATAACAGTTGTCTACTTTAATTCTATCTCCCTATATTTGTCCAATTTGGACCTTTGGAAAAAGAATGAAAGAACAATACAGTACTCATTTTCCTTTTTTTTTTTTGCACAAAAATAATGCAGTGATGACAATAATTTCTATAAAGATCAGTCATATTCAAATAACAAATAAAATAATGAGTATGTGGTTAAACAGAATGCATGATATTGGTTTCCTTGAAGAAATAATTGATGGTCAATAAACCCTAAATGTTAACACAATGTCCACCTTCAGAAGTCAGAAAAGAACCTACTGCTATGACTAGTTTCTGGTATGTTGTTTCAGCATGCAGATTTAAACAGTATATTCAGTGCATGCAAAGATTTAATTTTGCAGCTGTTAAATAACAAGATGCATAGGAATATAAGTCTGTACATCGGTGGCCTCTTGGGTTTATGTATTTATATGCATGCTAGGTTTCATTTTTAAATGAACAGATTTAATGCTACCTCTCTGTACTGGAGTACGATGCAACTTCACGCATGGGGAAAAATGCAGAGGAGTCATTTTATCAGGTCAACGAATTTAAATAAATCAGGATCTAACATTTTACTGTTACTGGTCACTAATAACATTTCTAAGCCATTTTCTAAGAGCATTCATATGATTTGAAACCTAAAAAAAGTAAAAGAATAGAACCTGAGTGTGATAGGAGGAAAAAATCACTCAAGAATCCCGTTCCACCCAACCTGCTCCTAAGCAACTAAGATGTCTGCCTTAAGACCCCCAAGCATATCCATTGATCCACCGGGAGGAAGAAATTTCTGAAGCTTAGGATCTCTACTTGCAGCAGCAAGAAATTTATCTAGCCTTACAGGCTTAGTAATCAATTGGACCAGCACCAGCACCTCTGGTCTGTCCTTCTCATAACATTTGCAGACTTATACTTGCACTCTCCACAGCCTCCCTATTCGAATCTCTCAGCAATCACCTGATGCACATGAGGAATGTTTCTGTAGAAAACATTGTAAGAGCTCCCTGATCAATTTGAATTGCCTTTTATAGGTTGCCTAGGTCTTTTCTGTAATTACTGGTCATTAGTGAGCTACCTGCTCACCTCCCTCCACCTGGAGGGGAAAATGCCACAAAATTAGGGGGAGTTGTCCCATACCAACAGCTAATGGTAGATTGCAAATGCTACCAATTGTCCCAATCCTTCCAGTAGCTTCCATTCCTCCTAGTGGGCCATTGGACACTCTTGTAACAACTTTCTTGAGTGTTTGTCTCCCATTTTTATTTATTAAATAATAATAATGAGTCATTACATTCATCTTTGACCTAATTGGTCATAATTACAAAACTTGTAATTATAATTTAACATAAAGTATTTTGCAAAAAGGATAATAGTAGAAAATAATTATTCTCAAAAATTGGGTAGGTGTCATACACCCCCCCTTAAGCCTCAACATCGTCCTCGATGTTGCTTTATTCACTCCTTGAGTGTTCCTGGAACAAAGTTGGGTATGCATCCCCCATACTACTCTCCAACTCCTAGGTAGCCTCTGCTGGGATAAAGTGCTTCCATTGCACTTTTACTTGGCCAAGCGTGCGGTTCTGGAGTAGAGTTTCTTTCCTTGCGAGAATACAGTCCGGTTCCACCAGAAAATCGCCGCCTTATTTCACTTGAACATTGTTCCAATTTAGAACATGAGTAGGGTCATGCACATATTTCTTTAAAAATGAAATGTGAAAAACATTATGGACTTTGAGGTTTGAAGGTAAGGCTAATTGATATGCCACAGGTCCAACTCTGGACAAGATTTCAAAAGGACCACAATACCTAGGTGCCAGTTTGGCGCAGCTTCCTAATTTTAAGGAACTCTTTTTCGGCCTTACCTTAAGAAAAACATGTTCACCCACTTGGAACTCTTTATGAGTTCTTTTAAGGTTTGCTTAACTTTTATGTCTATCCTGGGAAGCTTTAATATTTCCTTGTACTTGCTTCACGATTAGTTCTAAATCCTGCAACAATTCGGGCCCTAAGGTGACTCTGCTAACCGGATCACTCCATGACACCAGTGTATTTGGCTGAAGTGTCTACCGTAAAGAATCTCAAATGGGCTAAGTTTGGCTGAAGTATGGTAGTGATTGTTATATGCAAACTCTGCTAAATGCAAGTAGTCTTCCCACTTACCAGGCTGATCCTTAACATGCATTCTGAGCATATCTTCCAATATCTGGTTCACCCTTTCAGTCTATCCATTTGTTTGCGGATGAAATGCAGTGATGAAATTTAAGGTGGTGTTTAACCCCTTGAACAAGGACCTCCAAAAGTTACCTGTGAACTTTGAATCTCAGTCTAAAACTATTACCTTGGGTATCCCATGTAGTCGGAAAACCTGCTTCATAAAAATTTCTGCAATATCAAGAGCTTTATGGGTAGTTTTGACAGGGATAAAATGGGTTGCCTTGCTAAGTTTGTCCACTACCACCATGATGGAGTCGTGTTGTTTTTTATTCTTTGGTAAACCAGTGATGAAATATATACTTATGATTTCCCACTTCAAGCTGGGTATAGGCAAGGGCTGCAGCAATCTAGTAGGATGCTGATGTTCTGCCTTCACTTTTTGACAGTCAAAACACTTAGCTATATATTCCGCTACTTCATCCTTCATTCTGGGCCAGTAGTACTCCTTCCTTAGCATTGTGATGGTTTTCTGATAACCTAGATGGAAAGAATAGTGGCTTTTGTGCATCTCATCCAAAATCAGAATCTTTACTGTTGGTACATTTGGTACATACAATCTATTTTTGTACAGCAGTAAGCCATTTTCCTTCAAACTGAAATCTGTTACAGAATTTTCAGAATTGTTTTCTGCTGTCCTTTCCTGTAATTTTCTGTATTCCTCATCCTCTTTAATTCCTTCAAAAATATGTTTCTCCAAACCTGTCATGTATGTGCTGATGGCTGAAATAAAATGTATCCTTGCATTACGACTTAACACGTCGGCAACTTTATTCTCCTTCCCCTTAATGTGTTGAATTTCAAAATCATACTCACTCATAAAAGTTAGCCATCTGGCTTGCCTGGCATTCAAACTTGTTTGATCTAACAAATATTTTAGCCCCATATTATCCGTCATTAAGGTGAATTTTCTACCAATAAGGTGGTGAAGCCACATTTTCAAGGCATGAATCACTGCTAACAATTCTAGATCGTAGGTGGAACAGTTCTTCTCATGTATTTTCAGTTTTCTTGATTCATATGCTACAGTATATCCCTCCTACGTTAGGAATCCTCCCAGTCCATCATTGCACGTGTTTGTGCATACTACAAAATATTTATTAGGATCTGCAATCCTCAAAATAGGTGCTGAAGTCAACAATTCCTTTCACTTTACAAAACTATCCGCACACTTTTTATCCCATACAAACTTCTTTCCCTTTTTCTGCAACGACGTTATGGGGTTTGCAATCCTGGAAAACCCTTCAATGAATTTCCTATAATAACTAGTGACCCATAAATGATCGCACATCCGTCACATCTTTAGGAACCAGCCATTCATTAATGGCCTTTATCTTCGCGGGGTCAACCGAAATCCCTTCCTCAGAGATTATGTGTCCTAAGTACTGAATCTTGTCTTTGTAAAAATTACATTTGTTGAACTTAGCATACAGCTGGTGCTCCCTCAGAACTTGTAGAATGATACGTAGATGTTCATCATGCTCCTCCTTGTTCTTAGAATATACTAAAATATCATCGATAAACACAACTGCAAACTTATCTAAGTACTCGTGCATAATTTTGTTCATTAAACACATAAATACAGCATGTGCATTAGTTAATCCAAATGGCATGACAACGAACTCATAGTGTCCATAACGAGTTCTAAAGGTTGTTTTGAAAATGTCTTCATCCTTCACATAGACCTGATGATATCTTGATCATAAATCGATCTTCGAGAATACTGTTGCTCTGCGTAGTTGGTCAAAAAGATCGTCAATGCGGGGAAGCGGGTACCTATTCTTGATCGTCATTTTATTCAGTTGACGATAATCTATGCAAAGTCTTAGGGTACCATCCATCTTTTTAACAAAAATGATCGATGCTCCCCAAGGAGACATGCTGGGTCTTATGTATTTTTTATCGATCAGCTCCTTCAACTGAGATTTTAACTCATTCAACTCTAATATATTCATCCAGTATGGAGCTTTAGAACTTGGCATTGCACCAGGTATTAATTCAATAGTAAAATCCAGGTCCCTTTTGGGAGGTAAATCTGGGATCTCTTCAGAAAAAATATCTTGAAAATCCTTTAAGACAGGTATGTCCTCTATTTTCAGTTTGTCCTCCTTAGTAGTTATCTCATCATGCAACGCATTTACTGCAAACATATGACACCCTTTTTTGATTTCCCTTTTTACTTGCATGGCTGAAATCTGTCGAACGGATGTTTTTCTTGGGATGCCTTTTACCTCTGCTGTCTTTCCTTCATCATCTAGGAAAATGAAACTTTTTTCATAACAATTCAGAATGACACGATGGGTTTCTAACTATTCCATACCGATTAGGATGTCATATGACCCCAATGGCATAATATTTAACTTAACTTGCATTGTTAGTTGATTCATACATAAAACACAATTTTCCACAAAATTAGAAACCTCTCTTTTTGTTCCTGTCGCTAATCTAACTAACCAGGATTTATCGAATTTCTCTGTTTTCAAATCGAGTCTTTCTACAACAACTGGCACGATATATAAATTAGACTAGCACCGGGGTCAATTAAAATAGAAACTGGGTGGTTTTGAAGCATACCTTCAACCTCCAGCATTGAGACTTGGTGTTCTGCTTGCTGGTTGTCTAATGCTGCACTAATTCTGGGCACTTCTCTTGCCACATCTCCTACAGTAGCTTCAGACTGTATGGAGTGAATATGGTTGGCCGCCTGTTTCTTGAGGGGACAGTCTAAGGCATAATGGGTCCCTTGGCACTCAAAGCATTTTATAGGTGGCTTCTGTTCATTGGTCCTAGCAACATTGGGGACATTTCTGGGTGCTGTAAATTTTTGCTACTGATTATTTCTGTTCTGCTGAAATTTTTGATTTTGGAAATTTCTCTTCTGGAAATTGGAATTGCCACCATATCTAAAATTTTTCCTTTTCTATTCAAAATTATTGGGTTTTGGCTTTTCCAGCTAGGTACCCTTCTCTTTTCTTATTCTAGTCAAATAAAAAAGTGGCTTTCCTCATGGCTTCTTCTAGTGTCTTACGGTTATCGTACTCTATCCTATCCTTGATGTGGAAAGGTAGACAACTTAGGTACCTCTGGACCTTCGGTTTTTCTTCCACCGTATATGGCACATACCTTAAAAAACTTAAAAACTTGCCGTTCAGTTCTTTCATGTTCATCGTTCCCAATTTCAGATCATAGAATTCTTTGGATTTTTCTTCATAATATTGCTTAGATAAGAATTTATTCTTAAAGTGTCTTTTAAAAGTACTCCAACTCACATCTCGGTCTTTTATACCTTTTACCCTTTTAAGGTCTTGCCACCAAATATCTGCCTTCCCGGTCAGGTTATAAATTGCCATCTTTGCCTTTAAGGATTCCGAATAGTCGTAGATCTGAAAATACTTTTTCATGCCGGACAGCCATGCTTCCGCTGTCTCTCTTTTCTTTGTTTCACCATTGAAAGTTGGGGGTTTGATTTTCTTGAATTCACCAGATACCTGTTCATACTGTTTATTCCTTTTCCTTTTTAGCTTGAAGTCTCCTTCAGTGGTGTCACTAGAGTAGTTATGCTTCTTTTTACGTGGGTTTGGCAGTTCTTGATGATGTTGAGTTGTTGTTTCCCTCAGTTGTTTCTGTTTGTTTATCCTTTCCTTCATGAGATAGCTCTTTAGTTTCAGAAGTATGTTCAAGGTTCTGTTCATATTTTGGCTATTGGTCGAACAGTGCTTGTTTCAACTCCTCCTGTGTCCTCAAGATTCTTTCATTGTCCTGTTTTACTGACTGGATCTCTGCCTTCAATTCTTGAAAAGCACGCAGTAATTCTGACGAATTGTTACCCCGATTGCCCTGGAATTGCTGTTCCATCCTTGGGATATTTAGCGAAAATATACCCCTTATGTGTTCAGCTGATCCTTCCATATCTGTAGAAAATTTTTCTGTATATGACAAAATAATTTAAACTTGAGTTAGCAAAAAATTTCACAGTCATAAATTTTCTGTTTGCGTGTTTCTTGGACCGTCTTTAGGCCTAGAGTTCGAACATGAGCTCTGATACCACATGTAACATCCCACTATTTTCATAAAAATTTAAAAATTTCTAAATCATCATTAAATGCTAATATTTGTAAAATGTGGAAATAATAATGTTTAATAAAACAGTAATTAATAAATGCGTCAATTGGTAGGAACAATTTAACTGTTGTGTCTTTTTGTTTTTCTAATGGTGTACTGTGCCGGCCACACGTCATGAATCCAATTAATAATTATGACATTTATTTATATGTTTCAAAGGATAAATTTTTTTTGGTATATTTGGAAAACAGAATTCTCCTCGATAAGTACTGATTATTTAATTTTTCTGGATGATGATGAAAGGGGTCCCACGAGGTGCCCCGAGGATTACTTAGCTACTCAGCTAAAGCATTGTACTCGTCCTTCATGCTCAGATTCGCAGGTAAGCGATACCGCTAATTTAGAGTGTTTAATAACCATGATAAAAATAAAAACGGCTTATGATTTCGACGCTACATGTATGGTCTCCTTCCAATTTTGTAAGATGAACTTGACTAGTTCAAGACTGCAGAAAATGTCAGGCTCAGAGTGTGATTGTTATGAATGTCCTTGATTAGGAGTTTATGACTTCACTCGTTACTATTCCATGAATGACTTGCAGCTGTTAGAACAATTCTTTCATAAATTTTGATGGTGACAAATGTAAGACAAGGACACATGGTCCTAAGCATACCATAGAGAGAGTAATAAGGTCATTCTAGTTCTCTATTACCTGGGAAATTATAATGGTGATGCATTATGCATTAATACCCTACCATGTAATGTATGCGATGGTTCTATGGGGCAACTATACCCTAAAGGGGTGTAACCTTGTGACTTTGTGCAATGGGCAAGGCTTGATGAACTATATGATGAACCTTATAATGGTGGGGCGGACTCTATCCTTACCTTAGGATAGAATGTGACCTAAGTTAATGTGTTTAAGCTATGAGTTCATTTGTATTGATTTTAAATGGAACATACAAGTTCCTTTATACATGCTACCGGTGAATGTTTAACCTTGGTATAATTTATAAAGTCGATGCAATTGAATGTTGATCCATATGGTTGGCAGGTGGAATGATGGCATTGTATAAAGCCTGCGTACGAATTCAAGGGTGTAGTAAATTATTGGGTTTTAAATCAATTCGCATGGCCACTGTGTTAATGGTATTACTACGTGCACGTTGTAAAGAGTGTCCAGCATGTGAGAAGGTTTGTCAATGCTGAGTTGTAATGGGCCTCCTCCCCAATGTCAACAAAGTTGGCAACTTCATGGTTTGGGAGATGGAGGGGAGAGTTATTATCACACCTACCACACTCCAACGTGGCTCATGGAACTTAAATCTCCCTTGTTGATTGCTGTACGTTGGGATTGTAGAGAACCCTAACGTAACTTATGGGATATTGTAACATTTTCTTGGCATTCGTTTCGGTGGTAGGGTTTGGGGGTGACGCCAACCGGCCGAGAGGCATTTAGGGTTTTGATTTTTTAGCCTCCCTCGGGCTCGATCCTGAGACCAGCAGCAACCTCCAAAATGTAAGTGAAAGCTATCAATGGAGGCTGAGTCTGGAGTTGAATAGTGTGGCAATCCACAGGTGGGATGAGTGCGTCTGTTGGGGCGTTGTAGTGACTTGAAAGTCTGGGGTTTCAATCGGGTTGTGAGTTTCAAAGGTATCCCATAGTGTAGCCTTCGAGTTGGTTTCTTATCCTTCACAGTGGATGGATGGTTGGCTTCGTCAATGTTCTGTCACGACTCAGGTACAGTAAAGTAGCAAAAGTTTAAAGTTTTCTTGTTGCATGCATCGTTATTTCATGACTGATATTTAACTCAATGTATGGTCGTTTGGTAGGTAGCTCTCGGAAAATAGCAGTGTGCCTGGAAAGTTGACAGGGAGAAGAAATATAGAGAACCCACCGGTAAGCTTCGGTGGTACCCCTACCTCGTGGTTCTCCTGGAATTCGGACTTGATGAGCAGGGTGTTGGAAGTATGTCTTCTCGATAGTGGCTTTTGCCTCGCCTGCAGCATTGGGAAAATGTTACTGTTTATGTTTTGTTTGTTAGTGTAGATGATGTGAATATTTCTTAAAATGTATGGCCGACCAACCCTTGGTTCGGCGAGCTTGATAGGGTTGAACCCTCGTTGTTGCAAGGGATTGCACAGTATTAAAAGTTTTATGTTATCGTTCTGCACTTCTAAATCTATGGAAGAACTGAGTGTGGAGCTGTAGGGAATAGAAGTGTTGACTATGGTCTGTTTCGACAATAACTGAGTAGTGTAAAAGAGTGGGTTTTGAATGGAACCTTCAGTAAACAATGAGGATATCTGTAGGATGATGCCATCGCAAATTTTAAATGGAAATGTTCATTGTTTAGGGTTTAATGTTTACGTATGGTGTCTTTGAACTTCTCATTTTCGAATTTTGTTTCAAGAACAAAAAGCATGTTTAAGTGTTTATTTAAAGAGTGGCTATAAGCCGATAATAAAAAAGTGTTAGTTTTGGTTTGAATATAATTGTGATAATGTTAAATCCTAGCCTGTCGATGGTAATGAAATCTACTGGGCTGTAATAATGTTTAAAATGCAAGAATAACAGATCTGGTTTCTACAGTTAGGATATCTATGATAATGTAAACACTTGATTTTTGCAGCTGTTAATTGTTTGTAAATGTTAGTATGATGAGAACAGATCAACCCTGGTTTGGGTGTAGAGATTTTGTATTTTACTTTGTCAATTCAATAATGCTATTCTTTGCTTTGCTTTTAAGAACATGCTATTATGAGAAGTGAATTTTGTCACATGCAGTTGATAATACATAATCAAAGAATTTACACTGTATTCATCAGTTAGTTTAGTTTGCCTATTAATACAACAGTTGTCTACTTTAATTCTATCTCCTTGTATTTGTCCAATTTGGACGTTTGGAAAAAGAATGAAAGAACAATACAATACTCCTTTTCCTTTTTTTTTTTGCACAAAAATAATGCAGTGATGACAATAATTTATATAAAGATCAGTCAGATTCAAATAACAAATAAAAGAATGAGTATGTGGTTAAACAGAATGCATGATATTGGTTTCCTTGAAGAAATAACTGATGGTCAGTAAACCCTAGATGTTAACACAATGTCCACCTTCAGAAGTTAGAAAAGAACCTACTGCTATGACTAGTTTTTGGTATGTTGTTTCAACATGCAGATTTGAACAGTATATTCAGTGCATGTAGAGATTTAATTTTGCAGCTGTTGAATAACAAGATGCATAGGAATATAAGTATGTGCATGGGTGGTCTCTTGGGTTTATGTATTTAGATGCATGCTAGGTTTCATTTTTAAATGAACAGATTTAATGCTACCTCTCTATATTGGAGTACGATGCAGCTTCACGCATGGGGAAAAATGCAGAGGAGTCATTTTATCAGTTCAACAAATTTAAATAAACCAGGATCTAACATTTTACTGCTACTGGTCATTAATAACATTTCTAAGCCATTTTCTAAGAGCATTCATATGATTTGAAACCTAAAAAAAATAAAAGAATAGAACCTGAGTGTGATAGGAGGAACAAATCACTCAAGAAGCCCGTTCCACCCAACCTGCTCCTAAGTAGCCAAGATGTCTGCCTTAGGACCCCCGAGCCTATCCACTGATCCACTAGGAGGAAGAAAGTTTTGAAGCCTAGGATCTCTACTTGCAGCAGCAAGAAATTTATCCAGCCTTATAGGCTTAGTAATCAATTGGACCAGCACCAGCACCTCTGGTCTGTCCTTCTCATAACATTTGCAGACTTATACTTGCACTCTCCACAACCTCCCTATTCGAATCTCTCAACCATCACCTGATGCACATGAGGAATGTTTCTGTAGAAAACATTGTAAGAGCTCCCTGCTCAATTCGAATTGCCTTTTATAGGCTGCCTAGGTCTTTTTTGTAATTACTGGTCATTAGTGAGCTACCTACTCACCTCCCTCCACCTGGAGGTGGAAATGCCACAAAATTAGGGGGAGTTGTCCCATACCAACAGCTAATGGTAGAGTGCAAATGTTGTCATCTTTCCCAATCCTTCCAGCAGCTTCCATTCCTCCTAGTGGGCCAGTGGACACTCTTGTAATAGCTTTTTTGAGTGTTTGTCTCCCATTTTATTTATTAAATAATAATAATGAGTCATTACATTCATCTTTGACCTACTTGGTCATAATTACAAAACTTGTAATTATAATTTAACACAAAGTATTTTGCAAAAAGGATAATAGTAGAAAATAATTATTCTAAAAAATTGGGTAGGTGACACATTGTTTTGTCATAAACCTGTCAAATTTCAAATATCACTTCCTTGGAGCTTGTTTCAGGCCATACAATCTATTCTTCAACTTCCATACTAAATTCTCTTTCCCTTTGACCTCATACCCCTGTGGTTTCTGCATATAAATCTCTTCCTCCAAATCCCCATGGAGAAAGAATGTTTTTACATCTAACTATTCAAGATGCAAATATTCTACCATCACTAGACTTAAAATAGTCATAATTGAAGTCATTTTAACAATAGGAGAAAATATTTCATCAAATCTATACATTTATTTTATGCAAACCCCTTTACAACAAGTCTAGCCTTGTATCGCTTCTTGCCTCCATCTTCTTCCTTCAACCTATCAACCCATTTATTCTGCAATGCTCTTTTACCTACAGGAAACTAAACCAAATTCCAAGTCTTTTTTCTTAACAAGGAGTCCATCTCCTCATTCATGCCTTGCTCCCATTTCTTTATGGTTTTCACCTGCATTGCTTCTTCATAACATTTTGGTTCACCAGAATCAATCATTAATAAATAATATAGTGAAGGAGAGTATCGTTCAGGGGGTCTACTTAACCGAGTAGATCTTCTAACACTTGTAGGAGTTTGAGGTACCTACGGTTGTTCTTGATTTTTTGGCACCTTTGGAGTTTCATCTTCTTTGATTTCATTAAGCACTATGTATTATGTGTTTTCTTTTTCTCATTTCTCTCCCTGCAACTGATATTTGTAGATGAACCTTTCATTGAATACTACATATCTACTCTGAATGATTTTGTTATTTTCATAATCCCATAATCGATAACCAAAATCATCAACCCCGTATCCAATAAAGGTACACTTCTTGGATTTAGCCTCAAGATTTGTTATGTTTTTTTATCAATATGGACAAATGCTTCACAACCAAAATTTCTCAGAAATGAGTAGTTTACCTTTTTACTTGTCCATGCCTCCTATGGAATCCCAGCATCCAAGGAGCTTAAAAGCCCTTTGTTTATTAAGTAAACAACAGTATTTACAACATCTACCCAAAACTGTAAGGGAAACCCTACATGCCATCTCATAGACCTTGCATGCTCTATGATTGCCATGTTCATCCTTTATGGCACACCATTTTTTTGTGGTGTTCCTAGAAATTTATTCTCTCTACAAATCCCATGGTATGAACAATAACTATCAAACTCCTTGCCGCAATATTCACCTTCATTATCAGATTTGAGACACTTTAACCTTTTTTCCTATCTTATTCTCAACCAAATCTTTCCATTTCTTAAAAGTATCAAAAACATCATATTTCTGTCAAAAGAAATAAACCCAAGTTTTTCTAGTTGCATCATCAATAAAAGTAACATAATAAAGAGAGACACCAAGATATTGTACCTGAGGCAGTCCCCATACATCTATATGCACATATCTAACTTTTCACTCTTTTTTTGCTTCCCATCCCTGATAAACCTGTCTCTCTTCTGTTTTCCATAAACATAGTTCTCATAGAATTCCAAACTAACCTACTTCAAATATGGCAGTAGCTTACTTGAATGGAGAATTTGCATACCCTTCTCACTCACATGTCCAAGCCTATGATGTTGCAATGTTGTATCTATTCCTGTGGAAGATAAAGAGATAGAGGAGTCAATATAATTATGAGGACATAAATACAATGTACCTATCTTTTCTCCTTTTTCTATTACCAGTGATCCTTTAGTGATCTTCCACCATGTTTCTCCAAATGTAGATAAACAACCAACATCTCCCAAATTCCCTATTGAGATTAGTTTTCTTTTTATAACTGGAATGTGCCTTACATCTTTTAGCAATCATTGGTTTCCATTCTTTAAATTTAACAGTAACTTACCCATTCCCACAATTTTACATGGTTCATCATCACCCAATAAAACATGTCCAAAATCACCTTGAACATAATCATGAAGATATTTCCTATGGGGTGTATCATGACATGAAGCCCCTGAATCTACTACCCAGTAATCACTAGTATTATCTAATGAAAGAATAAAATCATCTTGTAACATATGACCTGCTACATTTGATTCTTGGGTTGTCTCTTGCTGTCCATCTCCTTGTTTCTTCAGAGATATGCAGTCTTTCTTCAGATGTCCTTTCTTTCCACAATTCCAGCACTGTATATTTCCTAGTCTAGATTTGGATCTTCCCTTCCTAGAATTCCCACAATTATGTGGGGTGTTTCCTCCCTCCCTTTGTCATCCCCTGCTCTCCATGGTCAACGTATTACCTAATGTCTCACCTGTGTTTTTTTGTCGCATTTCCTCGGTAAGAATAACACCAACAACATCATCAAATTTTAGAGTGTTTGAATGAGAGACATATTTACTTACATCCATGACCAAGCCGTTCCATCTTTTTTCCAATGAGCACAATATTAAAAGATCCCTAACCTCAACATCCATGTTCACTCCTACAAAGCTTAGCTTATTAGTAATTGTATTAAATTCATTTAAATGGTTAGCAACAGATCCACCTTCTGACATCTTCATATTAAATAAATGCTTCATTAGAATAACTTTGCTGGAGGCCAATGGTTTTTCATACAATTTAGCCAATGCATTCATTAGATCCCCCGTTTTATTTTCATTTGAAATATTGAAAGCCACCAATGAAGCCAGGCATAACCATATTGTTCCTAGTTCCTTTTTGTCAAGAACCTCCCATTATTCATCCTTCATAGCCGTCAGCTTGCTTCCTTTTCCACCCAATGGTAGGAATATATCGTTCTGATATAGATAGTCCTCCATTTGCATATTCCATAACTGGTAGTTTTTTCCATTAAATTTCTCGACCCTAAACTTTCCTTCGTCTTCCATTTCTCCCACTTGAACCAAGAACCATTCTTTCCTGCGAGTTTATCACCCAAATAGACATTTGTCTATGATACCAATTGTTAGAAAAACATGATCGCAGAGTAATAAAATAAATAGAATGCAGAGATATAAGACATAATATCAAAATACAAGAGAGACACCAATATATGTGGTTCACTCAATTTGCGCTACGTCCACGAAGAAATTGCTAACCCATTTATTAATCTATCCAACAAATGAAGGGATACAACCCACAACACATCCATTGCAACTTCCTCTTCACTATCTCACAATCTCTCTTTCACAATCATGTAGATCTTTACAATAATACAATACTACCATACACACAACTGTATTACAATGCATTTCTTTTAAAGAGGGATTACCATGGTTTGACTTATGAAATTACAACATTTTACAAGGCATTTTTTCAAAACTTTTCATTATGGTGGTGCTACCCCCAAACCCAAACAAGGGGAGTGATCCCAAATTAGTTGTCGACCTCCCTTAGACCCCCCATGGTGACTATAGTGGGGGGGAAGCCCCCTCACACCATCCTATCATGAGTTGGGATCCAAACACGATTGGAACATGACCTTTGAATCAGGAATATTAGTTGATCTTCATACATAAACTTCTGAATAAATAGGAGAAGTAAAAACAGATTAATAATGGATAAAATAGAGATTTTGGATGCCAGTACTTGGTTGTACAAAATAAATTCTTATGAGTACCTGAAATATTAATTCAAATCCAAATAGAAATGAACGAACTACCAAATATGTAACAATATTCTAGCATGGATAAAAATGTTATAATAGGATCGTCTTGTGCCACCTCTAGTGTTTTTATGCTTCCAATGAGATCATATTCAACCTTAGGAGAAATCAAATATTAATGGAAAATAGAAGAATCTCAAATTGATCAAGAGATACCTTTTATCATAATTCTTTTCTCTCCCACCCCATCCCTTGAAGAATCCTTGTATCTTCCTTTTATTATTGGGGAAAAGAAGTTTGTGTAGTTTAAAAACTACTTTTAGTTAGGAGTAATTAAGATAATTAGGCAATGTATTATAGTAAGATAAAAGAGTAATAATATTAATATTAATAGATGGGACCACTTAACAACCCTTTAGTATTCGCTTTTCACTTAGATTCCCCAAGCAGACATAAGATAACAATTAGCGTTAATATTCCAAGTTATAATAAAACATCACACCATGCTTTATGAAGTATCTTAAACTTAGAAATAAGGTCCAAAACTTAATCTTCTCTTTTAAAATTTTACGAACAATGTGATATCTATCCAAAATTTTCACCACTTGGTCAGAATCATTCGAAAAACATGCCTGAAATATACATAATTATCAAGATGAAAATCAGAATCAAACTAAAAGCCTGGTGCTTTGTAATACCATCTGGTTTATCCCCTAGACATGTTATTATTATTCTGATGTTGTGACATTATGGCATGAGGTGCCAGGACTATGGTTTACATTATTATTATTATTATGTTATTTTTATTAATTAATAAAATAAAACAATCGGATTGACCGATGCCACGAAAGAGAGTATGAGGAACCATGATGTTACAAGCAAGGGGTTGTGTAAAAGTGTTTACCTATGTGTGTTGATCCCATGTTGATGTTTTACACCCTTCTTATGTACTTGATGGACCCTCTTGGTTATGCACCCTGACGTGTTATGTTACTCCTTGGTTTCATTTATTCCAGGATTAATTTTTATTAGTGTTAGAGTCTCTCTCTCTCTCTCTCTCTCTCTCTCTCTAGTGTGCCCTCTTGAGTTGGTTAGTGTGTCCTTTGTTGTATCCTCATGATGTATAACTCCTATTTTCTATTTCTGGGAATGTAACTCTCATGCTTGAGTCCATCTCTCTCCCAATTCGAATTGCTCATGAAGGAATTTGATTTGCTTGTGTTGGCTAGTCATACTTGTGTGTTAGTTCATGCTTTTTCTCTTGTGCTTGTGTTTGGCATCATGGTTTTGTCTTGGGGGTGACCATTGCAAAGTGATTTTTGCCTTGCATTGTGTTTACGACTGGGTGGAACGTGGCATAGTTGATTCCAGTTGTGTATTTAGAAAAAGGAAGTGATTTATCTCATGTTTATTTAATTTATTTGAGTCCGATCTGATTTATTTATGGATGAGCATGAAATGTTTGATGAAATGTATGAGCTATCTGTGGAAGAAATTTCTCATGGAATTCAATCTATTTATGCAAGTGAATATTGTGAAGGAATTGGAAACTAGTTTTTGTGATTTTGTGCACAAATTGTTTGAGGAAATGATTCTTTATCACCTCTGCTACATAATTGATATTTCTTACCAACAAGAAACTCTTTCTGGAACTTAAAAATACCAAATGGATTAGTTTCCAAAATTACACACGAAAGCATCTTTCAATAGATGTTTAGTTCTCGTTTGAAGTTCTTCTTTGCCAAAAACAAGTTATTTATGCTCATCTCATATCTATTTTATATATGTTTTCTATGCATTAAGTGGGATCAAAACGATTCAATAAAAATTGAATGTTTTAAATGCAGGAAAAGGGCTTGTTGGCCTCTGACGCACATCAACTCTAGCACTTGATGAAATTGTTCATTCCACCTAAAACTCATCTTTGAGTTATCCCATCGTGCAAAAAATCCTGTGTAACCCTTAGAAAATCTAAAGAATCCTTTCAAGTAGGTTAAATCCAATTAAATCCAAGAAGAGCATCAACAAAATCTATGATACATGCAATATGACCAATGTAGGAACATTCAATTTGCAGGAAAATTAACTTAGCAGTTTAACAACCATAAAATATAATGAAATGCATTACAAATTAGAATGATCAACAATGCATCAAATAAGAATAAGTCTAGTTGGAAACTAACAACCATTCCTCAAGCTTTAAAAGAATAAAATCAAGTAGAACAAAGAATAACTAAAGAGGCTTGATTGAATATGCAAAAGTGGGTCCCCAAGTCAGTGGACTTAGGTGTTGTTGAGGCCTTAATGAATGGTGGCAAATTGGGAAAATCCATTAGTCTTTGATATACATCTAATGAATCATAAGCACGAAGTCCATATGAAATCATATTTTCATCCTCCATGAAACATCTTGAAATTAATGTGCATCGGGCTTAGAGAATCTTCCCAAGTGATGGATTCACTATTCATCCTAGCACGTGTCATGTCCCCCATTTTAACCCTTGTAATATTTGGGCTATAATGTAAATATTGTATGCATATTTTGTATGATAATTAGCATGGAGCTCAAGGCCAAGGCCCCGCTAGTGAACGCTTGATCTTGAATAGGAAAGTATGTTGGTATTAATTAACCCATGTGCTAGTGAGCCATGGGAATTGTAAATATGCATTTTAACATAAATGCCCACAACTAGCTATGCAATGCAACAAGAGATGGGGGCATGATATTTCAAGGAATTGGGAGGGAAATATTCAAACCCTTGAGCCAATCAAGTCAAGCCAAGTGTCAATGAGAGAACCCATGAACCATCAACTACCCATGTGGATTTTGATGCCCAATCATTCATTTCTCCCAAGAGGTGGGTGAAGAAGTTAATGCCTTGGGGATTGGGGAGGTATGGCTGTCCAAATTCGAGTATGGGCAAGTCACCCTCATGGAAAAATGTGTTTCTCCTTCTTGGGAAAGAAAAATCACACGAATTCCCTTCCCAAGCCATTATTCATGGTCAGACTTCACCCTCTCATGTTTTTAGTTTGCTGGGCATTTTTCTTGAAGCCTGCTGGGCGTTTTTGGGATTTTGCTGGGCGTTTTTGGCTTGTTGGGAATTTTTATTTGAAGCCCGCTGGGCATTTTGGCTTGCTGGGGTTTTATCCTCCACGTTTTTACCATTTCCTACATTTTTCCATGCCTGCAAACTAGTTTTGGCTAGCACAATGGCTGGGAGAAGAGATCCACGAATTGGGGGTTTAATGGAGGTCGTTTTTGCTCCTGGGTTGTCCCCAAACGTTTTCTGAAAATGAAATTTGCCTTTCCAGGGTTGTTTTCCCATTCCTCATTTCGTTTTTGGGTTGCCCACGTTTTCCATCCATACCCAACACTTGGGGTTTTGCTGTTATGTGTACCCATACCCAGTTTATGAGTTTCTGTGTGTAGGAGATTGTTGGGGTTGAAATGGGTTTCCATTGTTTTGGCTTGAACTTGAGTGGAAGCATCCACAATTGAAGAGGGTTCAGATTTAGCCTGATAAACCCAGCAGTGGTCTGGCTTGGCTTAGATCCAAATGACTATTTGGTTGTTTGGCTGTGTATGAGTTTGAAATCCCCTTTTTTCTTGTAGATATCATGCCCAGCTTGGGGGTGGCCTTCGGACGGACTCAATATATGCTATTGAAGAGCCTACGGTTGGGTGGAACGTTGCAGTGACATAGCTAGTTGCTTGGGACAATTGCACAATGAAGATAAGTGTTTTCTGTCTATGTATTTACTTCTGCAATGCATTAATTTGATGACTGTTTTGATATGCTGGATGTGCATGAATTGTGTGTGGATTAGTTTCAATTCCGCTGTGCATTTTGCCTAATTGTATCTGCACACCAATGTTTTTATTCATATGATTCTAATGACTGGGCTGAGTTTTATGAAAATCCCCATAGATTGTTATCATGTTCCCTTTCTTATTGGGTCAGCAGGTGGGTACATGATAGCATGACAACTAACAAACTCATTTGTTGTGCCCGAAGAATAAAATGATGGATTTCTTTTCCTTAAAACTAGATAGACAATCCATGTCAAAGTCTTTGTCATGATTAGGCCTCACTATGTTATCCCTCCGGTGTTGCTCTATTGTCTATGAGAATCCATAGCACTGATGGAGTCACCATGGATAATTATGGAAGCAACTGAGCAGGAAAGACTTGAATTTGTATTAGGAATATGCAAAATGGACTAAAAAGAAATAAAAATGAGGGCCAGTGTAAATAACTCGATCCAATTGAACAAAAAACATCAAAAACCTCTTTGTTACAATGTTCTTCACATGATTAGGAAAGGAAAGAAAGATAAAGGAAAAGTAATGTCTTATCTTATTTACCTTCTAGCCTAGGTATACTTGCAAAGTTGTGTAAAATTTAGAAGTCATTGATCCTTGAGAAATTGGAAAGTTTGCATACAATAGTCTATAATTACTAGATAATGTGCAAACAATATTTCTACTCTTAGAGGTGCGAGGATATAGAGACACTTTGTTTTAAACAACCCAATTAGGAGGGATCTCGGCACTAGAACATGGTGGAATGCTAACAAGAGCTCTCTCAATTCACTCTAGAACTGTCCGGCTAGCATTTCCATTCTACAAAAGATGAATTGGGCAGTGGGGGGTTGATGCTATGGCACCTTATAGGAAGTGGGGGGTGCTAGAATTCAATAGAGAGCTGCGATAATTGGCATTATACATCAGAGGGGATTGTAATGTTGAGCGGAGAAAAAGTTTGTTGAGAGCCCCACTCCAACTATGGCATCTTCCAATACCCCCATACTTATATCTAGGGGATGGTGGCACCGATGAAACCCAAGGCTGTCCACTTAGAGTCCCATCACCTTGAGAACTTTTCTCAAAGGCAGAAGGGCTCCGTATATAATCCACAATTATCTATGTAGGATTTGTTGATTTGTAACTACTTCTTTGCCAACTCTACTTCTTGATGCTTACATAGTAGGAAAATATCACATAGAGAGGAACAAATTACCGCGTGGGGTATCCACAGGAAAAGGTGAAGTAAAGCATATTCATGTGTGGTAGGGTCTCTAGAAACCTTTACAACGATCAAATATTGTTGATAAGCAATATTGTTAAAATGGGACTGAATATTGTAGTTCAAAAGGAAGCATTGTAGCTCAATCCTATCTATGTAGGATTTGTTGATGTGTAGCTACTTCTTTGCCAACTCTACTTCTTGATGCTTACATAGTAGGAAAATATGACACAGAGAGGAAAAAATTACCACATGGGGTATTCATGGGAAAAGGTGAAGTAAAGCATGTGTGGTAGGGTCTCTGGAAACCTTTACAACAATCGAATATTGTTGATAAACAATATTGTTAAAATGGGACTGAATATTGTAGTTCAAAAAGGAAGCATTGTAGCTCAAAACCATCATTTTCATAGATATCTCGTGTAAGAATTTAGAGATAGAGATGATGGAGAGACAAAATTAAGAATTGACTATATTATTAATGTTGCAACAGCAATGCATCTCTCAAAATCCCTCCTAACCAGAAAATAAGATTTCTCAAATGTCACCCCCTCGTGAATACAAAAGTTCCATATATTACAACTCCTGAGTTTTATAAAGACGCAATACAATATGACTACAAAATTTGAAGAACAAATATGGGCCTACCACTATCCACCAAGTCACTATGACAGCTTTAGTTCTCACTTTAGGATGTTAAGCTAGCTATGTGTTATATATGCGGCTTCTTTTTATCTCTAGATCTAGGTCTTTCAAATTTTGCCAGTGGAATTCCACCAAATCCATCTTGGAAATATTCAATATTCTAATTTATGATATTTCCATCTCCTTACATTGAAGGTAGGATTCAGATGGATTGTCCATGACAATCTTTCAAACTAGTCATTCCAGCTCCTGTATTCTTTGCTTGGATCCTTTTAGTAGCTATTCAAAACTGTTGGAGATAATTCCTCCCGCCATCTGTCTATATCCACCAACCACCGTACACGGAGTTAATGCAATTAGGTGGACAAGTAAATGAGCCTCGGGTGAAGAGCCATCGGATGATTCAATGTATTTTTGGGTGTTCATTTTGGGTTCTAGAATGTGGTAGAAGAGTCGAGAGCTCCATTCAGAAATTCTGCTCCTCAAACCCTGTTTTGTTTTGCCCCTCAGTCACATACTCTGTTTTTGGGGTTATGCTCTGCCTCCATAAAAATATGTCATGGTATTAGAGTACAGAGATCCTGCCGCTGCTCGATCCATTTGAAGTCACCTTGAACCAGCCAAGTTCACTGGTACATAGGAGAAACTGTCTCCATTGAAGTGAATCCCAGCCATAGTAGCTGGAAGAATACTAGAGCACACAGTGATCTAGACAGCGCTGCGAGTGTGAAGCAGCCGCCATTAGTCAACTGCGTTTTGAAGTCAAGAAGGCGCTACTTATTAGTAGCTCTGAGTTTGCTGAAGACCAGAGCAGAAGCCCTTGTTGCTGGCATCGATGGTTTTTGAGATCTTGTTGATGGGAATATGCATGATGCCAGAACCCTCACGCTGCGTATTTATTGAGGTAGTCCCAAATTAAAAGAAACGCCGAGTCCGTGTGAAGAGTAGCAGAGTTGAAGAAGGGAGCCGTCGGGGATTTGAAGGATACAATCGCCGGTTTGAGACTATGAACTGCGACTCAGAATAGGTGACCGCCGAGGTTGAAAAGAAGTGAAGAAGGAAGAGCCGACGCCATTCCTTGGTGGTCGACAGATTTAGAGAGGGATTTCATCCCTGTTGTGGAGGCCGAATCCTTGAGGAAGGGCCACGACCTGTGGAGGCGCCCATGCAGCAGAAGATTGTCGAGCTAAGGGTTTGAGAGGGTCAAATAGAGGAGTCCCGTTTAAGCTTGTGGAGGAGTCCTGTCGCTGGTGCATTAGTAGCAGAGCCGATTCGGTCTGCTGGCAGCCGAAGAGCCCAAGAGAAAGCCGCAGAGGCCTGTGAGGGATCCCGTGGCAGAGCCGCAGAGCGCACTCGAGGAGCCGACGAAGAAATTTGACGGGGTTACGCTTGCCTGTAAGACACTAGACAATAACAAAAATGTAATTCCGTCTAAATCCGGCCAAGTAAATATGTGGCCTTATGGTTCGCCTTTGGGAGGATATACTCCTATGGGAAACTTTGGATCTCCGCTTCTCCAGCAAGCATTTTTACGAAATCGCTGAAGTCCAGCTACCTTTTAAAGGATGGTGCTATCTGCAATGTTGAAGCTATCTGACACTTGGACTATCAAGAGCCCCCTCTCATCCTTCACGCCCATTTGAAGTTCGGTTCTGCGGAGAATATGGTCTCCTAGAGGAGGCCGTAAGGGAGGATCCAAGAAAGAGCCTGCTAAGAAGGCGTCACCGGCTAAGAAGGCAGTTCCTGCCAAAAAAAAAAGAGCCTACCTCTTGACTGCTAGAGGAAAAGGCGCCTATGTAAGTTTTCTTTAAACGCCCAGGTCAAATCTGCATTTGAACATGGTATCATTGTAGTTGGTCATAGTATTCCATTCCCATATGTCTTGTAGTTGATGGAATAATTGAGTGTGTCAATGGCCGCTTTAAACACCTCCACACATAATCCCCCAAAAGTGATGTAATTCGTTCCTTTTTCTATCAAAATACGCCTACTGTCAAAGTTCTTGTGCCTACAGAAGCCATAGAAGGTGTTAGTGTGCTCTGTGCATGAATATTCTGATGAAACGTATGCATGCCAATTATCAAAATAAGAATAAGGGTCGACGCAGGAAAAGCGCTCAATCACAGTAAATTCACCTTTGCTGGCAGACCGTTCACCACTCAAAACTTGGGTTTTGCGTTTGATGACAACCACGCTGAATTGGCGCAGAAAATTTCTAATAGATTACTCTGTTTTGCTCTATCTCCTCCTGCCATAGAACCTTAAATTGTAATGAAAATGCCCCGGGCATAGAAAAGCCAAGAAAATTAAAAAAAAACACAGAGTGTTTTGTATTAAGGGGGCGTTTTTGACAGGTCTTGCAGCCAACAAGCAGTTTTTTTTTTTTTTTTAGGGGGCGATAGGGAAGGAGAAGCAAGTAGGAGACTTGCATGAAGAAGACAAGTGCCAGCACTGAACTTGCAAAGAAGAAATGGGTTACCATAGGAGACTCAAGCAGATTAGAAGAAGAAATGCAAGGGCAGAGGCAAAGTATTTTGCACATAGATATGGAGAAGTTCCCATTGCAGAGGAGCTTATTAACACAGTTGAAGTCCAAGAAGAGAACCAGGATAACTGGAGCAGCAGAGTTCTCTTCGAACCCCCTCATTTTTCAGGTAAAAATTATGAATTTTGGGCTATTAAGATGAGAAGTTTTCTTAGAGCAGAGGATTTGTGGTGTTTAGTTCAAAATGAATGTGTGCATCCCCTAGATTTAGAGGCTTTTGAGGCCCTGCCAGAAGACCAAAAATTGCAGCAGCATGAATTAGCCTTGCATCTCATCCAACGAGCTATGGATGAAAGTATTTTCCACAAGATTGCAGCAGCAAAGACTTCCAAGGAAGCATGGAGAATCTTGGAAGAAGAGTTCAGTGAAAGGGGGAGTAACATGTGCAAGCAGCCAACAGTGTCATAGCCTGTTGAAGAAGTAGCAGTTGAGAATCCTGCAGTTAAAGCAGAAGACAACCAAGCTGTTAGTGAATCCCACGGTGTAGACGCACTTGTTGACGAATACGAAGATGGAACTGCCATTGCAATAGTAGATACTCCATCCATAGAAGCATTTGAATGCTCGTATGAAACGGTTAAGGACTTTGTCAGCCAAGCAGAGCCAGATATGTTTGAGAACAACGAAGCCCACTGTGCAGAGCCACAAGTGGATGAAGATGGTGTTGAAAATGAAGCTGCCATAATAGTAGCAGAAAATGATGAATCAGCAACTCAAGAAGTTGCAGGACAGCCAATAGAGGCTAAAAAAGAAGCTGAAGCAGTAGAACAAATCGAAGAAGAAGTGCTCATGAAGAGCATGCCCATAAGGGTAGAAGTTTTTCTTAACAAGTTAGATGTTTGTGCATGTGCAAGTGCATATAGAAATCAGCTTGTAATTGAGAAAAATGCAAATGATGATGAAATCATTCAAGAGTTTTTAAAGAATGTGGACAATGTGATGTCCTTGTTTGAAGCAGAAAATGGAAAAGAGGGCAGCATTGGAGCTGATAAGTATAATGAAGATCATGAAGACTGTAATTTTATTGCCGAGTTTGACAAAATTATCGAAAGCTGCATGGAATGCAAAGCATTTGAATTCAATGATAATGGGCATTGTGACATGCCAAGAGTGCTTAGCAGCACCATGGATGAAAAAATCTGTATTGAAGATGCAGAGGAAGAAGAAAAACCAGCTGAAAACATTTTTATGAAATGGAGTCTTGAAGAAATCAGACACTATTATCAGTTGATGTCATGGCAGCATGCCAATGAAGAGGATGAAAACAAAATGAAGGATGTAAACAACATGTGGGATCTTAAAATTCCCACAACATACAAACTAAGTATGCTGAAATCAGAATTTGAAGATGAAGACACAAGGCAGCAAGCCATTGAAGAACTTGCAGACATTGATGGAAGATTCAAGCCCAAGGAGCTTGAAGAAAGCATGAAGAAGAAGGTAAGAATGAAGAAGAAGGTGAAGAAGAACGCTGAGTTCAAAGTCTGGAGCAAGCGAAAGAAAAAGAAGCCGCTGCATCAGCATGCAGCAGACAAGAATGGTAAGATAATTTTGAGTTTTGACATGAACTAATGTAAGCCTAGCTGAGACTTAGACCAGCAGGCATTAATGTTTCAACGTTTTTTGTTGAAAGCCCATGAAGGCATTGCATGTATGCTTTAGATGTTAGTAGTATGATTATGGTCGGAATTATGGGGGAGTGTTGGAGATAATTCCTCCCGCCATCTGTCTATATCCACCAACCACCGTACACGGAGTTAATGCAATTAGGTGGACAAGTAAATGAGCCTCGGGTGAAGAGGCATCGGATGATTCAATGTATTTTTGGGTGTTCATTTTGGGTTCTAGAATGTGGTAGAAGAGCCGAGAGCTCCATTCAGAAATTCTGCTCCTCAAACCCTGTTTTGTTTTGCCCCTCAGTCGCATACTCTGTTTTTGGGGTTATGCTCTGCCTCCATAAAAATCTGTCAAAAACATGTAATATTTTCTTGCTTCCAACATATTCAGTGCTGTGATATGCCACCTCCTTTTATTGTCTTACTTTCCTTAGAACAGAACTATGAGGGTAAAGTGAGAATGTTTCTTACAGGTCTTCTAAAGACTAAAACATTGTGCTCAGGTTATGGGATGAAATATTTGTTTTAAATATTGTGATCAACTGATCTCGATTAGGGTTTATATTGATGTCCTACAAGAAAAAAATTAAAATCAGTTTAGATCTCTGTTTAAAAAAAAAACCTTCATGGAGTGAATACTTATGAAACCTGGAACATAGATATCTGCTACAAAAATGTTTGCAATGGATGCTTGCTCATGCCCAAGGAAATTCCACTATTTGTTGACTATTACACATCAGAAGCTTGTGCTTTAAGGTTTCTGTTCAATATGGGTTTCATGATTATTTCTATGTGGTTTGATGGTGTGATTGACCTATCAATTTCTTGACAAATATCTCTGACTGCAAACTTCTGGTATGAATCACAACTCTTGATATTCATGTATTTAACAGTCTAAAAATGAGATTTCTACATCCATTCTGATTGTAGCAGCATTTGGAGTTACAATAGTGTTCTCAGTGCAATATTTTTCAATGATTTTAGCAGCATTTTCTCTCTACCCTAACAATTTGTAAATTGCAATGAATCTGTGAAATCAAGAATTTCAGATAACTCACACATTTTTTATATTGGGTTTAACTATCACAGATTCTAAGCAATGTATTTAATTTCCCTAAAATGCTATATATGTCTTCTCTTTGCGTGCTTGGGTCTATGAGTGAGCTTCTTATTCCTCTATGTTTGTTCTATGTGAGCTAATTATTCCCCTGTTGGACTATTCCCCATTTTGTTTGCATTGGATAGACTTAGAAGTGCATTAGCATTAGAGTCACATTCAAGTGGCCACGATTAACCTACCAGGAGAAGCTAAATTTGTTGTTGATCATTGCATAAGTTACACTATTGAATCATTGAAAAATTTAAAAGATATTAATGCTAAATAGACAAACCCTTCCATAATAAAAATTTGACAGTGCATACCTCAGACCTAGAGGCGGTTTCCAGTGAGTAAATTAAAATTAAAATTTTAGAGGTCGAATATCAGAATATTTGTTTTGCACATTGCAACTACTCATGACTGCCGGATTATCTGTTGAAAGGCTGGATGCTGAGTGACGAGTCTATGTTGTATGTCCTCCAGAGTTCAACTCTTCAAGATTAGCTTATGCAACAGGAGCTGAGAATCCAGGGATATATAATTTTTTTCTAGGGTTACTCACATCATCCCTCGAAGATATATCCTTCCTCACAGGACTACAAGACACATATCTATGCTTAAGAGAACGTGACTGTATTCATTTAGGAGTGCCCTCCATTTCCAGTCATTGGTTAAGAAGTTACACTTTTGAATCCCAGTCGGTCTCCTTCAAGCTTTTGGATTTGCTTCAAAGCCTATGTAACTTCTTCCAATACTAATGTCTACTCTCACCAATGGATTAAATTTGAATAGTTCTGATAGTCATCCTAAAGATTTGCTGGTGGAAATTTATATGCTCGCTGGTGGATATGTATACCTCATACCTATCACTTGAAAGTGTTCCAAAACTTGCGGGTAAATTTTCCAAATATGGACAAGGAGACTTTGGCGGGTTTGAAGAACATTGTGAAATCCCTCAAGGCCAATAAGACTTGGGGTGAAGAATTGAGAACTTCTCAAAATACCTTTTCAAACAATGTCAATAAGAGTTTTAAATTTTTTTTGAAGTGCCCTTCTATCCCATTGAAAATCGGCTACGTTGCTAGAAAAAAATAATAATGGTGAAGAGCCCATTGTTATCACTTGGACTTGGACTTGAACGTGAGATCTCCAGAGTTTCAAGGGACTAGAGGAAGGTGACTTTAAATGTCGATAAGAGTTTTAAAAACTTTTTTAAATGCCTTGTATACATGAAAATCGAGTAACGTCACCCTGTGCAAGCCGACTTCCCTAACCCCGCGACCATAGATTGTAGTGTATCTATGTGTATATTTACAATAAGATTTGAAGAGAAAAAACCACAAAAACAAGTATCCCGCCTCCAATTACCAAAAAGGATTCGGAGAGTATTAGAATCCCCGAAGGGTATGTTGATATGTTGGTGCAAGATTTTTCTTATGATCCAATTCGTCTGCCCCTTACAGAAGACCCTGCTCAGGTGCTCTACAACCGCAGGACACTAGAAAATATTTGGGATGCCAAACACGATGCTGTTAACCCATTTACCCGCCAGCCCTTCGATATTAGCCATGCAAATCCCCAGTCTCAGCTGAGGCAACAGATGCATCAATACATAGTCGACAACAGCAGCCCAACCCAAAGGCTAGAGGTCATTCCCGATTATACCAAAGTCTTGAGCGAAAAAGAGATGAAAAATCCTTGAATCATTTGATTTTAGATTATGAATGTCTTGTTAATAACCAGCATTGTATCAACGGAAATCTGAAGAATGAGCGATATTGGAAGCTCTTTTGGCAGAGATTAAATCTTGTCCGTCTATATTGCCAGTACAGCGAAGAAAATAGGGAGCTGTTTTCTGCGATCAGAGGATATGCATACTTGTTGAAAATAGTTGACAAGCGGCTATTTAATCTATGCGATGAGTACTACTCTTTGTGTGATGATACCAAAGAAGTGTGCAAAGAAGTGGCCAGAATTGTGGATGTCGTCGGTTTCAGAGAGAGTGAATTGGCCAAGTTGCGTAAAGGATTTTTATGGGCGTTAGTTCATATTCTGTCTGACCTTGCTGCCCGATGCGATCATCTCAAAATTCAGCGTATGGTTTTGAGAATTTATCGTCGGATTTTTCACGACAGCAGCATCGTTTGTAGCAAGAATTTCTGCATTTGTATAGTTGAAATTTCTCTCTGTCTTGGGGCGCGAGAATATTAGAAATATATGTAATGAAGACCTATACAACGGAATCGCAGTCCTCAAATCTGCTTTGATTAGAAAGAAGAAGATTTACGTCGCAGAGTTCGATTACGATGACATTATCGTGAACGTAGTAAATATTTGCATTTCCCGTTTCCAAGATATGCACGCTGCCGCCATAGGTGATCGTGCAAACCCTATTTCTAGATTGAACATCGCTGTCCGCCATGATAATGATGAAGAGGAGAAGAATATAAATCTCATTAGCAAAGCACTTCACCGAGGGCTCTGGTTTATCAATTCCATAGTGACAGCCACGCCTCAGGAGGGAGAAGGAGAGTTTTTCTCCCGCTTCAAGGAGAAGCTGCAAAATTCGGGTATCGGAGGAGTAATCGTGCGACTGGTGGAACTTGTGCTTTCTGGTTTTAAATACCTTCGCTCATCCCATTTGAAATTAGCTATAAACATTGCAGCGATACTTTATAAAGAAGAAGGCCGTCCAACAAGAAACGAAGTTGTCCGAGTTTTTGAAGATTTTCTTTCAAGCGAGATTGTGGATGAGTACGAGACAGTTGTTAAGCTTTCGCTGAAACACATTGTTGACGATGCCAATCTAGTGGAAAAAACTAAAGAAAGTAGTTGAGGTAGAAATAATATATGGAGAATGAGTAACAGCTTATTGTACTTTGTGATTTATCAATGTTCATCCACCACAAATTAAATGGTTGTACTAATAATTATAATATTCAAATGTCAAACTCCAATATTCAAAACTCATACTCTAATATGACTAAGCTTGCAAAATGTATTTTATATCAAAACAAAATTTTTGATTAATATAGATAATGTCATTTTTTGATTAACATAGATAATGTCATTGTGATTTTGGTTAATATAGGTTAACATGTTATTTTAAAATAGATATATGTTATCTCTGTTTATGTTATTTTTATTTTTACTTTATGAAAATAATAGAATTTTCATGATGAATAGTATATAATATAATAAATAAACTTTCATAATTATTTATTATTAAAATACAACTTTATATATAAATCTATGTAGGTTTTAGGTTTATACTACTAATTATTATAAGAGCATAGAAATGGATAAATTTAATGGCATTAACTTTGAATTGTGGAAGATTAATATGGAGGGTTTGTTCATAGATTGAGAACTATGGGTATGCAATATATTGAACTAAACCCTATGATATGAGAGATAAAGATTGAATGTTAAAGAGAAAGATGAGAAGCCTTAAAGAATTTTGTTTGGTTGATTTAGTGTTATTGAATGTTTGTAAATAATCCACCATAATGATCCTTTAAATGAAGTTGGGAGACTTATACCAAGCTAAATCTATGGTTAGTAAATGTTGACAGTTTAATTTTTATCACCTACATTTCCATCAACAGAAACCCCTTTATATGACACTTTCACTAGGATTAGACTCATTTCAATCACCTCCGTCATGAGACCGCCTTAGTATTATGACCAAAAACCTAGATGAACATGAAATTTGACCTTAAATTGTCGTTGCACAAAATTCCATTCAAAATACATGCATTGTCCTCACACTAAAATTGTCAAAAACTACATAGTCATTGCAAAAACAAAGTTTATTTACTCATCAATATTGTTCACCATCCAAAAAGGTGTAGTGGTTGAAAGTAGACATCACTGATCCATTATTACTAAATATAGCCTTTGATTTGGTCTCTAATAGCTCACTATGCCACTACTCCATCAATAAAGTGATATTGTTGGCCTTGGTGCTTCTTCTAAGAGATGTCTAAAGCCTTTTTATAAATAAATTTCTCATCGTCATTCATATCATCACTCACCATAAGTGAGGTTATGCTATTGGATGTCATAGAGAGAGAGTGTTCCCAACTATTGTCTCCTCTTTCTACCATTGGATTCCATACTACACCATCCATCTTGAAGTGAAACACTAGATAAGAAGAACCCTCCCTTTAATTGACTACAACGATCTCATCTTCAAAAAATAACACTAAGGGGTGAGTGCAAACCAATGAGGGTCAGTTTTTGTGCGTTAGATGCAATAGAAAACTGAAAAATAAGGCATCCATCAACTTACTTGGATTTTTTGAGATACTTACACAAGATATCTTGCATTGAGTAAAAAAGATGAAATGTAGTAAATTGAATCACATTTCCGAATATATAAGTTTTATGTATTGAAAATTTACATAACTATGTGAAATTTCATCTTTTCTAAAAGTCACTTTTTATTCTTTTGGCAAATGATAAGGTATATGTTTTTGTGGGTGCAGCCTTTGAGTGCCTAAATCATGGTTTCAAGATACAAAAATTGGTATACATGTAGTGAACATGTAGCACTAGTGCAACACTATTTTTCCAAAATTAAATGTTTAATTTTTATTTATTTTTTCAGTATCTAAGAGACCAAACCTTGAGAATGGTACGTAAAATGTGGGTGGAACATTTGAAGGTCTAAATGCAATCATTTCGACTTGGATTTTTTATAGAGAGTATAGGTTGGTGTCTACTAGTGCAACATACATTTTTTTTTTAAATGGTTGTGAAATGAAAAAGTTACGGAAGAAACACTAACAACATTGTTTTTGACTTAAGTAGTGATGATGCAAGAAAATTAGGAAAAAAATAGAAACAAATAATATTAAAAAAAAACTACATATTTGGAATCTGCATAAAAAAATGCTATCTATGCTTAAAATTTCGTAAAAAATGGTTGTGTATGTCATGCTGTAAATAGTGGTGAAAGACAGACATATTGAGAAAAATGGTAGAAATGCCCAATTAGCTATGGTTTAGCACAATCCATAGCACGGGTTTGGTAAGTCTGAACCAATCATGTTAGAAAAACAGGATCGCAGAGCAATAACAATAAACAGGAATGCAAATATAATCACACACACATTACAAGAGAGACACAGATATATTGTGGTTCACCCCAACTTGGGCTACATCCACACTGAAGTTGCTAGTCCTTATTATTATTCTATCCATCAAATTGAAGGGATACAACCTGCAGCACAGTCGCTGCACTTCCTCTTCACTGTCTCACAGTCTCTCTTCATGATCTCATAGATCTTTACAATGCATAAAACCTAATACATCAACCCTAGCCGTATTACAATGTCTTTCTTTTATAAGGGAGATACAATGGGAAAATACCACGGGTTACCTAAAACCATGGGCCCATAAAACAACCCCAAAAATTTCCTTCGGGGGATTCGCCTCTGAACCCCCTTTCTCGGGGGCGCTACCCCTGAACCCCTGTCGAGGGACCGCTGGCCCCTGGACCCCCCAACCAGGAGGGATGGTCCCCCCTGGAACCCCGTGGGGGGGCGATGCCCCCCCACACCTCCCCGTTGGGGTGAGTGTACAGTCCACCTACATATCATATAATACTGTGGTACAAACACGGCTGAATAATAATAATATCTCTGAATCTGGAGATCAGGCTCCACAACCAACAATCTCCCACTTGGAGACTGATCACAACAACTCCATCGCTGCTGCACTTGCTGGACTTGGACTTGGAAAATTTCTCCTCTTCACCTTCATACTAGAAGGCCAACTGAAACCGTGCAAGAACTCAGTTTCTCTCTAGTCACTACCTTTGTGAACATGTCTGCAGGATTTTGGCTAATATGTATCTTTTCTAGCTTCAACAGTTCATCTTCCAGAACAAAGCGTATGAAATGGTACTTGATCTGTTTATGTTTAGTCCTGGAATGGAATGCTAAGTTCTTTGCAAGATGAATGGCACTTTGGCTGTCACTATACAACCTGCTATCCCTCTGCTTTTTACCCACTTCCTCCATAAACCTCTGCAACCAAATCATCTCTTTACTAGCCTCTGTAACAGCAAAACATACTCTGCTTTCGTTGTTGAAAGTGCAACAACCTTCTGCAGTCTCAAAATCCAACTTACTATTGTTCCACCTACAGTAAACACATACCCTGTGGTGCTCCTCCTGCTATCCTTATCACCTGCCATATCTGCATCAACATATCCATGTAGAACAATGTCTGAACCTCCAAAACATAATGCTTGAGTAGTGGTACCTATCAAATACCTGAGAATCCACTGTACTGCCTTCCAATGTTCTTTACCTGGATTGTTCATATATCTGCTCACAACTCCCACTGCTTGTGCAATATCTGGTCTTGTGCACACCATGGCATACATCAAGCTGCCAACTTCTGATTGATGGGGAATCTTGGAGATGTAATCTGTCTTTTCTTGTGTCTTGGGACACATTTCCTTACTTAGACTGAAATAACTAGCCAAAGGTGTATTAACTGGTTTTGCATTCTGCATTCTGAACCTCTCCAACACCTTTTGTATGTACTCACTCCGAGACAATGTCAATTTGTGATTTTTCCTGTCTCTCATTATTCTCATATCAAGGATTTGCTTTGCAGCACCCAAATCCTTCATCGAAAATGAATTAGCTAGCTTCCTTTTGAGTACATTTATATCCTGCATGTTAGACCCTACAACAAGCATGTCATTCACATACAATAACAAGATAATATATCTTTTATTGTCTAGCTTCTTGAAATAAACACAGTGGTCAGAATGACATCTACTATAACCTTGTTCTGTCATAAACCTAACAAATTTTAAATACCACTGCCTTGGAGCTTGCTTCAAGCCATACAAAATTTTTTTCAACCTGCATACCAAGTTCTCCTTACCTTTGACCTCATACCCTTGTGGCTGCTACATATATATCTCTTCCTCCAAATCCCCATGGAGAAAGGTTGTTTTTACATCTAACTGTTCAAGATGCAAATATTCTACCGCCACTAGACTTAAGTTAGTCCTAATTGAAGTCATCTTAACAACAGGAGAAAATATTTCATCAAAATCAATACCTTTCTTCGGTGCAAACCCCTTTACAACAAGTCTGGCCTTGTATCGCTTCTTACCTCATTCTTCTTCCTTCAACCTGTAAATCCATTTGTTCTGCAATGTTCTTTTACCAACAGGAAATTGAACCAAATCCCAAGTTTCATTTCCAACCAATGAGTCCATCTCCTCATTCATGCCTTGCTCCCACTTCTTTCTAGTTTCCACCTGCATTGCTTCTTCATAACATTCTGGTTCACCAGCATCAGTCATCAACAAATAATACATTGAAGGAGAGTATCGTTCAGGGATTCTACTTAACCTCGTAGATCTTCTTACAGTTGCAAGAGTTTCAGGCACTTGCTGCTATTCTTGATTTTCTGGCACCTTTGGAACTTCATTTTCTGTAATTTCATCAAGTACTGTGTACTCTATGGTTTCTTTTTCCTGTTTCTTTCCTTGCAACTGATCTTTATACATGACCTTTTCATTGAATATTACATCTTTACTCCTGATGATTTTGTTATTTTCATAATCCCATAAACGATAACCAAATTCATCAACCCCATATCCAATAAAGGTACATTTCTTGGATTTAGCTTCAAGCTTTGTTCTATTTTCTTTATCAATATGGACAAATGCTTCACAACCAAACGTTCTAAAAAATGAGTAGTTTACCTTTTTATCCATCCATGCCTCCTCTAAAATACCACCATCCAAAGCACTTGAAAGTCCTCTGTTTATTAAATAAATAGCAGTATTTACTGCATCCACCCAAAACTGTAAGGGAAACCTTGCATGCAGTCTCATACACCTTGCATGCTCCATGATCATTCTGTTCATCCTTTCTGACACACCATTTTCTTGTGGTGTTCTTGGTATTGTCTTCTCTCTACGAATCCCATGGTATGAACAATAACTATCAAACTCCTTGCTGTAGTACTCACCTCCATTATCAGATCTGAGACACTTCAATCTTTTTCCTGTCTCATTCTCAACCAAAGATTTCCACTTCTTAAAAGTAGCAAACACATTAGATTTCTGTCTAATGCAATAAACCCAAGTTTTCCTAGTTGCATCATCAATAAATGTAACATAATAATGAGAGTCACCAAGATATTGTACCTGAGCCGGTCCCCATATATCTGTATGCACTAGCTCTAACTTTTCATTCTTCTTATGTTTCCCAACCTTGAGAAATCTGACTCTCTTCTGTTTTCCATAAACACAATTTTCACAGAATTCCAAACTTACCTACTTCAAATCTGGCAGCAAATTTCCTTGAGTGGAGAATCTACATCCCCTTCTCACTCATGTGGCCAAGCCTATGATGGAATAATGCTGTATCTGTTCCTGTGGAAGCTAAAGAGATAGAATGGTCAGTATTATGAGGACATAAATACAATGTACCTATCTTATCTCCTTTTGCTATCACCATTGATCCTTTAGTGATCTTCCACCACTTTTCTCCAAATGTAGATAGACAACTACCATCTCCCAACTTCCCTGTTAAAATCAGATTTCTTTTCATAGCAGGAATATGCCTAACATCTTTTAAGAGCCAGTGAGTTCCATTCTTAACTTTTATCCATACCTTACCCATTCCAACAATTTTACATGGCTCATCATCACCCAATAAAACATGTCCAAAATCGACAGGAACATAATCATGAAAGTATTTCCTATGGGGTGTAGTATGACATGAAGCTCCTGAACCTACTACCCAATAATTACTTGTATTATCTAATGCAAGAATCAAAGCATCTTGTAACACATCACCTACTACATTTTCTTCCTGGGTAGTTTCCTTCTGTGCATCTCCTTTCTTCTTTAGAGATCTGCAGTCTTTCTTCAGATGTCCTTTCTTTCCACAGTTCTAGCACTCTATTTTTACCAGTCTGGACTTGGACCTGCCCGTTTTAGACTTGCCACAATTACCTTGGCTCTTTTCTCTCTCCTTTTATCTTCCCCTGCTCTCCATGGTCAACGCATTACATGATGTCTCATCTATGCTTTTTCTTCGCATTTCCTCGCTAAGAATAGCACCAATAACATCATCAAATTTCAAGGTGTTTGAACTAGAGACAGAGTTACTTATAGCCATGACCAAGCTATTCTAGCTTTCTCGTAATGAACACAAGCTTAGAAGAGCCCTAACCTCATCATCAAAGTTCACACTTACAGAACTTAGCTGATTTGTAACCGTATTAAACTCATTTAAATGATCAGTAACAGATCGACCTTTAGACATCTTCATATTAAATAAACGCTTCATTAGAAATACTTTGTTGGAGGCCGAGGGTTTTTCATACAGCTTACCTAATGCGCTCATCAAACCCTTTGTTGTCGTTTCTTTTGAGATATTGAAAGCCACCGATGAAGCCAGGCTCAACTGTATTGTTCCCATAGCCTTTCTGTCAAGAACCTCCCATTCTTCGTCCTTCATGGCTACCGACTGCTTTGCTCTTCCTCCCAACGGTAGGAATAGATCATTCTCGTACATATAGTCCTCCATTTGCATCTTCTATGGCCGAAAGTTTTGGCCGTTAAACTTCTCGACCTTAAAATTTTCTTCTTCCGCCATTGCTCCCACTCGAACCAGAAACCCTAGCTTCCTGCGGGTTTATCTTCTAAATAGACCTTTGGCTCTGAAACCAATTGTTAAAAAAATAGGATCACAGAGCAATAACAATAAACAGAAATGCAAATATAATCACACACACATTACAAGAGAGACACAGATATATCGTGGTTCACCCCAAATTGGGCTACGTCTACAATGAAGTTGTCAGTCCTTATTATTATTCCGTCCAGCAAAGTGAAGGGATACAACCTGCAGCACAGCTGCTGCACTTCCTCTTCATTGTATCACAGTCTCTCTTCATGATCTCAGAGATCTTTACAACGCATAAAATCTAATACTTCAACCCTAGCCGTATTACAATGTCTTTTTTTTATAAAGGAGATACAATGGGAAATACCACGGGTTACCCAAAACCATGGGCCTGTAAAACAACCCCAAAAATTTCCTTCGAGGGCTTCGCCCATGAACCCCCTTTCTCAGGGGCGCTGCCCCCGAACCCCCCATCTAGGGGGAATGGTACCCCTTGGAACCCCGTGGGGGGGCAATTCACCCCCACACCCCCCCGCTGGGGTGAGTGTACAATCCACCTACATATCATTAATACTAGGGTACAAACATGGCTCAATAATAATAATATCTCTGAATCTGGAGATCAGGCTCCACAACCAACAAACCACACAGGACTATGGATGACATGCGGGCACATGAGGAGGCATGTTTTAGGGTCTAAGGAACACTCGCGCATTGTGTTTAAATTCAAATTTTTATTCCGGTGCATGGTGTCAACTAAAATGCTCTAACGTTTTGTTTCTACCAAACTCTAGAGCGTTTTGTTTCTACAAAACGCTCTAGCATTTCAGAGAAACAAAACTCTAGAGTGTTTTGGAGTTACAAAACACTCTAGCGTTATAAACCACAAAAAATATGTGTTAAGTGTTGAATGGAGATAAGGGGTGAGAGAGAGAGAGAGAGGGGATATGAGGGGGGAGCAAGGTACATAAATTTATGGAGGTGGAGACATGAGTGAGGAGGGAGAAAATTAAATGCCTAAATCCTTAAGTCCTAAGGCCCAAACAACCTAAATCTCTAAACCCCTAAGAACCTAATCCCTTAACACATAATACTTTAACACTTTAACCCCTTGACACTTAATCTTAACATTTTATACCTTACCCAAATCCCTTAACTTATAAATATACTAATCCTTAAAGCCCTAGTACCTTAATTAACCCCTTATCTCCCATCCCCGTAGTCCTTATCCTCTAACACCCTCATCCCTTAACCCTTTATAAGCCGTTAACACTATAGCACCTAATCCCTTAATGCCTAACCACTTAAAACGTAACCCCTTAACCCCATAGCCCTAAATCCCTTTACACCTAAAGCCCCTAATCCCTAAACCCCTTAAGTCCTTTAATTATTTACCTCTAATCCTTTAACCATTAGCCTCTAAGCTCTAGTTTACCCTATAGATGTAAAATAAGTGTTTACTTCTACACCGTGTTTGCATGTGCGACCTCCCTTGTGCCAGTGAAACCTGCATTTGCTTGTGCACTCTACGTTTGCATGAAATTTCTATGTTTTCTTGATCTCTCTCCCTTGGGATTGATTGCTCCTTTCTTGACTTTGGAATTCGCACTTGGGATTATGCATTAGCCTCTAATCCCTAGTTTAACCCTTATAAGCCTTTAACCCTTTAACCCCTTCACCATTAATGCCTAACATAATAAACCTAAGAACATAAACCTAGAGAACTAAATCCTTTAACCCCTAAAGCCCCTAACCCTTAAACTCCTTAACCACTTTACTTCTAATCCCACAAGCCCTAAGACCTAGTCCACCCCTAACCCCTAAACAACCTAACCCATAATACTTAAAGCCCAAGTCTCTAAAGCCCTAAATCCTTTTAAGCCCTTAACTCCTAGAAATAATTAAAACTTTAATTGGTTAGTCCATAACCCCTTAAACCCTATCTCCCTAACCATTGAGCCCTAAATTCCTCAACCCCTAAATCCCATAACCCATAAAATCACTTAACCCCCTATCTGCTTAACTCCCTAATCCATAAATCTGTAAACTTTCTAACCACTTTATGCCTTTACCTCTAAACTCTTAACCCATAACCCCTAAGTCCTAGTTAACCCGCTAACACTAAAAACCCTAACCCATAATCCCAAAACCCATAAATCCCTAGAAACTCCTAATCCCTCATCCCCTAGAATCCATTAAGCCCTTAACCCCCAAGCCTTTGATCCTTTAACCCCTTGACACTTAACACTTAACCAAACCAACCCTAACATCCTAACCCTAGAGCTATAAATCCCTTAGCCCATAAATTTGTTAACCCCTAAAGGCCTCACCTATTAAATAACCACCAATCCCCTAACCCTTATGTCCTTAACTACTAAGCCCCTAATCCCTTAACACTTAAACCCTTCACCTTTAACACTTAACCTCTTGAACCCTAATACCCTAACATTGGTTCCCTCAATCCCTTAAGCCCTAAACCCCTTTATCTCTAAGCACCTAACACCTAATCCCTTCTTTATCTACAAACATTTAAGCCCTTAATGTCTAACCTCTAAATCCCTAACCCCCTAAACCTGGAGCCCTAAATCTTAAATCTCTTTTAAGAACTAAATCCCTTAACCCCTAAGCTCCTTGACCCCTTTACCTTTTTACCTTTATTCCTCAACCAATAACCACTAACCCACAGTTTAAATCCCATAACCTCTTATCTCCTTATCCCTCCAACCCCATAATCGCTAAACACCTAAACCCCTTCATCCCTTTAACTCTAAGCCCTTAACCCCTAACACCAAATCCCTAGTTAACCTACTAACCCATACAACATGAAGCCCAAAACCCTTGAAGATAAGGAGGGATAGGGAAATAAAAGAAATATTTTCTTGGTAAGGAAATATTAAATAAGGTTTAAGGATAATGTTTTGTGTACATATATTAAACATAATGCTAGAGCGTTATGTATTTCTATAACGCTCGAACGCTATAGAAATATATGATGCTATAGTGTTATGGAAATACATAATGCTCTAGCGTTATGTGTTTCTATAATGCTCGAGCGTTATAGAAACACATAACACTAGAGCATTATGTATTTACATAATGCTCGAGCATTTTCCTTTCCTATCCTGCATGTTAAATGACATGGAAAGCTCGGGTCTGCCCATGCCTAGTTCAAAGAAATGCTCGATTGTTTTGGTTTCACTAAAATTTCACATGTTTCACGAAACTAAGATTGCATCTAAAAGGTCCCTCGACTTCGTGCGAGGGCCCTCAAGCATCCCAATACTTAGACAATGTTTATTTTGGTAGAGAGCATAGTATATATCAAACTACCAACTACATTAACATAAGGAACATGATTCATATCCTCCATCTATGTGCATATTGTAGGACACAACTCAACTAAAATCTTAGTACCATGGAAATAAGAACACTCAATCATCTACAAACTATCATGCAAAAACATTGTAAGATAAAGTTCACACTTTGGCCCAACCAAATCTTTATGATATCCATTCCTAAGATATACTTTGTAGCCACTAAGTTCATTTGAGTATATGTTGGATGTTGAAACTTCAAATCACTAATGACATCCTTAGTGTTAAAAAAATCAACATACCATGTATATACAAGATGCTCACGAGAAAATATCCACAATCCTTTTGTAATATACATAGTAATTTGATTTGGATCTTAGAAATACTTACAAAATATTCAAACTTTTGGTACCATGTTCTAGGAAACTATTTGAGACCATACACAAGTTTTCTTAATTTTCAAACCAATGACCTTTTCTCATTTTCAATATAATGCTTTTGTTGTGTCATATAGATTGCCTTCTCAAAGTCACAATGTAGGAATGTTGTCTTCACATCCATATGTTTTAAATCTAAATAAATATTTATTGTTGTTATAGATGTCAAGAACTAGGTAGATGTATATTAGGAACTGGGGAGAAAATATAACCAAACTATATTCCCTCATTATGTAGAAATATCCTTCCACAACCAATCTCACCTTGTATTTTTCAACATTGTCATGTGAAATGATCTTGTTTTTTAATGCCCATTTCCACCCCATAGGAAATCATAAAAATTCTCATATATCATTCTTCCTAAGTGTAGTCATGTCCTCATCTATTCTTCCTAAGTGTAGTCATGTCCTCATCTATGTTCAATCTCCAAGACTCACTATCTTACATTCCATTCAACTTTTCATAAATCTAGTCTCATTAGTGTTAGTAGATAAATAAAATATACATTTAAAACTAGATGGACTATAATTATATCTTGCTTGGTTAACCTTATTTTCCAATTGTACATCATCAAAGGCCAAGGTGGAGTTTATAATTCCTCTTCCAAACTCTCTTATATCTCCTCATCATTATATCAATTATGAACTTTTGGTTCATCTTTCTTGGTCTTCAATAGTAGTTGAACAACTTAATTCTTCTCATCCTCTTGTAGCTACATAGCTATGGGAGAAGACTTAACTTATTTGAACATATTTTTTCTTCTATACAAAACCTCTTAACCATAGGATATCAAATCTTGTATCTTTTCACACCAATTCCATAACTAAAGAAACATTTCACTACCTTCTTATCCAATTTAATTCACTTCTTCATAAGCACATGATAATATGTCTCACTACTGAAAACATGAACAAGTTGAAGTGATATTTTTTTTATCCATGCCTCCATAGTGGTCTTATCCACAAGAGATGATCTGGGAGACATATAATTGAAAAGGCAACATGTAGTAGAAATTGCTTATGCCCAAAACTTCTTCTCTAAGATGGCCCCACTAAGCATACTTATATCCCTCTCCATCAATGTCATGTTCATGTGTTTTACAAATTAATTATATTAAGGAGTAGATGGATTTGTTTTATATCTTTCTATTTTTCTCTCCTTTTAAAACCCGCCAAACTCCGTGTTAGCACTGGATTTTTATAGCATGAGTATGGAAGTGGAATAAGGGGGTATCTAAAAAATTTCCCTGAAGAAAGCCCAAATGCCTTTTTTTTTCATGACCAGGTGCTAAAGTTTAAGAAAGGTTGATAGGGGGCGTTAAATATAAGAAAGAACAAAGACATGGAAAAAGAAAATATTAAAACGTGAACAAAATGGCCAAAAAGGAGCCAAAGTCTATAGTCCAAGGCCAAACATTTCAAAGGTTAACCACTGCGCAAGTCCCCACCATTGGATAGGTGTGAGAGGGAGATCAATGGCTATCATTGATCGTCGCATAGCCAAGTTGCGTGGGGGATAGAGGCATGAGCAGTCGCGAGGGGTAATACAGCCGGACAGGTGGCAGCTGGAGGAAGCATTGCATGGTAAGGTGGGAGGTAAGTAATACCATTTCACGGACATGCAATACCGCCAAGGTATAAAGGTAGGTCACTAGCCACGTGGACGGCCCAAGAAAGCTGAGGAATATCCTAAGGTCAGAGGTCGGGGTTCAAAGAGTATAAGTGCAATGTGGCAAAATAAACGGTGTAGATTGTCCTAGGAATACTGACGGTCCTTGATGATCATCGCGTCATGAAGTAGCAGGATGGATAGAGATGACTGGTGGTTGCGATGGGCAAAACCATTTTCCAAGTGTTAAAGCCAGGCTTCGTCATGAGGAGATTGGGCAGTAATAAAAACCAGTTTAAAGGAACACCATACCACCATCATGGACATGTGGTGTCATGTGAACGGTGCAGATGGGATCATAAAGGGATGATCAGACGACAGGAAAGGGAAAGAGGTCAAATCAATAAAAAGGTATCATATCTAACGGTCCAAATATTTGCTCAAAAGATAAACGTAAGACAAAGGCATGCATCTAGCAAAGAAGATTGGAGGATAAGTAAATAGGCTTATATATATATAAATGCACACGAAGGTTGACATTTATGTCTTGGGACCTGTCGGGGTCGGGAGCCTCTGGGCGTGTGGAAGATGAAGAAAAGTGACCACAGGTGTCTCTCTTAGAACGTTTTAGGGATAGGTGGGGCCTTATGACCTCCACTCTTAGCAAATCTAAGTCCATTTACAGCCAGAAAGCAGATTAGGGACCAGCCTCCGAAAATGTTATGGTTAAATTTGCTCTGGGGGATAGGGTTTGAATGCACTTGATATAGGGTTTCAGTGATCTATACTTGAAGTTAGGAGAAGAATGGGGGTTTAGAAATGTATGGGAGCTTCAGTAGCCTTTTTCCCTTTGTCACATCTGTCAAAATTATATTTTTCTCGAGTCCGAGGGCTTGTTCCGAACAAATTCGTCATCGCTGCATAGAAATCGATTTTTCTCCTTGGGAACCGCCAAACCCTTTCGGGCGCCTGTATTAAACTTGGGACAGAAGGCTAAAGATTCCTACTGTCAAATTAGTACGTGCAATTGGATGTTGCAAAGTTGGAGGCGCTATGAATGCTAACATGGCATTAAGCAGGCGAGTAGGTTACAGTTTGTCTGATGACGGAGGAGGTGGATCGATGGCTTAAAGTACATCTCTACTACCGCCAAAATGATTGCAAATACGATGGAGGCCACCTCATCGTTGTCATATTCCCCACTGTCTATATTGAGATCTTTTCCCAGCGTGTTTCATGTCAGCTCAAGCCTTGGGCATCATTGTTACTCGACTGGGAGGCTCGGACAGGTCATCATGGAAAATGTGACCACACGTAGCTGCTGTCATCATCACGACGGTTATGGATATGGTCCTTACGTCCCCTGTTCGAAATCGGTATCTGGAGAAGGTGGTGCACCTGGAAGCTTGGGTATCTTTTCAGTTAGAATCTGGTCATGGAAAAGGAGCAGGAATATGGAGTGGTTTTTATGCCAGAACAAGAGTGGTCCGAGGTGGAGGAAGAACATGCTCCTTCATCTCCTATGGTATTCGACCACGTGGAATCCAACTTTGCTAACGAAGATGAAGAGCCTGAAGGGCAACATGTGTACAAGAATTCAACGTCGAGGAAAGAAGGTGACCCTAGAAGAGGAGCGGGACATCCAACAGGACCTGGAGATTCTCAAAGATTTTGTGATCTCCATTGAAGAAGCGACACCTCCCCCTCCAGCAGACGAGTCGCAGGTGGACAATTCTTTGAAAGTAGAAGACTTCTTTGATTCGCAAGGCCAATTGAAGACTCAGGAGTAAGGTGGCGCCCTGCTCATGGTATTTTTGTTCCCCATCTTAATCAGCCTGTTTTGAACTTGACACGTATGTAATATTCCCCCATTTGGGGCTGTCAAGGTGGCAGCATAATTTTGTTTGTTTCCTAGGGACCAATTCAAGGCTAAGAGCCTATAAAAGTATTGTAATAGAATAACTAAGGGTTGGAAAATCATTCGGCTAATGCTTGAGGGGCGAGCCTGGTTTTGAGACTTTCATATTAATACAATGTGCAGTGCCTATGGTAGACTGTTTTGCAGAGATTCCTATGTTGCTCTAACTTGTAGTCTGTTTTTTCTCTCTTCTCCATGTGCTCGTACTTCCTGTTACGCATTTACATTATGTTTTTCATTTCATGCCTGAGATCAGTGTATAATGAGTTAGAATTCTTGGAAACAAGCTCTGGTTATTATCTCAGGTATTCACTCAATATTGCTACTAAAGTTGATATCGAATTCATCTTTACTGGATGCTCATATCAATGGTCTGTCCTTATTTTCTTCTTTTACCACCAGAAAATAGCATTACAATGGCAAGAGGGTGGCTACCTTGCCTCTATTTTAGTAGTTCATACTATGGCACTATTATCTGATTTATGTGTTTCGTCTTGACTCCATCGCCCAATGTTTATTCCTTGTGATTATCCCTCCAACAATTTCGCACAATTTGTCCCATCAGAAATCCGACCTTCTGTGTATGTTTTGATTGAATATATTGAGTAATGAAGGCTGATGTGTTTGTTCATTGCTGACAACTTTGATTATTTCCAGCTCTTCATAAGATTTGTAGAGAGAGCCTTCTCAGACTATGTTGGGTTAGTAGCACTAGTCCAAATTGGTTAGTGGTTACCCCAATTCTGCCTCTCCGCAACCTTGGGGTATGTTTTGGGTGTTAAAAAATTGGCGCCGCTGCTGAGGAACGATTGTCTTATCATCCCTGGGATAGCAACTCCGCTCATTATTCAAGTTGAATCTATAGACTCCACTAGAGAACGAGCTCAGCCACCTGAGACATGGAAGAATTAAGGCCCAGGTATCAGAGTATCAATCCGTTCAAAGAGGTCCTATTCTTCTGTGTTGGTATCCTTTTTCCCTTATGTATATATATCAAAAAACATTTATCTCACCGGAGATCTCTAGGTCATGAAAGAGCCTCCTTTGTATATCCTTCACTTGAATTCAAAAAAGTACATTCCCCTTTCACCCCTAGAGTTGATCACGTCCTCTCTTTTGAACCATGTATAAACCATAACTAGCCTTATGAATTATCCGAGAGTAAGACAAATGATATTCCCCCCGCACGTACCCCTTTACCTTCCCGAGCTCAGCTAAGATATAGCCCTTTAAAGCTGCCCCTATTATTCATGAATTTCCTCTGGACTACCATAAATACCTCCTTGTCTTTGATGGAGAATGCCAAATTCTTACCGCTGAGAGACATCTTCGAGGTTTTGAGCATTTTCTAGACCTCTTTAAAGTAGAACATGATGATTTGTGTATGAGGGATTTTTCCAAATCCCTTCAAGGAGATGTGAAGAGATGGTTTAACCACTTGCAGACTGAGTCTATTGGTACCTAGGGAGAGTTGTCTAAGGCCTTTTTGGAGTTTTGGGGCCAAAGAAGGCCATGGGACTCAGTTCTTTCAGAGTTTTACTCTATGAGAAGGAAAGAAGATGAAACCATGTCTAGCTTTAACAGAAGGTTTGTGAGCTTCTATTATGACATGCCAAAAGAAATTCAACCCCTAGAGAATGCTGCTAAACTACACTATGCATCTGTTTTTACTCCTGATTTATCTTTCCATCTTTTGGAGAGAAGGTCTCCTAATTTGTAGCTTATGTTCATTGATGCATTGGAGGTTGAAGACAATCTTAGGATGTCTGGGAAGTTATCCAACCAATATAGCGATGAAAGGATTGAAGAAGAAATAAGGTTCGAAGAGAGACATGAACAAAGGGAACTTGCCTTACAGCCCAGTCTTTCCAAAATGAGCAGAAAATTGACCGACCCGGTGATATGCCAGAAGAAGGTAATTCTGGTTTGTTTATTTACTCATCAATATTTTTCACCATCCAAAAAGGGTGTACTGGTTGAAATTAGACATCACCAATCCATTATTACTAAATATAGCCTTTGATTTGGTCTCTAATAGCTCACTATCCCACTACTCCATCAATAAACTGAGATTGTTGACATTGGTGCTTCTTCTAAGAGATGTCCAGAGCCTTTCTATAAATAAATCCCTCATGGTCATTCATATCATCAATCACCACAAGTGAGTTTATGCTATTGGATGCCATATCGAGAGAGTGTTCCCAGCTATTGTCTCCTCTTTCTAGAATTGGATTTCATACTACACCATCCACATTGAAGTGGAGCACTAGAGAAGAAGAACCATCCATTCAATTGAATACAAAGATATCATATTCAAAAACTAACACTAAGGGGTGAGTGCAAGCTAATGAGGGTCACTTTTGGCGTGTTAGATGCAATAGAAAACTGAAAACTCAGGCATCCCTCAACTTACTTGGATTTTTTGAGATACTTACACAAGATATCTTGCACTGAGTAAAAAAGATAAAATGTAGCAAATTGAATCACGTTTCCGAATATATAATTTTTATGTATTGAAAATTTACATAAATATGTTAATTTCATATTTTCTAAAAGTCACTTTTTATTTTTTTTGGAAAATGATAAGGTATGTGTTTTTGTGTGTGCATCCTTTGAGTGCCTAAATGATGGTTTCAGGCTACAAAATTTGGTATACATGTAGAGACAATGTAGCACTAGTGCAACACTATTTTTCCAAAATTAAATGTTTAATTTTTATTTATTTTTTAATTATGTAAGCAACCAAACCTCGAGAATGGTACGTCAAATGTGGGTGCAACATTTGAAGGTAAAAATGCAATCATTCTGACTTGTATATTTTACAGCGCGTAGAGGTCGGTGTCTACTAGTGCAGCATACAATGTTTTTTTAAATGGTTTTGAAATGAAAAAGTTACGGAAGAAACACTAACAAGATGTTTTTTGACTTAAGCAGTGATGATACAAGAAAATTATGAAAAAATAGAAAATAAAAAATAAAAAACAAACTACATATTTGGAATATGCATAAAAAATTCTATCTATGCCTAAAATTTCGTCAAAAATGGTTGTGTATGTCATGCTGTAAAGAGTGGTGAAAGACATGCATATTGAGAAAAATGGAGGAAATGCCCAATTAGCTATGGTTTATCACAATCCATGGCACAGGTTTGGTAAGTCTGAACCAACCACATAGGACTGTGGATGACATGCTGGCGCGTGAGGAGGCGTGTTTGAGGCTCTAAGGAACGCTCATGCATTATGTTTAAATTCAAATTTGTATTCCCACTCTTGGTTTCAACTAAAACGCTCTAGCATTTTGGACAAACAAAACTCTAGAGCATTTTGGAGTTTCAAAAATATTTAGCATTATAAACCACATAAACTATGTGTTAAGTGTTGAATGGAGATAAGGGGTGTGAGAGAGAGAGGGGATATGAGGGGGGAGCAAGGGACATAAATGTATGGAGGTGGAGACATGAATGAGGAGGGAGAAAATTAAATGCCTAAATCCATAAGTCCTAAGGCCCAAACAACATAAATCCCTAAACACCTAAGCACCGAATCCCTTAACACATAATCCTTTAACAATTTAACCCCTTGGCACTTAATCCTAACATTTTATACCTTACCCCACTAATAGTCAATCCCTAAATCCCTTAACTTATAAATATCCTAATCCTTAAATCCCCAGTCCCTTAATTAACCCCTTATCTCCCATACTCGTAGTCCTTATCCTCTAACACCCTCATCCCTTAATCCCTTATAAGCCCTTAACACTATAGTACCTAAGCCCTTAATGCATAACCACTTAAAACCTCAACCCCTAACCCTAGAGCCCTAAATCCCCTAACCCTTAAACCCCTTAAGTCCTTTAATTATTTACCTCTAATCCTTTAAACATTAGCCTCTAAGCTCTAGTTTACCCTATAGATGTAAAATAATTGTTTACCTCTACAACATGTTTGCAAGTGCGGCCTCCCTTGTTCCATTGAAACCTACATTTGCTTGTGCGCTCTATTTTTGCATGTGCACTCTTTGTTTGCATGAGAGCTCTATTTTTTATTGATCTCTCTCCCTTGGGATTGATTTCTCCTCTCTTGACTTTGGAATTCTCGCTTGGGCTTGTGCATTAGCCTTTAAGCTCTAGTTTACCCCTTATAAGCCTTTAACCCTTTAACCCCTTCACCACTAATTCCTAACATCATAAACCCTAAGAACATAACCCTAGAGAACTAAATATTTTAACCCCTAAAGCCCCTAACCCTTAAACCCATTAACCAATTTATCTCTAATCCCACAACCCCTAGAAGACCTAGTCCACCCCTAACCCCTAAACAACCTAACCTATAATACTTAAATCCCAAATCTCTAAAGCCCTAAAGCCATAATCCCTTAACCCCTAGAAACAATTAAACCTTTAACTACTTGGTACTTAACCCCTTAAACCCTATCCCCCTAACCATTGATCCCTAAATTCCTTAACCCCTAAATCCCATAACCCATAAAACCCCTTAACCCCCTATCTGCTTAACTTCCTAATCCATAAATCTTTAAGCTTGCTAACCACTTTATGCCTTTACCTCTAAACTCTTAACCCATAACCCCTAAGTCCTAGTTAACTCGCTAACCCAAAAACCCCTAACCCATAATCCCTAAATCCGAAAACCCATAAATCCGTAGAAAATCCTAATCCCCCATCTCCTAGAATCCATTAAGCCCTTAACCCCAAGCCTTTGATCCTTTAACCCCTTGACACTTAACCATTAACCAAATCAACCCTAGCATCCTAACCCTAGATCCATAAATCCCTTATCCCAGAAATTTGCTAACCCCTAAAGGCCTCACCTCTTAAATAACCATCAATCCCCTAACCCTTATGTCCTTAACCACTAAGCCCCTAATCCATTAACACGTAAACCCTTTACCTTTAATGCTTAACATCTTGAACCCTAATCCCCTAACATTGGTGCCCTCAATCCCTTAACCCCTAAAGCCCCTAACCCCTAAACCCCTTTATCTCTAAGCACCTAACACTTAACACCTAATCCCTTCTTTATCCACAAAAATTTAAGCCCTTAATTTCTAACTTCTAAATCCCTAACCCCCTAAACCTGGAGCCCTAAATCTCTTTTAAGAACTAAATCCCTTAACCCCTAAGCTCCTTGACCCCTAACACCTTGACCCCTTTACCTGTTTATCTCTAATCCCTCCTTAGCCCTCCAACCCCATAATCGCTAAACACCTAAACCCCTTTATCCCTTTAACTCTAAGCCCTTAACCCCTAACACCAAATCCCTAGTTAACCTCCTAACCCATACAACATGAAACCCAAAACCCTTGAATATAAGGAGGGATAGGGAAATAAAGTAAACATTTTCTTGGTAAGGAAATATTAAATAAGGTTTAAGGATAATGTTTTGTGTACAGATATTAAACATAATGCTAGAGCGTTATGTATTTCTATAACACTAGAGCGTTATAGAAACACATAACGCTAGAGCATTATGTATTTCCATAAAAATCGAGCGTTTTCATTTCCTATCCTGCGTGTTAAATGACATGGCATGCTCGAGTTCGCCAATTCTTAGTTCAAAGAAACACTCGAGGGTGAAAACATGAAGTTGGGAAACAATTTTGGCTTGTTTTTGACAAAAACAATTGCTAATTTTTATGTTTTTCAACTTCGACCTCTCCAAACCCATATCTCCCTTAGGAATTTCAACTTGAAGTAAACACAAAGGTTTTATAGAATTGAATTAGATTTCTACTCGTATTTTTTTAAAAAAATTTCATGGACATATCGTGGAACAAATTTGTTGTCAACCAATGGCATATACTTTAAAATTTTAGGTATGGATAATGAGTGACCTGTGTTGACGACGGTTTTTTAATAGATGGTTATTCATTTTAGGGAAAAAAATTGTATGCTCATAATCTACACACACTAAACCTGATCCTGGACTATATTTCGAGTTTTTTAAGACTTGGGAACTATTTTTTATTATTTATCGAAACAACGTATGTTCAGAAAATGGTGCATTATCGACACATGTTTTTGTCTTCACATTTTCTTTCAAATTTTTCTCTTATCAAACAAACTAAAGCCAACCCATTGAAGAGAACACTTCAAGGAACATCCTTGTATTTTTTAAATTTTTTTGGCTTCGTCATTGTGATGATATTGAATTTTCATTGTGACTGATTTTTCAGTCACTTAATTTTTTAATGATAAAGTTTAGTAAAAAAATAGAAAAAAATAGTAATCCTAAATGAAATTGAAAAAAACTTATATTACTAAAAAGTAGATTGAATGGTGAATCTACTGGTATAAACTCCGACATGTAATTCTCATGTTTTGCAGTGGTCCGACCTTGTTAAAGTGACACATTTCTGAATTCTGTAGAAATGGTGTTGGAATTGTTGACCATAAACTCTAGGGCGAGAAAATTTCTTCCAAACTCTTGGCCCAGAGTTTAGTTCAAACTCTCATCTGAGAGTTTTTTTTAAATACAGCGTGGTGATTGGTTCAAACTCTCGGCCTAGAGTTTTTTAAAACTCTCGGCCCAGAGTTTGAACTCTCAAAACTCTCGGCCTAGAGTTTGAGTTTGACTTTTTTTCGCGTGATCATCTGCCCGCGCTCCGTTTGTTTCACTCCGTTTGTCACCAAAGGGTTTCCCAGGTTCACGATTTCACCCTCGAGTGTTTTGGTTTCACTAAACTTTCACGCGTTTTGCGAAACTAATATTGCATCTAAAAGGTCCCTCAACTTCATGCGAGGGCCCTCAAGCATCCCAATACTTAGATAAAGAAAATATACATTTAAAACTAGATGGACTATAATTATATCTTGCTTGGTTAACCTTATTTTCCAAGTGTACATCATCAATGGCCAATGTGAAGTTTATAATTCCTCTTCCAAACTCTCTTATATCTCCTCCTCATTATATCAATTATGAACTTCTGGTTCATCTTTCTTGGTCTTCAATAGTATTTGAACAACTTAATTCTTCTCATCCTCTTCTAGGATGTCAAATATTGTACCTTTTCACACCAGTGCCATAGACTGAAGATACATTTCACTACTTCTGTATCCAATTGTAATTCACTTCTCCATATGCACATGAGCATATGCCTCACAACTGAAAACATGAACAAGTTGAAGTGATATTTTTTTATCCATGCCTCCATAGTGGTCTTATCCACAAGAGATGATCTGGGAGACTTATAATTGGAAAAACAACATGTAGTAGAAATTTTTTATGCCCAAAAATTCTTCTCTAAGATGGCCCCACTAAGCATACTTATATCCCTCTCCATCAATGTCATGTTCATGTGTTTTACAAATTAAATATATTAAGGAGTAGATGGATTTGCTTTATATCTTTCTAATTTTACCTCCTTTTAAAACCCGCCAACTCTGCGTTAAAAATATCACTAGGAGTCCTTAACACCTTAATATTCCCACTAGTTTTTTTGGGGGGAGAACCTTGAACTACTTGAACTCACTAACAACATTAGACATACTCATAAGAAAATATACCCATGTCCTTTTATAATAATCACCAATGAATGATACATATTACAATGATTTTGAAATTGAAGGAACTTTAATAAGAAATTAATCAAGTCCAACAATAACCATTACTAGGTTGTCCCACAAATCTAGAAAACAAAATAAAATGGTCATGCAATAATCCCCCTCATGGATCTTAACTCAAACTAAGTTTAACTAGGTCATAATTGTATTAAATGCATTTAGATGCTCAAATATAGAATCATGATTATCCATTTTAAAGGTGTTGCTTTCGTGTCTCCAACACATACCAAAAGGCACATACTCAAGGGTTTTTTTACTTCAGTACCGAATCAAATATGATAAAGAAGAGTAAAAAGAACCAACAACTTTCTATGTTACTTTATGCAGTGTAGAAATGATTAAACTACAACTAAAAAACATAAAAAACATAGAATAAAAGAATGAGCTTGTGTATTAATTAAAAATAATAGAGATCAAAGTACAACGCCTTATGCTTAAGACCATCTCATGATCCCGGAACTAATTTTATTATCAATTTGATATTTCATTAATTTAATGAATACATTTTTATTCATCTAATTGTTATTATTTCATGTATATTTTGTTGATAATCTTGATAAGTGGTTAACTATTTTTATTTATCAGTTTGATATTCATGATTTTAATGAATACATTTTATCCATCTTAATGTTATTAGTTCATGTATATTTTGTTGATAATGTTTTGACTTTGCATTAATCTTAATTTTTTATTTTGTTTATTGTAAATCTTTGTAGTGTTTGTAAAAAAAATAGATGTTAAAATGAATTTCTAAAAATTTAAAATATATTTTCTATTTTTTGAAAAAGGGAAAATTAGATTTTTCTATTCGTGAAATAAACTTTGGATTTGACATAAATCCCTAAAGGAGATTTTTTTATTTTTGAATGTAAAAAATATTTTTAAAAAGGAAATTCAAGAATTTTTCAAGAATTTGACATACATGAGTGCATAGTACATTAAACATTAAATCGTTTTATTATTATTAATTTAAAAATGTCAGTCATTTTTATTATTATTATTACTAGCAAGCCATATTAATAATTAATATGGCTTATATACGCTTGATCGACGTATATCAACCATGGCCACACATTTAAATGTGGTTGATATATGTCGATTGGCGTATATAAGCCATATTAATTATTAATATGGCTTGCTAGTTTACTGCAAATCTGCAGAGTATATTTCATGACATTTTAATATTAATATTATGGTTGTGAAAATATTAATAATAATAAATATTACTATTTTAAAATTAAAATTATTTTTATTTATAAAATAGTTTTTTATAATTGTAATTAATAATTAATAATAATTTATAATAGTAATTAATTATTTACTAACAAATATAATTTTAAATTGTTTATACAAATAATTAGTTTATAATTATGTTTAATAAATTATAAATAATTAGAATAATAATTGAATATTTTGTAATAATAAATATTTAATTATAATAATAATAACATCTATTATTATTATTATTATTATTATTATTATTATTATTATAAAGTAACAAATACTGAAATATTTATTAATAATAATAATTATTATTATTATTGTGTACATATATACGATTCTTGTAAACAATACATCGCAATGTGGCATAAGTTTTTGTAATAATAAATAATAATAATAATAATATCTTTATATTATTATTATTTTTATTATTATTGTTATTAAAAAAGTATTATTATTATTATTATTAAAGTTACAAATTTCTTATTATAAATTGTTTTTATTTTCTTTTTGTTGTTATAGTTATATTTTCTTATTTTTATTTATAATTATTTTAAACAATAATGACTAATGAATAATGAATAATTTTTATTTTTTATTTCGATTAACTATTTTTTTTTTTTATTATTTTTTAATAAATAATTATTATTGTTTTTACTATTAATTATTAATTTTTTATAATATTATTTTCATTTATGATTATTATAATTTTATAAAAATATAAGAAAATATAAAAAAAAAAAAGAATATTTTTATTATTATTATTATAAAATATTTAAAAAATATAAGAAAATAGGCGTTTTATTTTAACATTTGGGCGTTTTAAAAAGGAGGTGTCTTGTGTTAATTTCTTATTTTCATTTATAATTATTATAATTATATTTTTTTATTTATAATTCTTTTATATTATAAAATATTTAAAAAATATAAGAAAATATTATTATTATTATTATTAATGTAAAATATTTTAAAAAATATAAGAAAATAATAAATAAGGAAATAAGAATATTTTTATTATTTTTATTTTTATTATTATAAATAAGAAAATATAATTATCCTCAAATAAGAAAAAAACAATAAATGAAAATAATTTATAATGAGGATGGGCAATTATATTATAATTATAATAAGAATAATATTAATGATAATGCTAATTTATATTCTTATTTTTTTTATTCTTTATAATAATAATAATAATAATTGCTATTATTTAATTATAATATTAATAATTAATATTATTATTGTAATAAGCCATAATTTTTTTTAATAATAATATTAATATTAATATTATTAATATAATATGGATGACTTTGGTTGAGTTTTAGCTTACCATGGTTGATGTTAATTAACTTTGTTTATCCTTTAATTTACCATGATTGACGTTAGTTGACTTTAGTTGACTTTTAGTTGACTTATGTTTCCACGGTTGAATTTTGGTTGTCTATGGTTGACCACGGTTAACTATGATTGATGGTCGATTATGATTTATTATTGTTATTCACGGTTGACTGTGGTTGTTCATGGTTTATGGTAGTTGTTCATAGTTGACTTTGGTTGATCATGGTTGAATTTGGATAACTATGGATAGTTTTGCTTTACTTTGGTTTTGCATGGTGGCCAAACTCAACAATGGTCAACAAAACACAACGATGATTAACCATAGTTAAACAAATGTCAACCAAAGTCAACCATGGTCAACAAAACAAAAAGATGGTCAACCATAGTGAACCAAAATGATGGTCAAAAGTCAACCATGGTAAAACAAAGTCAAACCATGGTAAACCAAAAGTTAACCATCATTAACCAATGTTAACCAATGTCAACCATGGTCAACCATAAACAACCATAGTTAACCATGGTAACCCATGGTTGACCAATGTCAACCATGGTCAACCATTGTCAGATACAAAGAGACATTGGTTAACCATATTCAGATACCAAAGAGAGAGATTGGTCAACGACAGGTAACCATGGTTGAATTTGGTTGATCATGGTTGACTTTAGTTGACCATGGTTGACTTTAGTTAACAATGGTTGAGATACTGGTTGACTTTGGTTAACTATGGTTTTTTTTTTTTACCATGGTTGACATTAGTTGATCGTGGTTGAATTTGTCTAACTATGGATAGCTTTGGTTGAGATTGGCTTACCATGGTTGACGTTAGTTGACTTTGGTTATCCTTTAGTTTACCATGGTTGATGTTAGTTGACTTTACTTGACATTTTGTTGACTTTGGTTGTCCATGGAAAACTATGGTTTACTTTGGTAGACCATGGTTGACTTTGGTAGACCATGGTTGAATTTTGGTTGACCAAGGTTGACATTGGTTGACTCTTGGTTGATCATCGTTGACTTTCATTTACCATGGTAAACTATCGTTGACCAATGGTTGACTTTGGTTAACCATGGTTGAATTTGGTTGACCATGGTCGACATTGGTTGACTCATGGTTTACCATCGTTAACTTTGGTTTACCATGGTTAACTTTGGTTGACTACTATTGACTTTGGTCGACCATGGTTGACTTTTGGTTGACCATTAATTTTGTTGATCATGGTTTACTTTTGGTTGACCATCGTTAAGTTGGTTAACTATGGTTGATCAGAAATGGCAATTATTGACCATGTTTGACTTTGAATATCTAAGGTTGACTTTTAATTGACTTAGGTTGACTATGGTTGACCATGGTTTACAATGATTGACCATTGTTGGCTTTGGTTGACCATGGTTCACTTTGTTTGACTCTTGGTTTTTTCATGGTTGAAGTTGGTTGACAACGGTTAGACCATGGTTGACTTATGGTTCTCCATTTTTTACTTCAGGTGACCATGGTTAGCATGGTTGAACATTGTTTTACTTCGGTTGAATTTTGTTAACCATGGTTGACTTTGGTTGACCATGGTTGACTTTGGTTTATCGTGGTTGAATTTCGTTTACCATGGTTTGATTGTAGTTAACTTTGGTCGACCATGTTTGACTTTCATTGGCAATGGGTGACCATGGTTGAATTTTATTGACCATGCCTAACTTTGGCTAACCATGTTGAATTTGGTTGACTTTTGCTTGATTGTGATTAACTTTGGTTTACGATGGTTGAATATGGTTGACTATGGTTCAACATGGTTGACTTTGGTTTATCATGGTCAAGTGTTATTGAACATGGTTGACCATGGATGACATTAGTTCTATTAGTTGACTATGGTTGACTTCAGTTGACTATAGTTGACTTTTGGTTAACTTTGGTTGACCATGGTTTGACTTTGGTTTGCCACGATTGACTTTGGTTGACTATAGTTGAGTTTGGCTAACTTTGGTAAACCATGCTTGACTTTTGGTTGAACATGACTTTGGATGAACATACTTGACTTTCGTTGACCATAGTTGACTTTGGTTCAGCATTGTTAACTTTGGTTGAGTTTTGGTTGACCATGGTTAACTTGATTAACTATTGTTGGCTTTTGGTTGACCATGGTTAACTTGGTTAACTATGGTTGACCATGGTTAAATTTGACTAACCATGGTTGACTTTTAATTCACTATAGATGGATTTGGATAACTTTTAATTTGAGTAACCATGGTTGACTTTCATTGACCTTGTTTGACTTTTGCTTGGCTATGGTTGGACCATGGTATCCCATGGTTGACTTTTGGTTGCTCATGGTTGACCTTTGTTGAGTTTAGTTGAGTTTGGTTGACTTTTGTTGATAATTGTTGTTCATGGTTGACCATGGTTCACGATGCTTAACCATGGTTATATCATGGGTAACCATTGTTGACCATGGGTGTTCATTATATGGTTGACCATAGCCAATGATGGTTGAGAAAGGTCAACTATGGTCGACCATGGTTGTTCATTGTTGACCATGGTTTTCCATGGTTGATTATGGTTGTTCATGGATGAGCATTGTTGTCCTTAGTTAACTACAATTGTTTATGATTTACAATGTTTGAGTATGGCTGAATTGTTATATACCTCAATGGTTATATCACATTTGCATGGTCATTTAGAGTTATGTTTAGGGTTTCATAAGATTGTTCAGTGTTAAAATGACATTAGATCATAATATTGAATGTTTTCAAACAAATTAGTGGATATAGATGTATTGAAATGTCACAGTATACCTTACTATAATTTAAATTGATATGATTTAAAAACACATACATACATAAATTTTATCTTATCTATATATATATTTATAAGCAATGATCTTGAATTAATTGTAATTTAAAACTAAAAGTGAAAAGTGAAAATTATATGATTTAAAAAACTTAGACATTATATATATTGTATTTTCACTAAACCATGTAAATATATTAGCATTGAATTAAATTAAAATTCTTTTTAATATTTATAAATTAAATCAATTCAAATGTTTTAATATAAATTAAATCATAACTTATTTATTTATATATATATTTTTTAAACAAATCTTATTTATATAATTTTAATTATATAATTAATATGTCTATTAATTATATTTATATATTAAGTATTGCAATGTAAGTTTGAATTACGTATAATATAATATATATATTTTTTAAACAAATGTTATTTATATAATTAATATATTTATTCAATTATATTTATATTATTTATATATTAGATATTATAATGTAAATTCAAATACGTATAATATAATATAATGTAAATTGGAAAACACACATTTTTATTTTTTATAATGTTTATATAATTTTTTATATAAATCTATATACTATTTTTTTCCAATGTTTACATAATTTTTTTAATGTAATATGTTTATATGTAATAGTTTTTTAATGTAATAATTTGTTAATATGTTTACTCAATTATATTTATATTATTTATATAATGTTATATTAAATATTGTAATGGAAATTTATTACTTATAATATAATATAAATTAGAAAACACACCTTTGTTATAATGTTTACATAATTATTTTATGTAAATTTATATATTATATTTTTTTTCTTACAATGTTTACATAATTTTTTTTACAATGCTTACATATTTTTTTTTATAAATGTCTATACTATAAATTTATATACTACAATATAAATCTATATACTATAATTATTATATAAATCTATATATTATAAATGTATAAATGTTTCTTGCAATATTTACATAATTTTATTATAAATCTATATACTATAAATTTTTCTTACAATATTTGCATAATTTTATTATAAATTTATATATTATAATTTTTCTAAATTGCATTATCTTATTAACTTTATATTAAAAATCAAAATTCTTTTTTAATATTATCAAATCCAAGTTCAAATACTTTATTGCGCCGAGAGGCGCTCTACAGCCCAGTATTGGGGAGATCTTCTAACATGTGTGATGTAGCGTTACATCTAATAAACCATAAAAATGTAGCATTACATCTAATAAATCGTAAAAATGTAGCATTACATTTAATTATATTTTGTCTACCATTAAAAGGGATGTGTATTTTCGATTGAAAAAAACGGTTGAAATCGATACCTATGTAAACAAAAAACAACATATAAAATGATAAACAAGAAGCAAAAAGAAGCGATAAAGAAAAGTGAATCAGCCATCAAAGTAGAAAAGAGAAAAGGTAATATAATTAGAATTTGTAATGTTCGTTGCACCATTCGCCTGCACCTGCATAAATAGGATTTGGTTTTTATGTCATCCTCCTCCTCGCATGCACCTCCATCATCCTGCGGCCACCCTTCTCCTCGCATGCACCTCCATGCATCTCCGTCTACCTTCCCCATCCTCCTATGGCCACCCTTCTCCTCGCATGCACCTCCATGCAGCTCCATCTGCCTCCCCCATCATTTTGCGGCCACCCCTTCTCCTCGCATGTGCCTCCATGCACCTCCGTCCGCATCTCCCATCCCTCCTACGGCCACCCTACCTCCATCCTCCTCCCCTCCCGTCCACCTCCCCCATCCTCCTACAGCCACCCTCGCTCTATTCTCCTCCCCTCCGTCCGCATCCCCTATCCTCCTATGCCCACCCTCCCTCCCTCCATCCTCCTCCCCTCTCCGTCCGCCTCCCCCATCCTCCTGCGGCCACCCTCTCCGCCATTCTCCTCCCCCTCCCGCTGCCTCCCCCATCTTCCTGTGAACACCCTCCTCCCCCTCCCGCCGCCATCGTCCTCCACCTCCCGCCACCCCGCCTGCTACATTCCCCACCGCCTCCCCCATCTTCCTACAGCCAACCTCCTCCCCTCCCGCTGCCATCGTCCTCCACTCCTGCGGTCGCCTGCAATAGTCACCTTCACTTAGATATAAACTTTCAAACTTTGAATTAAATATATATTGAATTAAAAATTACAATTATAATTCAATTTAATTACAAAAATAAATTAGAATTACAATATAAATTACAATATAATTATAGTTAGAATTATAATTATATTCAAATGTAATTTAAAATATAAATTATATTTATATTTATATTTAAAAATAAAAATAAATATAATTTATATTTAAAATTACATTTAAATATAAGTTTAATTTTAATTTACATATCCCAAACGAAAGCTAGGATTAAATTTAAAATCTTAAATCTCCGGATCCAAATATATAAATATATTATATAGTTAAACTGATAGATAATTGGGTGTATCCCATTGGTAACACATTGTGGTGGTCATGGGTAGGTCACGGTGTCAAATCTCGTTGATCCACCCTTCCTCCATTTTGAAGTTCATATAGAATATTTATACTATTTATAATAAGAACTAGCTGTGGTATAGTGGTAAAGGTGTGGGGATAATGGGTGTGAGGTCCAAGGTTCAATTCTCCCAAAGCACATAGTTTTTTGGAAAATAATTTAAATTTTTAAACTATATTGAATTTTACACTTGCATAGATTTCAGTGTATTACGAAAATAAATTGAATAGTTTTGAGTGTATTATTTTTTTAAATTATATAGATTTCAGTGACAAGCATTGATTTCAGTGTGGATTACAAACATGCATTAATTTCAATGTATATATTAATCGTTGACATTTTTTATATAGATTCTACACTAGAAATGGAAGATGTGCATGCGGAAGATGCTATGAGACAAATAGAAGAAGAAAAAAAATCTAACAAAATTACAGCAAAAGAACGACAAGAAGACTTGAAACGAAAAGCAGAAGACGTGAGACAAAATGTGTGTGAAATGACAACAGAAGAATGAGAAGAGCGAAGAAAAACAAAATGCTGAACAACACAAAGAATATCGAAAAAGAAAGTTAGACAAATTGACAGCAGAAGAGCAAGAGGAACAAAAAAAATGAAACATTGAACGACAAAGAGCGAATCGAGAGAAAAGTTTGAATCATCTGGAAGAACAAAGTAATCAATTTGCGGAACAACAAATAAATCAAAATGTGGAACAGGATATGGCGATTGAGATTGACGCTAATATCGCGGTGGGTACCATCTAAAGAAATGACACCAAAAGAACTAGAAGGAGAGTTGAAACAAAGAGTAGAACAACAAAAACAATATCTCAATAAATTGGCAGCAAAAGAATGACAAGACTTGAAATGAAAGGCGGAAGACATGAGATGAAATATGTATGAAATGACAGCAGAAGAACGAGAAGAGCGAAGAAAATGAAACGCTGAACGATAGAAAGAATATCAAAAAAGAAAGTTAGAAAAATTGACAGCAGAAGAGAAAAAGGAAGAAAAAAACGAAAGGCTGAATGATAAAGAGCAAATGGAGAGAAAAAGTTGAATCATCTGGGAGAACAAAGTAATCGATTTGTGGAACAACAAATAAATCAAAATGTAGAATAGGATATGGCGATTGAGATTGATGCTAATATCGCGGTACCATCTAAAGAAATGACACCAAAAGAACGAGAAGGAGAGTTGAAACGAAGAGCTGAACAACAGAAACAATATCTCAATAATTTGGCAGCAAAAGAATGATAAGAAGACTTGAAACGAAAAGCAGAAGATGTGAGACGAAAGGTGTATGAAATGATAGCGAAAGAATGAGAAGAGCGAAGAAAAGGAAACGCTGAATGACAAAAAGAATATCGAAAAAGAAAGTTAGACAAATTGACAGCAGAAGAGCAAGAGGAAGAAAAAAATGAAGGGCTGAATGACAAAGAGCAAATCGAGAGAAAAAGTTGAATCATCTGGAAGAACAAAGTAATAAATTTGCGGAACAACAAATAAATCAATATGTAGAACAGGATATGGCGATTGAGATTGATGCTAATATCATGGTACCATCTAAAGAAATGACACCAAAAGAACGAGAAGGAGAGTTGAAACGAAGAGTTGAACAATAGAAACAATATCGCAATAAAATGACAGCAGAAGAACGGAAAAAAACAGAACGCACTTTGACAAAAAGAACATCGAAAAAGAAAGTTGGACGAAATGACAGCAGAAGAACGAGAACAACAAAGAAAATGAAACCTGGACCGTCAAAGAGCGTATTAAGAGAGAAAGTTGAAAACAAGTGGAAGAACAAAGAAATTGCTTCACGGAACGACAAGGACAATATTCGACCAATATACCCGTAGAACCAACTATGGGAGATGCTCAACCATGTAACAGCCAAAGATGCTCGACATGTAACGGTTCGAGATAAGGAGATTGAAATTGACATTAATATATCGGTACCATCTGAAGAAATGTATACTATACATCGAAATTTTCGTGAACGAGTTGATCGATTAGCAAAAGTGGAAATGTGTCATGTTTTCCTGGAGTCATATGCTGGAATCTAAGTACGTAATACAGGTACAGGTCCAATGTGTGTGTGATTTCTGAGAGAGAGATATAATCATAGATTCTTAGATAAGAACCACATGGATCCAGGATCTCAACGTCATGTCCTTCAAGATCTCACACAAGTTGAAGAGATGTTGATAGCACGTGCAAGTCCAATTTTGCAGGTGATGCATTCAATAGGTGGACAATACAAATATCGAGGACACACCATTAGTTTTCCGCAGGAGATAAAAGCTGTTGCTAAGACATTGCCACGACATATTAACAACTTGGACTTAATGGTCGTTGTGTGAAAAAAAGGACGACAAGGATCCAGTTATGATTTCACTGTTAGAAAACAAAAAGTTATGGATGCATTATTATATAAGATTCAGAATGATCCCTATTATTGAGATGTTCGAGTTGATTATGATGCAGTAGAAGAGTTACCTAAAAATGCCACAAATATTTCACATATGCTTAATTCTGTTACTCTTCCTGATATTGACGACGACACAGAATTTGCAATGTTGGAAGGGATACCAAGAGTTGATGACATGTTAGACGGTTTACAAACAACTTATTTTGCATCAAGGCTTCCAAGTGCACCACGAGAGATAGAAATTATTAGAGCATGGGCAAATAATCCTAATCCGGATGAAAATAACGCAAATGATGAATCGACTGAAGTGCTTAACTGGCCTGGCATTGGCTCATGTCTGATTAATGAGTATAACACTGTTGGATGATTTGATATGGCATTTCCAGCATTGTTCCCTAAAGGAGAGGTTGATTGGTTACAATCGCGAATGTGAAATGTCCATCTACATGAGTATGCAAAACAACTTCTCAGATATCTTGATAACAGATTTGGAAGGCACCCTCACTTTAGATATTTTTTACTGAATATCATAATGAGACATCGTGCTCAAGCTTCCTCAACAGTTTTTGTCAAAAAAAATATTAGTGAACTACCCACAACAATGGAAGAGTTACGACAACATATACAAAATCTTCTCCAACATCGTGGATCTCCTCATGTCCATGGGTTTCTTTGGTTAAAAAATGCTCCCAACATGGACCCTCTAAATTGGGATGATCCTAGAGAAGTTATATCTACAAAAAATTATTTCGACAATTGTGTGCATGCAATAAATCCACGTAAGGGACAACAACGAAAGATTCAAATTGGAGATAATGTAGATGATCATCCTTGTGTAAAAGACACAGAACAAATATTTCAATCTGATCTGATGACTGATTATGAAGAACTTCTTAACTGTGTTGAGCATCATATTACCTGCAATGAGAGAAGTTGTCTTCGAAAGAAGGGAGGAAAATTGATATGTCGGCACGACGCACCATGGGATCTGTGTGACCAGTCAAAATTTTATATTGATGAACAAGGAGAAAAAAAGTATGAACCTAGACGAAATGATGACATAGTGAATACACACAATCATGAAACACTAATGATGTGGAGGGCTAATATAGATTGGAAGCCTGTACTTGCCAAGCGCGTCATTACTAATTACATAGCAAAATACGTTGCCAAATCAGAAAAGGGATCTGAAACTTTCCACAATATGTTGATGCGAGTCTCTTCTATCCAGAATCCGAATGAACCAGCAGCACGTGCATATAAAAGTTTGTTGTGTGAATCCATTGTGGATAGGGACATTGGTGCACAGGAGACATGCCATATGCTTCTAGAGCTTCCTCTTTCAGAATGTAGCCGTCGTTTTGTGGTTCTAAATGTCGGTATGCAGGTTTTCAAACAAGTACAACTTGAAACATATAATGCTGACAATGATAATTCTCTGATTGATGCGTATATTAAGCGACCCAATAATATGGAGCAACTTACATTGATAGATGTTGAAAAATATTGGTCATATGACAAACGTCGACGGGGGGAAAAATGGTTACCACGAAGTAATGCATCTATTGTACATGTGTTTCCTAGATTTAACTCTATTACTGATCGGAAAGATGAGAAGTTTGTCGAATTCTATTGGTCCGAGTTGGTTTTGTACAAGACATTTCATGACTTTCAAAGAGATATAGGCCATACATCTGATGAAATAGTACAGAATTGGAAAAATTTGCAATATGTACCTTGGCATGTTGATCGCCAACCTGTGCCTACAGATGCTCGAGATGAATCCAACGAAGAAGAAGAACATCCAATTCCACAGAGAGATTCCAGGAAGCATGAATGGGAGATCATATGTGGATTATATAAAAATCAATTTATAAATTATAATGAGTTTGAGATGCTTGGACATAGGGATCTTGATCATATGCATGATTGGAACACTACTTTTGTAGATGAAGAGATCTCCAATCATGCAATTCATTTCATCTCTGATATGCGAAAATTGAAAATGATTTCTACTAATCAACATGTAAAGTCTTACTCAATTGATAGTTTGGGGGATAAGCAAAGAATAGCATAAGATGTTATCCTTGAGCATTATAGAACGGGTGTTGATCCACTACACATGATAATCCAAGGAACTGCAAGAACCAAAAAGTCATATTTGATTGGAGCCATTAAAAGTACACTTGAAAATATATCTCATACGGGTCAGTGCAAGCTAATGAGGGTCACTTTTGGCGCGTTAGATGCAATAGAAAACTGAAAAAGCAGGGATCCCTCAACTTACTTGGATTTTTTGAGCTACTTACACAAAATATCTTGCATTGAGTAAAAAAGATGAAATGTAGGAAATTAAATCACGTTTCCGAATATATAACTTTTATGTATTGAAAATTTGCATAGCTATGTCAAGTTTCATTTTTCTTAACAGACACTTTTTATTTTTCAGGAAAATGATAAGGTATATGTTTTTGTGGGTAGAGCCTTTGAGGGCCTAAATGATGGAATCAAGCTACAAAAATCGGCATGCATGTAGAGAACACATAGCACTTGT